>CM045734.1:11576063-12211063 GCA_024760905.1 Plotosus lineatus | reverse complement strand
ACTGATGGCTTTGCAGCTACTCTTGTCGAAAGTCAGCAATGGTTCTTTTACATCAACCTTACACCATAGACAATGAGAGACGTGGCCGGTCTTTGATAACCCAGATCGCTGCACTGAGGGGGGGGGCAGTGACAACCTGTGGTGAGTGGGACTTGAACCCCCAACCTTAGGATCAGTGATCCAGCAGCATTTCCACTAGGCCATCACTGCCTCTAGAGTAAATGTCCATTTTGAAAAAGTGCACGTTAGTCCTGCAAAGGGCTGGTCGGTTGTTCAGGATTTTGGCCTCACACAGAGTTGGCTGAAATAGGCTCCAGCCTTCTTGCCATTTGAAGGCCACAAATGAAGGACGTATTGAATTATTGTGCTGTGGAAACCTAACAGCGCACAAAGAGATCAAATTAAGGACCCAGTGCTGGTACGACGTTCATGTCCATGATCCATTTTCTTCTCAAATTCTCCGTCGTGAAATATTTGGTTGGGATGGGCAAAAAAACCCACTTTGAAGTGGGAAATTATTTTATTTTTTGTTGTCTCTCATCTGGCTTCAACAAACAGTATGCTTGCTTTGTCTCAAACATGGCGGGGGAACATAATGCATAACACTGTCTGTGATTTGAACGTTTTATACCATAATTATCTCATAGTAGTTATAGAGTGAAGCTTTGCTTAAAATCAGAGCTCTGAGGGAAAAAGAACTTCTCCTGATACAAGATTTCAATGTGAATTCGCCATTGATGGCGTCATGTCTGTATCTTACCGTACCTTACCCATATTTTGACATTGTCTGAAAGTGTTATGCTAATGAGATCTTTAATGGAAACCCAATACCACCACAGGGTAGCAGGACTTCCATAAGCTTCATAATGCTATAACTACACAAGGAACCTTCATTCAGACATTTATTTCCGTGACAATCTTCACATACCAACATGTGAAATATCACCACAGGGTTCCAACGTGTACGTGTACAGAAGGATGGGCACGATGTACTGTACTCCACACAGAAATTCGGATTGATGCTCTACTAATTTCTACTCAAACCTCTGCTATGACACTAAAGAGAGTGAGCAGTGAGCCTCAGCTTTCATCTCTGCACAGCCCTGACAGATGTCTTCACCATATTAAATACACTGAGCTCTTAATGGCATATCCACGTCCTAGTGTCAGTCACAGAGATGCACTCATTCCAAGACTGCCGCGTAATATTATAACCCGTCTCTGTACTCAGATGCCGGTGGTCCCGGTGGTGTGATCTAATTGACTTCAGTGTCTCACATATTTGAAATTGAACAGCTGTAGTCAGTGAAGCCATGCAATAGCTCTTGAGAAAGTCATAGATTGATTGGTGACTAAACCACAAATGTAAGTGAATAGGAGGGCACTCAGAGCGCAAGGTACCGCCGGCGTGCAGCATGGATGATGTAGCAAACAAGCTCGATATGAGCACCGGTTTAATTACCCATCTATATGTTTAGCAATGGGGCAGTGGTGGTCTAGTGGTATAGGGCGCTGGATTACTGTTCCAAAGGTTGGGGGTTCGAGTCCCACTCTCCACAAGGTTGTCACTGTCCCCCCCAGTGCAGCTAACTGGGTTATCAAAGGCGGGCCATGTCTCTCACTGTCTATGGTGTGAGGCATGTAAAAGAACCATTGCTGACTTTCGTAAAGAGTAGCTGCAAAGTCGTCAGCGTGTTTCTGTCCCTTGCTAAAAGGGTTGTGACAGGAAGGGCATCCGACGTAAAACCTCTGCCAAATCAAACGTGCGAATCAAATGATTTGCTGTGGCGACTCCTGAGTAAAAGGGAAAAAGCCGAAAGGAAGACAGACTATATGTTTAGCATGTGTTGTGTATTACACATATGTGATCAAATAAGCAAAAAATAAAGTTGTGTTTGAAATATTAAGAAATGCCTGGGGTTTGACCTTTCAAGGGTTTTGACTCAAGGTCAAAAATGCACTCGACCCTTGATTTAATTGACAAAAACAAAGAAGCACCGGTCCAGTTTTGCTAATTATAATATTCTGGATATTCTGGAAAAATATTCTGGAAATGGTGCGGAAATAAGTAATAATAATTTAATCTTGGAAAAATAAAGAAAAGTGCTGTCTATGTATATACAACCACATCATCTGATGGAAATGCAAATCCATCACTCACAAAAAACTTGTGAAATAACAAAGAGAAAGTGTGGGCGGGGACTGCGGTAATGTTGTTGTTGGTCCTTCGAGGTCGAAGATGACCATGACTTCATATCAGATCGATGATCTGCGGTATGAGTGAAGTCATGATGACTTGGATTTAAGTGAGGGAGAGTTGTGCAGACTGTCGCCTCACTCTCTCATCCCGGTCTATCTGAGTCCGGTGGCATGACATAGTCGAGACAGCTGGAGATGGGTCAGGATGCAAGTGGATGGCTGGCTGTGTTCCTTGTGTGTCCCATGACGCTTTGCTGGGTCCGCCTTCTTGTCCGTTGAACCAATGTGGTGGTTTCTTCCGCACTATCAGCTGGACCCAGTCTTCGCATGCGTATGTAGACAGGTCTTTCCGATAAGTGTTCCACAGAAAAGATATCACTATCAGCACTGTTTTCAAAATACTGTGATCTTGCGTTGACCTTTGACCTACTGACACATTTACTGAACTGCATAATCCTACTAGAGATTCATAAAGGCTGGTGCCTATCTCAGCAGGTTATACCCTTAACAGCCTGCCAAACCATCCCAGGGCTTACACACACACACACACACACACACACACACACACACACACACACACACACACACACACACACATACACACACATACACACACACACTTACATCCAGAGGCAATTTAGAACAGATATTTACTTTCGTAAAGAGTAGGCTGCAAAGCCGTCAGCGTGTTTCTGTCCCTTGTGACAGGAAGGCATCTGACGTAAAAACCTATGCCAAATCAAATGTGCGAATCAGATGATTCGCTGTGGCGACTCTTGAGAACGGGAAGAGGCCGAAAAGAAAAGAAGAAGAAGATTTAAACTCTGATTACAGCATCTCCACTAACACTCCATTTTTTGTGGTGGGAATAAAATCCATCAGAAGTCATGTGCACATAGCCCAGTCGGCTCCATACCCAAAACAAAAACAAAAAAAATGTGAACACAGCAAATCAAGTGGTTTGCTTTTAAGAAGTTATATGATATTTATTATTAAATTTAGAGTTGAAACTTCATATAACTTCAATAGAAATTCTGCTTCATGACCCGTGATTGTTCAGAAGCACGACTAACCATCTTGATGTCAGGATTCGTCCCAGGGAATGACTGAGAAATGACTGTGAACTTCGGCGAGGACGTGTTAAATGTGGAATTCAACGTTGATCCTCTAGCCAAGTTTTACACCATATAATTCTCTTTGCTTTTATATCTTCAAGAAAAAATCCCAAATTTAATTTGTGATTTCTGTAAGTGTTACACTGGGGATGTACATGTTTGTGTGTGTGATATTGTAAATTGTGGCACACGGTCTTGCTCGTGCAAATGTCTGATGTAACAATAAAGGTCTACCATAAAAATAATTCTCTATTCAATGGCATAACTGTTATGAAAGTAATATTTGTGTTATATAACATGTTGTGTGAGGAAATAAGAGAGCAGCTCCTGTTTTCCTGTTTTCCAAGGAGACCTGCACTGTTTATGCTGGTTTTTAATTACCGCGTTGATTAGCATTGTGAAACACATGCACGATCAGAGGATACCATTGTGGCAAGCGCTTTAAATGAGATGTTTTATTAAAGAGCACACTAAATCGAACTTAAACGGAGGTATGACAGTCCGGGAATATGAAAGAGAAGATGCTAATTCCACATTCAAGCACTTTCCAAATGGATCAAAGGCCTGAGCAGCGTTGGTGGGTCTCAGAGCGGTCAGAAAACAAAAGAGCAAGAGCGCTCAATGTACTTGTTATTAATGAGCACAGTCAATAGATGGGTGAAGCACAACAAGCAGCAGCAGTAGTAGATGCTTCTCAAACTTTCTCAAACTGTACAGATTCGCAGATCCTCACAGGGCAGATTTATTTCATGAGCACAGTTCATTTGTTCAAATATCAGATTTATTAATTTATTTTGGGACAACAGTATTGTGTCTGTTAACATTGTCACAATCTACGAGTAATCAAGGTATGGTCTGAACTCATTTTAACTGACCAATCAAACAATTACTTCTGAATAAATAATATATAGACATAGGCAGTACTAAATGCAGAGCTTCCAATAGGTATTTCACTTGATAGATTTCTGAAGGGGAGCTTCCCTCCGTCTTCGGGTGGGGGGACGGGTCCTGACTGTTATTTGTGCTTATGCACCAAATGACAGTTCACAGTACCCACCCTTTTTGGAGTCTTTGGGGGGGGGTGTTGGAGAACGCTCCCTCGGGAGACTCGCTCGTTGTCTTGGGAGACTTCCAGCGCCCATGTGGGCAAACGATAGTGTGACCTGGGTGTGATCGGTAGGTACGGGCCTCTCCAGTCTGAATCCAAATGGTGTTTCGTTGTTGGACTTCTGTGCTGCGTCATAGTTTGTCTATCACGAACACCATGTTCAACTATAAGGGTGTCCATTAGTGCACTTGGCTCCAGGACACCCTAGGTCGCAGTTTGATGATTGACTTTGTAGTCGTGTTATCGGACTTGCGACCATATGTTCTGGACACTCGGGTGAAGAGAGGAGCTGAGCTGTCTACCGATCACTACCTGGTGGTGAGTTGGCTTCGGTGGTGTGGGAGGTTGCCTTCCAGACCTGGCAGGCCCAAGCGTGTAATCAGGGTCTGCTAGGAACGTTTGGCAGAGTCCCCTGTCCGAGAGGCCTTTAACTCCCACCTCCGGCAGAGCTACAACCACGTTCCGGAGGAGGCAGGGGACATGGAATCCGAATGGGCTATGTTTCGTGCCTCCATTGCTGAGGCGGCAGCCCAGAGCTGTGGCCGTAAGGTCGTCGGTGCTTGTCGTGGTGGTGATCCTGGAACCGGGTGGTGGACGCCTGCGGTGAAGGGGGCCGTGGAGCGGAAGAAGGAGGCCTATCGGGTTTTATTAGCCTGTGGGACTCCTGAGGCAGCAAAGCAGTACCGGCAGGCCAAGCGTGCTGCAGCCGAGGCTGTCGCCAGATGCAAAATCTCGGGCGCGGGAGGAGTTTGGTGAGGGCCTGGAGAGTGATTATCGGTTGGCCTCAAAAGGTTCTGGGCCACCATCCGACGCCTCAGGAGGGAAGCAGTTCTTCACAAACACTGTTTACAGTGGAGGTGGGGAGCTGCTTACCTTGACTGGGGATGTTGTTGAGAGGTGGAGGGAATACTTTGAGGACCTCCTCAATCCCACCAACACGCCCTCCGTGGAAGAGGAAGACCCTGGGGGTTCAGATGAGGGTCCGCCCATCACTGGAGTGGAGGTCACTGAGGTTATCAAAAAGCTCCTCGGTGGTCGAGCTTCGGGGTTGGACGAGATCCGCCCGGAATATCTCAGGGCTCTGGATGTTGTAGGACTGTCTTGGTTGACACGTCTCTGCAGCATCGCGTGGTCATCGGGGGCTGTACGTCTGGATTGGCAAACTGGGGTGGTGGTCCCAATTTTTAAGAAGGGGGAGCGGAGGGTGTGTTCTAATTATCAGGGAATTACACTCCTCAGCCTACCTGGGAAAGTCTATGCAGGGGTACTAGAGAGGAGGATCTGACCGATAGTCGAACCTCGGATTCAGGAGGAACAATGTGGTTTTCGTCCTGGCCGCAGCACTCTTGACCAACTCGATACACTCCACAGGATTCTGGAGGGGGCATGGGAGTTTGCCCAATCTGTCCACATGTGCTTTGTGGATTTGGAGAAGGCTTTCGACCGTGTCCCTCGAAAGATCTTGTGGGGTGTGCTCCGAGAATACGGCGTTCCTGATCCGTTGTTACGAGCTATTCGGTCGCTGTATCACCGGAGCCAGAGTTTGGTCCGTATTGGTAACAGCAACTCGGATTCGTTTCCAGTGGGAGTTGGAGTCCGCCAAGGCTGTCCTTTGTCACCGATTCTGTTCATAATTTTTATGGACAGAATTTCCAGGCGCAGTCGAGGCGATGAGGGGTTCTTGTTTGGTGGCCATCGGATATCGTCTCTGCTTTTTGGGGATGATGTTGTCCTTTTGGCTTCATCAAGTCGGGCCCTCCAGCTCTCATTGGAGTGATTCGCAGCTGAGTGCGAAGCAGCTGGGATGAAGATCAGTACCTCCAAGTCCGAGGCCATGGTTCTCAGTCGGACAATGGTGGAATGCACCCTCCGGGTCGGGAATGAGGTCCTGCCCCAAGTGGAGGAGTTTAAGTATCTCGGGGTCTTGTTTACGAGTGAGGGAAGGATGGAGTGAGAGATCGACAGACGGATCGCTGCAGCCTCTGCTGTTAAGCGGTGCCTGTACCGGTCCGTCGTGGTGAAAAAGGAGCTGAGCCGCAAGGCGAAGCTCTCAATTTACCAGTCGATCTACGTTCCAACCCTCACCTATGGTTACGAGCTTTGGGTAATGACCGAAAGAACAAGATCACGGATACAAGCGGCTGAAATGAGCTTCCTTCGCCGGGTGGCGGGGTTCTCCCTTAGAGATAGGGTGAGAAGCTCCGCCATCCAGGGAGAGCTCGGAGTAGATCCGCTGCTCCTCCGTATTGAAAGGGGCCAGTTGAGGTGGCTCGGGCATCTGGTCAGAATGCCCCCCGGACGCCTCCCTGGTGTGGTGTTTCGGGCATGTCCAACCGGGAAGAGACTCCGGGGTCGACCTAGAACACGCTGGAGGGACTATGTCTCTCGGCTTGTCTGGGACCGCCTCGGTGTCCCCCCGGGAGAGTTGGAGGAAGTGGCTCGGGAGAGGGACGTCTGGACCTCTTTGCTAGGGTTGCTGCCCCCGCGACCCGACCCTGGACTAAGCGGAAGAAGATGATGATGATGATGATGATGATATACTTAAAAAAAAATTCCGTTTAATTCATAAAATTGAATTCTTTGAGGGGAAGCAAAATTAATATTTCACTAAAATAAGAAAAATTGTTAATTAAGAATAATTTTTGACAATTCTGTGGTTTGCATTCTGTGGCTCAGTGGTAGGGTGCTAGCTTACTAATTTGAAGGTTGCAGGTTCAAGCCCCACTTTTACAGAGTTGTCACTGCCGCCCCACCCAGTGCAGCTAACTGGGTTATCAAAGGCCAGCTCTGTCTCTCACAGTCTGTGGTGAGAGGCATGTATAAAAACAAAACAAAAACATTGCTATCATTCAAAAAAAAGTAGGCCACTGGGTTTTTTGGTGTGCTTTTGCCCTGCGATTGCCTGGCAAGCTGTACAAAGTTTACTTTGCCCTCTCTCAGAGTCGGCTGAAATGGGGGCCAGCCTCCCCGCAACCATAACGACGATTAAGTTCAGAAAATTAAAGAACAGTTGCAAGAAGAACTATTTATTTTTAATATATTTTTATGCTTTCTGAAAGTGAAGGGTAAAGTTATTGTTTTGTTATTCTATCACAGGAAACATGCTGGAGATCACTGACTGAAAAAATGCGAAGATTAAAATGTTTCTGTTACTGATTAGAACCGCCACAGACTCATCACCTTCTACTCCTACTTGAGGTAAAGCGCTGTGTTCTACAAACAGACAGATACTGCACATTTAAAAAAAGATTATTATTATTATTATTATTATTATTATTATTATTATTATTATTATTATTATTATTATTATTATTATTGTTGTTGTTGTTGTTGTTGTTGTTATTGTTGTATATACAGATTAAGAGAACAGTGATCACTTGATTATTAAATGCTTATAAATGTGTATGAAAGATGAATATGTCCGTGTGGTTTTGATGCAGTGTTTGAGGTGTGAGGTGATGAATGTTTATAATGCTGCAGTGAATAAAGGCAAATATCTTGTGGTTGGAAACTATTCACACTACTTGGTAGAGCTTCTGAAATGGACAAATGGTGCATGTGGTTTGAACAGCATCATGTGGTTTGAAAAATAACATGGTCTGACTGATGTGTACAGAACTCTAATGCTGACTAAAGCATGTATATGTTTGTTATCATTCATGTATTTAATAGAAAAATATTTATCTTATCTATGTCTTGAAGCCACTAGTAAATTTTTAGCATCCTCTCACATCACAGAGACGGGAGGCATTGTGTTCCAGTATAAACTCAGGGTTCGGCAAGTAGCTTGACAGAACTGTTCATCTGACTTAAAGTTCGAGAACAGTTTCACCGTATAGCCAATGACCTGTCACCAGTCTGATATGTGCCTGAATTAGAATGGTATATTTTCATTCATTTTCTAAGCACCTTAATTCTAATTAGAGTTGCTAGGAGTTTAGGGGCACACCCTGAACCGCTCATCAGACCATTGCAGGGACAACAGACACAACCATTGGCACTAACACAGTCAATTAGTCTACTGTGCATGTTTTTGGATTGTTGGAGGAAACAATATTAATGATCCACTTAATCCTAATTGAGATCGCAGGGAAGATGACGCTCATCTCCGCCAGCTTTTGGGCAAGGGTGTGGTACACCCTGGACCTCTCGAGAGCAGAGAGAGAGAGAGAGAGAGAGAGAGAGAGAGAGAGATTCAGACTTGTTTCTATTCAAGTTTTTTTATATATAATTTAAGGTCCAAAACATTTAAGATCTTGTGTAGATGTGGATGTAGAGTATGTACAGAGAAAACAGTGATTAGATTTGAAGTGAGGACTCACTCCTCATCTACTCACTCACGCCATGAGTGCGATCCCTATTGTGTCTTGATGGAGGAGTCTCTGCAAGGGTCCTGTGAAGTCACCATGGTTTGGCATGAACATGGATAAGTAGTTATTCATCCCCAGGAACTGCTATAGTCTGAAATTTTCATGTCATGCAATGAGTCATGAGACAGACAGCCTCACTTTTTTCAGGATCATGGTTGACACTGTCACTTGTGAGAAGATGTCCCACGTATGGGTGATGACTACGATGCCATCCATTATGATTTCTCATGAATTATTTTGAGAGCTGTTCCATGAAGCATAAGCTACCTGTGGAAATTCCATAAAGTATACAGAGGACGGTGGCTTGGAGGTTAGCATGGCCGCCTCACAGCAAGAAGGTCTGCGGTTCGATTCCCAGCTCAGGCATTTCTGTGTGGAGTTTGCATGTTCTCCCTGTGCTTGGGTGAGTTTCCTCTGAGTACTCCAGTTTCCCCTCACAGTCCGAAAACACATACAGTCGGTTAATTGGCTGTTCCAGATTACGCCTAGATGGGAAAATGAGTATAATTGGTTGTGTGTGTGTTGATTGAGATGGGTGCCAGTCTCCCAAAGAGCCCAATTAGGTTTAAGCAGTTCGGAAAATGAATGAATTAATTATACAGAGGAAGCAGTAGCAGCTAGTTGGAGATATACAAGTTGTTTTTGGTAATTTGTCATCTGGCACAACTCGTCCAAAACTCATATTTAGCATTTAGGATGCTGACCACCTTACCATTAAGCATGTCTGGAGTAGCCTCCTCTACTGTTTTCATTGGGGGTTGGGGGCGATGGAGTGCTTTCATAAGGTGTATTGGGTCAAAGCAGAGCCTGACTTTTCCATTTTTCTTGCTAACTCCCACCATATTTCAAAACCAACTCCATGGCAGGTTTGATGAACCACAACTTAGTCAATCGATCCAGTTCAGCTATTACCTTCAAGATAAGTGGCACCTGCCTGGGAGCATATGGCAGGTGGCCCAGATTTAACAACCTGCATGTAATGTATCACTGGAAGCATTTCTATGGTCACACAGTGAACGTCACCTGCCCAATGACATGAACATCGGGGCCAATTCTCACCAGACCCAATTTGACACTGTCTGCCAGGCCCAGTAGTGACCTTAGATTGAGGTTTATTTGTTGTCTGACAGTTTGCTGTCTGACAATTTTGCTGTCTGACAGGCCCAGTAGTGACCTTACCCTGAGGTTTATTATTTGGAACTTAAGGCTGCAACCATTCAGGTCTAAAATTTTGAAATTCTAAAAGTCATATTCTGAATCACTTGACCTCCAAAGGCAATTAAGTTAATAGTAAATGAAGTGTTGATAGTTGAATTGGGGGTCTACATGTGTCAGTGTGGGTGTTGATATGACGCTGTATTTGGATCCAGCATTAATTAAAAAAAAAAAAAAAAAAAAGAAAAAGAAAACATGTTGGGTCAGTACATGTTGATGATCTTTTTAAATCAGTAGTTCATTCATTCATTCATTTTCTGTAACCACTTTATCCTAATTAGGGTCACGGGGAGGCAGGCACTCATCCCAGCTGACTCTGGGAGAGGGCACAGTACACCCAAGACAACTCACCGGGTCATCGCAAGCCAGAAACACGCTAACAATCAATCTTACAGTGCGTACAAATATTACTGTAATGTGGCTGTGATTGAAACAGTTATTTACTGTAAATTTACAGTAGCATGAAATATTTCTGGAATATGTAGCTGTATTTGGTATAGTAAAAGTCCTTTGGGCTTTTTACACCTGAGCCATTGTGGCTCATCAGGCCGGTGCTTATCCCCAGTTTCCATAGCATGAAGTAACCAGGAGTACAACTTTTGAATGGGACATTAATTCATTGCAGGTTACCTTCCCAGTATATATTTTACTGATACCCATTTACACTGCTGGGTGAAGAGAGGCACACTTGTAGTTGAGACCTTGCCCGGGGGTGGGGGTCTAACTGGGATTTGAACTCACAACCTCCCGATCATGTGCGCAGCACCCTCACCACCAATGTTCCCTGTAATTTTTCCTCTGTCTGGGCATACAGACAACCTCCCTGAGCACACTGAGGCCCACTGTAAGCAACATCACAAGTGCTCGCTGTGGCCAAACCCCAGTATCACACCTGGGAAAGTCGAAAGTTTCATGGCTTATTAAACACAGTTTTATAGATGACATCATTTTCCTCCCTGAATTTGAAATATATGACGAGCATTTTGTGTCCTGTCATGTCTGGCTCTCATCTACTATCAGGGTGTGCCAGGGTGCATTTTTAACCTCACACATAGTCTCATTCTGCACTCTCTCATTGATTCACAAATTGAAAGGTATAGTTTTTGCTTCGCCAGCTTTCTGCTGTGCTCACAGACTTTGCGTAGTTCTTTTTTTACTTTGGTTTGGGGAGTCGACGTAAAATATTCCCTGGCCGCTCGTTTCGTCATGATAACGGGGTTAGCATTAGCATCACTTCACTCAGCAGCACTGTTATTATTGTTATGGAGCGTGTATGAGTGCAGCACGTGACGGTGCCGTGATTGGCTGCGTAGCGTGATTGCATCGCATCGTGTGATTGGCCGGACACCTGTCACTCACTAAAAGTTCTATACCGTGTATGTAATTAATCTGCAGCGCGTTTACTGCGCTGGATCGGTTTTCGAGCGGTGCGCCATTGCGCAGTTGCGCAGCTTAGAGGGAACGTTGCTCCCCACTATGCCGCCAGCCCCTTTTGGTATAGTATATGACTGTCATTTTTACACTAAAGGACGGTAGTATGGTAATACAGTAGACCCTTCACTATTCGCTGTTTTGCACTCGTACATGCGCATATTCGCAGACTGCCGAGCAACTGTCACGTGATTCAAATTTAGCCAATGGCCTCCTACCTGTTGATTGGTTGAGATGATATCACACCCCTTTTTCCTCATTCATGCACAAGTTGTCAATGACCCTTTTTTTTAGTGTGTATTAATTACCAGGTAAGCTCTATGATGCCACTCAAACGTCAGCTAAGCGCCAGAAAAAGGTAATGATGTTGGATGTCTCTTCTGAAGAAAGAAGACTTTCTCCTGAAGAAACGACAGTTTCCTCTGAAGTGCCGAAAGAGGTATAATCATCTGAACTGTTGGAAAACACTCTAGTATTAAAGTCTTTTTCAATTATTATTCCAGTACAGTACTTAAGTTAATGTTGAGATTGTTTGTGTGTGTGATTTTATGTACTGTTGTGCAGCATGTTTCTCATTTTGTTTTGTTTATCCAATTTATTACATTTCATGTTCTTTTGTGTTCTTTTTGTTGTGGCCTGTGTTTTGGGGGGACTTTGATTTGGCGGCTGTGCCTCTAATTAACTGTTTTCTCTCCGTTTTGGCTGAAGGGCATGGCTGAGCTGCTCGGTGGCACACACCTGAATTCACTCTTCTCATCTACTCTCAATAAACACAAGCATGCTGACCTCTGCTCCAGATGATTAGCTCACATCACGTTACCACTTCTTTTGTACTGTAATGCTCTAACTCTCTAACTCTAAAACTCTGTTTTCTACCTGCTCTGGCTGTAAGGCTTGGCTGAGCTGTTCAGACTGAATGCAATTCATACCTGAATTCAGTCCTCATCTACTCCCTATAAACACAAGCCGCACACTCACCTTAGTTGAAGCGCGCTGCTTAAATGCTTCCCCTTTGAATAATAAATCCACTCTGCCATCTCACGCTGCCTCGGAAATGCACCTCACAAATAGTAATGCAATATATCCCTCTAGTGGGCATTTTTGAAAACTACAGTGCTGTATGTTTCAAGGAAAATACTGTACATTTAAAGGTGTTCTTATATATTTGCAGTAAACACTGGAAGTTAGCTTGTAATGGGAACTGTGCATGTGCAAGCCCGAGCTGACCAATCAGTGTGCTCATTTCAGATCTCCCTTAGCAACTAGCCTGCATTGTTTACGAGCACATCGTCTTCATTACCTTTATTTTATTCACTGAAATGGCATTTTAATATCAAAACAGTATCCAAAATGGAGAGACTACTTCACGGTCGTTCTTCTGGTGTATGGATTATAGAGTGTTTTATACCAAACTCAGTGAATAATTGCAATGATCACCAGTAAATTTTGTGACTGTTTTTATATAGTTTTATGAGGGTACTCACCAGAAAAATGGGGAAAAAATACATTTTTAGTGAGTTTTAGTCGATTTCACATGAGCAAGGGATAGTTGAATAGTTGTTTTAATAGTTTATGCAAAAATCCGAATTTTGATAAAAATGGATCACTTTTACTTTTCTGGCCTTTATCTCAAAAGCGGTCTGTGTGACAAGAGCCTACTTTTGCTGGAGCGCCTCACATTTTACTACATTAACACTGTATTAATGAGAAAGACTGTCTATAGAATGTGTTTAAGAAGCATATTTTAGCACATGTAATAGATACATCATATTTTGCTTCCGGTTGATCATTTGCACATGTAATATGATGCATGGGGTTTTACTTCCGGGTACAGAACTCGTGGGTTATCTTCATTCGTGGGAGGGGCCAGAACCAAACCCCCGCAAATAACAAGGGCTTACTGTATGCAGTGTTTGAGGTTAAGTTATAAAAAAAAAAACAACAAAAAAAAAAACACTCACTTTTAAAATGCTTACGTGTATACTCATCTGTCCTATTTATGGCCTGGGGAAACTGACCCCCATCCCTGCTGACTCCAGGCGAGGGCAGAATACACTGTAGACAGCTCGCCAGGCCATCACAGGGCGGAAACACACTGACAGCTATGCAGCTACTCTTGTCGAAAGTTAGCAATGATTCTTTAACACGAACCTCTCACCATAGACAGTGAAACACATGGCCAGCCTTTGATAACCCAGTTAGTGCACTGGAGGAACAGTGACAACCCATGGAGAGTGGGGCTTGAACCCCTAACCTTAGGATTAGTAATCCAGCACCTTTACCACCAGGCCACCACTGCCTTACATGTATTCCATAGACTTAAAATTTAATCATAACAAATTAATTCTCGATGTTCATGTGATGGAGAAATGCTTAGACTTTTAGACATATTGGTAATGGTTTTGAAAAACATATATATATATATATGATTCACTGTGGTGACTATCGAGAATGGAGAAAAGGCGAAAACAAAGGAAGAAGAATGTAATCACCTGAAGAGAGAAGAGAGAGGATGGTTTCACCACCCCTCGAAACAGATCTGTAGTGAAAATTAAGTTTTAAATAGAAAGTCTTTGTTCTGTCCTTTTATTTTTACTGATATTTGCTCTACGAAAAAGTACCGAGCACTCTCTTACGGAAGGAGCTACTCAGAAAATTCTCTCTCTCTCTCTCTCTCTACATATATATATTATATTTCCTGACAAGATCATTCAACAAGGTCTTAGAGAGTGAGAGGATGCCAGAGGAATGGAGGAGAAGTGTGTTGGTGCTCATTTTTAAGAACAAGGGAGATGTGCAGAGTTGTGACAACTACAGAGGGATAAAGTTGATGAGCCATATGATGAAGTTGTGGGAAAGAATAGTGGAAGCTAGACTCAGGGCAGTGGTCAGCATTTGTGAACAACAGTTTGGTTTCATGCCAAGAAAGAGCATCACAGATGCAGTGTTTGCTTTGAGGATGTTAATTAAGAAATACAAAGACGGTCAGAGGGAACTGCATTGTGCCTTTGTAGATCTGGAGAAAGTATATGGTAGGGTGCTGAGAGAGGAACTGTGGTATTGAATGAGGAAGTCTGGAGTGGCAGAGAAGTATGTTAAAGTGGTGTGGGACATGTATGAGAGCTGTAAGACAGTGGTGAGGTGTGACAGAAGAGTTAAGGTGGAGGTGGGACTGCATCAAGGATCATCTTGAGCCCCTTCTTCTATGCTATGGTGATGGACAGGCTGACAGACGAGGTTAGACAAGAATCTCCATGGACTATGTTTGCAGATGATATTGTGATCTGTAGTGAGAACACAGAACAAGTGGAGGAAAATCTAGAGAGATGGAGGTATGCCCTGGAAAGGAGGGGAATGAAGGTTAGCCTCAGTAATACAGAATACATGTGTGTGAACGAGAAAGACCAAAGAGGACCTGTGAGGTTAAAGGGAGCAGAGATAAAGAAGGTGGACGATTTCAAGTACCTCGGCTCAACAATCCAGAGCAATGGAAAGTGTGGAAAATAAGTGAAGTGTGTGCAGGCAGGTTGGAGTCGCTGGTGAAAAGGGTCCCGGTTGATGTTTGATAGGAAGGTATCGGCAATAATAAATGGAAAAGTATACAAGACGATGATGAAGCCAGCAATGCTGTATGGTTTAGAAACGGGGGCACTGAGAAAAAGACAGGAGGCAAACTGGAGGTAGCAGAGATGAAAATGTTGAGGTTCTCTTTGGGAGTAACGAGGATGAATAGGATCAGGAATGAGCACATCAGAGGGACAGCACATGTAAGACATTTTGGAGAGAAAGTCAGAGAGGCTAGATTGAGATGGTTTGGACATGTACAGGAGAGGGATAGTGAGTATATTGGTCGTGGGATGCTGAGGTTGGAACTACCAGGCAGAACGCCTCGAGTAAGACCAAAGAGAAGATTGATGGATATGATTAAGGAGGACATGAAGGTATTTGGTGTAAAAGAAGATGCAGAGTGAGATGGACACAAATGATTTGCTGTGGTGACCTCTGACGGAAACAGCCAAAAAGAAAAGACGAAGTTGGTACCATG
This sequence comes from Plotosus lineatus, assembly GCA_024760905.1. NCBI lineage: Eukaryota > Metazoa > Chordata > Actinopteri > Siluriformes > Plotosidae > Plotosus > Plotosus lineatus. The sequence continues at coordinate 12,195,580 of CM045734.1, read as the reverse complement.
ACTGATTTTATTAACAACAGTACAGTAGTGTCCCATGACTGGAATTCAAAGCTACTTCCAGAATTTCTGAGAGTTTTTTGTCGAAGCTTACTCCAAAAAACCCAGTTCCTTTTTCTTATTGACTAAAGAAAGGAAATCGATTCCCCACACTTATATATGTATCTGCTATCTCTCTGCAAGTGTTTTACTTGAGTTCATAAAGTTGTGCAACATTTTTTCCCACACTGCTTCAAATGTGTGTGTGTGTGTGTGTGTGTGTGTGTTTGTTTGCTCTCACATCTTAATGTCCACATACACATTAATGGCCCAAACTGGATAATCAGTAGTGGATAATGATAGGAATAGCGGTCTTATCACAGTGGGGCTGGTGGTATAGTGGTTAGAGTGCTGGGCTTGTGATTAGAAGGTTGTGAGTTCAAATCCTGGTTAGCCCCCCACTGTGCTAAGACCCCTGGGCAAGGTCTTAACCACAAGTGTGCCTCTGTTCACCCAGCAGTGTAACTGGGTACCAGCAAAAATATATTGCGAAGGTAACGTGAAATGGACTAGTATCCCATCCAGAGGGAGTTGAACTCCTAGTTGCTTCATGCTACAGAAATTGGGGATAAGCACTGGCCTGATGAGCCACTATCTCTTAGGTGTAAAAAGCTGAGCAGACCTTACCTAATGATAGAAATAATCATGTTTTGTTTGTATAGGATGATCAAGAAGGAAAAAAATATTTTATTTAGCCATAAATCAAGACTTTTAAGTAAGCCACCGGGTCAGAAACGTTTTTTTGGAGCACCAATAAATTCTACTATTTGTCTCAGCTGCAACATAATTTGCCCCCTTTCATTTTCTACGTAATTGTTCATCCTGTCTCCCACTGGAAGAGGTGATATTCTCAAAAGACACCAATTTTGAACTGCACACCCACCCAGCTTTTGACCTTTTGAGTTCACACCACAAGCTTTGTTGTCCACATCTCTTTTAAGATGATTAAATTGATTTATACACAGATTCAACAGCAAATAATTGAAATGTCTCAGTTTAACCAAGTGGTTTATGTACAATGCAAGATTAAAAGACATAATGTCTTCAAATAAGTCATGGCCAAGACATAAAGGTAACCCAGGATGGCGCACATGAAAATACTGCCACAGATTGAGCATCACGCACAGACTCAGTAGCACTGGATTCCAAATCTTGAATGTTCTGTTGAACACTTCTTGCAGGTCCACATTACTGTTGTGCGTGCAGAAATGTAGCCCTGTCGATCTCACATGAACAAAAACAATCTGCTCTTGCTAAAGTAGTTTTCAACAAAACCTTCCACCAATTATGTGATTCAAGATTGTCATCTGCAACAACACAAAAAGTACCTTCAGTTACTTTCATATTATTCAGAGTAATGCCATTAGATCAGCTCCTTTTTTTGAATCATGTGCAAGCAGCTGCTTGTCGACGTTTGGCTTTAGGAAATTAGTTTTAATTTAATTACTTTTGCTTTCGCTCTTTTGCTTCTTGTTCCACTTTAAGAAGTTTTAGCTATTTCACTTATATTTTGTTTTCTTCGAGCGCCATTTCTTCCAAGTGATGTTTTGAAAACAAAGAGGGTTTTATACATTATTTGAGGACTTTTGAGGGTAAACTTGGCCTGAATGGGCGGGACAGTATCCATCCCACTTGGGAAGGTGCTGCTCTCATTTCTTGCAGCATAGCACATAGTCTAAGAACAGGATTAGTCAGTCAGTGACGATCCAGAGCCCAGACCACAGAACAGACAAACAGGCTAATCTGAGCATCTGCTACCTGCACAGAGTCATCACTCAAGGTCAAGTTTAATGCTGTAGAAACTGTATTTGTTTTCTGAAAAAAAATTATGTTCCAAATCTGATGTCTCATTGGTTCAGACCAATGTCATGAAATCTGAGTAATTCCCAGTGATGACCAGTATGAGAGATAAAGTCTCTCGGGATAATTTACATTACTTGTTTACACTGATGCACGCAATGTTTTCATTTCAAAGTCAGTAAATCTGTGAGTAAATATGCAGTACGTCAGGACACACTAGCCACTTATTCTTTTGTCAGGAATTTTAAGTCCGTATTTGTTAAATAACCTTCAGCATTGCGTACACCTTCATTTATTTACAGTCCATCAATTTACATTGTGGATGATTTCAAGCCATCCTGTGGAATCAGTGCCCTCTCGCTGAAAAGAATTCAAGAGTAACAAAATTCATTCAACACCAGATGGCGGAAGCGCCGTGCTTTATGTTCTCTATCTGTGCCAATGAACACATTTGTTCTCAGAAGGAAAACAAAACTAAAAAAATGCCCTTCCTGTCACAACGCTTTTAGCAAGGGACAGAAACATGGTGGTCTAGTGGTATAGGGCGCTGGATCGCTGATACAAAGGTTGGGGGTTCGAGTTCCACTCTCCACAAGGTTGTCACTGTCCCCCCAGTGCGGCTAACTGGGTTATCAAAGGTGGGCCATGTCTCTCACTGTCTATGGTGAGAGGCATGTAAAAGAACCATTGCTGACTTTCGTAAAGAGTAGCTGCAAAGTCGTCAGCGTGTTTCTCTCCCTTGCTAAAAGGGTTGTGACAGGAAGGGCATCTGACGTAAAAAAAAAAACCTCTGCCAAATCAAACGTGCGAATCAGATGATTTGCTGTGGCGACTCCCGAGTAAAAGGGAAAAAGCCGAAAGGAAGACAGACAGAAACATGCTCATGGCTTTGCAGCCGTCGTATAGAATTATATATATAGAAATTAAAATTCAAAGCATCTTGGCAAGTTTCACTGATTTCTTTTGACTGTAAAAATGAAAAATGGCTTGTATTTCAGTTTAGATTTTTGTATGCTAAAACCCAAAATGAATAACCCCTTTTTTTAAAATTATTTTAAATACCCAATTCTTAAAAGCCAATCCAATAACCAGAAGACATTCCGGCTGGATTAATAAAGTCCTCTCGACTAATATAATTTATTTTATAATATGGATTGGACAAACAGCAAGCCGACCACTCTGAGTCTATGAAGCCACGTTGTTGCAATTATGCACGTCCGGTGGTGTAGTGGTTAGCACGTCCACCTCACAGCAAGAAGCTCGGGGTTTGATTCCGGGCCTGGGTGTTTTTGTGCAGAGTTTGCATGTTCTCCCCGTGCTCGCTTGGGTTTCCTCTGGGTACTCCAGTTTCCTCCCACGATCGAAAAACATACGCAGTAGGCTAATTGGCTGTTCCAAATTGCCCGTAGGTTCGGCATTGTGCAGAAGGCAATGGCAAACCACTGCACTTTCCTTGCCAAGAAAACCTCCATGAAGATGATAATCAGGGTGTTTTCCTTCATGGCAGGTCACCAAGAGTCGTCCTATGACTCGGAAGGTACCAGACCAGCCATGTGAGCCAAGCAACAGGTAAGAATGCGGACCTGGGCGTCTTGATGCTAGCTATAGGGATGTGGAACGTTTTCTGACCGTCGGGGAAGGAGCCTGAGCTGGTGGAGGCATTAATTTTTTTGTATTATCCATCCATAGATCCATTCATTAATGGACATACTTGAGAATGCTTTGAAGGTTTTTACTTGAAACTTTGCATAAAAGCTCATCTTGACTTAGGGATGATTGGATTTTCAAGGTCAAAGGACAAGATCACTGCTTCCTCATTTGTGTCATTCTCGAAAATGAGACATCTTGAGAATTTGTTGATTGATTTATTTACTTATTTTTGATATACAGTACATTTTTCATTTTACTCTGTGAAGCAACAAAATGTACATATTTGGACGGAGTGTGCTTCTATTATACACCCATTAATCTGACACTAATTATCACTAATTAATTGTTCAATTCCACATGAGAAGGCCTAGGTCAGCCAATAATTATGAACCCAGGGGCCACAGTGAGTATGCATTTGTTTGTGAAAGCATTTTCTTGTGGTGGTATGGTTCTGGATTACTGATTACAAGATCAAGCCCCACAATCAACATGTTGTTCCCCCCCATGCAGCCCACTGGGTTATCAAAGGCCAGCCATGTCTCTCACTGTCTCTGGTAAAAGGCATGCAAAGGAGCCATTGCTGATTATCATCAAACTGTCAGCGTGTTTCTGCCCTGTCAGATGTCCAGGTTGTACTCTGCAATCGGCCAGAGTCGGCTGAGATGGATGTCAGTCTCCCCTTCAGCCTAATTCGGGTTAATCGTTTCAGAAAATGGATGAGTGACTTAATGCGAGCATATTAATGCAGTGCAGCCAGCAATCCCATCAGTTTCCATAGAAATTCCATTCTTTAGTTTCCTCTGCTTCTGGAAACCAGGAGGATACAAGTACTATCATCGTCATGGCTTAATCCTTGACCTGGACACTTCTTATTTGGCCATTGAATAAATATCTAATTGTTAAATAACTCACATTATTTATAGCACTTTATGATTTCTTCAATTTTTATTTATTCATTACACCTAATGATTTGTCATCTCAAAATAAATTTAATATAAAACAGAAGATTTGTAGAATACAGAAATGCAAATATCCAGGTATTTTATCTTCCATTCAGCTCATAGCCTTAGTGTCTCTTATTCAAATGTTTTCTATGTTGTTTTGGCTTTACATTATTAACAATAAAAATAACACCGCATGACTGTAAATAAAATCTTGCACATGTGTGATAACTTCCCATTGCAGCACCAAGTCATAGAAAGTGGAAATGTCCAGCATCAAGTGATAACAAATAGAAGAAGGCACATGATTAAAAAAGAATGGATAAAAGATGGTGATGTTTACTGTCTCTCATCGTTTATTCAGCACTCCTATTCCATTTTATTTCCAGGAAGCACAATGTTTATGTATTATAACTGCTAATTGAACGAGCCCCTTTGTTAGGATTTGTCTATACCTGCCCTAAATATTAATTGATTTTATTTTTCTCATTTATTCATGGGTGGGTTCACTCTTAAACTTTGAAAATATGTACATTCTGAAGATGCTAATTTTACTTGAGTTCCGTATCACAGCTTTATGATTACACTGTAGAGTTTTCAATCAATCTGGGTGCCGTGCCAGAATTCTGGCATAGGCGGCAGCCATAAAAGCTGTCATGGCTGTACGATAGGCAAAAAATCCGCAGTAGAGGCCAAAAGGTTTTTTCTGCAGGGTGTTTTTATTGAGACACCATCTCTAGTTATCTGCCCATTGACTCTAAAGCAGGGGTCGCCAATCTAATCCACAAACAGCTGGCGTGGTTGCAGGTTTTCCCTTCAACCAAATAGTAGCCACACCTTCCATCTTTTTTCCACCAATCACTGATCATCAAAACAAAGGAAACATACTAGATTGGACATGACTGTTTCAATTCTAAAGTGTAGCCATCTTGGCAAGATCACAGTAGCCAAGTGGCTCATCAAGCCGGTGCTTACTCCCGGTTTCTGTAACTTGAAGCAGTTCAACTCCTCCTGGATGGGACGCTAGTCCATCACAGGTTACTTTCCCAGTATACTTTTTTACTGGTACCTTTTAAAACTGCTGGGTGAACAGAGACACGCTTGTGGTTAAGACCGTGCCCAGGAGTCTAAAGTCTAAACTGGGATTCAAACACACAACCTCCCGGTCATGACCGCAACACCATCGGCCCCGCAATTAGGTTTATGCAGTTCAGAAAATGAATAAATGATCTTCTTCTTCTCCTTTTGGCTTTTCCCTTCACGGGTGCCAACAGCGAATTATCTGCCAACATCTCACCGTATCCTTTGCATCCTTTCTTCTCTTACACCAACTACCTTCATGTCCTCTTTCACCACATCCATGAAAAGTCTCTTTGGTCTTCCTCTAGGCCTTCTGTCTGGTAGTTACAACCTCAGCATCCTACTACCAATATGCTCACTATCCTTCCTCTGTACATGTCCAAACCATCTCAATCTAGCCTCTCTGACTTTCTCTCCAAAACGTCTTACATGTGCTGTCCCTCTGATGTGCTCATTCCTGATCCTATTCATCCTCATTACTCCCAAAGAGAACCTCAACATTTTCATCTCTGTTGCCTCCAGCTCTGCCTCCTGTCTTTTCCCCAGTGCCACTGTTTCTAAACCATACAACATCGTTGGCCTCAACACCGTCTTGTACACTTTTCCTTTCATTCTTGCCGATACCCTCCTATCACACATCATACCGGACACTCCAACCATTTCAACCTGCCTGCACACGCTTCTTCACCTCTTTTCCACACTCCCCATTGCTCTGGATTGTTGAGCCTAAGTACTTAAAATCCTCCACCTTATTTATCTATGCTCCCTGTAACCTCACCGTTCCTCTTGGGTCCTTGTCATTCATACACATGTATTCTCTCTTACTGAGGGTAACTTTCATTCCCTCCTTTCCAGGGCATACTTCCACCTCTCTAGATTTTCCTGCACTTGTTCTCTGCTCTCACTACAGACCACAATGTAATCTGCTAACATCATAGTCCATGGGGAATCTTGTCGAACCTGTCAGCCTGTCCATCACCATAGCAAACAAGAAGGGGCTGAGAGCTGACCCTTGATGCAGTCCTACCTCCACCTTGAACTCTTCTGTCACACTGACAGCACACCTCACCACTGTCTTACATCTCTCATTCATGTCCTGCACCACTCTAACATACTTCTCTGCCACTCCAGACTTCCTCATGCAATACCACAGTTCTTCTCTCGGCACCCTGTCATATGCTTTCTCCAGATCCACAAAGGCACAATGCAGCGCCTTCTGACCTTATTTGTACTTCTCTATTAACATCCTCAAGGTAAAACACAGTTGACCTCTGCCCTGAGTCTGGCTTCCACTATTCTTTCCCACAACTTCATCGCATGGCTCATCAATTTTATCCCTCTGCAGTTGCCACAATTCTGCACGTCTCCCTTGTTCTTAAAAATGGGCACCATCACACTTCTCCTCCATTCCTCCAGCATCCTCTCATTCTCTAAGACCTTGTTGAATGTTCTTGTCAGGAAATCTACTGCTACCTCTCCGAGACACTTCCATACCTCCATCAATATGTCATCAGGACCAACTGCCTTTCCATTTTTCACTGTCTTCAATGCCCTCCTCACTTCACCCTTACTAATCTTTGCTACTTCCTGGTCCTTGACGGTCTCCTCTTCTACTCTTTTTTCTCTCTCATTTTCCTCATTCATCAGCTTTTCAAAAAACTCTTTCCATCTTCCCAGCACACTTCTGTCATCAGACAATATATTTCCCTCTCTGTCTTTAATCACTCTAACTTGCTGCACGTCTTTCCCATCTCTATTTCTCTGCTGTGCCAATCTGTATTAATCATTTTCTGTATAAATCATTTTCTCCCTCCTTACTGTTTTACTTTCGAGCATACAAGTCATCATACGCCCTCTGTTTGGCCTTTGACACCGCTACCTTCGCCTTACGCTGTGTCTCCCTGTACTTCTGTTTACTCTTTTCGGTCCTCTCTATGTCCCATTTCTTCTTAGTTAACCTCTTCGTTTGTACACACTCCTGCACTTCCTCATTCCACCACCAAGTCTCCTTATCTGCTCTCCTTCCAGATGACACACCAAGTATTCTCCTACCTGTCTCCCTGATCACATTAGCTGTAGTTGTCCAGTCATCTGGAAGCACTTCCTGACCACCCAAAGCCTGTTTGAACTCCTTCTTGAAGACAACACAACACTCTTTCTTTTTTCAGCTTCCACCACTTCTTCTGCTCTGCCTTTTCCTTCTTCACCTTCCTCACCATCAGTGTCATCCTGCACACCACCATCCTCTGCTGTTTGGCAACACTCTCATCCACTAATCCTTTGCAGTCACTGACTTCCTTCAAATTACATTGCCTACACAAGATGTAGTCTACCTGTGTGCTCCTACCTCCGCTTTTATAAGTCACCCTATGCGCCTCTCTCTTCTGGAAGAAAGTATTCACCACAGCCATTTCCATCCTTTTTGCGAAATCTACCAACATCTGTCCTTCTGCGTCCCTGTCCTGGATACCAAACTTGCCCATCATTTCCTCATCCCCTCTGTTTCCTGCACCAACCCAGTTGGGGGACAGTGACAACCTTGTGGGGACTCGAACCACCAACCTTAGGATCGGCAATCCTGCGCCATAACCACTAGACCACCACTTCCATCTTTCACCTATAGAGAATATTTGGCACATAATAAAGAGGAAGGTGCAACAAAGAAGGCCCAAGACAGTTGAACAGTTCAAAGCCTGTATTAGACAAGAATGGGACAGCGTTCCTTTTTCTAAACTTGAGAAACTTGTCTCCTCGGTCACCAGATGTTTGCAGACTGTTGGATGACGAAGAGGGAGATGCCTCACAGTGGTGAAAATGGCCTTGTCCCAACTGTTTTGAGATTTGTTGACACCATGAAATTTAAACTCAAGATATTTTTTCTTAAAATTATACATTTTCTCAGTTTAAACTTCTGATCCAGTCATCTATGTTTTATTCAGAATAAAATATTGAAATTTGGCACTTCCACATCATTGCATTCAGTTTTTATTCACAATTTTTATAGTATCCCAATGTTTTTGGAATCTGGTTTATACCTGGCCTTTGCTTAGAGTTGGCTAGGATAGGCACTAGCCTCTCCATCACCCTAAGAGAATTAAGCAGTTTGTAAAAATAAATGAATGAATGAACAAGAGTCAGACACTTCATCCAATTTTGGACCAGCATCCTTTTTTTTTATATATATATACCAGAGTGTTTCTGATGCTGCAAGAGCTCTATGGTTGGAACATATTTAAACCACGAGGTACAGCTCCTGAAATGGACAAGTGGTGCATTTGATTTTGTTGAAATGTAGTTTATAATCTGGTTTATTTGTACCAAGTTCTCTAAGTTATTAAAAATCAATAATTGGTAATCGGTATAAAACCATATACAAGAGACATTCATTCATTTATTCATTTTATAAACTACTTAATTCCAATCGGGTTGCAGGAAGGCTGGCACCCATCTCAGCCTACTCTGGACGAGGGTGGGTACACCGTGGACAGCTCACCAGAACATGCCAGGGCCAACACTCATGCAACCATTCACACTCACGCTTCGGGGAGATCTGGAACAGCCATTTAGCCTACTGTGCATGTTTTGGGCTGTGGGAGGAAACCGGAGTACTCAGAGGAAACCGATGCAAGCACAGGAATAGCATGCAAACTCCACACAGAAACACCCGGGAAATCAAGCCCAGGACCTGATTTCGGTGAGTTGGGCATGCTGACCACTACGACACCATGTCGCCAGAGTTAAATATGGGGAAATTAATAATTCATAGTCAAATGTGACATCACTTATTTTCCCCTTGAAGTTTCCATAATTTTCTTTTATTTCCCTCTTGTGATAAAGAGCATGTAACCTGAGTAAGAGATCCAAACTATATAAAAGTAAAATGGGAGGGATTTGTTATGTTTTTTTTAACCATTAAATGAGTGATGATGGCTATTTAAAGTTTGGTCCATGACCAAATGGCAGACTAGCCACTTTGATACTGTCTCATCTGACATAGCTCCAAACTTTTCATTGTTTATTACCCCAAATCCACTCAGACCTACAACAAAACATAACAGTGCACCATCAAGGATTTGAGAAAGAGCCAAAATTTAGATCATTTAAGTTTACACCTTGCACAACAAAATTCCTTGTGCTCTAAGAGTGTGACATCACAGGTTTATTCACAGCCTTATTTATTGAGATGATGCGTGAAGACCTGACACACTGGTAGGGGGAGAACACGATCACTCATTTTTCCTTTGTACCCTTCAAACATAATAACAAGGCAGATGATCAGATGGGTTTAGGCCCATGGGCAGGGATGCTGAGGCGAATTCCATTTAGAGAAAAATACTGATGCTGACTCAGGCACTGAAGCTGGGGCTGGTGTATGTAAGTGCAAGAACTGGTCCACATTGCTAGCATTGCAGAAGTCAGCAGTGGTGCAGATTCAGGTAGTGAAGAAGGTCCAGGAGTTCACTCTGCAGTAGAGGATGATACAGCTGGTGTAGGCACCAAGTCTAAGAAAAACAGAGTCCCCTTCAGGATGTAATCGTAGGTCTGCTGGAGGTGGAAGTTAAAAGGCCTTCATATGGGAGACCCCGCCAAATGTGCCGAGGACCCGAACTACATGGCCTGCCAAATCTGGAGGGCATCCTTCCTTGCTATCGGAGCCAGTATATTTTAATGGTCTCCTCACTCTGCCATCTCCCATTCAGCATAATGCCCAGTCCACCACCTCTGGCTTCCCTCATATCCTTGATCCTGCCTTGCAGTGTGTGGAGAGGGGTTATGTACAACATAATTGATTCAATTCAGTGCAAGTTATCAAAGTGAACTCAGGTAGTTACAAAAAATGTTCATAGTTAATTATGTTGTGTTCTGCAATATTGGCTCATGCGGTTATGCAAGGCACATAAACATACATTTACACATTAAGAATCCCCAGTATACTTTAAAATAAATATATGTTTTGCATTTTTGTAGTGGATAGATCTTTGTGACTAGGTCATTCTATAAGTAGCTCGTGTGCTGGAAAAGTGTGAGCACCCCTGCTCTATACGTTCCACAGGATCCTGTAGGGGGCATGGGAGTTTGCCCAATGTGTCCACATGTGTTTTGTGGATTTGGAGAAAGCTTTCAACCGTGTCTGGTGTACAGCATTCTGGACCCGCTGCTACAGGCCCTTTGGTCACTGATCACCGGAGCCAGAGTTTTGCCCATATTGGGAACAACAGGTCGAATTCGTTTACAGTGTGTACATGTGCGCATGTGAATGTGAGTGTGTGTGTGTGTGTGTGTGTGTGTGTGTGTGTGTGTGTGTGCGTGTGTGTGTGTGTGTGTGTGTGAGAGAGAGAGAGAGAGAGAGAGAGAGAGAGAGAGAGAGAGAGAGAGAGTGTGTGTGTGTGTGTGTGTGTGTGTGTGGGTATGTGTGTGTGTGTTTGTGTGTGTGTATATAGGTGTGGGCATGTGTATGTGTAGGGGTGTATGGGTGTGTGTGTGTGGGGGGGCACGCGCTTTGCTCATGTGATGATTTGGCTAGCTGTTCAGTAACCCCACCTTTGCCCAGTGTCAGCTGAGCTCGTCTCCCCATGACTCGAGTAGGATTGAAGGGACACTAATTTTTATGGATTCTTTGGGTCTCTGAATTGAAGGAGAACATCCAACTAATCATGACATGACAATGTGTCTCGTTCTATTAATATCAATTCACAAAGCCTCACATGCTGGTTTAAAGATGAAGAATAACCTCGGATGAGGTACAAGGACAGTTGAAATGAATGTTTTTGTTTCATGGTTTAAATATTTTATACAGCGAAAGACCTAAATATAAATATTTCCTGAAAATGCATACATTAAATAAGGAAATAAGTCGTGAAATCGCCAACAGCGGCAGCATGAGTGTAAGACATTTTTCCTGTCATTTTCTTCATTAATTGAGTTTATTGTTGGGAGCACATGAGCTTAAACATTCATGCATCCATTCATTCATTCATTTTTTGAACCGCTTAATCCTAATTAGGGTGAGGAGGCTGGTACACATGTCAGGCAAGGGCGGGACACCCCTTGGACGGCACGTCACACCATTGCTACTCTTGACGAAAGTCAGCAATGTTTCTTTAGCTACCTCTCACCATAGACAGTGAGAGACATGGCTGTCCTTTGATAACCCAGTGAAGTGCACTGGGAGGACAGCCTGTCAATAGTGGGGCTTGAATCCTTGACCTTGGTCAGTAAACCAGCATCACACCACTGATCCACTACTGTCCATACATTCAAGTAGATTTTCATGAAATTTATAGCCAGTGGTTGGGTTTTGAAAACAGATGAGTCCATTAGATGATCCAAATGATCTGGATTAAATTCTGCATCCAGTAGATTCTTTCATGCTGTTATACCGCTAAAGGCAGAAGAATAGTTCAGCTTTAAAGAACAAATGTAAAATGTCCTCATTGAGGAACCAGGTGCTGTCCAATACACAATCCAAGCTCACAGTCAGGCAGACACAGTTCATCAAAGCTTGAGCAAACTCAGTCGTATCAAGATCATAAACAAGCAGGCAATATCTCAAGCTGGCCTTAGAATCAGAAAACCATAAAAAAATTTTTTTTTTAATTAAAAAAAAAACATACCTGGTCATATGCACAGAAGACGGGCTGGCAATGAGGGTGCCAATAACACATGGTAACCGGGGATAAGCACTGGCCTGATGAGCCACGAGACGTGGGTGTAAAAACCCAACAGACTTACTTACTACCTCCAGCTCTGCCTCCTGTCTTTTCCCCAAAGCCACTGTTTCTAAAACAGATCACATTGCCGGCCTCAACAACATCTTGTACACTTTTCCTTTCATTCCTGCCGATACCTTCCTATCATACATCACACCGGACACTTTTCTCCAACCATTCCAGCCTGCCTGCACACTCTTCTTCACCTCTTTTCCACACTCTCCATTGCTTTGGACTGTTGAGCCTTGGTACTGAAAATTCTCCACCTTCTTTATCTCTGCTCCCTGTAACCTCACTGTTCCTCTTGGGTACTTACCAAATACACACAAGTATTTTGTCTTTCTGAGGCTAACCTTCATTCCCCTCCTTTCCAGGGCATACCTCCACCTCTCTAGATTTTCTTGCACTTGTTCTCTGCTCTCACTACAGATCACAATGTCATCTGCAAACATCATAGTCCATGGAAATTCTTGTCGAACCTCGTCTGTAAGCCTGCCCATCACTGTAGCAAACAAGAAAAGGCTCAGAGGTGACCCTTGATGCAGTCCCACCTCCACCTTGAACTCTTCTGTCACACCGACAGCACACATCACCACTGTCTTACATTTCTCATACATGTCCTGCACCACTCTAACATACTTCTCTGCCACTCCAGACTTCCTCATGCAATTCCACAGTTCCTCTCTTGACACTCTGTCATATGCTTTCTCTAGATCCACAAAGGCACAATGCAGCGCCTTCTGACCTTCTCTGTACTATTAACATCCTCAAAGCAAACACTGCATCTGTGGTGCTCTTTCTTGGCATGAAACCAAACTGTTGTTCACAAATGCTGACCTCTGCCCTTAGTCTAGCTTCCACTATTCTTTCCCATAACGTCATCATACGGCTCATCAACTTTATCCCTCTATAGTTGTCACAACTCTACACATCTCCCTTGTTCTTAAAAATGGTCACCAGCACACTGCTCCTCCATTCCTCTGGCATCTGCTCACTCTCTAAGACCTTGTTGAATGTTCTTGTCAGAAAAAATCTACTGCTACCTCTCCTAGACACTTCCATACCTCCACCGGTATGTCACCAGGATCAACTGCCTTTCCTCACTTCACCCTTACTAATTTTTGCTACTTCCTGGTCCTCAACAGTCACCTCTTCTACTCTTTTTTCTCTCTCATTTTCCTCATTCATCTGCTCTTCAAGGTACTCTTTCCATCTTCCCAGCACACTTCTGTCAATACATTTCCTTCTCTGTCCTTAATCACTCTCACTTATCACTCTCACTTGCTGCATGTCCTTCCCATCTCTATTTATCTACTGTGTCAACCTGTATAAATCATTTTCTCCCTCCTTACTGCCCAACCTACCATACAAGTCATCATACTCCCTCTGTTTGGCCTTCCGCGCCGCTACCTTCACCTTACGCTGTGTCTCCCTGTTCTCCTGTTTACTCTCTACGGTCCTCTCAATGTCCCACTTATTCTTAGCATAAATCTTCTCTTTGGTCTTCCTCTAGGCCTTCTGCCTGGTAGTTCCAACCTCAGCATCCTACTAGCAATATACTCATTATCCCACATCTGTACATGCCCAAACCATCTCAATCTAGCCTCTCTGACTTTGTCTCCAAAACCTCTTACATGTACTCATACCTGATCCTATCCATCCTCGTTACTCTCAGAGAGAACCAGAGGACACACCAAGTACTCTCCTACCTGTCTCCCTGATCACACTCGCTGGAGTTGTCCAGTCATCTGGAAGCACTTCCTGACCACCCAAAACCTGTTTTAACTCCTCCTTGAAGACAACATGGCACTCTACCTTTATCATCTTCCACCACTTTGTCTTCTGCTCTGCCTTTGCCTTCTTCACCTTCCTCAACATCAGCATCATCCCACACACCACCACCATATGCTGTTTGGCAACACTCTCACCCACTACTACTTTGCACTCACTGACTTCCTCCAAATCACATCGCCTACACAAGATGTAGTCTACCTGTGTGCTCCTACCTCTGCTTTCATAAGTCACCCTATGCTCCTGTTTCTTCTGGAAGAAAGTATTCACCACAGCCATTTCCATCCTTTTTGCAAAATCGATCAATTTCTGTCCTTCTGTGTTCCTATCCTGGATACCAAACCTGCCCATCACTTCCTCATCCCCTCTGTTGCTTGCACCAACATGTCCATTGAAGTCTGCACCAATGACCACTCTTTCACCTCTGGGGGTACTCTGCATCACTTCATCTAACTCACTCCAGAATGTCTCCTTCTCTTCGAGCTCACATCCTGTCTGTGGGGCATAAGCACTAACAACATTTAACATCACGTCTTAAATTTCTAACTTGAGCCTCATCACTCTGTCTGACACTCTTTTCACTTCGAGAACATTCCTGACAAACCCTTCTTTCAAGATGACTCCTACTCCATTTCTCTTCCCATCCACAGCATGATAAAACAGCTTAAACCCCGCTCCTAAGCTTCTAGCCTTGCTACCTTTCCATCTGGTCTCCTGAACACAGAGTATGTCCACCTTCCTCCTCTGCATCGTGTCTGCAAGCTCTCTATCGTTTCTTCTCATAGTTCCAACATTCAAAGTCCCTACTCTCAATCCTAGACTCATGCCCTTCCTCTTCTCTCTCTGCCTGCAGACTCACCTCCCGCCTCTCCTTCTTTGACCAACAGTAGTCCAACTTCCATCAGCACTCTGTTGGTTAACAGCATTGATGACGGTCGTTGTTAACCCGGGCCTCAACCGATCCGGTATGAAATTCGTTTTGACGATTTGCATTCAGCATTCTGGCACAAGTTTTACGCCGGATGCCCTTCCTGACGCAACCCTCTGCATTTATCCGAGCTTGGCACCGGCGTGAGGACGGACACTGGCTTGTGTCCCCCCTCAAAAAAATAATTCTGAGAATCACTCCAAAACTAATGGGAAACACACACAATCAGCAGGAAGTGGCTTGACTTGTATTTTCTTTGGGTGATGGGGCACAAGTGTGAATAGTGAGTCACTACATTCTAAGGATGCAGAAGAGAAAAAATGTTGAGAGAGATTTGTGTGGGCTACTGAAGGCAAAGAACATAGAGGGACCTCTTTCTTTTCAAACAAAGGTCAACCTTCTGGAGGAGAACACATCCATAGCTATGACCTCATACGCCGCTCTTTCTTCAGCAGATTTCCTGGATGATTTTCGATATGACCTTGAGAGCATCTGAAACATATTGCTCTCTGCACCTCTTAAATAGAGAAGTTGTAACATCAGACTTTCAGTGTCATTCTCTGGAGCCTGTAGAGGCTGCATTTATTCATTCATTTTCTGAACCGCTTCATCCTAAGTTGTCTAAGCTTTCTGCAGATGACATTGACTGCTTGGTTTCTCAAACTGGAACCTCCAGGCTTTGTTGAAGCAATTCACGGATGAGCGTGAAGCAACGGGATAAGAATAAGTACCTCCAAGGCCATGGTTCTCAGCTGGAAATGTGTGGGGTACACCTTCCAGGTCAGGAATTAGGTCCTGCCCCATGTCGCGGCATGTATCATGGGGTCTTGTTCATGAGTGACGGAATGATGAAATGGGGGATTAAAGGGCAGATCAGTGGAGCCTCCACCAAAAAGCAGAGCTTGTACTGTTCACTAAGGTGAAGAGGGACCTGAGCCACAAGACAAAGATCTTAATTTCAGTTGACCTACATTCCAACCCTCACCTATATGCTTTCAGTAGTGACAAAAAGAATAAGATCTTTGATAGAAGCATCCGAAATGAGTTCACGTCCGAGGGTGGTGGAGCTCTCCCTCATAAATGATCTTAATATTGCTTGGTATTGTTTTCAAAAAAAAGCTTTTTAAAGATTGAAATTGCCTGAAAAATCACCTGATAATTTTTTCTCCATTTTTCAGAATATGTGCTATAAAATGAATGTGCATGAAATAACCACAGTAGTTAACTAGCATCTCATTCAGAAGGAGTTGAACTCCTGGTTGTTTCATGCTACGGAAACCAGGAATAACCAATATCAGGGGCAAAGGGCAAGTCATTCCATTATCTCAAAGCTGCAGCTGAGAAAGCAGAGGCCCTTCTGTGCTTACAGTCAGATTTCAGCAGCTTTGAGCTCACATTACAATGTGAGAGAGATTTTATTCATGGCTCATACTTTTTTGATAATTGCCCTGAAAACTGTCAGGGTGCAGACTGGCCATTCACTGTGTTGCCAGAAGTGATGGGATCTGCCTAGTGATGACCTGTATCCTCTCTCAATTAACCAGAGTGGCATTTGGCAGCTACTAATGACCAAACATGTCGAGAGGAAAGAATCTATACACCCCTCACATGTATTAGCCCTGATCCAACCAGACTTATAAATGGTTAAACTAAATATTTAAACAGTAGTGGTGGCCTGGTGGTAAAAGGTGCTGTATCACTGATTGTAAGGTTGGGGGTTCAAGTCCCACTCTCAACAGGTTGTCACTGTCCCCCCAGTGCAGCTAACTGAAAGGGCAGCCATGTCTCTCACTGTCTATGGTGTGAGTTCATGTAAAAGAACCATTGCTGACTCTTGACAAGAGTAGGCCGTCAGCCGTCAGCGTGTTTCCGCCCTGCGATGGCCTGGTGAGTTGTCCAGGGTGTACTCTTCTCTCACCCGGAGTCTGCTGGGATAGGCGCCAGCCTCCCCGCTACACTAATTAGGATTAAGCGTTTACAGAAATGACAAACCTACAAAACTAGAGGGGAAAGCAATGTCAGTTACCTCATGACCAGATAAAATTTGTTTGGTGATCACCAAATTGTACAGAGGGCTGTTTCATAATCTCGTCTTTTCACGCACCTCCCAATATTTTATAGGGGCATTTGTTCAAGTTTCCAGTGTCTAATTTGAGTGTATGAATGTCCTTATTTGAGTGTAGGACATGTTGA
This sequence comes from Plotosus lineatus, assembly GCA_024760905.1. Classification (NCBI taxonomy): domain Eukaryota; kingdom Metazoa; phylum Chordata; class Actinopteri; order Siluriformes; family Plotosidae; genus Plotosus; species Plotosus lineatus. The sequence continues at coordinate 12,178,451 of CM045734.1, read as the reverse complement.
ATGGTTGATGGAAATACTGTAATGGCAGACAATGAAGAGAGTTTTTGCAAAATCAGATAAGTCCAATTACTTAAATTATGAGAAACTATTTTTTAAGTAGCTTTACAAAGAAAAAATAAATAAATAACCCCAGTTGTTTAAAAAAAAGTGATTTTTCTCATAATTAAAAGAATTGGCCTCGACCAATCCGGTATGGCATTCTTTGTTGTGACTTGCATATTTTACTTGGCATTTGTTTGACGCCAGATGCTCTTCCTGATACAACCATCTGCATTTATCCGGGCTTGGGACCGGTGTGAGGGAGAGACACTGGTTTGCGACACCCCCCCCCCCCCGCCCCCACGGCTGCATTAAAATCATTACACTATTATATATGTGCAAAAGTCTTTAAAGAGCCTCGAGGTGTACAGCAGTCATGTTCTAGTTTTGTAAAGTTCTGGTTCTCTCAATAATGATGAGCTTTCTCTGCAGATAAAAACTAAAGCTTGGGTGTCATTCAAAGGAAGTGAGCATACTGCAGTGTCCTTCTGTGGTCTTGGTTTCCTGTGGTTACAACAAGAAAATATCAGTTTCACACGCAGGAAAAATAATCTGACCACACGTTTTGTTTGCTGCATGTTTAAAATGAACAGAACAGGAACTAGATTTTCAAGATGCAACACCCAGTCACTTTGGCAGTGCTGCTTCAGTCACTGAGTGAACTTTTAGACAACTACACACCGATTTAAGTGCGTTTATATGGACTGAGAACTATTTTATTGAAAGATCAGTATTATTACAGGAAAACAATGGAAATAAGTGAGATTATTTATTCAAATACAGAGCAGCACAATGGTGCGGATTCCAATGACGGTAATAATTTATACGAAAATGTTTATCTAAATGAGGACAATTTGGAGACCCAAAAGACCCGAAGCTTCGAACAATCTCAGAGCTCAGGTAAAGTTCGCTCACATTCAGAAACATGTCTGTTTATGTGTATCAGTGATTAGCACTGTTGCCTCACAGCACTCATCTGTTAAGCTTCTAGTTCAGGGGTGTTTAACTCGTGCCACAAAGGGCCGCAGTTTCTGCAGGGTTTTGATTCACCCAAGCAGTAGCACACCTGACTTTACTCGTTTAAACAAATTTTTGAGTCTTCAGGCAGTTGATTGGTCAGTCTGTGTGATCTGTGCTGAGACTGACCAATCAACTGTCTGAAGGCTCAGATCAGTTGTTGAAATGAACAAAGTCAGGTGTACTGCTGCTGGGTTGAAACAAAAACCTGCAGCCACATGACCCTCTGTGGCACGAGTTTGACACCTGTGCTCTAGCTTATGCACCCAAACCTCGATTTAATGGACAAAAAGGTGGAAGCACCTGTGCGTTTTGGCTGATTGTCCATAGCTTCTAAAAATGGTTCAAAAGTGGGTAATAACAACTTAATTAAGGAATAATATGGGAAAATGCTCTGTATGTACCATATTTACAACCAAAGTATTCAATGTAAATGTAAATCCACAACAAAAACCCCATGTGAAATAACAAGGTACAGCAGGGATGCACTGTTGATGGTGGTAAACAAAATGACACACTGACGTGCACGCCAAATAACGTCTGCCCTTGTCAACTAAATCGTGTCTGGCCTCGCCGAACGCTAAGCTCTCCCAGACAATTTGGCCACTCCAGACTTTGTCTTCAGCTTCAGACATCTGTTAAACTGGGGTCTGTAGAAAGGAGGGGCGAGTGTATTAGGTTTCAGTTCCATGGGGTACTGATGTCTCGTGCTCCTGGAAAAGGTATTTTCTGTGTGGTTACAGTCAAAAGTGGCAATATTATAGCGACAACCTTCTTTTCAAAAGCAGCCTCCATTTCTAAAGCTTACACATAAACTACAAAAATGAATACCTCAGACTGCTCGTCCCCAAAACCCACACCTCCAAGATTACTTCAAGCTGTTGGAGATTGGAACCCTCTGCCAGTTTTATGTTGACGATCATGTCTGTTTATGGCAGCCAGGGTGTCGGTGAGTGTCCTGTACAGCAGGGGTCCCCAGCCATCAGGCCGCAGACCAGTACCAGTCCATGGCTCAATTGGTACTGTGTTGCAGAAGAAATAATTAATTATTTCCGTTTTATTTATTATTTGAGACAAACCATCTTTATTTTTGAAAAATCATTTATTTTGAAAATGACTGGATTCTCTTGGTGTTGGACATGTTTCAAACATTAACAGGGATTTTGGGTGAGACTGAGCCTGAGCCTTTCTCCCATTCTCCCAGCTGGTGCACCATCAACTGTTTTTTTTGTTGTTGTTGTTGTTGTTGCTTGTTTGTTTGTTTTTTTAGAAAAGTTCAAGCACTACTTCCCAACTAACTTTATTTCAACTGAAAAATAACAATCATGTATTATTATTATTATTATTATCATCAGTTCATTTTCTGTAACTGCTTCATTCTAATTCGGGCTGCGGGGAGGTTGGTGCCCCTCCCAGCCAACTCCGGGCGAGGGCAGAGTACACCATGGACAGCTCGCCAGGCCATCGCATGGTGAAAACACGCTGACGGCTTTGCAGCTACTCTTGTCGAAAGTCAGCAATGGTTCTTTTACATGAACCTCTCACCATAGACAGTGAGAGACATGGCCGGCCTTTGATAACCCAGTTAGCTGCACTGGGGGGGGTATTATTATTATTATTATTATTAGTAGTAGTAGTAGTAGTAGTAGTAGTAGTAGTATCATACAGTAATAATAATAATTTATATAAAAAATTATATTTACAATATAAACAATCTATGGAACCCCACCCCACCCCAACAGTATAGCTGGCCAAATTTTGGGCTCGGAGGCCACATTGACTTCTAAAATTTGACAAACGGGTCGGGTCAGGACAAGATATGACAAAAAAAATGTACCTTTTAACATTACATTTCAAATATAAACAGGGAAAAAAAGCATTATTATAATATGAGCATACCCTTTAATGGGAACACTGTTGTTGATCACCTGTTTTTGCAAGAGCATCGAAATCTGGTGGAAATTCTCAGAACAGATTTGGGGTGTCCATCACTCCGTTGGGATCTGCGGGGTGCTTTGATGCTATTCATCACACTAAGAGTCTGTTCACACACATATGTCAAGCCAAATAACATCAGCTCTGGGCCATCTTCTGGATCATTGCTGACTTTTGTCAAGAGAAGCTGCATAGCTGGCAGTGTGTTTCTACCCCGCGATGACCTGGCAAACAGTTCAGGGTGTACTCTGCCCTCCCCCAGAGTTGGTTGAGATGGGCCTCCCATGACCATAATTAGGACTATAGGGTTCAGAAAATGAAGGAATGAATGTTACTATCGAGACCTTCATGAAACAAGAGGCAATTGCCATGTTATTATTATGGAATTCTTATCGGAAATTATATCTGGATTTCTATTACAACTGTTACCTTTCATTTTGATTCACCTTCACAGGTCAAATTCCAGAAATCATGCAAAGCCTTTAGATGAGAGATTTTTTTTTTCCTTTTTTACGAGTTTGGTCAGTTCCACATACTATCGAGCAGGGGTGCTCACACTTTTCCAGCACGCGAGCTACTTATAAAATGACCAAGTCACAAAGATCTACCCACTACAAAAATGCAAAACATATATTTATTTTAAAGTATATTGAGGATTCTTTCTGTGTAAATGTATGTTTATGTGCCTTGCATAACCGCATGAGCCAATATTGCACAACACAACATAATTAACTGTGAACATTTTTTGTAACTACCTGAGTTCACTTTGATGACGTGCACTGAATTCAATCAGCCAGGGATACATAGTGCGGACAGGAGCTGCTGACAGCCAACCTCAAGCACATTTCTAAACGCACTTCGAAAATGACATCGTAAAAAAAAAAAAGTCCGCCTCCCATTCCGTATGAAAGTGATGCTTTGTCTTCTTCTTCTTTGCTCCAGCATCCATACTCATGTTTGATAAGCTTTCTTTACTTTAAGAAAAAAAGCGAGCGCTTAAACTAGGAGGGAACTCGCTGACTAGCTCGCTATGCTGTACTTAGTGCCGTTGTTTGCACATGGTGAGCTAAAGATCAGAAAAATACGTCTATATGTCTATTTTTTTTTAACGTCATGTTATTTACCAATACTACCTTCGTGATCAACCAATATTACCTTTGAGATCGACTGGTAGCTTGCGATCGACGCACTGAGCACCCCTGCTATAGAACATCTGATAAGAAAAGCATGTTATATGATCATTTATACAAGTATCCAGGTCTTATTTTCAGCATCATCCATGCTACAAGTTGAAGGTACTTTGCATTATATAAGTGCCACTCTATTCAATTATTGTATTTCCTTTTGAACTTGCAGACCAGCACGCTGATTACTGTAGGTACATTTTACATTCTTCAAGAAAGCACAAGCTTATATGAGTCAAATGAGTTGCAAAATTAATATCAATACGATGTTTAATACCCCGCCTTTGCAAAGCACACCCTGAACAGCTCACTAGACTATTGCAAGGCCAACACACACACACACAGACACACACACACACACACACAGACACACACACACACACACACACACACACACACACACACACACACACACACTGACTTTCAGTTGATTCACAAAAAGATCGCATGTTGTGAGTGTTTACACAATGTAAAAAAATAAAAATAAAAAAATAAAACAACCTCTTAAGTCTCTGTGGTTTATTTCTCATTAGGAGGAGGCACTACAAAGAGCTGGTGTTACGGAGTGACTGTGGTTTGTGTGTTTCTGCTGTGTGCTCTCCTGCTGACCGCCATCACAGTTCTGCGGATCAAATTCAACTCCTTGAATACAGAAAATAAACAATTACAGATGAAATTCAACACCTTAATTAGAGAGAGAGACCAGTTACAACTCTCTGACTGTAGAGAGAGACCAGTTACAGACCAGTTACAACTCTCTGACTGTAGAGATAGACCAGTTACAGACCAGTTACAACTCTCTGACTGTAGAGAGAGCCCAGTTACAGACCAGTTACAACTCTCTGACTGTAGAGATAGACCAGTTACAGACCAGTTACAACTCTCTGACTTCAGAGAGAGACCAGTTACAGACCAGTTACACCTCTCTGACTGTAGAGAGAGAAAGATTTCAGAGGGATCGAGATCTAAACCAAAGGCTTTTAAAACTAGGTGAGTAATAAGTTACTGCAAAACCATCATGTAATTATTAACTAACCTTGCATCATGGCTTTAACTCTTCAAAGTTGCATTTGATGTTCTGAAAAGCCTATGAAACAAATTTCTGTAATTATTTGCATCATCGCAGCTGCAATGCAATAATCTGTGGTGAGTATTTTGACTGTTTTTTTTTCAGAACACAAGAAAAAATGGTAATGACTGTTATTAGGCACAGACACTGGAGACTCTGCCTCATCCGGTCCTAAAAGATAAAAAAAAATAATAATCTATGACTGCATGTTTTTGTGACGTTTGCTATATGAGGACTGGACTCAAATGTAGGAAAGTCCAGTTATATTATTTATTTTTCTAAACAAACAACAAAGTCTGGGCTGAAAACAAAACAGGCAGCAGGAATCAGAACATGGTGCAGTAGTATATCCAAAGATTAAAATAATATATACCATATTCAATGTGATAAGCACCCAGGGCTCTTAAAAATTGGAGTGGGTGGGCACTTATTAAAATGTTACCAGCAGAGTGGAACAGTAAGTGCTTATTACCATCGAGGTGGAAAACATGAATAATAACGGAACAATAAAAGAGTTTTACTGGTATGTGTGTTATTCATTCTGTGGTATCAACCAAACTATATACATGAAAGCTGAAAATGAACAGAAAACAGCATAAATTAAAAAAAATAATTAATTAATTAATTTAAAAAAAAATTCCTTCCCTTACTTTTCCCTCCAGGTGCTGTTCCTTTAAACATTTCCTTTAAACATTTCCTTTAAACATTTTCAGGGAGGTAAAATGAGCCAATCAAGAATGTCAACTTTAGCACATGGCAAGTTGAACCGATCAACACCATAAACAAAAGCACATGGCCAGGAACTAAATTTATGAAGTTAGGTGAAAAATACTGTAATGGTTCCATATCTGTCTCAACGCTCCATTCATTCAGAGCATCTCATAGTTTTGCTGTAGCAGTTTCGAATGGTTCATCGGTTGTTGGACATTTACCAAGAGAACACAGCAAAATATTTTCCTGTTTTTAAAGCACGGCAGAACAATCAAATGTGTTGTTACTAATGAACATTATAGACATTCCCCAGTGGCAGGGGGTCATGAAATACAGTGTAAACTCACTTTTACAGGCAGTGAACGCCTCATTTTACTGTTACAGAGACTGATCAAATAAAATTGGTAAGTTTGATCGACCATTTTGTTCCCAGTACACATGGGAGGTTATTAGATGTAAGATCAAAAACATTGGGGTGGGGGTTATTTGAGCAGGGCGCTGATTATGCCAAATACGGTAAATAAAAAAAGGCTTCCAGAAAAGTATCACAGTACGTGATCAGAATCGGGATACAAAACAAAGTGCTGCAATGCAAAAAGGCTCAAGGCATGAGTCACTCTGACACTGGGCCACTGAAGGAGCAGGAAGTACTGAATCTGTGGACCAAACCGTAATAGATCTGACTGTGTTTTCTGTGGATGACCCTGTTCGTTTTACTGTTGTCTGTCTTATTGACATCTGCCTGTCCCTATGAACATACACAGTGTTTTGGGATGTCTAACCTCACTGTCACTTCACCCATCATATCTTTGATGATGAGGATAATAATAATAATAATAATAATAATAATAATAATAATAATAATACCCCTCCCTGAATCGCCACCTTATCGTGGTGGAGGGGTTTGCGTGACCTAATGATCCTAGGAGCTATGTTGTCGGGGGCAATTGCCCCTGGTAGGGTCACCCAAGGAAAACCGGTCCGGGGTGAAGGTCCAGACGAAGTGTGATTCAAAAAACCCCTATGACACATGACATCTGAGAGAGAGCACAGGAAGCAGTCTACCTTGCCCGGACACGGGTCACCGGGGTTCCCTCCTGGAGCCAGGCCCAGGGGAGGGGCTCGAAGGCGAGCGCCTGGTGGTCGGGCTTATGCCCATGGAGCCTGGCTGGGCCTAGCCTGAAAAGGAGACATGGGTCCGCCCTCCCATGGACCCAACGCCCGTGGGAGGAGTTTTAGGGGTCGGGTGCAGTGTGAGTTGGGTGAACTGAGCTGTCTACCGATCACTACCTGGTGGTGAGTTGGCTTCAGTGGTGTGAGAGGTTGCCTTCCAGACCTGGCAGGCCCAAGCATGTAATCAGGGTCTGCTGGGAACGTTTGGCGGAGTCCCCTGTCCGAGAGGCCTTTAACTCCCACATCCGGCAGAGCTACAACCACGTTCCGGAGGAGGCGGGGGACATGGAATCCAACTGGGCCATGTTTTGTGCCTCCATTGCTGAGGCGGCAGCCCATAGCAGTGGCCGTAAGGTCGTTGGTGCTTGTCGTGGCGGTAATCCCCGAACCCGGGGGTGGACACCTGCGGTGAAGGGGGCCGTCCAGCTGAAGAAGGAGGCCTATCGGGTTTTATTAGCCTGTGGGACTCCTGAGGCAGCAAACGGGTACCGGCAGGCCAAACGTGCTGCAGCCGAGGCTGTCGCAGATGCAAAATCTCGGGCATGGGAAGAGTTCGGTGAGGGCCTAGAGAGTGATTATCGGTTGGCCTCAAAAAGGTCACCATCCGACGCCTCAGGAGGGGGAAGCAGTTCTTCACAAACACTGTTTACAGTGGAGGTGGGGAGCTGCTTCCCTTGACTGGGGATGTTGTCGAGAGGTGGAGGGAATACTTTGAGGACCTCCTCAATCCCACCAACACACACTCCGTGGAAGAGGAAGACCCTGGGGGTTCGGGTGAGGGTCCGCCCATCACTGGAGTGGAGGTCACTGAGGTTGTCAAAAAGCTCCTCGGTGGTCGAGCTCCGGGGTTGGACGAGATCCTCCCGGAATATCTCAGGGCTCTGGATGTTGTAGGACTGTCTTGGTTGACACGTCTCTGCAACATCGCATGGTCATCAGGGGCTGTACCTCTGGATTGGTAAACTGGGGTGGTGGTCCCAATTTTTAAGAAGGGGGACCGGAGGGTGTGTTCCAATTATCGGGGAATTACACTCCTCAGCCTACCTGGGAAAGTCTATGCAGGGGTACTAGAGAGGAGGATCCGACCGATAGTCGAACCTCGGATTCAGGAGGAACAATGTGGTTTTTGTCCTGGCCGCAGCACTCTTGACCAACTCTATACGCTCCACAGGATTCTGGAGGGGGCATGGGAGTTTGCCCAATCCGTCCACATGTGCTTTGTGGATTTGGAGAAGGCTTTCGACCGTGTCCCTCGAACGATCTTGTGGGGCGTGCTCCAAGAGTACGGCGTTCCGGATCCGTTGCTACGAGCTATTCGGTCGCTGTATCACCGGAGCCAGAGTTTGGTCCGTATTGGTAACAGCAGGTCGGATTCGTTTCCAATGGGAGTTGGAGTCCACCAAGGCTGTCCTTTGTCACCGATTCTGTTCATAATTTTTATGGACAGAATTTCTAGGCGCAGTCGAGGCGATGAGGGGTTCTGGTTTGGTGGCCATCGGATATCGTCTCTGCTTTTTGTGGATGATGTTGTCCTTTTGGCTTCATCAAGTCGGGCCCTCCAGCTCTCATTGGAACGATTCGCAGCTGAGTGCGAAGCAGCCGGGATGAAGATCAGTACCTCCAAGTCTGAGGCCATGGTTCTCAGTCGGACAATGGTGGAATGCACCCTCCGGGTCGGGAATGAGGTCCTGCCCCAAGTGGAGGAGTTTAAGTATCTTGGTGTCTTGTTTACGAGTGAGGGAAGGATGGAGCAAGAGATCGACAGACGGATCGCTGCAGCCTCTGCTGTTAAGCGGTGCCTGTACCGGTCCGTCATGGTGAAGAAGGAGCTCAGCTGCAAGGCGAAGCTCTCAATTTACCAGTCGATCTACGTTCCAACCCTCACCTATGGTCACGAGCTTTGGGTAATGACCGAAAGAACAAGATCACGGATACAGGCGGCTGAAATGAGCTTCCTTCGCAGGGTGGCGGGGTTCTCCCTTAGAGATAAGGTGAGAAGCTCCGCCATCTGGGGAGAGCTCGGAGTAGATCCGCTGCTCCTCCGCATTGAGAGGGGCCAGTTGAGGTGGCTCGGGCATCTGGTCAGAATGCCCCCCGGACGCCTCCCTGGTGTGGTGTTTCGGGCATGTCCAACTGGGAAGAGACCCTGGGGTCGACCTTGAACACACTGGAGGGACTATGTTTCTCGGCTTGTCTGGGACCGCCTCGGTGTCCCCCCGGGAGAGTTGGAGGAGGTGGCTCGGGAGAGGGACGTCTGGACCTCTTTGCTTAGGTTTCGACCCGACCCTGGACTAAGCGGAAGATGATGATGATGATAATAATAATAATAAGTGCACTTTTATTTTACTTCTTCACTCAATGGTTTTGTATTAAAATGTTTAAATCCAGGATGGACTTATTTTAGCTTCAGTATTTACTACATATCTACTGCGAAGAAGAGCTGGACTGAGAGCAGAAGTGACTGCAGAGAGAGAGGAGCGGACCTGGTGATCATTAACAGCAAGGAGGAACAGGTGTGTGTGTGTGTGTGTGTGTGTGTGTGTGTGGGTGGGTGGGGGGAATCTATTTATTTTGATTTTACTGCAATCATCACAGGAGTTTATCGATAAAACTCTGAACAAAAGAAATGCTTGGATTGGTCTGAATGACAGAGAAACTGAAGGCATGTGGAAATGGGTGAACGGCAAAGGACTGAACACTGGGTAAATAATCAGTGAAATGAATTTTGCCTCCAATAGAGTTCTTGACTTCATTATCCTGATAAACACTCGATCTTCTGATTCTCTCCTTCAGATACTGGGCAGGTCCAGAACCCAACAGTAAAAATGGAGATGAAGACTGTGTTCTCACTATTCAGTGTTGTGACCCGATCTTCAACTGGGATGATTATCCCTGTGATGATAAATTTCTTTAGATCTGTGAGAAGACAATCTTTAACTGATTTTCTGTGTAAGAATGGAAAGCAATACATGTTGGTGTGTAAGACAGTGTGCTTTTTTTCTTCAAAAAAAAAAAAGAAAAGAAAAAAAAAACATTCCTGTTCTCACCCTGTAACTATGATGGTGTTTCAGGTTTTCTTTCAGAACTTATTTCCATATTCACTTTTCTTTAGAGGTGAGCTAGTAAATAGCTGATGTGTTTATCTTCCATTAAAACCGCCGCAGTTCCCACCTTTCCTTTTGTAATGGGCCTTTCTTTACAATTAGGATTTAACAGCTGGTCCATAACTAGTCTCTTTTTAGTCACAAAATAATAACTGGGCTGTAACTATGGCCAGGTTGTTGTAACTGGTCTGTAGCGTCTCTTTAGTCATGGTTCTGTAACTGCTCTCTCACTCTCTCTCTCTCTCTCTCTCTCTCTCTCTCTCTCTCTCTCTCTCTCTCTCTCTCTCTCTCTCTCTCTCTCTCTCTCTCTCTCTCTCTCTCTCTCTCTCTCTCTCTCTCGCTCTCTCTCTCTCTCAACAGGGGTTATAACTGGTCTGTAACTCGTCTCGTTCTATAGTGAGTTTGTTGTAACTGGCCTGCAGTTGGACGTTTTCTGTAGTCAGGATTTTGATGTCACAGCAGAGTGACAGCAGTCAGCAGTACAACACACAGCAGAAAAACACACTACAGTTACAGGGCAGCCAAAGTATAATGGTTAGAGAAGTGGCTTTGGGACCGAAAAATTGCTGGTTTGATTCTTTAACCAGCAGGAAAATGTGTGGTGCGGGAGTGAGCTGCACCTTTCCTTTCTCCACCTCCATCACTAAAGTGCCCTGGAGGAAGCTGGCAGCCATGTTTCACACCAAAATACAAATTCTTAACAAGTCTGGATATTATGAGTTGGGGCAGTGCTCTGAACATTTTACAACCCTATTGCACTCTGCTGCTATGAACTGGACTGTTAAAAAAAAAAAAAAAAATTCTCTGAATGAGGACAAAAATGAAAATAATCTTGTGGCTCCGCCCATTGATTCAAATCCCTTTGTTGTGTTAGTAATAATTTGAACCATTTTAAATGCAGTAGATGATGTGAATTTGAACAAACGAGTAATTCTGAGTTTTCTAAAGTTTTAGACAATTACATACCCATTTTAGTGCATCTATATGTCTGATAAGTACTTTATTGAAAATCAGGATTCATGCAGGAGAAAAATGGAGACGAATGTGGTGATTTATGCAAAATCAGAATTTAAAAAACACTTTGTGGACACCTACAAGGTCGGACGCAAACAATCTCAGAGCTCAGAAAACCCCGTGCGCACACACAGAAACATGCTTCTATACAGGGGATCAGTGGGTAGCGCTGTTGCCTTACATCGCTCATCTGTTAGGCCTTTATCTATTATAGTTCAGTTATATAGTGTACTAACCTCACATACGACACTGTAAAATTTTCGCTGTTCAATTTACAATAATTTACTGGCACACTGTAAGTTTTTTACTGTAAATTTTACAACAACAGCCTTAACTGTAAAATCATTTACACAGCATGTTACTATAGTATTTACAGTCACAATCCATGTCACTGTAATATCTGGATGTATTTTGTACAGTAAATCACTGTAATTCTTACAGTAAGTAGAAATATAACTGTAGCTGTGATTGGAAGAGTATTTTACTGTACATTTACAGTAACATGAAACATTAGTGTAATATTTAACTGTATTTGGTATAGTACATGACTGTAATTTTTACACTACAGGACAGTAGTGCAGTAATATGCAGTGTATGAGTTTAAGTTATAAAAACTCACTTTTAAAACAGTGCCTTGTTTCAATGCAGAATGAAAAAGTGGCATTAAGAATCACAATTAACCAAGAAATATATTACACACTTTTTCCTGAATCAGCTCGTATAATAATAATTGGTCTTTACGTGAAAACAATATTTGCTTACATATATACTATAAACTTAAAATTTAATTATACATAATTACTTCTGGATTTCCGTGTGATTGACAAATGCTTAGACTTTTTAACTTTTGAAAAACTTCATATTTAAATAAATTGGTACTCTTTTTGAAAAACAATAATCAAAAATACATGTATAATTAATTTACAATCCAAAGAAGGGGGGGGATTTCAGCTGAGGTTCAAGGAATGCACATTTACATTCAACTCTTCAAGAGCCTAGCAGCTTGCAACACTGGATAGGTTTCAGATGGCCGAGGGGATCTTCTTCATTTATATACCGAAGGTCCTCTTTACTCTCGACATCATCATGGACCAGATTCTCAGCCAATAACTTCAACTTGTTTTCGGGTAGGTTGATTCAAACAGTTTCCCCCTCGATCAGTATCTCTGTATCCATGCTTCTCAGAACAGGGAAAGGAACGTGTTGTGCTATCACAGACAAGTCACAGTGGTTATATTCTGCTACGGGGTAGTAATGTTCTTTTCAACCACAAAGATAGCACAGTTTTTCTTGGGTTTCTGTTCAACCATGGATACCTAGAACAGCTAGGGGTACTGACTGGCATCTTTCAGTAAGAAAAACATTTGATTCACAGTACCAACAGTCCTCCATTTTGCCTTGGAGTTCAGAGATGAAAATGTTGAGGATCTCTTTGAGAGTAACGAGGACAGATAGGATCAGGAATGAGTACATCAGAGGGACAGCACATGGAAGAGGTTTTGGAGACAAAGTCAGAGAGGCTCAATTGAGATGATTTGGACATGTACAGAGGTAGGTAAAGTCCATGGCCTTTTTACACCCAAGCCATAGTGACTCGGCCGGTGCTTATCCCGGTTTCTGTAGTGTGAAACTCCTCCAGTTTGTTTTTTTTTTACTGGTACCCATTTATACTGCTGGGTGAACAAAGGCACACTTGTGGTTAAGACCGTGCCCAGGGATCTCAGTACAGTGAGGGTCTCAGTGTGATCTGAATTCATGATCTCCCGATCATGAGCGCAGCACCCTAACCACTACACCACCAGCCCCACAACATATATAGGACATACTAGTCCTTCTCAAAAAATTAGCATATTGTGATAAAATTCATTATTATCTGTAATGTACTGATAAAAATTTAACTTTCATATATTTTAGATTCATTGCACACCAACTGAAATATTTCAGGACTTTTATTGTTTTGATACTGATGATTTTGGCATACAGCTCATGAAACTCAAAATTCCTATCTCAAAAAAATCAGAATATTTCATCTGACCAATTAAAAAAAGTACTTTTAATACGAAAAAAGTCAACCTTCAAATAATTATGTTAAGTTATGCACTCAATACTTGGTCGGGAATCCTTTTGCAGAAATGACTGCTTCAGTGCAGTGTGGCATGGAGCCAATCAGCCTGTGGCACTGCTGAGGTGTTACGGAGGCCCAGGATGCTTTGATAGCGGCCTTAAGCTCAGTCACAGTGTTGGGTCTGGTGTCTCTCAACTTTCTCTTCACAATATCCCACAGATTCTCTATGGGCTTCAGGTCAGGAGAGTTGGCAGGCCAATTGAGCACAGGAATACCATGGTCAGTAAACCATTTAGCAGTGGTTTTGGCACTGTGAGCAGGTGCCAGGTCGTGCTGAAAAATGAAATCTTCATCTCCATAAAGCTTTTCAGCAGATGGAAGCATGAAGTGCTCCAAAATCTCCTGATAGCTAGCTGCATTGACCCTGCCCTTAATAAAACACAGTGGACCAACACCAGCAGCTGACATGATACCCCAGACCATCACTGACTGTGGGTACTTGACATTGGACTTCAGGCATTTTGGCATTTCCTTCTCCCCAGTCTTCCTCCAGACTCTCCTTTTCCTTTCGGCTGCTCCCTTCAGGGGTCGCCACAGCCAATCATCCACCTCCATCTCACCCTGTCCTTGTCTCCAAAACATCTCACATGGGCTGTCCCTCTGATATACTCATTTCTGATCCTATCCATCCTCGTTACTCCCAGAGAGAACCTCAACATTTTCATCGCCGCTACCTCCAGCTCTGCCTCCTGCCTTTTCCTCAGCGCCACTGTTTCTAAGCCATACAACATCGCTGGCCTCACCACCGTCTTGTACACGTTTCCTTTCATTCTTGCTGACACTCTCCTATCGCACATCACACCGGACACTTTTCTCCAACCATTCCAGCCTGCCTGTACACGCTTGTTCACCTCTTTTCCACACACTCCATTGCTCTGGATTGTTGAGCCTAAGTACTTAAAATCCTCCACCTACGTTATCTCTGTTCCCTGTAACATCACCGTTCCTCCTGGGTCCTTCTCATTCACACACATGTATTCTGATTTTCTGAGGCTAACCTTCATTCCCCTCCTTTCCAGGGCATACCTCCACCTCTCTAGATTTTCTTGCACTTGTTCTCTGCTCTCACTACAGATCACAATGTCATCTGCAAACATCATAGTCCATGGGGAATCTTGTCTCACCTCATCTGTCAGCCTGTCCATCACCATAGCAAACAAGAAGGCGCTCAGAGCTGACCCTTGATGCACCTCACCTCCACCTTGAAGTCGTCGGTCACACCGACAGCACACCTCACCACTGTCTTACATCTCTCATACATGTCCTGCACCACTCTAACATACTTCTCTGCCACTCCAGACTTCCTCATGCAATACCACAGTTCTTCTCTGAGAAGGCCTCTTTTAATGACTGCATCTGGCTCTCAGATAAATCAGGTGGACTTTTTTTAACAGAATAACGGATACATAATTTCATTGTCATTAAAATAAAAATACAAATACAGGTCCGATACCTCGCCATCATCATCATCATCATCATCATCATCATCATCATCATCTTCCGCTTAGTACAGGGTCAGGTCGCGGGGGCAGAAACCTAAGCAAAGAGGTCCAGACGTCCCTCTCCCGAGCCACTTCCTCCAACTCTCCAGGGGGGTGACATAGTCCCGCCAGCGTGTTCTAGGTCGACCCCGGGGTCTCGTCCCGGTTGGATATGCCTGAAAGACCACACCAGGGAGGCGTCCGAGGGGCATTCTGACCAGATGCCCGAGCCACCTCAACAGGCCCCTCTCAATGTGGAGGAGCAGGGGATCTACTCCGAGCTCTCCCCGGATGGTGGAGGTTCTCACCTTATCTCTAAGGGAGAACCCCACCACCCGGCAAAGGAAGCTAATTTCAGCCGCTTGTATCTGTGATCTTGTTCTTTCGGTCATGACCAAAGCTCGTGACCATAGGTGAGGGTTGGAAAGTAGATCGGCTGGTAAAGCTCCTCAGTGGTCGAGATCTGGGGTTGGATGAGATCTGCCAGGAATATCTCAGGGCTCTGGATGTTGTAGGACTGTCTTGGTTGACACGGGGCTGTACCTCTGGATTGGCAAACTGGGGTGGTGGTCCCGATTGGGGAATCTTGTCTAACCTCATCTGTCAGCCTGTCCATCACCATAGCAAACAAGAAGGGGCTCAGTGCTGACGCTTGATGCAGTCCTACCTCCACCTTGAACTCTTCTGTCACACCGACAGCACACCTCACCACTGTCTTACATCTCTCATACATGTCCTGCACCACTCTAACATACTTCTCTGCCACTCCAGACTTCCTCATGCAATACCACAGTTCCTCTCTTGGCACTCTGTCATATTCTTTCTCCAGATCCACAAAGGCACAATGCAGCTCCTTCTGACCTTCTCTGTACTTCTCTATTAACATCCTCAAAGCAAACACTGCATCTGTGGTGCTCTTTCTTGGCATGAAACAAAACTGTTGTTCACAAATGCTGACCTCTGCCCTTAGTCTAGCTTCCACTATTCTTTCCCATAACTTCATTGTATGGCTCATCAACTTTATCCCTCTGTAGTTGCCACAAATCTGCACGTCTCCCTTGTTCTTAAAAATGGGTACCATCACACTTCTCCTCCATTCCTATGACATCCTCTCACTCTCTAGTACCTTGTTGAATGTTCTTGTCAGAAAATCTACTGCTACCTCTCCTAGACACTTCCATACCTCCACAGGTATGTCATCAGGACCAACTGCCTTTCCATTCTTCATCCTCTTCAATGCCCTTCTCGCTTCACCCTTACTGATCTTTGCTACTTCCTGGTCCTCAACAGTCACCTCTTCTACTCTTCTTTCTCTCTCATTGTCCTCATTTATCAGCTCTTCAAAGTACTCTTTCCATCTTCCCAGCACACTTCTGTCATCAGTCAATACATTTCCCTCTCTGTCCTTAATCACTCTCACTTGCTTCACGTCCTTCCCATCTCTATTTCTCTGCTGTACCAACCTGTATAAATCATTTTCTCTCTCTTGACTTTCCAACCGAGAATACAAGTCATCATACGCCCTCACCACTGCCTTCGCCTTTCGCTGTGTCTCCCTGTACTCCTGTTTACTCTCTTCAGTCCTCTCTATGTCCCACTTCTTCTTAGCTAACCTCTTCCTTTGTACACACTCCTGCACTTCCTCATTCCACCACCATCTCCTCTCCTTCCAGATGACACACCAAGTATTCTCCTACCTGTCTCCATGATCACATTAGCTGTAGTTGTCCAGTCATCTGGAAGCACTTCCTGACCACCCAAAGCCAGTTTCAACTCCTCCTTGAAGACAACACGACACTCTTCTTTTTTCAGCTTCCACCACTTTGTCCTCTGCTCTGCCTTTGCCTTCTTCACCTTCCTCACCATCAGCGTCATCCTGCACACCACCATCCTATGCTGTTTGGCAACACTCTCATCCACTAGTCCTTTGCAGTCACTGACCTCCTTCAAATTACATCGCCTGCACAAGATGTAGTCTACCTGTGTGCTCCTACCTCCGCTTTTATAAGTCACTCTATGCTCCTCTCTCTTCTGGAAGAAAGTATTCACCACAGCCATTTCCATCCTTTTTGCAAAATCTACCAACATCTGTCCTTCTTCGTTCCTGTCCTGGATATTTTTTTTTTAAATATCTATTTAAAAAAAGATAATTTTTTTTTTCAGCCAGAAAATTGGATTTAATTGAAAATTATTCAAAGTTCTGTAGAATTTGAAGCTTGAGAGGAAAAATCACAACCAGTCCAAAAAACTGGTTGCAGGCTGGAAACCGATCCATAATTTCACAATCGAACATCTCTAGTATTGACTTTTTCTATTCAGATCTGTGAGATTAATTAGTTTAATATTCAATCCAAGTACTTTAGAAATGTTCTTTATGTAATAGAATTTATCTAGTAGTAAGAATTCAATAAGTGATGAAGAAGAAAATGAAGAGTAGAAAATGCAACGGTTTAAATAGTGTGTGCGCGGGCGCGCGTGTGTGTGTGTGTGTGTGTGTGTGTGTGTGTGTGTGTGTGTGTGTGTGTGTGTGTGTGTGTGTGTGTGTGTGTGTGTGTGTGTGTGTGTGTGTGTGTGTGTGTGTGTGTGTGTGTGTGATAGTAAATGTGTGTGTGTGTGTGTGTGTCAGTAAATGAGTGAATGAGTGTGTTTGCGTGACAGAGTGAAAACTAAAGCTGTCATGTGTTTTGAGGCCATACCTCTGATACACACCTTTGTAATTGGTTCTGCAGGAGCTCACACAATGCAGAGGGTATTTGGGTGTGAACCAGATGATGAACGCAACACTAGAGGATACAGACGGTACGGTTATGATATAGAAGATTTCATCAATCTGGATATGAAGTCTGAAACCTGGACTGCAGTTAAACTTGAAGCTCAGATCACCAAACCCGAGTGGGAGTCTGGAGAAGGGCTGTGGAATGGAAAAGAAAATCCAAAGGTCTGGAAGAGTCACATGGAAAAGAAGAGTATTTCGTGGTTAAAGAGATTTGTGTCCTATGGCAGAGAGACTCTGGCCCGGAAAGGTAAAGTGTGTGTGATCTGCTCGTGTAGAACACACTGACTGTGCAAACACTAACACACACCTTCACATTTACTGATTCGTGTTTACACTGCAGGCTTTATTGGATTAAAATTGTATTCAGTTTATTTCTTCTCTCCTTTAAGTGCTGCCGTGTTCCTCAATAAATTCCACATCCATATTCTCTGAGGTGTATTTATACGGACTTAAAATTCCTGACAAAAGGAAAAGTGAGAACCTGGCGAGTCTGTCCTGACTTACTGCATATTTACTCACAGATTTACTGACGTTGAAATGGAAACATTGAGTGCACCAGTGTAAACGAGTGATGTATATTATCCTGAGAGAATTTATCTCTCATACTGGTCATCAATGGGAATTGGTCTGTTTGTCTGTCTCTGGCCTGGGCTCTGGAAAGTCACTGACTGACTAATCTTGTTCTTCGACTATGTGCTATGCTACAAGAAATGACAGCAGTAGATAATATAGAAGGTTTTGTTGAAAACTACTTGAGCAAGAGCAGATTTTTATTTTGTTCTTGTGATATTGACATGGGTACATTTCTGCATGGACAATAGTCATGTGGATTCACAAGAAGTGTTCAGGCCTACCAACTGAACATTCAAGATTTGGAATCCAGTGCCACTGAGCCTTTAAGTGATGCTCAATCAGTGGCAGTATTTTCATGTGCACCATCCTGGGTTACCTTCATGTCTTGGCCATGACTTATTTGAAGACATTCTGTCTTTTGATCTTGCATTACATTACATAAACCACTTGGTTAAACAAAGACATTTCAATTATTTGCAATTGAATCTGTGTATAAATCAATTTAATCATCTTAGAAGTGATGTTTGGCAACAAAGCTTGTGGTGTGAACTCTAAAGGTCAAAATCTGGGTGGGTGTGCAGTTCAAAATTGGTGTCTTTTGAGAATATCACCTCTTCTAGTGGGAGACAGCACGAACAACCAAATAGTAAATGAAAGGTGGCAAATGGTCTTGCAGCTGAGAAAAATAGTAGAATTTATTGGTGCTCCAAAAATCGTTTCTGACCCGGTGGCATACTTAAAAGTCTTGATTTATGGCTAAACAACCGAATTTCATTTTTTTTTTTAAATTTTAATTTTTTTTTTTTTTTCTTTTTTCCTGATCAACCCACACAAACAAAACATGATTACTTGTATCATTATCCACAGCTAATCATCCAGTTTAGGCCACTAAAGTATATGTGGACATTAAGATGTGAGAGCAATCACACACACACACACACACACACACACACACACACACTTTAAGCAGTGTACAGAAACGCTGCAAAACTTAATGAACTCAAGTTAAACACTTGCAGAGAGACACCAGGTACATATGAGGAATCTTTTTCCTTCCTTTGGTCAATTTGAAAAAGAAACTGAATTTTTTGTAGCGAGCTTGAACAAAACTATCAAAAATTCTGCAAGTGGTTTTGAATTCCAGTCATGGGGCACTATTGTTAAGGTAACAATTACAAGATAAATATCTTCTTCTTCTTTTCCTTCCGGCTGCTCCCTTCAGGGGTCACCAGAGCAAATGATCTACCTCCATCTCACTCTATCCTCTGCATCTTCTTCTCTTAGACCAACTATCCTCATATCCTCCTTCACCACGTCCATAAATCTTCTTTGATCTTCCTCTAGGCCTTCTGCCTGGTAGTTTCAATCTCAGCATTCTACTCCCAATATATTCCTCTGTATACTAGTCCTTCTGAAAAAATTAGCATATTGTGAGAAAGTTCGTTATTTTCTGTAATATACTGATAAAAATTAAACTTTCATATATTTTAGATTCATTACACACCAACTGAAATATCTCAGGTATTTTATTGTTTTAATACTGATGATTTTGGCATACAGCTCATGAAAACCCAAAATTCCTATCTCAAACAATTAGCATATCATGTTCAGGTAGTCCAAACGAGCTATTAACCGAATCATCTGAATCAACCAATTAACTCTAAACACCTGCAAAAGATTCCTGAGGCTTTTAAAAACACCCAGCCTGGTTCATTACTCAAAACCACAATCATGGGTAAGACTGCCGACCTGACTGCTGTCCAGAAGGCCATCATTGACACCCTCAAGCAAGAGGGTAAGACACAGAAAGAAATCTCTGAGCGAATAGGCTGTTCGCAGAGTGCTGTATCAAGGCACCATGGTGGGACGTCTGTGGGAAGGAAAAAGTGTGGCAGAAAACTCGGACCCTGAGGAAGATTGTGGAGAAGGGCCGATTCCAGACCTTGGGGGACCTGTGGAAGCAGTGGGCTGGGCTACAGGTGCCGCATTCCCCAGGTCAAGCCACTTTTGAACCAGAAACAGCGGCAGAAGCGCCTGACCTGGGCTACAGAGAAGCAGCACTGGACTGTTGCTCAGTGGTCCAAAGTACTTTTTTCGGATGAAAGCAAATTTTGCATGTCATTCGGAAATCAAGGTGCCAGAATCTGGAGGAAGACTGGAATGCAGCCAAGAGGAGGGGGGCACTAACCAGTGTCTCTCCCCCTTATGCTGGTCCCAAGCTCGGAGAAATGCAGAGGGTTATGTCAGGAAGGGCATCCGACGTAAAACCAATGCCAAACTTTTATGATGCAAATCAGAAGTATTACTCCTATACCAGATCAGTCGAGGCCGGGGTTAACAACGACCGCCATCAGTGCTGTTAACCAACAGGGTGCTGGTGGAAATTGGACTACTGTTGGTCAAAGTCAAAGAAGGAGAGGCGGGAGGCGTGTCCGTAGGCAGAGAGAGAAGAGGAAAGGCATGAGTCGAGGACTGAGAGTAGGGGCTTTGAATGTTGGAACTATGCAAAAAAAAAAAATAGCGAGCTGGCCGACATGATGCAGAGGAGGAAGGTGGACATACTGTGTGTTCAGGAGACCAGGTGGAAAGGTAGCAAAGCTAAAAGCTTAGGAGCAGGGTTTAAGCTGGTTTATCATGTTGTGGATGGGAAGAGAAATGGAGTAGGAGTCATCTTGAAGGAGGGGTTTGTCAGGAATGTTCTAGAAGTGAAACGAGTGTCAGACAGAGTGATGAGTCTCAAGTTAGAAATTGAAGCTGTGATGCTCAATGTTGTTAGTGCTTATGCCCCACAGGCAGGATGTGAGCGAAAAGAGAAGGAGAGATTCTGGAATGAGTTAGATGAAGTGATGCAGAGTACCCCCAGAGGTGAAAGAGTGGTCATTGGGGCAGACTTCAATGGACATGTTGGTGCAGGAAACAGAGGGGACGAGGAAGTGATGGGCAGGTTTGGTATCCAGGACAGGAACGCAGAAGGACAGATGTTTGTAGATTTTGCAAAAGGGATGGGAATGGCTGTGGTAAATACTTACTTCCAGAAGAGAGAGGAGCATAGGGTGACTTATAAAAGCAGAGGTAGGAGCACACAGGTAGACTACATCTTGTGCAGGCGATGTAATTTGAAGGAAGTCAGTGACTGCAAAGTAGTAGTGGGTGAGAGTGTTGCCAAACAGCATAGGATGGTGGTGTGCAGGATGACGCTGATGGTGAGGAAGGTGAAGAAGGCAGAGCAGAAGGCAAAGTGGTGGAAGCTGAAAAAGGAAGAGTGTCGTGTTGTCTTCAAAGAGGAGTTGAAACAGGCTTTGGGTGGTCAGGAAGTGCTTCCAAATGACTGGACAACCACAGCAAATGTGATCAGGGGCACAGTAGGAGAGTACTTGGTGTGTCCTCTGGAAGGAAAGTAGATAAGGAGACTTGGTGGTGGAATGAAGTGCAGGAGTGTGTACAAAGGAAGAGGTTAGCTAAGAGGAAGTGGGACATTGAGAGGACAGAAGAGAGTAAACAGGAGTACAGGGAGACACAGCGTAAGGCAAAAATAGCAGTGGCTAAGGCCAAACAGAGGGCGTATGCTGAGTTGTTTGATAGGTTGGACAGTAAGGAGGGAGAAAATGATCTATACAGGTTTGCACAGCAAAGAGATAGAGATGGGAAGGATGTGCAGCAAGTTAGATTGATAAAGGACAGTGAGGGAAATGTATTGACTCATGACACAAGTGTGCTGGGAAGATGGAAACAGTACTTTGAAGAGCTGATGAATGAGGAAAATGAGAGAGAGAAAAGAGTAGAAGAGGTGACTATTGAGGAGCAGGATGTAGCAAAGATCAGTAAGGGTGAAATGAGGAGGGCATTGAAGAGGATGAAGAATGGAAAGGCAGTTGGTCCTGATGATATACCTGTGGAGGTATGGAAGTGTTTAGGAGAGGTAGCAGTAGATTTTCTGACAAGAACATTCAACAAGGTCCTAGAGCGTGAGCAGATGCTGGAGGAGTGGAGGAGAAGTGTGCTGGTGCCCATTTTTAAGAACAAGGGAGACGTGCAGAGTTGCGGCAACTACAGAGGGATAAAGTTGATGAGCAAGTTATGGGAAAGAATAGTGGAAGCTAGACTTCGGGCAGAAGTCAGCATCTTGCAAGCCATAGGTTTTCCTTGTCCCTTGGTAGAGGGTGGGATCAGTCCCACAGTGCTGGAGGTTCTGCGAGAACGCGGTGCAAAGTGAGGTGTGATAAGTGTTTGAGATAAGAAGGTGCAGGTCCATTTTTGGCTTGTAGGCAAGCATTAGTGTTTTAAATTGAATGCGCGCAGCTACGGGAAGCCAGTGGAAAGACTGTAGCAGTGGTGTGGTCTGGGAAAATCGGGGGAAATGGAAACGAAGTCCTGCAACTGCATTCTGGATCATTTACAGAGGTCAAATCGCGCTCAGAGGTAGTAGACCTGCCATGAGTGAGTTGCAGTCATGTAACAGCAGTAATATAATGTATCCACTATGATGTCTAAGTTAACGAGCATATATCTATTGTTATTGAGTGACAATGTCACAGATATTATCTATATCAAGCAAATGATTTTTTTTATTCAGCCTTTCTGAGAGCCCGGTACCAAATGACCTGGTGGTTGGGAACCTCTGCTATACATCACCAGTCATTGCCGACGTCCACTAACCACCTCTGATCCTCACTACAAACAGCCGATGACTGATTCTTTGGATCAAGACTGAGCTAAGGTATTTAATTATAGTCGATACTTGTGTAACTGTTAGTCACTCGCTCAAATTCAATAAACTGTTGTACTGACTTCTACCTAACCTGAGTAATTCCAAACATTTCTGGAACATGCATTAGTCCATTAAAACTGCTGGTATCTTTTGCCAGGGTATCATGAAATAAAAGAGGCCAATTCCTCTGTCTGAGCATGTTAATCTCCACAACATCAGCCATAATCTGTTCTTTAGTCCTAAAACTGGGATCTGTA
Source organism: Plotosus lineatus (assembly GCA_024760905.1). Taxonomy (NCBI): domain Eukaryota; kingdom Metazoa; phylum Chordata; class Actinopteri; order Siluriformes; family Plotosidae; genus Plotosus; species Plotosus lineatus. Next base: position 12,155,285 of record CM045734.1, on the reverse strand, counting down.
AACTGTGACTATTCATGAGATTAGTGGTATTTCATTAAGATCTGAGAGTTGGTGGCCTCACCCTTACCTGACCCACATCAACAATTTTGTACATGTACCTGTACATCTGTCCCCGTCACGCAGTCATCCTGTCATGTGGCAGAAGTACAATACATTAAGTCAGACAGACACGAGGCACTTGGACATTTTCTTCAATCATTCCAAATGTACAGTACTTTTTTAATCAACGGAGGTAGAACAAGGGAAATGATAAAATATGAAACCTCATTTGTCTAAATTGGTCAAGGACTAACCGAGATAATAGATGATAATAGGCCTTGTTCAACGAGCCCTTTATGCTAATGTAAAAATGCATTGCCGATTGCTTGTCAAATATGGACTACGATGTTTGCAGATGACATTGTGATCTGATGCGAGAGCAGAGAACAAGTGGAGGAAAATCTAGAGAGGTGGAGGTATGCCCTGGAAAGGAGAGGAATGAAGGTTAGCCTCAGAAAGACAGAATACATGTGTGTGAACGAGAAGAATCCAAGAGGAACGGTGAGGTTACAGGGAGCAGAGATAAGGAAGGTGGAGGATTTTAAGTACTTAGGCTCAACAATCCAGAGCAATGAAGAGTGTGGAAAAGAGGTGAAGAAGCGTGTGCAGGCAGGTTGGAATGGTTGGAGAAGTGTCCGGTGTGATGTGTGATCGGAAGGTATCAGCAAGAATGAAAGGAAAAGTGTCCAAGACGGTGATGAGGCCAGCGATGTTGTATGGTTTAGAAACAGTGGCCCTGGGGAAAAGACAGGAGTCAGAGTTGGAGGTAGCAGAGATGAAAATGTTGAGGTTCACTTTGGGAGTAACGAGAATGGATAGGATCAGGAATGAGCACATCAGAGGGACAGCACATGTAAGACATTTTGGAGACAAAGTCAGAGAGGCTAGATTGAGATGGTTTGGACATGTACAGAGGAGGGATAGTGAGTATATCGGTAGTAGGATGCTGAGGTTGGAACTACCAGGCAGACGGCCTAGAGGAAGACCAAAGAGAAGATTTATGGATGTGGTGAAGGAGGACATGAAGGTAGTTGGTGTAAGAGTAGAAGATTCAGAGGATAGGGTGAGATTGAGGCAGATGATTCACTGTGGTGATTCCTGAAGGGACCAGTCAAAAGGAAAAGAAGAGTGGCATGAAAAAAGGCGATGCCCACATGTGCTTTGTTTCTATCCCATGTGCTACTGTATACATCACAGTGGCCAATCAGAAACCAGAAATGTATGTGACTTCCTGGGGTGTACCATACATCCCTCTCTGGACGATTGAAAGTGGCATTAAATTTTGACCCCTCCTTCAAATCATCAAAAATATGTGATTATTGACAATAAATATCTTTGTAATATCTTTACCAAACATGTTTGATGTAATTTTGATTCAGGTTCATGTTTACAGGGCCATTTAAACTGAAGTGTTCAATGGTATTTTCATGAATTTTAATGACATTAGCACAGCGGTGTCTCAAAGGTCCCAGACGAAGCAAGTTTGTCCAAGTGCCTACAGATACTGGTCAAGAACTTCACCTTTTTCAGAAGTGTAAATTATGCAGTTATTATAATGACAATATGACAGCAGTTTGAAAACACAGCTCTCCCGCGGACCCAACACTGTCTGTGATGTTTTTCTTATGTGGTATTACACTGATCATACTCATTACAAGAACTGTATTTATTATCAATTATATATTATTAACATTGATAGTGCTGTACCCCCAGTGCAGCTAAATGGGTCATCAAAGGCCAGCCACGTATCTCACTGTCTGTGGTCAGAGGCATGTAAATACATTGCTGTCATTCATAAAGAGGAGGTTATTGCATTGCCATCAACGTGTGTCTGCGCTGTGATGACTCAGCGAGCTGTCCAGGGTGTAGTCTGCCCTCGCTCAGAGTTGACTGGGATCAGTACCAGCATCCCTGTGACCCAGATAAGGATCAAGTTTTTCAGAAAATAAATGGACGTGAGGTCATGTGATATGCACTGGGAGCTGGAGTAAATGTCAGTCATATTTGTAGTTTGTGTGTACTCAGAGTGAAATAAATGAATGAGTTCAGAATGTATATTTTAGGAACGTTGCCTCATTATTCTGTCTGTTGGTATGATCACCTAAAAGTATTTTTGAAGAAAATAAATAAATATTATTTTAACATTATATATCTGAATTTTTAGAGCAGTGTTATTGTTACACTGATGTGCTGACGGCAGTGAATTATCTCTGTATGTTTTTCTCTGTTTCGCTCTGGTGAAGATCGAGACCCAAGGAGAATCACTCCACCAAACGCCACCGTCTGTTACGAAGAACTTTAACTGAAAAATATGACATGATTCTGCAGCCTGGTCTCTGGTCTGATGGTTATTGATGCGCCTTTGAGACTTAAAGGTCACTGGTGTGATACGTGAACCAGCAGGAAAAGTGTGTGGTGGTGTTGGGAGTGAACTGCATCTCCCTTCCTCCACATTCATGGCTGAATTTCCCTTGAGCAAGAAAAATAACCTCCTACTGCTCTTCAGGCTTCCCGGTGTGTGGCAGCTCACTGCTTAGAGTGTGTGTGTGTGTGTGTGTGTGTGTGTGTGTGTGTGTGTGTGTGTGTGTACCCACTGGGTGAAATGCAAAGGGAATAATTTCCCTTGCAGGATTAATACAGTATGGCAAAAAGAAAATCTTGCAATTGTTTTTATTAATTAATTTATTTGTTGATTCATTCATTTATTTATTTAGTCATTCTTTTTTTTTACAGAATGCAAGCAGAACTTGTGGAAGAAGACATTAATGACAAATGATCTGCTTCATCTGATTTCTTATTTTCTTTATTTTCATCCAAAGAAGAAAATTTTACAGTACTTTCATCTTGCTGATCTCGATTTATTTCTACTGAAATTCTTCATTTTATAAACATTTACCTTTCACGTGTAAGAAGGTCGAGTTGCTGAAGTCTGTTTTGATCTCTTTCATGTAGCTGCAGTAATAGAGTCCAGTATCAGAGACGTTTACTGCAGTGATGGTGAGAGACGTGTTCCTGCCCTGAACGAACATCACTATTCTCTCACTCTCAGTAAAGAATGTACAAACCTCTGATGGATCCCACGCAAAGAAACGTTTACACCCAACAAGAAGTGGAACTGAATCACTCATGTGTTTAAACCAGACTGAAATGGGGATTGGAACAGTCTCTTCATACTGCCATCATCTCCAGCATCTGCCTCCAGAGCGAAAGAACGCAGTCTTTGAGAATACACACACACACACACACACACACACACACACACACACACACACCTCATTAATAACACATTACATATATACAATACAATCTTTGGAATTCTCTCGAGTGGTCTGGCCAGCTCTGCCTGGAGTTGATAGCGATGTGTACTGTACCAGCTTTCCCGTGATCCTAATACACAAAGTGGCTCAAAATATGTAAAGAAAATGCAATGAAATATTACAGAACTTGATTGTATTCAGCCTACTTCACAAGTAATCATGATAAAAGGTGTTTATTCCAATAAAGTAAGAAAAAATATTTAATTCTGCATTTCTGTATTTTCTGTTTCTCTGTCCCCCAGTGCAGCTAACTGGGTTATCAAAGGCCGGTCATGTCTCTCACTGTCTATGGTGTGAGGCATGTAAAAGAAATGTCAGCGTGTTTCCGCCCTGCGATGGCCTGGCGAGCTGTCCAGGGTGTACTCTTCCCTCGCCCTGAGTTGGCTGGGATGGGCACCAGCCTCCCCGTGACCCTAATTAGGATGAAGCGGTTACAGAAAATGAACTGAACTGAACTGTTTCTCTGTATCTGTTGCTCAGCACAAATAAATGGAGTCAACCAGTCGAATAAATGACAATTCTTCTTATTTTCCCTTTCAGCTGTTCCCTTCTTCTCAGGGGTCGCCACAGCGAATCATAGCATGTTTGATTTGGGATAGGTTTTTATGTCGGATGCTCTTCCTGACACAACCCTTAGCAAGGGGGCAGAAACACGCTGACGGCTGTGCAGCTACTCTTGATGAAGCTCCTCTCACCATTGATCGTGAGATACATGGCCTGCCCTTGATAACCCAGTTAGCTGCACTGGGGGGGGGGGGGGGGGGCAGTGACAACCTTGTGGAGAGTGGGACTCGAACCCCCAACCTTAGGATCAATGATCCAGCACCTTTTACCACCAGGCCACCACTGCCCTGTCTAATAAATGACAGTATGGAAGGGAAAAGAGTAAAATAACATTACACAGAGTTCATTGGTTTTTAATTAATTCATTTTCTGAACCACTTAATCCTATTTATGGTCGCAGGGAGGCTGGCGTCCATCTCAGCCAACTTTGAGCAAGGGCAGAGTACACTCTGGACAGCTTGTCAGGCCACTGCAGGGCAGAAACACGCTGATGGATATGCATCCTACTCTTGATGAAAGTCATCAATGTTTCTTTTACATACGTCACACCACAGACAGTGTGAGGCATGGCCGGCCTTTGATAACCCATTTAACGGCAGCTGGGGAGACAGTGACAATCCAGTGATAGTGGGGCTTGAACACTGATCCTCGAGTCAGTAAGGCAGCAACCTACCACTGGGCCAGCACTGGACCACGAATGAAAGCTATTCATAAATTTAAAAACACTCACCAATCATGATGAAAAGCTTCAACTGAACCACTGCGGCTGTGAATCAGGCGAGAGAGAAGGAGGAACCTGTCCGTTGGCCAAAACAAATGATGATTTATGTGCGTAGGGGGCGTGGTACGAGTATGTATGTTGTCCGTGCCCTCGTGTTGATTTTTATTACCTGCAGTACTTGGGCCCTTGAGCAAGGCCCTTAACCCTGAATTGCTAAGTTGTATAAAAATGATCATTATAAGTTTCTCTGGATGTAATTGGAGCAATAAAACATGATTGGAAAGAAATTGTAAGAACAGCTTATCTGAGCTATCGATCTGATCTGTATATATGATATCAATGCGCAGAGCTGCTTATCATCGCCTTCAATTCTGCCGAGGAAAAAAAAAAAAATCAAGCAAAGAGATGATTAGTGTGTGTGCTGCTGCTTGCTGTGGAAAAAAAAACAATCTTCATGAAAAAAGTTTATTATTTGGATCTTTTCTTTCTCATAAAATGAAGGTTGTCCATTTAATAGGCAAACAGTGATGTTGTTTGGCCCTCAGTAAGCCACTGGCTATGATCTAAAACCAATAATGATAAATAAACTTTATTTTTGTGGTTTTAATGGTGGTTTTAGTGAGGACAGATTATCGGGGCCTTCTCTGAAATAGAACAATGATGAACTTGTCTGAGCTTTGCGGTTCACTGTGTGGTTTTCTGTACATGTTTTGAGTTGTTCGATTCAGTGTCGACTAAACACTCACTCTACACAACGGAGAACAACAAAACTATAATCTGTTCTTGTCGTACAATTAATTAACATTAGGAATATTTTTATGGATGAAGGAAACCTGTGGAGCAGCTGGAAAATATGTTCATACAGAAAAAAAGTGAATAGATTAATAATGAAGAAAATGGAGACACATTGGTTTAATCATTCGAGAAAAAAAAGCAGTCCAACCCTTGATTACTAGAATGAGGTCTGGAATGAGGTGCTGCCCCCAGTGGTGGAGTTTTGAGTATCTCGGGGTCTTGTTCACGAGTAACTGAAGGAGAAGAGGGAGTTGAGCCAGAAGGCAAAGCTCTCAATTCACCATTCAATTCATGATCGTCCCCTCAGCTCTGATCACAAGCTTTGGGTAGTAAACAAAAGAAGAAGATCACCAATACAAGCGGATGAAATGAGCTTCCTTCACAGGGTGGCAAGGCTGTCCTTCAGAGATAGGTGAGAAATACAGTCATCCGAGAGGAGCTCAACCACTGCTCTTCCAGGTTGAGAGAAACCATGTGAGGTGGCTTGGGCATCTGGTTAGAATGCCTCCTGATCGCCTCCCTGGTGGTGGTTTTTCAGGCATGTCTGACTGAGAAGAGTCACCGGGGTTGACGCAGAACACACCAGAGGAATGGCATCTCTCAGTTGGTTTGGGAACACCTCTGTGTCAGCCATCAGCTGCTCCTACCTCTCTCTCTTTCTCTCTCTCTCTCTCTCTCTCTCTCTCTCTCTCTCTCTCTCTCTCTCTCTATTTTCAGCCTTCACTTGTGTTTTCATTGTGTTCCCTGCACCAGCGAATGGGGAACAACTCACAAAACTCCTGTTCTCTGAACATGTGTGTCGGGTCTGTGTTCCCCAGTAAATTTTGTCACTAAAAAGGGGTGAGTTCCTGGGTTGGTGGCTAGATTTAAGCTGTTTTGCGTGGGGTTTACTGTTGCACGTGCCTAACTTTTTGCTTCCTTTTGTTATGCAGGCAGAGATCTAGGAGCTGCTTTGTTCTGGGGATGGAGGGGTGGGGGGCAGCCCATGCTTTACATCAGATACAAGCTCTCCATGAAAGAGAACAAGTACAACACAAAAGATAAAACAGTTTCTGGACACCAAATGCACAGGTCTTTCTATGGTCCTACCTACTGGAGCACGATGTACCCTCTGTCGTGATTAGACGCTGCTCAAAAGGCTCCACTGCATAAAAGATGCCAGAGCATCGATCACTTGTTGGTGTCTTGCTTTAAAGCCTCTCAAGTTTAAGGTCACAGGCTGGCAGTGCAGATAGTGGTGACTGTTTTCATCTCCCAAAAAGGGGCAGTCAGTAGCAGACCAATGGTGTACGATGGGGTATGGCAATAAGGGCATGGTGGAGTGCCCTCTGCAGGAGGAGCGGAGTCAGAACCAGCATGTATTGAACAGTGCATGTGTGCCTACTTCCTATTTGTGGTCCTATTTATGTGTTCTCTGAATGTTTGCAGAAAGAGAGGAGCTGGTGACAAGAAACAGAGAGAGAGAGAGAGAGAGAGAGAGAGAGAGAGAGATCTTGGTGCAGTAACATATATATATATATATATATATATATATATATATATATATATATATATATATATATATATATATATATATATAAAGCCGTGAGGTGAGGCACAAACAAGTGCCAACCCTCACGCCAGTCCCAAGCCCGGATAAATGCAGAGGGTTGCGACAGGAAGGGCATCCGGCGTAAAACTTTTGCCAGAATACAAAATGCAAATCGTAGAGATAAATTTTCAGACCGGATTGGTCGAGGCCCGAGTTAACAACGAACGCCATCAGTGCTGTTAACCAACAGGGTGCTGGTGAAAATTGGACTACTGTTAGTCGAAGACGTCGAAGAAGGAGAGGCGGGAGGCGTGTCCATAGGCAGAGAAAGAAGAGGAAAAGCATGAGTTTAGGACTGAGAGTAGGGACTTTGACTGTTGGAACTATGACAGGAAAAGGTAGAGAGCTGGCTGACATGATGCAGAAGAGGAAGGTGGACATACTTGTTATATGTGTTCAGGAGACCAGATGGAAAGGTAGCAAGGCTAGAAGCTTAGGGGCAGGGTTTAAGCTGTTTTTTCATGGTGTGGCTGGGAAGAGAAATGGAGTAGGAGTCATCTTGAAGGAGGGGTTTGTCAAGAATGTTCTAGAAGTAAAAAGAGTGTCAGAAAGAGTGATGAGTCTCAAGTTAGAAATTGAAGGTGTGAGGTTCAATGATGTTAGTGCTTATGCCCCACAGGCAGGATGTGAGCTAGAAGAGAAGGAGAGATTCTGGAGTGAGTTAGATGAAGTGATGCAGTATACTCCCAGAGGTGAAAGAGTGGTCATTGGTGCAGACTTCAATGGGCATGTTGGTGCAGGAAACAGGAGACGAGGAAGTGATCCGCAGGTTTGCTATCCAGGACAGGAACACAGAAGGACAGATGTTGATCGATTTTGCAAAAAAGGATGGAAATTATAAAAATGGAGGTAGGAGCACACAGATAGACTACATCTTGTGCAGGCGATGTAATTTGAAGGAAGTCAGTGACTGCAAAGTAGTAGTGGGTGAGAGTGTTGTCAAACAGCATAGGATGGTGTTGTGCAGGATGATGCTGATGGTGAGAAAGGTGAAGAAGACAAAGGCAGAGCAGAAGACAAAGTGGTGGAAGCTGAAAAAAGAAGAGTGTTGTGTTGTCTTCAAGGAGGAGTTGAAACAGGTTTTTGGTGGTCAGGAAGTGCTTCCGGATGACTGGACAACTACAGCTAATGTGATCAGGGAGTCAGGCAGGAGAGTACTTGGTGTGTCCTCGGAAGGACAGTAGATAAGGAGACTTGGTGGTGGAATGAGGAAGTGCAGGAGTGTGTACAAAGGAAGAGGTTAGCTAAGAAGAAATGGGACATAGAGAGGACCGAAGAGAGTAAACAGCAGTACAGGGAGACACAGCGTAAGGCGAAGGTAGTGGTATCAAAGGCCAAACAGAGGGCGTATGATGACTTGTATGTTAGGTTGGACAGTAAGGAGGGAGAAAATCATTTATACAGATTGTCACAGCAGAGAAATAGAGATGGGAGGGACGTGCAGCAACAAGTTAGAGTGATTAAGGACAGAGACGGAAATGTTTTGACTGATGACAGAAGTGTGCTGCGAAGATGGAAAGAGTACTTTGAAGAGCTGATGAATGAGGAAAATAAGAGAGAGAAAAAGAGTAGAAGAGGTGACTGTCGAGAACTAGGAGGTAGCAAAGATTATTAAGGGTGAAGTGAGGAGGGCATTGAAGAGGATGAAGAGTGGAAAGGCAGTTGGTCCTGATGATATACTGGTGGAGGACAAGAAGATTCAACAAGGTCTTAGAGAGTGAGAGCATGCCGGAGGAATGGAGAAGTGTGCTTGTGCCCATTTTTAAGAACAAGGGAGACATGCAGAGTTGTGGCAACTACAGAGGGATAAAGTTGCTGAGCCATTCTATGAAGCTATGGGAAAAAAATAGTGGAAGCTAGACTAAGGGCGAAAGGTCAGCATTTGTGAGCAAAAGTTTGGTTTCATGCCAAAAAAGAGCACCACAGATGCAGTGTTTGTCTTGAGGATGTTAATAGAGAAGTACAGAGAAGGTCAGAAGGAGCTGCATTGTGCCTTTGTGGATGTGGAGAAGATGAATTGAGAACAATCACTGCAAGACTGGATGCAACGGCACGCAGCTATGGCATGGAAATCAGCAGTGAGAAAAGCAAATTGATGGTCACAGGAAGGGGTGAGGTGGGTCAGATTACTGTGTCTATCAATGGAGAAGATCTTGAACAAGTGAAAAGATTCAAGTACTTGGGCTCAATGATCACTGAAAAGACCACAAGCGAAGATGAAGTGAAATGTAGAATTGGTGCAGCAACGAGTGCTCTGGCAAAGATGGAAAAAATCTGGAAAGCTAGAAATCTGAATGTAAGACGGAAGATTCGACTCATGAATGCAATGGTTACCAGTATTCTGATGTATGGTTGTGAAAGCTGGACAACAACAGAGAAAATATGGAAGAAGATTGAGGCATTTGAAATGAAGTGCTACCGCCGGCTGCTTGGTATCTTGGAGAGACAAAAAATCAAACAAATTTGTGTGGGACAAGATACAGGTAATTTGTGGCAACAGCTTCCCTGAAAGATTTATGGCAGTTGTGATGCGGAGGAAATTCACCTTCTTTGGTCACCAAGTGAGACGAAATGCCATGACGAAATGGCTGATTCAAGGAACCATCAATGGAACGAGATATCAGGGGAGACCTCAATGATTATGGCTGGATGATATTTTGGATTGGTCTGGTATTAAAAGCTTCACCAGACTTTGCCATCTTGCAGAAGACCGACTCAAGTGGCGAGAGGCAGTCAAACAATGGGTGCACCAACGGTCCAATCGACTACGGTTTCAATGATGATGATGATGATGGATCTGGAGAAAGCATATGACAGGGTGTGGAGACAGAAAGTGTGGTATTGCATGAGGAAGTATGGAGTGGCACAGAAGTATGTTAGAGTGGTGCAGGATATGTATATGTATGTACGACGATGGTGAGGTGTTCTGTCGGTGTGACAGAAGAGTTCAAGGTGGAGGTGGGACTGCATCAAGGGTCAGCTCTGAACCCCTTCTTGTTTTCTATGGTGATGGACAGGCTGACAGACGAGGTGAGACAAGAATCTCCATGGACTATGATGTTTGGAGATGACATTGTGATCTGTAGTGAGAGCAGAGAACACGTGCAGGAAAATCTTGAGAGGTGGAGGTATGCCCTGGAAAGCAGAATAATGAAGGTTAGCCTCAGTAAAACAGAATACATGTGTGTTAACGACAAGGACCAAAGAGGAACAATGAGGTTACCGGGAGCAGAGATAAAGAAGGTGGAGGATTTTAAGTAATTAGACTAAATAATCTGGAGCAATGGAGAGTGTGGAAAAGAGGTGAAGAAGCATGTGCAGGCAGGTTGGAATAGTTGGAGAAAAGTATCTCGTATGATATGCGATCGGAAGGTATCGGCAAGAATGACAGGAAAGTGTACAAGACGGTGATGAGTCCAGCGATGTTGATTGTTTAGAAACAGTGGCTCTGGGGAAAAGACATGAGGCTGAGCTGGAGGTAACAGAGATGAAAATGTTGAGGTTCTTTTTGGGAGAAAAGAGGATGGATAGGATCAGGAATGAGTACATCAGAGGGACAGCACATGTTAGCTGTTTTGGAGACAAAGTCAGAGAGGCTAGATTGAGATGGTATATATATATATATATATATATATGTGTCTGCTTTAACTAAAACCACCTAAATATTTATAGGTTTTCATATTTTAATGAGAATAGCATGCAAACAATGACAGAAGGGGGAGAAATAAGTAACTGAACCATCACATTTAATATTTTGTGCCAACCCCCTTTGGCAGCAATAACTTCAACCAGACGCTTTCTGTAGTGCAGATCAGTCTGGCACATCGATCAGGACTAATCTTGGCCCATTCTTCTTTACAAAACTGCTGTAGTTCAGTCAGATTCCTGGGATGTCTGGCATGAATCGCTGTCTTGAGGTCATGCCACAGCATCTCGATGGGGTTCAAGTCTGGACTTTGATTTGGTCACTCCAGAACGTGTATTTTGTTCTTCTGAAACTATTCTGAAATTGATTTACTTCTGTGTTTTGGATCATTGTCTTGTTGCAGCATCCATCCTCTTTTTAGCTTCAACTGTCTGACAGATGGCCTCAGCTTTTCCTGCAAAACATCCTGATAAACTTTTGAATTCATTTTTCCATTAATGATTGCAAGTTGTCCAGGCCCCGAGGCAGCAAAACAGCCCCCAACCATGATGCACCCTCCACCATGCTTCACGGTGGGGATGAGGTGTTGATGTTGGTGAGATGTTCCATTTTTCCTCCACACATGACATTGTGTGTTCCTCCCAAACAATTCAACTTTGGTTTCATCAGTCCACAAAATATTTTGCCAAAACTTCTGTGGAGTGTCCAAGTGCCTTTTTGCGAACATTAAACGAGCAACAATGTTTTTTTTAAACAGCACTGGCTTCCTCCTTGGAGTGCTCCCATGAACACCATTCTTGGCCATTGTTTTGTATGGAATGTACACGCAAAACACAATCACGTATGAAAACTCCCTTGGTAGATAATGTGGCCGTGCACTCACCGCTAGAAGCTCCAAGTCCCGCGTGCACAGCTGTTCCTTCATGATGAGGGGCTCACGTGTGTAAGACCTGTGTTGTTCAGAGCCCCCGGTGAATGAGTTTCCTGACGCCAATCATCATCATCATTTTCTGTAACCACTTAATCCTAATTAGGGTCGCGGGGAGGCTGGTGCCCATCCCAGCCAACTTCGGGCAAGGGCAGAGTACACCCTGGACAGCTCGCCAGGCGATCGCAGGGCAGAAACACGCCGATGGCTTTGCAGCCTACTCTTGTCGACAGTCAGCAATGGTTCTTTTACACTGTCCATAGACAGTGAGAGACATGGCCGGCCTTTGATAACCCAGTTAGCTGCACTGGGGAGGACAGTGACAACCTTGTGGAGAGTGGGACTTGAACCCCCAACCTTCGGATCAGTGATCCAGCACCCTATACCACTAGACCACCACTGCTGACGCCAATCCAAAAAGTGAAAATAAAAGTGCAAAGCAAAACAAGAGCATTATAAAAGTGGGCTTCCCAAATGCAGGATTGAAAGAAAGATAAAGAAACACGCCTATATACAATAGAAAAGAGGAAAAAGTCGGAAAATAAGGTAAAGAGCTCCTGTAACTGACTGCAGGTCACCCAGCACCATCTTGGAAAAAAAGTTTGCACCAACAACCATATTTCACTTAAAACACAATATTATTAACTTAATAAACATTAATAATCTTATTAATACACATTAATAAGCTACCGTAAACACCGACAAATATTCACACAGTACTATTGATGTCATCTGATAGTTACTTCCTGAACTTACCTGCCGATGAATGGTGAAGAAATGGGAACAGAAATGAAACTAATAAAAGATCCATCTTAAAGTCTGCACTTTAGCCATGGAAAAAAGAACCCAAAACGAATCTTCATACGTTTTCAAAAACGACTGACTACAATAAATCAAATGTATGATTCATTCGCTGTGGCGACCCCTGAAAAAGGGACAAGCCGAAAGGAGATCTCTCTCTCATAATAAATGAGTGACTGCTTAACTGGGACAGGACGTAGATTTGTATATCTACGGCATTCTGGCCAATTAGAATTCAGGATTCCCTCGCGTCACTGTTTACTGACCTACTGCAACTGTCCAAGTTGAGAGATGGGCTGACCTGGAAGTCTCTTAAAAGTACAATACTGTACCAAAAATGCAGTTGTTCAACTAAAATACTGAGTCAGTAGATTATTCTACACAAATCACTTTGAAAAAAAGTTAAGGCAAATGCCGCAAAACAAGGCCAATTATGAAAAAAAAAAAACAAACAAACAAAAAAAAACAACCCATAAACTACTTACATTTTTATTTGAGGTACACATCTGTGTGTGTGTGAGCGTGCGTGTCTGTAGGTGTGTGTTCTGTATTTATATTTTATTTATATCTTATGCATTATTTTTGAATGTTTAATTGTTTTATAAGCATTTATAACATTGAATTTGTACTTATTGATATTATATACACATACTGTATACATTGCATTACACAAGAGTCAGGAGGGTCAATCCTACTGCACGAAATCAACGTTCGCGCAGAGGGTTGTGTCTCGGTCCCCATTAACCATGGAAAGTGAGGGATTACAGTATATATATATATATATATATATATATATATATATATATATATATATATATATATATATATATATATATATACAGTAACTCCCCGTTATTTGCAGGGGTTGCATTCCGCCCCTTCCCGCGGATCCTGAAAATACGCAAATTATTGATGCGATTTTAAAACCCTATGTATAATATTTCATGCACTAAAATATGTTTGTTAAACACATTCTATAGACAGTCTTACTCATTAATACAGTAATAATGCAGTAAAATGTAGTAATGATTAAGTAAAGACTTGTTAAATTTTGTACTGGATAATATTTATGAATAAATAAAGCGCTTAGGCTACTTACCAGAAGCTAGAAAAGATATAGAGCGTTTGAGTGGCATCATAGGGTTTAAATAATCATTAAAAACACACAAAAAAATTAACTTCGTTATTCAAGCAATCACATTGATAACTTGTGCATGAAGCTCCAATATAGATCCACATCTTTAGATAATTCACTAAGATGACTTATCATTGGAGAACAAATGTGATCTTTTCTTGGTGCAGTCGTACACATCATCAGCAGAAACAAAAGCTCTCAGCTATAGGCTAAATTTAAATCACGTGCCAGTTACTTCCAGGTTTGTCACCAATCCGTGAGTATGCGGGGGCGCAAGCGCTGAACCGTGAATCGTCAAGGGCCTACTGTATATCCATCAATATACATATACCCATCTATATACATATGCCCATCTAGACCCATCTATATACGTATACCCATCTACAGTGTATATATTTCTCCATTGATATACATCCATGTACATATACCCGTCGAAATACATCTGTAAAAAAGAGTGTGATAGCTGTGTTTTTTTTATATTGAAAATCATATGATATGATGTGGGTGGAGGTTTATTAATTAAAGTTAAGAAAATGGGTATTATGGATCAGATCTACAGATGGATTTAGGATTTTATTTCAGGAAGGCAAATACAAATAAAGGGAAGAAATAATTATTCTGAGGGATATACAATAGAAAATGAATACCACAAGGGAGTATATTGAGCCCTTTATTGTTCTCATTCATGTTAACTGATGTGTTTAAGAATGTAGGCAGTGGGATTTTCACCTTTTACAGATAACGGAGCAATGTAGAAGAGAGGAAAGAATTTTAAATGTATAGTTAGAAAACTGCAGAAAGTGATTTCGAAAGTTGAAGAGTGGTCATATAAATAGAATTTTTAAATTTCCAGTGGATATGACCAACACAATAATTATTACAAAAAAAGAGTTGGTAATGAAGTTAAACTGAAGTTATGCAATAAAGAAAGAGAATGATTGAAACAATTCAGACATCTGGGTTTTAGGTTTCAGGAGATGTTTGCACGGCCAGACACAGTCAGAAAGATCACAGTCAAACTCAGTTAGTAGATGTTGTGTGGTTTTGTTTTGGTTTTGTGTGTGTGTGTGTGTGTGTGTGTGTGTGTGTATGTGTGTATGTGTGTGTAGAAACAGCATAGTGCTTAATCTAAGTACTGCTTAAAAAGGTAAGTTTTCAGACGTCATTTGAAGATACCCAGTTAATGCAGCCATAGGAGCACAGCCAGTGTCTCTCCTTCATGCCGGTCCCAAGCCCAGATAAATGCAGAGGGTTGTGTCAGGAAGGGCATATGACGTAAAACCAATGCCAAACTTTTATGATGCAAATCAGAAGTATTACCCCAATACCGGATCGGTCGAGGCCCGGGTTAACAATGACTGCCATCAGTGCTGTAAATCAACAGGGTGCTGAGGAAATTGGACTACTGTTGGTCGAAGACGTTGAAGAAGGAGAGGCGGGAGGCGTGTCCGTAGGCAGAGAGAGAAGAGGAAAAGCATGAGTCTAGGACTGAGACCAGGTGGAAAGGTAGCAAGGCTAGAAGCTTAGGAGCAGGGTTTAAGCTGTTTTATCATGGTGCGGATGGGAAGAGAAATGGAGTAGGAGTCATCTTGAAGGAGGAATTTGTCAGGAATGTTCTAGAAGTGAAACGAGTGTCAGACAGAGTGATGAGTCTCAAGTTAGAAATTGAAGGTGTGATGTTCAATGTTGTTAGTGCTTATGCCCCACAGGCAGGATGTGAGCTAGAAGAGAAGGAAAGATTTTGGAGTGAGTTAGATGAAGTGATGCAGAATACTCCCAGAGGTGAAGGAGTGGTCATTGGTGCAGACTTCAATGGACATGTTGGTGCAGGAAACAGAGAGGACAAGAAAGTGATGGGCAGTTTTGTTATCCAGGACAGGAACACAGAAGGACATATGTTGATAGATTTGGGGGGGAAAAAAGGATGGAAATGGCTGTGGTGAATACTTTCTTCCAGAAGAAACAGGAGCATAGGGTGACTTATGAAAGCGGAGGTAGGAGCACACAGGTAGACTACATCTTGTGTAGACGATGCAATTTGAGGGAAGCCAGTGACTGCAAAGTAGTAGTGGGTGAGAGTGTGACCAAACAGCATAAGATGGTGGTGTGCAGGATGACGCTGATGATGAGGAAGATGAAGAAGGCAAAGACAGAACAGAAAACAAAGTGGTGGAAGCTGAAAAAGAAAGACTGTCAGGTCTTCAAGGAGGAGTTGAAACAGGCTTTGGATGGTCAGGAAGTGCTTCCAGATGACTGGATAACCAAAGCAAATGTGATCAGGAAGACAGGTAGGAGAGTAATTGGTGTGTCATCTGGAAGGAGAGTAGATAGGAGACTTGGTGATGGAATGAGGAAGTGCCGGAGTGTCTACAAAGGAAGAGGTTAGCTAAGAAGAAGTGGGACATTAAGAGGACTAAAGAAAGCAAACAGGAGTACAGGGAGACACAGCGTAAGGCAAAAGTAGCAGTGTCAAAGGCCAAACAGAGGGCGTATGATGACGTGTATGCTCGGTTGGACAGTAAAGAGGGAGAAAATGATTTATACAGGTTGGCACAGCAGTGAAATAGAGATGGGAAAGACTTGCAGCAAGTTAGGGGAAGATGGAAAGAGTATTTTGAAGAGCTGATGAATGAGGAAAATGAGAGAGAAAAAGAGAGTAGAAGAGGTGACCATTGAGGAGCAGAAAGTAGCAAAGATTAGTAAGGGTGAAGTGAGGAGGCCACTGAAGAGGATGAAGAATGGAAAGGCAGTTGGTCCTGATGATATACCTTTGGTCCATCAGTCCCTCACTTGTGAACAAGACCCCAAGATACTTAAACTCCTCCACTTGGGGGGTATAGTATAGTTGAAAAAGGCATCTTTATCAAGCCTACTAAATATAATATCTGAAGGTTAAAGATCAATATTTGTTTAACCGCAGGAGATCAACCACCGCTGCAAATCAAACCATAACTGGGATAGAGCTTCACATTCAACAAAAAATGAAGTATAGATTCTGTACCAGTCCCACAGAATGAGCATCCATCAGAATCCTTCATTCTTATTTGGGCGAGAAGTTTGTTGATGGGCAGGATATAGTGTAATATCTTATGTTGAAAGTATCTCAAACGTGTGTCAAGTGTGACCAAAAAAAAGTAGTTTACAATATTTTTTTCCAATTGATGCTATTACAGTCCTGAAAATTTAGGTCCCTCCTCCATTTATTTTGCGCGGATGGGGTAATCTTATTTTTGCAAGGAAAAAAAAAGGTAGTGTAACCCATATAAATACATGGTTACTAATTTTATTGGAAAAAAAAACCTAATTTCCAACGCTCCCTGAAAGCAATATAGTTTTGCTTGAACGCATCATAAGCACATGCTGCATGCACCTAGCGAAGCACAGCAGAGCATGCTGCAGAGCAGGACACACAGAGCACTCGATAAGCTACACAAAGCCTTGTATGTGTTTTGTTCTCTCTCTCAATCAAACCGGGTGGAGAGTGTTTGTTTTCTTGGAAACTCCGTGGATCTGGATCTGATCTTGAAGCTGGTTTCGGACACGGATGGCGAGCTAAACCCAGTGAGAACTCTTGGCGGATCCAGAAGCAGTGTGGCCAGCTGTTCTGGATGCGAGAGTGGATCTACAGACCCAACCACTTCAAATCACAGGATCCCAAATAAGAACAAATAAAACACCTTTATCCCAAACGGATCACAATCCTGGAAAAGACTCCCGAATTCACACAAATCAAACCTTAAGGATTCGAACCTCAGAGACACAAAGCCTATTTTATTTTTATTTTTATTTTGTAAAGAGCGTTCTACAACATTGTTTGCACTGTTTCTTGTGCTATTGTAAATTGTAATAAATCTGCCGGCTGTTCAACTTTAAATCTCCACAATTCATTCTATTCCTCTAGAACCTAGCATATAATCGAGCACAGCTATACCAAGCTGGTGTTACATCAAAGTGGCGAGCCAGCCAGGAGGAGTTTTGGCTACATTTTGCCTCTAAATTAATAATTTGGCATACAGTTTGGCAGTTTTATGACAGTTTTTGTACAACTTTTCCCACAAAAGAAACATGGATATCATTGAACGTGAAGGTATCAAAGTACCAAATGCTGTATTAATTAGTGTTTTTTCTGGTACTGAGACTGATGAAGAAGTTATTAAGTTTTTAGAAAAGTATGGTTCTATTACACGAACAGTGAAACTTACTAGTTCTGACCCTGACTTTAAAAATACAGCCGTAGTTGAGTTTGAGTATGGCACTGCTATTGAGTCAATTCAGGCTGAACTACCATGTCAAAGAGCAACATCTGACCCAAAGGTTGTTCACAAAATTCAGCTCTTATCCCCACTTTATAGTGCTAAGTTAACAGCTGATCTGACCAAGTCTTTTCTCTTTGATTTAAAGGGAATTGCCAAAGCAAGCGGAATAGATTATGAGAAATTGTTGCTTGGTAAACTTAACAAACTTCAGGCCTCTGCTGCTGAAAGTGAAAGTATAGCTTCTACTGACGCTACTCCAGTAACTGAAACTTTAACAGGTGATTCTGTTGTGACACAAACAAATAGGGAAACTCAAAACCTGTCCAATACCAACTCAGCAGGTTGTTGTCGCTTGTCTGCAGACTCCTCATCACCGAAGGACCAGTTGACTTTTGATTTTGAAAATTCACCTCTGCCTGAGGAGTGGAAAAGTTGCATCACACAGAGTCTGAGTGCTTACAGTGATGTCTTCGCATGCCACGATCTTGACTTTGGCCATGCCACTAGAGTTAAGCATAAAATCAAGCTTAAAGACGAAACACCCATAAAACAGGGATCGAGGCCTATTCACCCAAATGACTACGAAGCTGTTAGGAAACACCTCAAAATGCTTCTCGATGCCGGGGTAATAAGACCATCAGAATCCCCTTTCTCATCCCCCATCGTTGTAGTTAAGAAAAAGACAGGTGAGGTACGTCTCTGTGTGGACTACCGTAAGGTTAACGTGCAAACGGTTAAAGACGCTTACGCGTTACCAAATCTTCTCCGCTCTATCTGGGTCAAACTGGTTCTCTGTCATGGACTTAAAGTCGGGCTACTACCAGATAGAGATGGAGGAGGAAGATAAGGCCAAAACAGTGTTTGTATGCCCCCTAGGGTTTTATGAGTTCAATCGAATGCCTCAGGGAATCACAAATGCTCCCAGCACCTTTCAGAGGTTAATGGAGAGGTGCATGGGAGACATTAATCTTAAGGAGGTGCTCGTCTTCCTAGACGATTTGATTGTTTTCTCAGACTCCCTAGAGCAACACGAACAGAGGCTAAAGCATGTTTTGGACCGTCTTCGTGAATATGGCTTAAAGTTGTCCCCCAGAAATGTCGCTTTTTTCAGACATCGGTTAAATATTTAGGCCATATTGTTTCAAGAAATGGCGTAGAAACAGATCCTGAAAAAGTAGCAGCCATTAAGACCTGGCCAGTGCCACAAAACTTGAAGCAGCTCAAGTCGTTTTTAGGGTTCACCGGCTACTATCGCCGATTTGTTAAAGATTATTCAAAGATAGTTCGGCCCTTAAACGACCTTACATGTGGCTACCCACCTTATAGAAAAGTCCAGAAACTAACCGACACTTCTAAGTATTTCAACCCTCGAGAACCTTTTGCTGAGAGGTGGACATCTGTCTGTCAGTCAGCCTTTGAATGCATTAAGGAGAAATTAACATCCTCTCCTGTATTGGGCTTTGCAGATCCAAAGCTCCAATATGTTCTGCATACCGACGCCAGCTCTACAGGCCTAGGTGCCGCTCTTTATCAAGAGCAAGGTGGTAAAATGCGCGTCATAGCCTATGCCAGTAGGGGGCTGACACCAAGCGAAACCAGATATCCAGCTCATAAGCTAGAATTTCTAGCTCTGAAATGGTCCATTGTAGAAAAGTTTCATGATTACCTTTATGGTAATGAATTCACAGTTGTAACGGATAATAATCCGCTTACATACATTCTGACCACTGCAAAGCTTGATGCAGCTAGCTATTGCTGGTTAGCAGCGCTAGCCACCTTCAACTTCCAAATCAAATACAGAGCTGGAAAGGCTAACCAGGACGCAGATGGCCTATCGCGAAGGCCCCACCAAACACTAGCTGCGGATTATGTGACATTGGAAGAGGAGAACCGAATACAACAACTCACCTCACATCTTCTCGGATCCCCTCCTCAATGTAGTGATTTATGTCCTGATACTATTGCAGCAGTATGTCACAAGCATTTTCTCAATGAGAAAACCAAAGATTCACCTCATGTCATTCTTGTTGAGTCCTTGCCTATGAATGCTGATGCGATTCCTGATGTATACAGTGATGCTGAAACATCTGGTCAAGTAACTGTTCCCTTGTTTTCTGCTCATGAGCTTAAAGAACAACAAAGATCTGACCCAAGCATCAATCGTGTCATTCAGTTACTTGAAGCTGGAGCAGATGTTCCACATAACAACAGAGAAACATTTGAAATAAAAGTGATGCTCCGAGAATGGAAACGTCTTGAAATAAGGTATGACCTTTTGTTCAGGAGGCGACAATGTGACCCAGATACAACTTACCAGCTTGTACTCCCTGTTTCACTTAGACCCACTGTTCTTAAGTTACTCCACGATGACATGGGTCATATGGGGTGGGAGAGGACTCATGAACTAGTGAGGGCAAGATTTTATTGGCCTAAGATGGGTCATGACATTGAGACCAAAATAAAGAACTGTGGTCGTTGTGTTCGAAGAAAGTCCTTGCCTGAAAAGGCCGCGCCTTTAGTAAACATTAAAACCACGCGACCAATGGAATTGGTCTGCATGGACTTTCTTTCGATTGAGCCCGATAGTAAGAGTACCAAGGACGTGTTAGTCATCACAGATCATTTTACGAAATATGCGGTGGCCTTGCCCACTCGTGATCAAAAGGCAACCACTGTGGCTAAAACCCTCTGGGAAAACTTTTTGGTTCACTACGGGTTCCCCGAACGCCTCCATAGTGACCAGAGGAGGGATTTTGAGTCACATGTGATTAAGGAACTGTGTGCTATTACGGGCATCAAAAAAGTGAGAACCAGTCCTTATCACCCGAGGGGTAACCCCGTAGAGCGATTCAATCGCACCCTCCTTAGTATGTTAGGTACTCTGAAGGATGACCAAAAAGTTCATTGGCGTGATTTTGTCAAGCCTCTCACACACGCCTACAACTGTTCAAAGAGTGAGGTTACTGGGTTTAGTCCTTATGAGTTGATGTTTGGCCGTAAGCCTAAGCTACCAGTTGACCTTGCCTTCGGGTTGCCCGTTACAGGGGACTCACCTGCATCCCATTCTCAGTATGTGCGCAGTCTAAAGGCTAAACTCGAAGAAAGTTACCAAATTGCCCTTGAAAACTCCAAAAAAGTTGCAGAGCGCAATAAGAGCAGATTTGATAAGAAAGTCAGAGAATCCACTCTTGAAGCAGGAGATAGAGTTTTCATCAAAAATGTCCGTATGCGCAATAAACATAAACTTGCCGACAAATGGGAACACATGGTGTACCGTGTTGTCAAGAAAATGGAAAATGTTTGCTGTGTATGTGGTTCGACCAGAGAGAGGTGATGGTCCAAGTAGAACTCTTCACTGAGACCTTTTACTTGCGTGTGGTGACCTCTCAGACACTGAGGATGAAGTTGAGACAAGACCAAAACCTCCACGTAGACGCAAAACTTGACAAAGTCCTTCTGAACCACAGGACACAAATCTGTCAGAATCAGAGGAGGAGTATGAACCCATGCCAGGAGAACCTTCAATCGAAACGGAGACATTCATTAAGATTTATGACAATAATCAAGACCAATCAAATGTACAAAACCAGACAACAAACTCAGATATTTCAAATGAACCACTCTCACTCAATAAGGATACCTCCTTGCACCCAACAGTTTCAGTCGAGACAGACACAGACGAGATGGACAATGAACAGGAAAATCAGAATGAGGCCGAACTACTCAAAGAGGAATCACATTCAGATGTCATGGAAGGAGGAGATGATGAAAACCAAATACAAGGAGGACCAGACGTTAATATTGTGGACACAGAGCAAAATGGTGATGTGATTGACCAACAAACAGAACAGACAATTGAAACAACGAATGAAACTCCCAATGTGAGAAAATCTGAAAGATTAAAGCGAGCCCCAGGACGGTTTCATTACCCTCAATTGGGTCAACCTCTGATATCTTTTGCACAAAGGTTCTTGGATAACTTTAACCAAGCCCTAGAGTCATTTAGTAGCTATGAAAACCATCAGATCTATGATGTTTAAACAAACATTTAAGTACATGACGGGACTCATGCTCATTCAAGGGGGGAGGGTGTAACCCATATAAATACATGGTTACTAATTTTATTGGAAAAAAACCCTAATTTCCAACGCTCCCTGAAAGCAATATAGTTTTCCTAGTCCCCTTGAACACATCATAAGCACATGCTGCATGCACCTAGCGAAGCACAGCAGAGCATGCTGCAGAGCAGGACACACACAGAGCACTCGATAAGCTACACAAAGCCTTGTATGTGTTTTGTTCTCTCTCTCAATCAAACCGGGTGGAGAGAGTTTGTTTTCTTGGAAACTCCGTGGATCTGGATCTGATCTTGAAGCTGGTTTTGGACACGGATGGCGAGCTAAACCCAGTGAGAACTCTTGGCGGATCCAGAAGCAGTGTGGCCAGCTGTTCTGGATGCGAGAGTGGATCTACAGACCCAACCACTTCAAATCACAGGATCCCAGATAAGAACAAATAAAACACCTTTATCCCAAACGGATCACAATCCTGGAAAAGACCTCCCGAATTCACACAAATCAAACCTTAAGGATTCGAACCTCAGAGACTCAAAGCCTATTTTATTTTTATTTTTATTTTGTAAAGAGCGTTCTACAACATTGTTTGCACTGTTTCTTGTGCTATTGTAAATTGTAATAAATCTGCCGGCTGTTCAACTTTAACCCCTTAACCAACCATTTTTTTGACAAAAACGTTCCTTTTTCAGACCAATTTTTTTTAAGTTCTTTACTTTATGCTGAATACCAAATTCAAGTCTATTTTCAATTTTTCAGCCAGTATGGTATACACATCATAGATTTTATGCAGTTTTGGGTTGGGGTGTGTTTCTTCATCATATGTTTCATTATTCACAAAATGGATATACTGTTTGATCTTGTTGTAACGCTTCAGAGACATTAGTTTGTGAAATATTGGCCTTTCAAGTAATTCATCACTAGACCAATTCATTTCCTGATCGGGCATTTTCACAATCCCCCTAGCATTTTGAGAGCAAAAAACACTTCAAGTTCAGCCTCAGTCACATGTTTCCACGACGAATCATCAGATGCAGTTTGATCTCCAAAACGATTAGTTTCTGTCAACACTAAATCAATAATTCTCTTGTCTATAAACAAATTGAAAAAATCCAAAGGAGTCATTGTTGTTGGATCGGCATCAAGAGAAATTCCTGCATTTTCTTGAAATGGGAAGCGTGGTGGAGGTGGGGGGATATTGGTGGGGGAGTCTTGCAAGCGATACCAATTTCTTGCATCAATCAGTTCATCATCTTCACTTTCGCTTGAATATTCATTTTCTGATGAGCTGGAACTCTCATCAGACATATCCAAGCCTCTAAGAGAAGCTTCAGTATCGCTGTTGTCATCACTGTTATCCATTGGGATAAGGGATGCCGAGAAATTTCAAGGAAATCGTAAAATACGAGGCCGAGAGTACCGATTCTAAAGAGCGCGACACTCCCCCTTTGACTCTTTGCGGGTTACTGAGTCGTTTCGCCGCTTACCTCTTGTCTAACGTTGCCTTGAGATGCCATAGTTCATTTTTTTGAGGCGTATGATGATGAGTAGTGTACGATAACATCCTCAGGCATCAATAGAAATGACGAGTAAAGCCGCTTCCCTCTGGTTTTGAAAGCGTAAGTTTTGGCGAGTTAACTCGTCAATGACTGGAAAATACAATTTGGGTGATTGAGAGTATACTCGTCTCTGCCAGGTAAGGGGTTAAATCTCCACAATTCATTCTACTCCTCTAGAACCTAGCATATAATCTAGCACAGCTATACTAAGCTGGTGTTACAGTAGAATAGGCACTACAACCCTTTTTCACAGTGAGAATAGCTTGCGATTGTGGTGGTATAAAAGGAAAATGGGGTCTATTTGGGTGGAGATCTTATTAAGCCATGTCTTTGGAACTGCAGTCACTTCTTCACTTATCCCTTAACATCCAGGGATGTCGGTGGGGCGCCTTCATGGCGAGACTTGGGCTGATTTGGCCTGGTGGTGCCCATCCCTCTCTCGGTCGTATTTCCAGGGCAATTTAGAACAGCCAATTAACTGAACCACCCGGAGGAAACCCACGCAAGCACAGGGAGAACATGCAAACTCCACACAGAAACGCCCAGGACGGGAATCGAACCCAGGCCTTCTTGCTGTGAGGCGGACCTGGTAACCACTACGCCACCGTGCCGCCGGAACTACATTCATCAGCCTATATTAGTCAAGAAATATGATTTGTATATTATGGTTGAACTTCAACTCCTGTAATGATTTAAAGCTACCATCTTCCTTCACTATGTCCTTAACACACTTCACATTCTTTTTATGTCGCATTCTAATATATTCCATTTTTATCTTGGGATTTCCCCAAATTGGTTGATTCAATATATCTATTATAGTATCTGGTTCAAAACACTCACTGAATTTTGCAAAAGCTAGCATAACATTAGACCACAAAGGGTTTTCAATTTTAGGAGTGCATTTATGAAATGCCACATGGCCAGTACAGTATTAAAGCCATAGTTTTGGGGGAAAGCACTCTAAGTATGTTGTTTTTGACAGAATCTTCAAATCCATGATAGTTTCAAACTATTAATATAATTTGCCATTTTAACCATTTTTAGTCCTTCATGCTTTTTCACCAGAACTAACTTTTTGATTTTGGGAGGTTTTTATTCCAAATAAATTGAAAAAAACATATTCAAGTTCTTTAATTATTTTTTTCACTTGGATTTTGGAGCGACATTAAAAGGTGACTAATTTTAGGGAGGAAATGGGACTTTATCCCTGTAATTTTTCCGAGTGGTGTCAAACCCCGATAAGAACAATTTTTAAAAAGCTTTTTTTTTATTTTGGATCCTATGTAGTTCATTACTGTCTGCAATTGATAACATATCCAATACTGAAAAATCCACTCCTGAAGCTGTAAAAGAGTTGGACCAATCCAGATTTCACAAGAGTTGGACCAATTCCAGACTGTTTTTGGGACAAAACTGGCGGTCTGACTCTCGCATCGAGCCCAACCAAACAACTTCTTGTTTTTTCTATATTTACTTTTAGTCTTGAAATTTTGTAAAACCATTCCGAAGGAATGAAGGATTCTTTTAGTGATTCCTCACTGCCATCCAACAACAGAGAAGTATCGTCTGCTTATTGAGATATTTTAAATGTTGTATCCCACAGTCTCATACCTTTTATGCCTTTGTTGCCTCTGATCGCTATTCCCAAGAGCTCGGCACACATGATCAAAATGTAGGGCGAGATTGGGTTCCCCCGTCTGCAACCTCTACCTAATTTTAAAAAACTAGAAAAGTGAATATTTTGTATAATACATGATTCAGAGAATTTTTGAAACAACTGAATCCATTTCTGTTTGGATTTTCCAAAGTTGATAATGTTAAATATTTTTTTTTAAATAAAGTCCCATGAAACCATATCAAAAGCTTTTTCAAAATCAATTAGCAAAAGCATTCCCGCTTTATCTTGTTCCTGTGTCTAAAAGATAATATCATGTAAAAGTTGAATATTTTCCAATTAAATCTGTCCGGGATAAAACTTTGATCTCCGTGAATTAAGTTGTCGAGAACAGATTTGATTCTTCCTGCTATACAAGATGACATGAGCTGATATGAAAAATTTAAAAGAGAAATGAGGCGCTAGTTTTTTAGAAGATTACATGGTGTGCAAGATTTGGGTAAACAAGTAATAACTCCTTGTTTCTGGGTTACAGACATAATATTATTTTCATATGCAAAACTGATGGTGCGAAGCAGGAAATGTCCAATGTCAATCCAAAAAAAAAAAATCTTTAAATTCTGCCGTGTATAGATCTAATCCTGGACTTTTGTCTTTTTTTTTTTTTTTAATCTTTTTAAAGCTACTAAAAGCTCATCATATGTAATTTTACATTTAATACTATTTTTTCTTTGTATGATGAAGATGGAATATCTTCTAAATTTAGCTTTTTAAAAAACAGTGCATCATTGATGTTATCATTTTTACATGTATATAAGTATATAACTGTTCATAATATACATATATATATATATATATATATATATATATATATATATATATATATATATATATATTATATATATATATATAAAAGTGGGGACTATACCACCTGGTTTGGCAATCCATAGTCTTGAAGTATTCAGGGCGATCCGCTCCAGTGATGGGCACATCCCCACCCAAACCCCCAGGGTCTTACTCCTCCACGGAGGGCGTGTTGGTGGGATTGATGAGGTCCTCAAAGTATTCTCTCCACCTCCCGACAACATCCCTAGTTGGTGTGAGCAGCTCCCCACCTCCACTGTAAACAGTATTTGTGGAGAACTGCTTCCCCTTCCTGAGGCGTCAGATGGTGGTCCAGAAGCTTTTTGAGGCCAATCGATAATCGCTCTCCAGGCCCTCACCAAACTCCTCCCACTTTTGCATCTGCGACAGCTTCGGCTGCAGCCCGTTTGGCCTGCCAGTACCTGTCTGCTGTCTCAGGGGTCCCACAGGCCAATAAGACCTGATAGGCCTCCTTTTTTAACTGGACGGTCCCCATCACCACAGGTATCTATCACCAGGTTTGGGGGTTACCCAAGCAACCCTTGCTTACCACGACAAGCACCGACAACCTTCCGGCCACAGATATAATGGCTGAAGCCTCAGCAATGGAGGCACAAAACGTGGCCCATTCAGATTCCATGTCACCCGCCTCCTCCGGGACATGGTTGTGGCTCTACTGAAGGTGGGAGTTAAAGGTTCCTCGGACAGGAGACTCCACCAAACATTCCCAGCAGAGATTACACGTTTGGGCCTCCCCCGCCATCGAAGCCAGCTCACCACCAGGTGGTGATCGGTTGACAGCTCAGCTGCCCTCTTCACCCGAGTGTCCAGAACATGCGGCAGCATATCCGGTGACACTACAAAGTGTCATTGTGACATTGGTGACATTGAACTGCGAATTAGGGTGTCCAGGTGCCAAGTGCCCATATGGACACCCTTATATTGGAACATGGTGTTCATGATAGACAAACTGTGACAAGCACAGAAATCCAACCATGAAACACCATTCAGGTTCAGACTGGAGAGGCCGTACCTACCGATCACACCCTTCCAGGTCACACTATAGTTGCCAACATGGGCGTTGAAGTCTCCCAAGACAACGAGTGAGTCTCCCAAGGGAGCGTTCTCCAACACACACCCTAAAAAATCCAAGAAGGGTGGGTACTCTGAACTGTTATTTGGTGCATAAGCACAAATAACAGTCAGGACCTGTCCCCCCCAACCGAAGGCAGAGGGAAGCTACTCTTTCGTCAATCGCAGAGAACCCCAACCTTTGGGGACCAAGATGAGGGGCAACAAGGATGCCAAACCGGCTCGCCGCCTCACCCATTGAGTAACTCCAGAATGAAATAAGGTCCAGCCTCTTTTAAGATGTGTGGTTCCAGAGCCCAAGGTATCCTTTGAGATGAGCCTGACTATATCTGGTTGGTATTTCTCCACCTCACATACTAGCTCAGGCCCCTTCCCCACCAGAGAGGTGACATTCCATGTTCGAAGAGTCAGAGTCAGTAACCAAGGATCTGTCAGACAGAACTCACTGCCACCCAACTCATATTGCACCGCACAGGTGGTGGGTCCATTGGAGGGTGGGCCCATGTCTCCTTTTCAGGCTGAGCCCAGCCAGGGTCCATAAATAGAAGCCTGACCATCAGGTGCTCGATCTTGAGCCCCTCCCCCAGGCCTAGCTCCAGGAGGGGACCCCGGTGATTTGCGTCAGTGCAAGGGAAACTGTGTCCATTTCTTTTTGTTTTGCAAAGAGGTCTTCTGAACTGCACTTCGTCTGGACCTTCACCCAGGACCTGTTTGCCTTGGGTGACCCTACCACGGCATTATGCCTCCAGACAACATAGCTTCTAGGATCATTAGGTCATGCAAATCCCTCCACCACCACAAGGTGGAGATTCAAGAAAGGGGCAGTCAAAAAAAGTCAAACAGTAAACAAATAAAAAATACTCTGTGTACTAATGCAGTCGCATCATGTGGACGCTCCTGTCATTCCCAACACAACAAAATTCTTTATTCTGGAAAAGATTAAGAAATCATGAACAGATGTATTAACAGTTGGTATAAACAATTAAAAGAAATGCACCATGCAAAGTTGCTCGATAATTATTTGAGAGCCAAATATACAACATGTGTATGCACCATTTCACAGGAAATTCTGTGTCGGTCCGTCTTAATAATTTCCTTCCTGGAGAGGTGTCGAACAGAATAATTCACCGAATCAGACTTCTGCAGTGAGAAAATAAATACATCGAACATTCACATCATCAACACTGTACATCAGTTACACTGAACCATCACAGAAAACTGATCTGCAGTTCAAAGGCTCCAAGTAGTCAGAACCAGCACCATCATTATTGTCTGTAGCCCGACTAAAGAGGACGAGGAAAACGGCGCTGTGTGACCTTCACCTCCGCCACATCATATTCTACAGCATGGAATAACACAACTCAAACCGAGAAGGGTTTTAATCAATCGCAGGATATTTACCTCATTATTCTGTATTCTGGTGTTTTCACCTAAAATATTTTAAAGAAAGAAAGAAAGAAATTAAGATTTCAATGTTACATATGTGACTCTTTTAAGCAGCATTATTGTTCCCCTGGCCCTGTGACAGCCGTGTATTACCTCTGTGTGTTTTTCTGTGTTTCACTCTGGTGAAGATCACGACACCAAGAAGAATCACAATCACTACACCAAACACCACCGTCGTTATGAAGAACACATCAGAGCGAGCTGAACCTCGATAAAGGAAAATAATTTAGAAGAAAATTATTATTTTACTAAACAAATCAAGATAAAAATCAACAATTCTGTAGACTGTGTTTTTTTTTAAACATAACGGTTTTACTTTGAGAGAACATGTTAATGACAAACCATCTGCTTCGTCCGGTTTCTTATTTTCTTCATTTTCACCTAAAAAATGAAACATTACTTTAATCTCACTCATCTCAGTGAACCTTTACTGAAATTCTTCATTTTATAAACATTTACCTTTCACGTGTAAGAAGGTCGAGTTGCTGAAGTCTGTTTTGATCTCCTTCATGTAGCTGCAGTAATAGAGTCCAGTATCAGAGACGTTTACTGCAGTGATGGTGAGAGACGTGTTCCTGCCCTGAACAGACATCACTATTCTCTCACTCTCAGTAAAGAATGTACAATTCTCTGATGGATCCGACGCAAAGAAACGTTTACACCCAACAAGAAGTGGAACTGAATCACTCGTGTGTTTAAACCAGAAGATGTGACCTGTAATTATCATTTCATGTTGGCACCAAATAGTGACTTTATCTCCAACTTCTGCCTCCAGAGTTAAAGAACTCAGAGTCTCTGAGAGTAAACCTGCAACACACACACACACACACACACACACACACACACACACACACACACACCTCATTTATATAATTATATAAAATACTGTTCAGCATGTACGCTGCCTTCATATAGAGTTGGTTGAGATAGGCTTCAACCTTCCTGTAACCTTAAGATAAAGCAGTTTGGAAAATGGTATGAAAATAAAAAGAAATATTCCAGAACTTAATTCCATTCAGCCTAGATTTCACATGTTCCACAGGTAATAGTAATAAAGTATTAATTATACTTTTCATTTCTGTACTTGGATCAACTGTATTTATCTGAATAAAGTGAATAAATAACTTTGTATAAATAAAGGAGATGATTATTGTGATTCACTCATTTGCTGAACTGCTTAATCCAAACTAAGGTTGCAGGAGGGCTGGAGATGACACTGGGCGGAGACAGGCTACACTATCCCCAGACCATCTCACAGCAACACACATACAACCATTCACACTTAAGCCTGGATCACATGTAAGCAATTATGGCTGTGAGTACAAGCGAATTCCCTCATCAGTACGCGTCGGAACGCTGACCTGGTCTGTTACATACGTCCAAAATAAATAATAAATCCCAGGTTTAATTTGTAAAAACCTCTCACAGCTGATTTGATCCGATCTGAAATGGAATGAACAAATCACAGACGAGATCAAAGGTTTTAGGCGCAGTGTTCTCTCTCTCTCTCTCTCTCTCTGTCTGTCTCTCTCTCTCTCTCGCACACACACACACACACACACACACACACACACACACACACACACACACACACACACACACACACACACACACATCCAAATAGTGCAGGCTGAAATAACTGTCCCATAAACCAAAGCTGTGCAGCTCTTGTTGAAATACACAACTAATTTGAACGGACCCATCACACTCAAGACAATCATGGAGATTTAAAATATGCAGAGGGGAAAAAAAGGAATACAAAAGTCATTAAGAAAGAAAAGACTTGGATTTGTATTATTTACAATTTAAGGGCAGGTTCATACAACGCACAGCCAGCGCAGGGTTACGGATCTTCAATGATAAGCTATATTGAAGTTTTTCAATGATGGCGCACATTTTTTGGGCCAGCCGAAACCAAAACCAACCAAAAAAGCTGCACTATTTCACCCTATTTCGGGAACCTTACACCTTCAACCTTACACCTGGCCAATTAGCATAATGTACATGTCTTTATACTGTGGGAGGAAACCGGAGAACCCAGAGAAAACTCACACAAGCACGGAGAGAACATGTCAACTCCACACAGAAATGCCTGAGCCTGTGAAATATACCCAGGACCTTTTTGCTGTGAGATGGACCACAACGCTGCCCAGGACATGAACCTTTTAAAAATATATTCATGGCCATCACACAGCTTAAATTGGTTTACCTTTTTACTGCTGATTTATAAATGCTGTTTTGTTGTTCCAGCATCTGAGTGATTTATTCAGATAAAAATAGATCTTGGAGGTTTGTTCATTAATTAAAACAATTAATAAAGTTATAAACACTCACCAACCATGAAGAAAAACAGAGGCATAAGCATAACGTGAGCCATTGGTGCTGTGTATCCGGCAACACAGAGAAAGAGGAAACTGTCTGTCAGGTCGCCCACATGGTGATTGATATGTTGGAAGGGGGTGTGGCATACAGTGGTGCATGAAAGGTTGTGATTCCTTTAGAATTTTATACATTTCTGCATAAATACGACATAAAACATCATCAGATTCTCATAAAAGTCCTGAAAGCAGAGAAAGAGAACCCGGTTAAAATAAAAAAGATAAAATATTTTACTTGTTTATTTTCTCACAGGGTGGCACGGTGGCGTAGTGGTTAGCAGGTCCGCCTCACAGCAAGAAGGCCTGGGTTCGATTCCTAGCCTGGGCGTTTCTGTGTGGAGTTTGCATGTTCTCCCCGTGCTTGGGTGGGTTTCCTCCGGGTGCTCAGGTTTCCTCCCACAATCCAAAGACATGCACAGTAGGTTAATTGGCCGTTCTAAATTGCCCATAGGCTCGCATCGTGCAGAAGGCGATGGCAAACCACTGCACTCATCCTGCCAAGAAAACCTCCATGAAGATGATAACCAGGGCGTTGTCCTTCATGGCAGGTCGCCAATGGCCGTCCTGCAACTCAGGCGCTAGATAGGTGGATAGATAAAGGTGAAATTAGAGTCAGGTGTTTTCGATGAATGGGATGAGACTGTACGGACCGCTGTCGGATTTATCACAGGGACACCACTTCCTGTTATTGAGGTTGTCCATAAGAAGAGATGTCTAAATCCTCTGCAATTATTTTGAAGCACCAAAATAATAAATACCCAAAATAATATTTACAAATATTAATGAATATAATTTATATTATTATTATTTATATATCATATATATATATATATATATATATATATATATATATATATATATATATATATATATCTGTATATATATATATATGTACATATATATAGATGTATATATATATATATATATATATATATATATAGATAAATATATAATAGATAGATAGAGATATATCTTCTTCTTCTTCGTCTTCTCCTTTCGGCTGTTCCCTTCAGGGGTCGCCACAGCAAATCACCCGCCTCCATCTCACCCTGTCCTCTGCATCTTCTTCTCTTACTCTAACGACCTTCATGTCCAACTTCACCACATCCATAAATCTCTTCTTTGGTCTTCCTCTAGGCCTTCTGCCTGGTAGTTCCAACCTCAGGATCCTACTGCCAATATATTCCAACCTCAGCATCCTACTGCCAATATACTCACTATCCCTCTTCTGTACATGTCCAAACCATCTCAATCTGACTTTGTCTCCAAAACATCTTACATGTGCTGTCCCTCTGATATACTCATTTCTGATCCTATCCATCCTCGTTACTCCCAGAGAGAACCTCAACATTTTCATCTCTGCTACCTCCAGCTCTGCCTCCTGTCTTTTCCCCAGAGCCACTGTTTCTAACCCATACAACATCGCTGACCTCATCACCGTCTTGTACACTTTTCCTTTCATTCTTGCTGATACCTTCCTATCACACATCACACCAGACACTTTTCCCCAACCACTCCAATCTGCCTGCACACGCTTCTTCACCTCTTTTCCACACTCTCCATTGCTCTGCATTGTTGAGCCTAAGTACTTAAAATCCTCCACCTTCATTATCTCTGCTCCCTGTAATATCACCGTTCCTCCTGGGTCCTTCTCATTCACACACATGTATTCTGATTTTCTGAGGCTAACCTTGATTTCCCTCCTTTACAGGGCATACCTCCACCTCTCTAGATTTTCCTGCACTTGTTCTCTGCTCTCACTACAGATCACAATGTCATCTGCAAACACCACAGTCCATGGAGATTCTTGCCTAACCTCATCTGTCAGCCTGTCCATCACCATTGCAAACAAGAAGGGGCTCAGAGCTGATACTTGATGCAGTCCCACATCCACCTTGAATTCGTCGATCACACCAACAGCTTGCCTTACCACTGTCTTACATCTTTCATACATGTCCTGCACCACTCTAACATACTTCTCTGCCACTCCAGACTTCCTCATGCAATACCACAGTTTTTCTCTTGGCACCCTGTCATATGCTTTCTCCAGATCCACAAAGGCACAATGCAGCTTTCAACTGAATTTTTTTCAGGCTCATCAACATTATCCCTCTGTAGTTGCCACAACTCAACACGTCTCCCTTGTTCTTAAAAATGGGCACCAGCGCACTTCTCCTCATTTCCTCTGGCATCTGCTCACTCTCTCAGACCTTGTTGAATGTTCTTGTCAGAGAATCTACTGCTACCTCTCCTAAACACTTCCATACTTCCACAGGTATATCATCAGGACCAACTGCCTTTCCATTCTTCATCCTCTTCAGTGCCTTCCTCACTTCTCCCTTAATAATCTTTGCTACTTCCACCACCAAGTCTCCTTATCTACTTTCCTTCCAGAGGACACACAAAGTACTCTCCTACCTGTGTCCCTGATCACATTTGCTATGGTTGTCCAGTCATCTGGAAGCACTTCCTGACCACCCAAACCTTGTTTCAACTCCTACTTGAAGACAACACGACACTCTTCCTTTTTCCGCTGCCAGCACTTTGTCTTCTGCTCTGCCTTTGCCTTCTTCACCTTCCTCACCATCAGCGTCATCCTGCACACCACCATCCTATGCTGTTTGGCAACACTCTCACCCACTACTACTTTGCAGTCACTGACTTCCTTCAAATTACATCGCCTACACAAGATGGAGTCTACCTGTGTGCTCCTACCTCCGCTTTTATAAGTCACCCTATGCTCCTGTTTCTTCTTGAAGGAAGTATTCACCACAGCCATTTCCATCCTTTTTGCAAAATCAATCAACATCTGTCCTGTGCTCCTGTCCTGGATACCAAACCTTCCCATCACTTCCTCGTCCCCTCTGTTGCCTGCACCAACATATCCATTGAAGTCTGCACCAATGACCACTCTTTCACCTATGGGGGTACTCTGCATCACTTCATCAAACTCACTCCAGAATCTTTCCTTCTCTTTTAGCTCACATTCTGCCTGTGGGGCATAAGCACCAACAACGTTGAACATCACACCTTCAATTTCTAACTTGAGAC
Organism: Plotosus lineatus; assembly: GCA_024760905.1. NCBI lineage: Eukaryota > Metazoa > Chordata > Actinopteri > Siluriformes > Plotosidae > Plotosus > Plotosus lineatus. Next base: position 12,121,414 of record CM045734.1, on the reverse strand, counting down.
TCATCACTCTGTCTGACACTCTTTTCTCTTCTAGAACATTCCTGACCAACCCCTCCTTCAAGATGACTCCTACTCCATTTCTCTTCCCATCCACACCATGAAAAAAAAAGCTTAATCCCTGGTCCTAAGCTTCTCGCCTTGCTACCCTTCCACCTGGTCTCCTGAACACACAGTATGTCCACCTTCCTCCTCTGCATCATGTCAGCCAGCTCTCTATCTTTTCCTGCCATAGTTCCAACATTCAAAGTCCCTACTCTCAGTCCTAGACTCATGCTTTTCCTCTTCTCTCTCTGCCTACGGACACGCCTCCCACCTCTCCTTCTTCGACGTCTTCGACCAACAGTCGTCCAATTTCCACCAGCACCCTGTTGGTTGACAGCACTGATGGCGGTCGTTGTTAACCCGGGCCTCGACTGATCCGGTATGGAGGTAATATCTGTGATTTGCATGATAAAGTTTTCATTGGTTTTACGTTGGATTCCTTCCTGACAAAACCCTCTGCATTTCTCCGGTTGATTACTGATTAGTGCCCCCCCCCCATCCCGCGACATGGCTGCACTATATATATATATATTCAAATTACTTATAATATTTGCATTTTTAAAAGATTTGTAAATACTGTCAAAATTTTAAACTTTTGTGAAAAAATAATTTTCCTGAAAACAGATCTGAATCCCTCTTATAAACATCTGTAATCACATAAACATATCCAAACTTACACCAACTTTCAAACAAATCCCACCTTACCTTCATTTCCAGTCTTACAGCAACTGATTGAAACTCTGTGCACTAAACCTGAATAAAAAACTGATTTTGAACTCCCTGAACCTTTAGACATTTTCAAACAGCAGTAGTAACATTACACACGTACGATGTACGTATATGAGGCAAACAATCATTGTACAACTAAATATTTTCTGTTCTGCTGGTTTCAGACTGTTTCTTTCCCATGTACTCAATTTTATCTAATTCTAGATACAACATAATACTAACAGTCAAAAAAAAACCCTCGAACATTTTCACACGTCTTATACATGCGGAAGAACTGGGCTGTGGGCCTCAAACAGGAACGGCTGTATCTGGTAAAGCGTGCGATTCTGAACACCACTGACTGTTGCGCAACCCAATTCAGCCTCGGTGATTTATGTGTGGTAAAAACAAAGCAAACTGAAGCAAGAACCCACCATGCAACTCTTTTATATCACTACATGGCCTAAAGTATGTGGACACCTGCCTATGAGTCCAATATGGCTCTTCCCTCAAAGTTTAAAAATTTGAAGGTCAAATATTCTCTAAATTGAGCTCATACAGAAATGGACATTGCCAACCCCATTGCTAATGCTTTATTAGACTTGATTAGTGACCACTCCCAAAACGGGAGGTTCTGCAGTGGTTGGGTGTTTTTGTCAGCAGCCATGTTTGCAGGAATTTTCAGTTATGAGGAAAGCAATCTGATCCCGTGGCATTGATGTGACTTGTGTAATGTAGCCTAATGGCGAGAGAAGCAGCGTTGGAGGGAAAGGTTCCTGTTTTCTTTCCCAAGTGTGGCGGTGGTTGAGTGAGATGCACACTCCCTTCCTCCACATAAATTACTGAAGTGCCCTTGAGAAAGGCACCTAACCCCCAACTGCTCTCTGGGTGCCTCCAATGTGTGCGGCAGCTCACTGCTCCTAAAAAAAAAATTTGCCAGTAGCAAAATTCAGGCTACACAGTGTAATCAATCAGACCTTGTCTGTGACATGAAAAAAAGAAACAACGAGTTGACTGGCATGGCCTTAACTTCAGCACTGGGTCATTTAAAGACCCAAGAGCAAGTCTGAAGAAGAGGACACACATCTGACTACTGTGAGTTCTGTGGTGTGGGGCCCTAAAAATTGGCCTTCGTGAAAAAAATAAACTAGTTACTGTCGGGTTGTTTGTCCCTCGGTAAACCACTGGCTATGATCTGAAACCAACAGTGGAACATTTAGACATGAAATAAAAATAGTTGTGCATCAGCCTGTGGTTGGAAACTATTCTGTGAAGCAGGCCTTCTCTGAAATGGACGAATGATGAATTTCTCTGAGCAAAAGCTTGTTGGTTACTGTGTGGTTTTCTGAACATGTTTCAAGTTCACTGTTGACTAAACACTCCATACAACAGAGAACAACAAAACTATCATCTGTTCTTGTCATACAATTAGTATCGAGACTTTTTATGAAAGACACCAATGGTGCAGTCGGTAGACGTGTTTATAAATAAAACCAGTCAATAGATTAAAAATGGAGAAAATTGTGACTCTCGCTGTCTGTGGTAAGAAGGATTTAAAAGAACTGTTGGTGGTTTTTGTAAAGAGTAGCTGCATTACTGTCAGCATGTTTCTGCCCTGCAATGGCCTAGCGAGCTGTCCAGGGTGTACCCTGCCCTCGCCCAGAGTCTGCTGAGGTCAGTGCCAGTCTTCCTCGACCATAATTAGGATTAAGCGGTTCAGAAAATGAATGATGAATGACATTTACTTGCCACCTCATAAACTATGGCTTTTAAACTTATTTTGCTGGCTCACTACTAGTAATGGTAGATGTAAGTGACATTGACCCACTTTTCAAGGTCACAGAGGCAAACCTTGATATTATGTTTCTGGATATTTACTTGCTGCATGTTGAAGCTGGTCCTGTTTTACAGCCCTTCAGGTTTGAGGTCATTCACAGGCAGGCAGTGCAGATGGTGGAAACTGATTTTCTCTCCCACAAAGGGGTACTCCGTAAAAGACTGAATGGTGGTGGTGTATGGCAATGAGGGGGTGGTGCAGTGCCCTCTGCAGGACAGGAGTCAGAGCCAACAGGTATCGTATGAGTGCATGCTTGTCTAATTGTTGAGCCTATTTATGTTCTGTGTTGTCTGAGTGTTTGTAGATAGAGAGGAGCTGGAGACAAGATAGAGAGCTTGGTGCAGTAGTGTATGTGTGCGTGTGTGTGTGTGTGTGTGTGTGTGTGTGTGTGTGTGTGTGTGTGTGTGTGTGTGTGTGTGTGAGTGTGTGTGTGTGCATGTGCACGCGTGTGTTTGGTGCTGTTTTGTGGGTCCACGTGCATAAACGGTGCAGTGGATAGGGGAACTATTGCAGCCACATGCCAGGATTATAATGCTCACTATAGGGACACTGAATTTTGTTTGAATATTTAAAAAAATTAAAAAGTGGTTATCTGGCACCATGTTTCCTCCGAGAACAGGTCGCCGTTATGTGATAGACAAGAACTGTCTGATAAGGGGAAATAGGAAAATAGGCCATGACTAAATTTAGGAGAAAATCGGGGGGGCGGGGCATCCTCAGGGCACATCATCATCATCATCATAATCATCATCATCATCTCCACCTGACTATCAGCCAGGTCAACAGCATGATCTTTCGCCACCGGGCCTTATTTGCATTCATTTACAGCATTAGCAGACGCTCTTATCCAGAGCAACATACAGAAGAGTTTTAAAGTCTCGATCAGTGAATATATTCTTATACTGGTTTGTTAGAAAACAGACTAAGTGTAACATCAGCCAAACTCAGATGGTAGTTGTTGCGTGTTTTTTTTTTGTTTGTTTTTTTTTGTTTGTTTGTTTGTTTTAGTGTGTACAGCATAGTGCTTAAAGGGATACTTTGGTTATAAAAGCCCATTCCTTTCACTATCGCAGATGAAATAATCGACCAAGTACAGCATACTTACGAACTATGACAAAGAAAAGTAATCACATTCCAGAGTTTAGAAGCAATTAACCGAAGAAGATTTATATTCCCCGGGCGCAGCCATTCATACCGGTCACGTGTTCAAAATTGGGTCTGTGACGTCGTTGGTGCTCACGCCTCCACGTACTCCGCCGTTTTGCATGCTTTGTTGTGTACAAACGCGCTATATCGTCTCCGTCTTTCTGCTCCAATAATGCCCTATTGCATCGCAAAACACTGCAAAGTGTCCGACAACAACAACATCAGGAAGTCACACTTTCACAGACGGCCCTCTGGGAAGAAACAAGTTGCTCTTCGGCGGCAGTGGCTGGCAAAGTGTGGCCGGCCAGCTGAGCGCGTGAAGAATGCACAGGCACGTGTGTGTAGTGAACATTTCGTCCACCCAGACAACCATGAAAATGTCCGCATGTTTGAGACAGTTCAATTATTATTATTACTATGAAGTACTGGTACTAATTACTAGTTAGTTAACTTAGTAACTTAGTTAACTAGTTAACTAACTAGTTAGTATCAGTAATTACTAGTTAGTAACTTACCAGTAACTACTAGTATTATTACTATGAAGTACTGGTACTGTATTGTGTTTTCCTGGAAAAATGAAATGGAAATTATAGAAGTGTTGGAGCAACCAAAATATGGAGGATAAGGATAAGGGACAATGGCAGGTGGATGAAACCCGAAAACTTGTAGGTTTATTTACCAATATAAGGAAACAAAGCTGGCTCAGTAACTTTATAATCACAGCTTGGTCTGGAGATTACAGTCAGAATGTTGGACTAATCTGGCACTAATGTAGTAATTGGATCACCTACTGTTGTCCTGTTTTGACAAACAGTGATACAAGCCATGTAGGTGAACTGCAGGGTACATGGTGTAGATAGGGCTAAATGCAGCCACACCCATAAGGAGGCTTACCTGTTCTGAATGGGTTCTTCCAGGCGCCTTCTCTTGACGTCCTTCATAGCAACCAAAGCCGAACGCAAGATAACTGGGTTTAACACCACCATATTAAAGTCCTTGTGCTGGACGATGTAATCCAGGTCATCATGCAATAGTCGTTCGTGCAGCTCTTCCAGCTCATGACAGCAGAAATTCATCAGTGGGCATCTCATATATTCACAGGGGCCATCACAAATACACCACTGATCAGCAGGTTGCCCAACCCTTGCCCCCAAATCGATGTCCCTCAGGAAAATCCCCAAGTCGTCATGCTCATGACCTGCATCGTCTTGGGCCACCGGCTGCTGCTGTTCATCATCTCCCAGCCGGTCCGCCCACTCCTCTTGTCGTCTGCAGGGTTGAAAGTGATACGGCTGAAACACCTCTGACTGGTCTTCGTCCACATTTGCATTCAACATCAGGTTAACGAGTTCTTCGTCTCCGATCTCAGAATCTGAATCGGTATTCTCATGATTCTGGGCCATTTTCTGAATAAAAAAGGGCAGAGTGTCAAAGGGCACGTGTGTATTTGTTTGTGTACAAACCGAGTGTATGACGGGTTGGGTTTTCCCTGGCAGATTGAGCACCACTGACGTCACTGACCTTGTTTGATCACATGACTCGTAGAAAATGGCGCATACTACGAAGCTGCATGATAGGAGTAATAAAAGTCAAATTTTCTATGCCCGCCGGGCAAATTTTGCCCGAGACTTTGTTGTGGTAAGCAATTAAAAACATATTCTTCACGTTAGATGCGCTTTTATACTCTGGGGTTTAAAGTGAAGCCTTCCTTTAATGTAAATCCTGTTGAAAAAGGTCAGTTTTCAGCCGTCGTTGAAAGATACCAGTGACTCAGCTGGCTGGATGTCCAGAGGAAGTTCAATCCACCACCTTGAAGCCAGAACAGAGAGGAGTTTAGATGCATTTTCCCTTGTCCCTTGGTAGAGGGAGGGATCAGTCCCACAGTGCTCGAGGATCTGAGAGAACGCGGTGCAGAGTGAGGTGTGATAAGTGCTTTGAGGTAGGAAGGCGCAGGTCCATGTTTGGCTTTGTAGGGAAGCATTCGTGTTTTAAATCGAATGCGCGCAGCTACGGGAAGTTGGTGGAAAGATTGTAGCAGTGGTGTGCTGTGGGAAACCGGGCAAGATGGAAAAGAAGGCGTGCAGCTGGATTCTGGATCATTTGCAGAGGTCAAATAGCACTCAAAGGTAGCAGACCTGCCATGAGTGAGTTGCAGTCATGTAACCATAGTAATGTAATGTATCCACTATGACGACTAACTTAAAGAACATATATCTATCGTTATGCAGTCACAATGTCACAGATATTATCTATATCAATCAATTAATTTTTTATTCAGCCTTTCTGAGGGCCCGGTACCAAATGACCTACAGACCGGTACAAGTCCATGAACCGGTGGTTGGGAACATCTGCTATACATCTGTCCCCATCACGCAGTCATCCTGTTATGTGGCAGAAGTACAATACATTAAGTCATACAAACACAAGGCACTTGGACATTTTCTTCAATCATTTTGAATGTACTTTTTTAATCAGCAGAGGTATTACAAGGGAAATTATAAAATTTGAAACCTCATTTGTCTAAATCGGTCAAGGACTAACTGAGATAATAAATGACAGGCCTTGTTCAACCAGCCTGGTTAGTACTGTTGCACTTCAGCTAATTCCTCAATGAAGACTTAATGGTTGATTTGTGTCCAACTGGAATAATGTAAACAACATGTAATTACTAATAACAATTACAGTAAAGGTACACTGTTGACATTTGTGGCACATAAACCTATCCTAACCAAGAGTGGAAACGCTGTAAGGGCTTGCAGATGGTTATTCTTCTCTTTTTCATATTTGTCCTTCCTTTTCATTCTGAAAAGTGATGCATTGGATCGGGTGCTGAGGCCCACTTTGTCCCCAGTGTTGGAGAGCGAGGAGTGCCCTTTAGGACACATACAGCATCATTAAGAAGTGAGTGGAGCGTGTGGTGGCGTGGACGCTGGAGGGTCACATGGAGAGAAAACAGAGACGAATTAAACTGTAACGTGATGATTTTCTGTCTTTTTATTGTCAGTCTAACTGCGTTTCTTTGTGTTCTGTTTCTCTCTGTTTCTGTGACCTCTACAACTGGCGAGAGAGAGAGAGAGAGAGAGAGAGAGAGAGAGAGAGAGAGAGAGAGAGAGACATATTAAATCATTTACTGTAGCATTCAAATTTAAAGCACTGAAATGTTCATAATGTTTGCAGTGGCGGTGTAGTGGATAAGGCTATGGGTTACTGATCTGAAGGTCAGCAGTTCAATTTCCATCATCACCACAATTGGGCCCTTGAGCAAGGCCCTTAACCCTGAATTGCTAAGTTGTATAAAAATGATAATTGTAAGTCGCTCTGGATAAAAGCATCCGCAAAATGCTGTAAATGTAATCGGAGCAATAAAACGTTATTGGAAAGAAATTGTAAGAATCTGAGCTCATCTGATCAGCTGATCTGATCTGTATATATGATATCAATGCGGAGAGCTGCTTATCATCGCCTTCAATTCTACAGGAGGTGAAACAAAAAAAATCAAGAAAAGAGATGATGACTGTGTGTGTGATGCTTGTGGAAAAAAAAACACTCTACATCAAAAAAAGTTTATTATTTGGATCTTTTCTTTCTAATAAAATGAAGAATGTCCATTTAATAGGAAATCAGTGAGGTTGTTTGGCCCTCAGTAAGCCACTGGCTATGATCTAAAACCAATAATGATAAATAAAGTTTATTTTTGTGGTTTTAATGCAACAAGTGATGGCAGATTATTGGGAAATATTTTTACTTTTATATTAAACTTCTCTGAAATAGAACAATCATGAACTTGTCTGGGCTTTGCGGTTCACTGTGTGGTTTTCTGTTCATGTTTACAGTTGTTTAATATTCAGTGTTGAATAAACACTCACTCCATACAACGGAGAACAACAAAACTATCACCTGTTCTTGTCGTACAATTAATTAACATCAGGAATATTTTTATGGATGAACGAAACATGTGGAGAAGTTGGAAAATATGTTTATCCAGAAAACAGGTATTGATTGAAGTGAATAGATAAATAATGAAGAAAATGGAGACACACCGGCTGAATCATTCGAGAAAAGCAATCCAACCCTTGATTACTAGAATGAGGTCTGGAATGAGGGGCAGTGGTGGTCTGGTGGTATAGGGCGCTGGATCACTGGTCCTGGGGTTGGGGGTTCGGGTCCCACTTTCCACAGGGTTGTCACTGTCTCCCCCAGTGCAGCTAACTGGGTTGTCAAAGGCCGACCATGTCTCGCACTGTCTATGGTGAGAGGCATGTAAAAGAACCATTGCTGACTTTTGACAAGAGTGGGCTACAAAGCCGTTGGCGTGTTTCCGCCCTGTGATGGCCTAGCAAGCTGTCCAGGGTGTGCTCTGCCCTTGCCCGGAGTTGACTGGGATGGGCGCCAGCCTCACCGCGACCCGAATTAGGATCAAGCAGCTACAGAAAATGAACTGATGATGAACTGAAGTCTGGAATGAGATGCTGCCCCCAGTTGTGGAACTTTGAGTATCTGGGAGTCTTGTTCATGAGTAACGGAAGGAGAAGAGGGAGTTGAGCCAGAAGGCAAAGCTCTCAGTTTAGCAGTCGAGCCATGATCTTACCCTCAGCTCTGATCACAAGCTTTGGGTAGTAAACAAAAGAATAAGATCACCAATACAAGCGGCTGAAATGAGCTTCCTTCGCAGGGTGGCGGGGATGTCCGTCAGAGACAGGGTGAGAAATACAGTCATCCAAGAGGAGCTCAACCACTGCGGTCAGTAGCAGACTGATGGCGCATGATGAATTATGGCAATAAGGGCAGGGTGGAGTGCCCTCTGCAGGAGGAGGGGAGTCAGTACCAGCACATATTGAATGAGTGCATGGATGTCGACTTCCTATTTATGGCCTATTTATGTGTTCTCTGGGTGTTTGTAGAAAGAGAGGAGCTGGTGACAAGAAACATACACACAGGGACAGAGAGAGACAGAGAGAGAGAGAGAGAGAGAGAGAGAGAGAGAGAGAGAGAGAGAGAGAGAGAGAGAGAGAGAGAGATTGGTGCAGTAATATATATATATAATATGTGTGTGTGTGTGTGGCTTTGGTGCCATGCTGTGGGTCTCTCACCTGTGTTCAGTTGATAGGGGAACTTTTGCAGTCCCATCCCTGGTGGATAAGACTCACTACAGGAACATAGAATTTTGCTGAAGGTGCGGTTGGAAAAAACTGTGTGATTGGCTGACACCATGTTCCTCAGAGAACTGGTAGTTGTCATGCGATAGAGAAGAACTTTCTGATGAGGAGAAATAGGCCACGACCAAATTAACAAGAAAATCTGGACAACCTCCTCAGGACACAGCATCGTCTCAATCATCATCTGATGACCGTCCTGATCAACAGCTCCAACAATGAGCTTTATCTAACATCACTCACCCAAGTTCTGCAAACACACTGCTGGTATCTCATGCCAGGATATCGCGAAATAAAAGAGGCCGACTGCCCCTGTACAGGCAGAGCCGTTTCCATAAGAGAATATACAAGAGAAATATAAATATAAATATTGATGGAATGGTTCTTCCGGGTCAGGATTTGGATAGACATCAGCAACCTTGTAGAGCGAACTTTGTGTTGAAGTGGAACACCAAAAAAAACAAGAGAGTTTCCGTACGCTGGAGGCGAGTTCGCATGCATTCACCACTTTATTCTGAACACGTCTTTCCCGATCATGCACTCATCTCTTCCTTCTGTCATGTGACAGAAATCCAATACATAAAGTCAACAGATACAGGTCAAGAACTTCACCTTATTTACAGTACTGATCAAATCGTAACATCTGACTGCTTCTTTCTGATCAGCTACGGCCCTGTAATACAATTTTCATCTCAATGACAATATTACAGCAGTTTGAATGCCACAGCACTTCTACAAACCCAAATGCTGTCTGTCGGTTTTTCTTATGTTGTGTTACTGACCATCGAACTGTATTTATCATAGATCACATATAACATGGACACAGTGCTGTTCCTGATTCCCGTGATATTGAAATGAAGCAAGCTCTTTGTAACTGACATCTGTGCACGAGAGATTTTCTCAAGTCGAGCATGCACTGTACATGCAGTCGTGGTTCTTGCTCTTTTATTCACCGCACCATTCCCGAATTCTCTCTCTTTCTCTCAAAGGATCTCAAATCGTTTCAATCGAAGGTATTTCATTAATACAGACGCGTCTCAGAAGGGCTTCGATCACCAGAACATGCATTGGACTTTTTTGAGATTTTAACCCCGACTTCCTGACGAGTAGTTGTTTGGTACGACACAGACAATAACTCGAAGGACATTAACGTTCTTATTTTACTTCCCGTTGACGTGAGCGTGTCTTGCAAGGGTCATGGTGCTGTAAAACAGGAGCTCCAGTTCAAATACAAAGTTGCCCCTTCTAACATGGTGACATTTTATCAATATTTGAGTGATGATATCTCCACCTGTTCGTCCTACACTATACGCGCATGCGCACTGCAGCCTTGTCGCACTTCCGGGGTCAGCACTGGAGCTCGGAGGATTTCATGAACTTTATAAACTACTGAAAAAAGACTTTTAATTATTGTGATATTAAAAGAGGTAATTATAACAGCAGATTGTATCTAGTCGTGTTCGTGGAAATGGAGCATTTGAGGTGAACAAGTTTATCGAGCTCATTTCAATCTGTCACAACACTGAAAACCATGCAGCGTTCACCTGCTTTCGAAATTATTTATTGTACAAGTTGCACAGAACTGTTCATCGACTCGATCTCTCGGCCGCAATTACTCCTCTGTTCGCCATCTCATTACTTTTCAATGCGTTACATTTTTCAAGCGAACGCTCTGTGTTAACAAATCTCAAACTTTTTATATAATAGCTTTTGTAAGGCAAAACTCCATGTAACATTAAAATCGTTGAATGCACCATGATATACTGGAAACAATATTTTTTTTCAAATAGAAGGACAAATTGAAGAAAGACAGACAAGGAAACAATAAAGATCATAGAATATTAAAAGTTTAATTAAACATAAAATTTCCATTTTATATTGCAGGCTTGTATATTCTTTCATCTGCAGTCAGTTCTGTTTCAAATAAAAATGCTATTTTATTATTGTCATTATTATTATCTGCGCCCTTTAATCTAACCATTACCGCGGACTTTCTGGACAAATTCTATATATTTATCACTTTCTCATATTTGTGATGCTTCTCCTCCTGTGTGGTTCCGGTTCCCAAAATAGCTCAAGCAAAGGAACCGGCCCACTACAGACCTGTCGCCCTGACCTCCCACCTCATGAAGACCATGGAAAGGCTCCTCCTCAAACACCTCCGCTCTATAATGAGCCCCACCCTAGACCAGCTGCAGTTTGCCTACAGGCCCAACATCGGGGTAGAAGACGCCGTCATCTACCTTCTGCAGTGGGCGCTCACCCACCTGGAGATTGCCGGCAGCGCTGTGAGGGTCATGTTCTTTGACTTCTCCAGTGCCTTCAACACTATCAGGCCAGCGCTTCTGCGGGGGAAGCTGGAGGACGTGGGAGTGGACGGACATCTTGCTGCCTGGATTATCGACGACCTCACCGACCATCCACAGTACGTGCGGTTGCGCGGCTGTGAGTCAAAGGTGGTAGTCTGCAGCACGGGGGCACCGCAGGGCACCGTCCTCTCACCCTTCCTTTTCAACATTTACACCTTGGACTTCACCTACAGCACAGACAGCTGCCACCTCCAGAAGTTCTCGGACAACTCCACCATCGTGGGCCGTGTGTCAGAGGGTAACGAGCTGGAGTACCGGTCGATCATCATTGACTTCATGGACTGGTGTGAGCGCAACCACCTGTGCTTGAACACTAGGAGATGAAGGTGGGGAGAAGCACTCTAACACACACACACACACACACACACACACACACACACACACACACACACACACACACACACACACACATACACACTCACTGGTGAACATCCAGGGACAGGACATTGAGACAGTGGACAGTTTCAAGTACCTGGGCGTTCACCTTAACAATAAACTGGACTGGTCCCACAACACCAACGCCCTGTACAAGAAGGGCCAGAGTCGCCTCCACCTTCTGAGGCAGCACGGTGGCCTCCCAGCAAGAAGGCCTGGGTTTGAATCCAAGCCTGGGCGTTTCTGTGTAGAGTTTGCACGTTCTTCCCATGCTTGCGTGGGTTTACTCCGGTTTCCTCCCACAGTCCAAAAACATGCACAGTAGGTTAATTGGCTAAATAATCTGTGGAGAGAGCTTCACTAAGTTGGATAACTTGTGCCCAATCCCTTTCTTCAATGAATAAAAATGTGTTTCAATCAATTAGGTCCTTCGGAGTATGCAGACCTCTGCTCAGGACATTTTATGACTCTGTGGTAGCCTCTGCAATCCTCTACGCTGCCATCTGCTGGGCCCCGGGCAGCACAGAGCGGGACAGAAAGAGACTGAACAAGCTGGTCAGGAGGGCCAGCTCTGTCCTCGGCTGCCCACTGGACTCTGTGGAGGAAGTGAGTGAGAGGAGGATGGAAGCAAAGCTCACATCCATCCTGGTCAACAGCTCACACCCACTGCACCAGACTGTAGAGGAGCTGAGTAGCTCCTTCAGTGGACGACTGAGACATCCTCAGTGCAGGAAGGAGCGCTACTGTAGGTCGTTTATTCCCACCGCTGTCAGACTGTACAACGCCACTTTGTAACTGTCTGTGAAAATACCGGTTATGCGCAATAAAAACCCCGTGCACTTTAATCAACCACATCTACCCCACTGACTGTGAACCATATCAACCCATCTACTCTGCCCTCAGATACATTACACTTTAATATAGGCCAGTCTACAAAGTTGTTCCCTTCTTTTTCTTTTTTATTGTATATTACTTTATACTATTTATGTATCTATTTATTTATCTACTTATATAATATATCTGTATGTGTGTATGTATGTATGTATGTATGTATATGTATTATTGTATATGCATCTATTTTGCACCCCCTACTGATGGTACCTCAAGAGCCTGTAACAGTGAATTTCTCCATTGTGAGATTAATAAAGCTGTATCTTATCTGATCTTATTCTGAGTTCGGGGAACCGTTATTATTGACAGTGGTTTCATCTATAAAACATTGTACCTGCACCATCAACCCAAAATCTGTGTGCACGCCAATCAATATTCAGATTTATAAAACTCGTAACCAATCTTCACTTTATAAATGAGAGGACCTACAAGTGTATGCACCTAAATTCCAATCTTGTTCATGCCCTTGTTAACCACAATTGGCCAATGCCAATCATCTCGTGGATGGGCTGCATGTAAATGAACCTGGTGTGCTCCTGTTCTGTTGTTGATGTGAATGATGACTGCGGGCAAGAAAAGAACCAAAAAAAGGGAATTTCATGGAGGTGGAGCCCAAAAATCACACTTTTTGAAGGCCACAGCAGCAAAATCACCAACAAAAGGTAAAATTATTTGCTGCCACGGAATCAGAAGCACAAAGCACATGGTGGAAATAACTAAAACGTTTTTCTGACCTAAAGCTCCACCCCCTCGTCCTTTACCAGCATGCTCATAATTTGTTGGTTGGATTTTAAAGGATGATTTGCTTGGATGTTGTGTATTCAATGTTTGAAAAAGAAGTTCATTGATAAAAGGTGGCTATAAAAGGAAGACTCTCCTCCCACCACCAGAGGACGCTGCAACTGAAGAAGGGCAACTGTGTCAAAGTGCCGTGGGCGCCGCACTACACACAGTGCTCACTGTAGTATTTATACATTGACAGCAATTACACAAATCAATAACACCATGAATACACAATAATATTGAGTTATTTACATCAGGTTCGGGGCACTGGATGTTCATTCTGTGCGAATGCGCCATCGTGTCCTCCTTACACACATCAAACACATGATACAGCGTTAAATTAAATGTGTGAAAGGATGTCAGTCAATGTTCTCACACTGCATTTCTACAATCTGACTTCAGTTCATCACCACACTGAGTTACCAGTTCCCTTTTTTCCAGAATATAGTCACATGTTCACTCCTGTTCTTTTACATTTTCATTTCTTTCACACCCATCACATGAAGCTCCGCCCACTTTGTTTTTTACCCATAAATCAGTTCCACTAAAGGTGAGATCTCATTTGGCTGATAACGATAAAGTTTTAAGTCGGGATCGAGCGTGGGGGTCTGCGACTGATCTCGTCGATCATATCGCTGTCAGTGAGGAATCCAGATGCTGTGAACAGTCACATTGTTTTATTGAGCGCTGCTTCCAGATGTTCCAACACACGGTAATCTACTTCCCAGTCACTGGCGCCAACTATCAGCAATTCTACTGCTGGCAGTCTGAGACCATTGTGGTTGATCACAGACGCAGTAGTTGGCGACCGAGTTACTGACCATCAGAGATTTTCATCTGATAGAGATGTGTCGAGTTATAAATGGAAACCGCGTCCACATACATAATTTTTTGTTTTGTTTTATTTTGTTTTGTTTGTTTGTTTGTTTGTTTGTTTGTTTGTTTAGTTTAAAGGGTTTTCATGATAATCCCTGTTAGTACAGACAGTTAAGATAAACTGTGAGTAAACATTAACATGGGTTTCTCCGTGCTTTTGGAGAGTACAGTACCAAGAAATGGTATTTCCTGCTTCCACTCAGTTTAGTACCAGCTCAGGCACTTCGGTGATTTCCAGGTCCAATCCCGTGCATTTTCAATTCAAATGCTGGGGTTTGAAACCCACATAGCTTATAATAACCAACATAGCTTATAATAACTTCATATTTTCACACGTTTTACTTACTGACACATTTAACCCCGCCCCAATTTCGTCGTCGGCAGCAGCCGTACGTCTCGAGAGACGATGGTGTAGCGCTATGATAGGCATTTGCGGGAGTGACTGTAAAGGCCCACCCTAGAGTGACAGTTTCTTAAACATGTACAGCATACAAAAGGGCTTTGAGGTGCCATGGGGGCTGCCCTTTATTTCCTCTTTGCTCTTTTCTCAGCTGGCTTGTTCATTCTGTTACTTACAGCTTTGTTGACCCCTTCGTTGACAGTGATCTTACAGAGCTGGTGTGTTTCAGCAGTGCCTTCCCAGGTTTTGATGCCGATGCCAGATAATTTCATGTCCGCTTGCACACGTCCTTGTACTTGAAGTTGTGGTCTTCCTGTGCGGCGGGAGCCCTCACTCAGCTCTCCATATAATATTTTTTGAGGGATGCGCCCCTCATCCATTCGCCGTATGTGACCCAAAAATGACACAAAAGATTATATATATTATACAATTGTTCACAACTAATATGCATTTAATTTTATTTCAAGAGTATTTTGGTACTGTGTGTGTGTGTGTGTGTGTGTGTGTGTGTGTGTGTGTGTGTGTGTGTGTGTGTGTGTGTGCACGCATGTGTGCGTGTAAGAGAGAGAGAGAGAGAGAGAGAGAGAGAGAGAGCGAAGGAAGCTTCACTCTTTAGTTTTTAGTTTAGTTTTTTAAGTTGTTTAATTCAGTAAATGTTGAATGAATGTGGGTGCATTTGAGCTCATCTGGAGTTCCGATCCCTCAAAGAATCAAGTTAAAGTTGAGTTTGGACCTCCTTTATCAAGCAGGTAATGCTCTTTGAATTCCACGGCTTATAGGCATGTATTGTATACATTTTAATGCGTCTGTGTGTGTGTGTGTGTGTGTGTGTGTATGTGTGTGTGTGTGTGTGTGTGTGTGTGTGTGTGTGTGTGTGTGTGTGTGTGTGTGTGTGTGTGTATGAGAAAGAGAGAGAAGGAGAGAGAGAGAGAGACAGGGGTGTGTGTGTATGTGTGTATGTGTGTATCTGTGTATTAATAAAAATGTGCAATAATGGTTTAATTCATGAATATGTTAATAAAATGTTTAAATGGTTTAATAAATAATTTTCTTTTACTTTTAACACATATTTCAAAATTCTGGCATTATGAAAAAGGCGCTGGAGCGGATGAATTTCGTAGGTAAAGGGCCGCTAGATTGCCGACTGTGTGTGTGTGTGTGTGTGTGTGTGTGTGTGTGTGTGTGTATATATATATATATATATATATATATGTATATACACACACACACACTTAGGAAATTGAGCCACTTCAGTGCTTTTTTCATAACCTGATGTTTTCAGAAGTAGAGACGCATTTTACATGTAAAACACGTGATTCATTCCAAGGCTCCCAAGACTACCCCATAAATCCTTTAAAAATGATAAAAGTAAACCAATTTTGTATGAAATATGTATCAAATATGTGGTAAAAGTCAAAGAAAATTATTTACCTTTTTTAAAATCATTCGAACCACCCATGCAATGCTTTAAAGTCCAGGGGTTGCTGGTCTGAAGGACCCCAACACTCCTTCATGAGGTCCTTAAATATGGCGGTTGCTTTTTCAGAAACCATCACCTCCATCACTGTATCTCCGCTTTTAAGGTCTCCTTCTGTTTCAATATCATCCCGAATGTGGGGTTTCGACCATACTCCTTTGCGATTTTGCTCAACCGCATCCCACTTTTGTATTTTTTTATTATCTCCTGCTTCACTTCGATTGATAGCGGAGCCCGCTTCTTCTTTTTCTTTTCGGTGTCACCGGGAATCACTTTCTTGGGGTCCATGATGGATAACAAAATATAACGCCGCAATGATCACTCTTAAAAAAACTCACGAGCCACCAGTCCTGTTCAACTCTCCTTCATGCGTGTGACAAACAGGAAGTATGGGTAAAGGAATGGGTACAGTTCAGCTCCCTCCTGGCCAATGGGAGGCAAGCGGGGCGAGATGTTGGGAGACAGCCAATGAGAGGGCAACTCGCGCATTGTTTGAATGTTTGAATGGCGCGTTTAAATTTTTGAATGGCGTGTTTGGTGCTTTTCGTAAGAAGAGGTTGTTTTGTATACAGAGGACATAAATTCAGGAAAGTGTTTTTAGTAACCTTAATTTTTTGTATTCAGAGGTTCTCGTAAGTAGAGGGCAGACTGTATATATATATATTTTTTTTTTTTTTTTTTTTTTTTCCCTTTTCTCGGGAGTCGCCACAGCGACTTATCTGATTGGCACATTTGATTTGGCACAGGTTTTTACGTCGGATGCCCTTCCTGTCACAACCTTTCAGCAAAGGAGGGACAGAAACATGCTGACGGCTTTGCAGCTACTCTTTTTACGAAAGTCAGCAATGGTTCTTTTACATGAACCTCTCACCATAGACAGTGAGAGACATGGCCGGCCTTTGATAACCCAGTTAGCCGCACTGGGGGGACAGTGACAACCCTGTGGGGACTTGAACCCCCAACCTTAGGATCAGCGATCCTGCGCCCTATCCACGAGACCACCACTGCCCATATATATATATATATATATATATACATTTTATGATCAATAAATAAAATTAAGTTTTCCTTAATCATTACCATATTTTACTACATTAATACTGTATTAATGAGTATGAAGAATGTGCGTAAGAAGCATATTTTAGTGCATGTAATAGATACATGGTATTTTACTTCCGGTTGATCATTCGTGCATGTAATATGATACATGGGCTTTTACTTCCGGGTACAGAACTTGCGAATTATCTTCATTTGTGGGAGGGGCTGGAACCAAACCCCCGGGCCTACTGTGTGTGTGTGTGTGTGTGTGTGTGTGTGTGTGTGTGTGTGTGTGTGTGTGTGTGTGTGTGTGTATGTATATATATATATATATATAGATATAGATATAGATAGATAGATAGATAGATAGATAGATAGATAGATAGATTGTCTTTCGGTAGTGAAATTGACGGTCTTGAGTTGAATTGCATGAGACATGTGGTCTGCGAGAACTGCACGAGATCTACATAAACATTGACATTTCAGACATTGAGAATTACTAGAGGCAGCTACTGAGTGACGCTGGTCATGCGCCTGTTGGTATTCATGTTAATGTTGATCTTCAACAGCTTTTTGCTGTTATCTGTGTCGCAGTTTTATAGTTGGCAGATCATTCTGAGTTGGTGATTTTGTAAGTCGCTCGCATGCTGAAAGTATGTGCACCCCGGCCTGCAGAATTTCAATCAAACACAATCATTCATTCATTTATTTCATAAAGGAAGAAACACTGATATCTTCAGTAAAGAAAGATCTCAGTTTCAGTTTACTTGGCTTTCAAATGAGTTTATATTTATTTACATTGAACTGTTCCAGATTCTTGATGTACAACAGTCTCCGTTCTAAACTTACCACAGAATACTAACACAGATATTAAAATAAACTGAGCTATATATCATGAGATTATGAGCTGTTAACATCTGATCATTTTAGCCCTGCACGTGACGTGTAGCCATTTTATTGATCACTAGATAAGTTGTTTATTTTTAAATAAGACAGGCATTGTAAATAATGATATTGCAAGTAAATGACGTGTGCTCAGATAAATCCCTGTACAGATAACTCGCTCAAATGAAGTCACAGTTCAGCCGCATGTCTGGGTTTCCTCTGGGTTTCCTCCCAATAATCTGATGATATGCGCACTGGGCTGATGGGATATTCTTGATTGCCGCAGGTGAGAATGTGACTGTGTGTGTGTGTGTGTGTGTGTGTGTGTGTGTGTGTGTGTGTTTGAGCTGCAATGGTCTTGTGAGCTGTTCAGGGAACACCCCGCCTTCACCCAGAGTCGGAGTCAGCTGGGATGGGTCCCAGGCTCCATGTGACCCGAGTAAAGGATGAAGCAATTTATAATAAAATAATAATAATAATAATAACAACAACCATAATAATAATAATAATAATAATAATAACAACAACAACCATAATAATAATAATAACAACAACAACAACAACAACCATAATAATAATAATAATAAGAAGAAGAAGAAGAAGAAGAAGAAGAAGAAGAATAAACTTCAAGCAAATTTAGTTATCCCGAGATGCAGGTCCTGCAATGATCTGCCAGATTCAGGTTCGAACCTTCCTTTCACCCAGACTTACTTGGGATTGGCTCTCGCTTCACTTCCTTTATAAACAAGATAAAAGACAGTGATGGGCTGTCCGGGCCAACAGAGCCTTCTCTTCTGGCCTGAACACTATCAGAAGCACTACCTATCTCAGCCAATGTCACTTAAACTATCATAGCAATGGGGCTGTTTCAGATTTGCCTCACAGGGCCCGCTAGCTGGCCGACAATACCATCAGCATTTCTCCATGCTCTGATTGGTCAGGGAGCAAAACTAGGTGCAGTCTGTAGTGATCTGCACACAATACATTTAAGTCAGAATTTTTGATGCTAGAATGGCTGATCCAGAGGAAAAATTGACTTTATGTTTGATATTTTTAAAATCCATTTTCATGGCAGACTTTTCCGGAAAAGCTAGACATTGTAAGAGGAGGACGAGGAAGTGACGTTCACGTTTATTCCATTTTGATGGACGTCAATTTTCCAGCAGCTCCCACCGGTAAATGCCGGAGAAAGTGATATAATGCTCAGTTAATAGCAGAAATGTGTGGAGTGCCTGTCTCTCTCTCCCTCTCTCGCTCTCCCTCTCTCTCTTTCTCTCTCTCTCTCTCTGCAATGCCACGCCTTATTTTATTGTGTTTTGGTATATTATTGATGTTTTGTATAATTGTGACGTGATAGTGGTAGTATGAGGAGGTTAAATCGCACTGAAGACCCGGGTACAACATGCACAGCTCGCCACGGATCAAAGGTCTGAATAATGAATGAACTTAAATCTCGACCATTTCAATCAAACCTAACCAGAAGTAAATCCTTCATTTACAGCATCATTTAATTTCATTTAATCTAATTTAACTAAAGTTAATTCAAACAAAAATTTTGCATGTTCATGAAATATTAATCTCTGTTTCTAACACGATTATATTCAGTATACTGTTACACTTCATTTAATTTAAGGGAATTAAGATAAAATAATATATATATATATATATATATATATATTGGTATATATTTTCAAACTATAACAGAATGATCGGAGTATAATTACATCATAAAAATGCCGTGATCTATTCGAGTATATTCTGTATTAAATAAACATGGATAATCAGGGTTTTGTTTTTCACTGACAGTTGGAGTTCTTGTTTATCTCTCAGTGTAATAGAGTTTATAATTAAACATATATATGGGTAGTGGTGGTCTAGTGGTATAAGGCGCCGGTTCGAATCCCACGCTCCACAAGGTTGTCACTGTCCCCCCCAGTGCAGCTAACTGGGTTATCAAAGGCGGGCCATGTCCCTCACTGTCTATGGTGTGAGGCATGTAAAAGAACCATTGCTGACTTTCGACAAGAGTAGCTGCAAAGCCGTCAGCGTGTTTCCACCCTGCGATGGCCTGGCGAGCTGTCCAGGGTGCACTCTGCCCTCGCCCTGAGTTGCCCTGATGGGCACCAGCCTCCCCGCGACCCTAATTAGGATGACGCGGTTACAGAAAATGAACTGATTAAACATATTTATTTATTTTATTTTGTTTGTTATATTTCTGTGGCTTTTTTATAATATGTTTATTGAAAATTTGGTTGAACGTGTGGTGGCTACAAAATATATGCAGACAAACACTATGAACTGTCAAGACACCCCCACCCCCCGCCCCTATCCCACCCCCAGCCACCCTCATCCCCCGCCCCTGTCCCACCCCCCAGCCACCTGCCCACCCATCCATTACCTCATCTATCACAGCAAGATTTGTGGGCCTGTGGTGGTCCGGTGGTAAGGTGCTGCTTTACTGATCCCAAGCTCGGGGGTTCAAGCCCCACTTGTCAACGGGGTGTCGTTGCTGTTCCCCCAGTGCAGCCAACTGGGTTATTAAAGTCTCTCACTGTCTGTCGCGATGGCCTGTTATTCAGGGTGTACTATGCCTTAGCCCAGAGCCGGCTGAGATGGACGCCAGCATCTCTGCACCCTAATTAGAGTTAAACGGCTCAGAAAATGAAAGAATGATAAAATTTGATATATTAAGAATTTTCATGAAAATTAAGTGGGGCACATGCGAGCCCAGCAGAGTGGAATTATCAGAGAATGATCATTCATTGGTTCAATAAGAATGCGGGGACATCATATACTTTTCTAATTTATAGCAATCAAGCATTTTGCATGGACGAAGCAAAGATAAATCATTTTAATTTCGTCTGTGGCAAATATCTGCTGAAGAAAAGATTTTCCTAGCAGAGTCCCAGGGTGCCGAGTTTAGGAACGAGAGGAATGGGTTCAGAAATTATTTTATAATCATGTCTTCCACTTCTTTCACAAACTTTAGAATTTTCTCACATTCACAAATACAATGAAAGATGGAAGTGTTGTGAGTCTGAGATTTCACACAAGTGTCTGGAATCCCTGGATTCGGTGTATTCGGCTTTACTGGGCTCGTGCAGCTCCTCATTATCCAGTTTTATTGGAATCATTCAGTATCGTGTTTATTGAAAAGTTTTAGACTTTAAAGTGTATTTGATGAGATTCACCATCA
The DNA here is from genome assembly GCA_024760905.1 of Plotosus lineatus. NCBI lineage: Eukaryota > Metazoa > Chordata > Actinopteri > Siluriformes > Plotosidae > Plotosus > Plotosus lineatus. The sequence continues at coordinate 12,100,238 of CM045734.1, read as the reverse complement.
AGCACACACTCACGGACATCCCCAGACCATGACTTTCTTTCAGAGTACGATGAGTCTGTAGAATGAAATCAGAATGTATTGTAAAGCTTTGTGATCGGGTCTTTCTTGCACTGATTCTGGGAACAAACCATTCGAGCTCTGTTACAGGGGACAGTTAGAAAAATTCATTAATACACAATAAATAAAAGTGAGAATCTGCAGGGATTTTATTTTAAAAAGGGGGATTGTGGAATGTTGAACTTTTCCTTGATTTTATTGAAGGATTCCGAGCGTCACTGTTATAAAGATCTTCATCGTATTGCTCTTGCGTGACCATTGTTCGAATCCTGGGAGATTCTTTCCAGGTCTAAACCCGACATCTCTCCTGATCGGTGCAAGAAGAGACAGCAGTGTGATGCCCCCTGCAGCATTTTGTGCTTCATGCCATATCACAAAGTGTTTCTAATAAATGTATTCAGTGTGTTTTTACCAAAAAAAAAAAAAAGTAAAGAGGATAAAAGTGACACGCCCTTCAGGTCCTTCTGTGACTAATCCATTAAAACAAGTTTTTATATTCCACCAGAAACTGAAATGCTGAATTCCCAATATTAAACATTTCAGAGAACTCAGTGCTTTCTTTCCTGTGAATGAAACTTTTAATCTGAAACAGTAAATATAAACAACAATTAAAGGTTTTATAAAATGCTTTATTATAATGAAAACTACAAGAACACAACATTTACAACAAACACAACTTCAACTTGTTTACAGGATCTTATGACACTTAAAAAATTAACTGAACTGTAAATTAATTGTTGAGAATTACGATTTTCCAATAAAAATTAATCTCAGTCACAATGTGCTGCGAGTGAGTTTAGAACATTAAACTGAAGTATGAGGAGCGAATCCTGAAAAAAATAAAGAAACAATAAATTATAAAACTAAACTACTTTCAATTCAATTCAGTTTTATTTGTACAACTGACATTGTCGCAAAGCAGCTTTACACGCTGATCAGAAGGTTGTGATTCATCACAGGCTGCTGGCAGGCTGAACGTTAATCACGTGATATTCTGTCACTGAGCCGCTCTGACAGCAAAATGAAACTCCGTGAATAGCTACAGGAAAAACTAGATGATGTCATTGATTACAATGTTTTTTCATTATTCATTCTTTTTTTTTTGAACCGCTTAATCCCAATTGGGGTTGCAGGGAGACCAGCAACCATCTCAGCCAACTCCGGGCGAGGCACAGAGCACACCGAGGACAGCTTGTCAGGCCATCGCAGGGCAGAAACATGTCGATGGCTATGCAGCAATGGTTCTGTTACATGAACCTCACACCATAGACAGTGACAGACATGGCCCGAAAAAGAGAGAAGATCTCAGAACACAAGACCATGAAAGTGAAAGAAGCAATAGAGAATGGAAAAGGACTGCAAAAAGCAAATCACACAGGTCGGAAAGCGATGTTACCAGCACGGCAAGAAAAAGATGGAACCATCACCACCAACAGGGAAAGAATCATGGAGAGGTGTTCAGAGTTCGATGAAAACCTATACAAAGAGACGGCCAGTAACATCATGCGAACTCAGGTGGACGAAATACCACCAACCCTCGACAGTGAAATTGAAAAGGCGATAAAAAGTATGAAAAACAACAAAGCACCCGGAGAAGATCAAATCGTGATAGAAATGCTGAGAGCAGGAGGAGATATAATTCGCAGAGGGCTGAGAGTATTATTCAACAAAGTGCCGAAAAAAAAAAAAAAAAAACAGGTACCGAAGTAATGGAAGAACGCTATCATCATCCTCAAAAAAAGGGAATAGGAAAGACCGAGCAAACTACAGCCCCATCAGTTTGCTCTCCCAAGTCTATAAACTCTTCATGAAGATCTTGAAAAATAGGCTGAGCGGAACTCTGAGTGAACACCAACCACCGAAACAAGTCGCATACCGACGAGGACACGCCACGATTGAGCACCTCAAACAGTAACACAGATACTCGAGAAGACCAACGAATACAACATACCCATATACATGGCATTTGTAGACTATGAGAAGGTCTTTGATTCAATCCAACACAAAGCAGTCTTCAATTTGCACGGTAAATTTGAACGGTATTGAGGGTCAATACATCAACATCATTAATGAAATATATGAGGGAGGAACAGCGCAAGTGAGAAGAAAAAGAGGCAGAAAGGGAAGATCAATCGAAGGAGAACAAATTGAAGAGGTGGATGAATACAAGTACTTGGGAAGACTGTTGACACCAGGCACCGAGATGGTCAGAGAAACCGAGGAAAGGACGACAGCAGGCTGGAAGAGATTTGGTCAGTACAGCATTTTTCTACAAGACAAAAAGATTCCCATTTGCCTGAAAAAGAAGATCATGGATCCGGTCATACTGCCATCGATAACGTATGAAGCGGAGACATGGGCACCAACAAATCACCAAAAAGAGAAATTAACGGCAGCCCACAGAACCATGGAAAGAGCAATGCTCGGAGTCTCGAGAACAAAGAAAATCAGGAAGAGAGAAATTAGAGCATGCACAAAGTTGAAAGACTGAAAAAGTTGTGGAGGCAAAAAGGCCAATGGGCTGAACATCTCGCCTGAATAAACACCGATAAATGGGCCAAAAAAGTAACAGAGTGGACACTGAGAGATAAGAAGAGAAGGAGAGGCAGACCAAAGTGTAGATGGAGAGACGAAATCGAGCACAAAGCCAGAAGTAGACGGATGCAGTTGACACAAGATCGCCGGAATTGGAAATGTATGTGGAGGCCATCCGCCAGCAGTGGCGAGACAGGCTGAGAGAAGAAGAAGAGGAAGAAAAAGAAGGGGGTCGTGATGACGTCACGGGGTTAGGCTCGTCTCCCATGTTGGATGACATACAGGTAGACGGCCGAGCGCAGTTACGCTTGAAAATGTCTGATATTAAGTTTTGTTTTTATTGTTATTGAAGTGATTATCTCTGATTTGTGTTTACCTGGTTAAGTGACTGTTTACATTTAATTAGAATTCAATACATGTTAATGGAAGATGGATTTCGAAATAAAAAACAGCTGACATGGTGCAACCTCATAATTGGCACAAATTGCTCGACGGTTGATGGTCGTACACAATGATCCACCAATGTCATGTTAATCAGCCCAATTAGCATCCCACTCTCCACAAGGTTGTGACTGTCCCACCAGTGCACGAACTGGGTTATCAAAGGCCAACCATGTCTCTCACTGTCTATGGTGTGAGGTTCATGTCAAAGAACCATTACTGACTTTCGACAAGAGTAATTGCAAAGTCATCAGCATGTTTCCGCCCTGCGATGGCCTGGCGAGCTGTCCAGGGTGTACTCTGCGCCCACCTGGAGTCAGCTGGAATGGGCGCCAGTCTTCCTGCGACCCTAATAAGGATTAAGTGGTTACAGAAAATGAACTGAACTGAGCATGTCTGTGCTGCGTGAACTTTGGGTCTCTCTGGCGTTTGGCTATCAAGCACTGACTGAAGCCCCACAGAATGATGATATGTGCTGAGGAGGATGTGCAGCTTTACCGGTGTTCAAGTTCAGGTGCAGTGTAAACATGGCATGTGCGCACTGTGCTATTGTTGACTGTACATCGTCATTCTTGCCTTGAAAGGTGGCGTCGACATCATTGTGATTTTCATACCCTCCCGCTAATGAGTACAAAGAGCAAGAACGTGCATCCAAACTAACGTGTGTTTCGCACAATTTTCATACGTGTCTGACTTATAGTCTTATATTTACAATTTGATTCTTGTTAATGAGTCGGCTTGGTTCATGTGTGATTTCCAAGATTTTGACGTTTACATTGGGGTTGTGTGAAACAAGTCATGCCAGATGTTTGTAATCATTTCAAATTTACATTATTATTATTTGTACATTTTTACATATTATTATTATGATATATTGTACATCATGTTATCAGATCGGGGCCAGTGGCGGCCTGGTGTGAAGGCGCCGGATCACCGATCCAAGGGTCGGGGGTTCAAGCCCCACTGTCAGTGGTTGTCACTGCTGTCCCCAAGTGCGGCTAACTGGGTTATCAAAGGCCGGCCGTGTCTCTCACTGTCTGGGGTGAGATGTTCATGTAAAAGAATCATTGCTGATTTTTGTAAAGAGAAGCTACATAACCGTCAACATGTTTCTGCCATGCAATGGCCTGGCAAGCTGTCCAGGGTGTACTCTGCCTTTGGCCAGAGGTGACCAAGATAGGCGCCAGCTTCTCCATGACCATAATGAGGATTAAGTGCTTCAGAAAATGAATGAATGAATGTTATCAGATCATAATTATCTCATATTCTGATATCGTAATATTTTCGAGGTTTTTAAGTTGGTAACTGTCTGACAGGCCCGAAAAGACATTTTTCAAAAGCACGGTTACATACAAGGTGGCGCGGTAGCGTAGCGGTTAGCATGCCGCCTCACAGCAAGAAGGACTGGGTTTGATTCTGTGTAGGGTTTGCATGTTCTCTTTGTGCTTGCGTGGGTTTCCTCTGGGTACTCTGGTTTCCTCCCGCAGTCCAAAATCATGCACAGTAGTAACTGGCTGTTTCAAATCTACCCTCGGTGTGAATGGTTGTGTGAGCCCTGCGATGGCCCCAGAAGCCGTCCAGGGTGCACCCCGCCCATTCTTGGAGTCTGCTGAGATGGGTGCCACCCTCCTTGCGACCCTGATTAATATTAAGTGGTTCAGAAAATGAATGAATGAATGAAGACGGTTACACACATAGACCTACACAGTTGGGAGACTTTTCAAAAATACTGAGTCAGTAACTATGCTGAAAGTCAGTACCTTTGCTGACTGATGATGTCACTAATGCACATTATCATACGTTGGTAAAATATTTAAATTTCAAGTTCAGTTAATTTTCTGTAACTGCTTAATCCAAATTAGGGTCACGGGGAGGCTGGCGCCCATCCCAACCGACTCCAGGCGAGGGCAGAGTACACTCTGGACAGCTCGCCAGGCCATCGCAGGGCGGAAACACACTGATGGCTATGCAGCTGCTCTTGTCGAAAGTCAGCAGTGGTTCTTTTACATGAATCTCTCCTCATAGACAGTGAGAGACATGGCCGGCCTTTGATAACTCAGTTAGTTTGTGGGGGACAGTGGCAACCTGTGGTGAGTGGAACTCGAACCCCCAACCTTAGGATCAGTGATCCAGCGCCCTATAACACTGGGCCACCACTGCACTATTAAATTTAAAGTGTTTATAAAATTTAAGTTAAATTTAATTTGGTTTTAATTTTTACGTTAATTTAATTATATAACTGCTCTTGATATTTTTCGTTCTATCATCTGGCGAACGTAAAAAAGGGCCGAGAATGAATTATAATTCTTTCATTGTGTCCTGTCTTGGGTTTACATAAAGCTAAATGAAAAAATAATTCACATTTATTTATTTATTTTTATCAGCACATACATCAATAATTTTCCCTTCAAACCCGAGATCTCAGAAGTCACCTCAGAAGACATAAAGAGAAAGTGATGTTCGGTTCGGTGCTGTGGTTGCTATTATGAGTTTGGTTTAGTTCTGTTTGAAATGGAGAAAAGTTTTCAAAAATTTTTCAAACTGTAAGCTTGCTGTTCTCTGGTTGGGTTTCTGATGTCATGAACCTCACATGGTTCCGGACCTGCCATCCTGTGAGCCAAATCATTCAACTGTAAATAAACTGCCACTCTGGTACACACGTGTGTTGTATGGAGCTGAATGTGTTATTTATTTTTGTTTATTTATTCAAAAATCTCAATAAATTGCTGGATGTTACCTCAGGGTCCAAGCTTCAGTCACTTCGCTCACATTCAGCTTTAAAAGCTTTTGGACTTTAGCAGTACAATGAGGTGATTGTCATTTTTTTTTATTATTATTTAATTAATTATTCCTCTTTTTTCTCTTACCAGTGTGGACCGAGCTCTGGCTCTCCAAAAGCTAAATGGCCTGTAGCACCGGGTCCAGTACACCATATTCCCAGAGTACAGCTCACAAGCTAGCCTGTGGGACACGGTCGAAAGCCTTCTCCAGGTCCACAGAGCACACGGGAACAGACTGAGCAAACTCCCATCCTTCCTCCAGGAGCCTGTACAGCACGGATATCCAATTCATTTGGAATAGGGCCATGTCAAGAAAACCAGCCCAAATGGGGAGCCGAGGAAATGTGCCCTGAAAAACAAGTCATCACATGAAAAGCTACAGATACAGTAAAGTACAACAACACCATCAAAGTGCCAACACTGTGCTTTATAAATGTGTAATAACATGATTACATCATACAATAGTTAAGTCCATCCCACTCTGATTGGACTACCATCTTCCAGCTGTAGACTCTGATTGGTCCATCATGACATATGTCAACTTGCCCTCATTGAGTTTGAGTTCTATAACTTTGGATATTTCATTCCTCTTCTCAAGGTCCTTGGATCAGTGTGGAATGATTTAAATAAAATAATCTTCCATTCACTTCAGGGAACCATCTTCTCAGACAAGACTCACAGAAATCATACAAGAATTAAATGGTGCACTAAATCATACAGTTGCTCTTCTACAGGTCGAATCATCAACAATTTAAATATATATTTCATGCGAGATGATCTCATTGGGCAGTTCTCCATTTCAGGATTACAAATGTATTTTCATAAATTAAATATAATCACTAATTCGAAAGATATTATAATTTCTGTATTTATATTCATGTTGATGCTGTTAATGATGAATAATTAATTTGAGTTTTAGACCTTCCTTAGGAGGAAGGCATGACAATGTACTGCAGGAGATCAGAGCATGGGTTGACCAGCATAGGATGGGTGTCAATCGCCATTTAACACAAAGAGGCCCAAAACAAGTACAGTTCCACAAGGAAGGCGACAAGTTGAAGGTTGCCAAGTCTACTCAGTCCAGCTCACTACCGTCACAAGCATCCGACTGAGAGGCACATGTCGATGTCCAAAAGAAACATAAGTTTCCGGAAGAAGTCGTCAGCACTTTTCTGCGACCAGACATAGTACTGCTGTCAAGAAGCTCTCACACTATTCTTATCATAGAACCCACAGTTCCCTGGGAGGACAGACTGGAAGCATCACATGAGCTTAAGGCCACCAAGTACCAACACCTAGTAGATGAAGCTGATACAAGAGGCTGGAAAGCAATCCTGATGCCTATAGAAGTTGGTTGTAGAGTCTTTGTTGCATTGTCAACAAGAAGTTTCTTTAGTCGGATTGGACTGTCACCCTCCATGTCAAAGAAAGCCATCAAAGCAATCAGATCGTCAGCAGAGTCAAACTCACGTTGGCTTTGGATTAAGAGAAGCAAAGCCTGGATCCCAGCAGCCAATGAAGTCATAACCAGAGGTAAATACCAGTCTGCAGGTGAAGGCCATCACTACACAGTCTTTGCTGCCCCACTCAGGCGAGGTGTACAGGTTAAGGGGGAAACGCCAAAGACCCTGAGATACCTGCTGAAGATGCAGACGGGAACAAGACTATATATTCCACAGAACCTCGTCAAACTCTTTATAGTCGCATCAACCGATGTTTAGAGACTTGAGTACATGACAGTTGAGTCCAACCATTAGCATAAGATTTATTAATTCATTCATTTTCTGAACCACTTAATCCTAATTAGGGTCACAGGGAGGCTGGATCCCATTTCAGCCGATTCCACGCAAAGGCGGGGTACACCCTCGACAGCTCGCCAGGCCACAGCAGGGCCAACACCCACACGACCATTCACACTCACACCTAGCGGAGATTTGGAACAGCCAATTAACCCACTGTACATGGTTTTGGACTGCAGGAGGAAACCGGAGTAATCTGAGGAAATCCACACAAGCACGAGGAGAACATGCAAACCCCACACAGTAACACCTGAGCTGGAAATTGAACCCGGGATCTTCTTGCTGTGACGTGCTAACCACTATGTCACCATACTGCTCTGCATAAGATTTATAGAGGACCAAATATTATTATATCTCAGACCAGCAGGCCATCCTCAGATCATGGGTCCAAAACCACACAGGAGCCCCAATGGCACCTGATCCCCCTGAATTTTTTCCTTTACATCCATAAACTTATAAATTAACAGAAGACTGACAGGAGGTGTACTAAAACTAAATAGCAGCACAGCCGTGTCGTGGTTAGTACTTCCACACCACAGCAAGAAAGGCCTGGGCTTCTTTCAGTTTGGGGTTTGCATGATGTTAGAATATATCTCTGACCTAATACGTACATGTTTATTGAATCATGAAGCAAGAAGTTCTCCTTATCCTGTTGTACCCCGATGTCCTAAGTTTTGTGTAAAACATCAACCAGACCTAACTGGATGTTCAAGGCTGTCCCTCTTTTATCACCACCTACCTACGTACGAATGCAAACAGTTACGTAAATAACATGATATGGTGATATTTACACATACATACATACACACACACACACACACACACACACACACACACACATACATACATACACACACACATACACACATACATACACACACACACACATACATACACACACACACACATACATACACACACACACACATACATACACACACACACACACACACATACATACACACACACACACACACACATACATACACACATACATACATATATATACACACATACATGCACACATACATACATACATACACGCATACATACACACACACATACATACACACACACATACATACACACACACATACATACACACACACATACATACACACACATACATACACACACATACATACACACACCCGATGCTATGACGAATGTACTCTGAACCAAGGACACCTGATTCTGTATCTTGTCTGCTTTTTGCACGAACACATACTGTCTAAAAAGTTTATGCTCAGAAGCACACTCTGAGCAGCAGATGAATAAACCAGCTTGATTTCACTCGTGTGGTTTGTTGTCCTCTGCTCCCGGAGCGCTCTCAGACGTTGAGATACAGGAATCCAGATCGTGCAGGTTTACATAAGAGCTTCTACAGAGAGAGTTCTCACAATTTGGTGACCCCGACGTGATACTCCTGATCAGGTAAGACAAGATTTGTTTGACTACCTGGTTAGCAGTATCTGAGCGTCTGTTATCCCCTTTTCATAAGGGACGGTTTATCCTCAGTTGCTATAACTGGGACGGTTTATCCTCAGTTGCTATAACTGGGACGGTTTATCCTCAGTTGCTATAACTGGGACGGTTTATCCTCAGTTGCTATAACTGGGACGGTTTATCCTCAGTTGCTATAACTGGGACGGTTTATCCTCAGTTGCTATAACTGGGACGGTTTATCCCCAGTTGCTATAACTGGGACGGTTTATCCCCAGTTGCTATAACTGGGACGGTTTATCCTCAGTTGCTATAACTGGGACGGGTTATCCTCAGTTGCTATAACTGGGAAGAGCGCTATACAAAAGGTGCACGTGTATTCCTGTATGCCAACGTATTTTTTGTTGTTTTGTTGTTAGGGGGTAAACAATGGGAAATTCCTATCCAAAGCCTAATCCCGGGGAAACCCCCAAGGAATGGATGAATAAATGTGGTCTTGCTTATTATACTGAACCATGGCTTAGTAATTTAGCCGGATGGACAGAGGGACTCGACCAAGTACCAAACTTTCCTCGAAATGGGATTTTTGATGCAGGATTTCTGACATCCGCGCATCGCATGATTTATGATGGATTGGGCAACCCTTCATGGGATTACGAATACATGAAAGAGGCATATGTTAAATGGTATGAAATGCGTTCGTACTGGCTATCGTTAAAAGAACTGTTCGAGCCAAAAAGGGTGACGCAGAGTGTCATCTATAATTGCAAATATCCTACTCCTTTGTACATATGTCCGAATGCCCCTTTAATTTGTTAGGCCGTGACCTCATGAGTGTTCTGGGGTTCCAAATCTCTTTCCAAGGTTCGAGCATGACCATCCAAACGTGCGACACCTCCTCCGTTTCTCTGTTATCATTGCAAGCGCAGCCCTTGCCTTTTAATGTTAATTCGGCGTGCGTGGCGAGTTCCACCTCGCCCCCTGTACTCGACACACTGCCCACCAATCTTTGGGCAGAGCATAAGAATGACGTGGGTTGTGTGGACTGCGTCCCATATGAAGCTACCGTGAAGCACATTTCGCCCGTGTACATCCAACAATACCCCTTGTCGCCTAAAAAATGTTGGGTATCGACACTATTTTGGCCGCTCTTTTGGAACAGGGTATCATTGTGCCCTGCACAAGCCCTTATAACACGCCTGTGAACCCGGTTCCGAAGCCAGACGGTTCCTGGCGTCTGACACAAGACCTCAGAAAAATTAACGAGCTCATCGTTCCAGTTTCACCGGTTGTTCCGGATGTGCCCTCTATTATGGCTTCTATTCCTTGCGATCACACTCATTTTTCCGTAATCGACCTGTGCTCGGCGTTTTTTAGTATCCCTGTTGAGCCAAGCACACAACCTCTCTTCGCTTTCACACACCGGCAGCGACAGTACACGTGGACTAGATTACCTCAAGGATTTATTGACTCTCCGGCCGTGTTTTCGGCTGCAGTTAGGGGCGCGTTGGGTTCTTTGGACGTCCCCGTTGGTTCCTGCGTACACTCTTATGCTGATGACCTCCTGGTTACAGGGTTTACCTATGAACTATGCCTCGACGCCACTGTCCAGTTGCTCCTCTTACTGGAAAAAAAGGGTTTCAAGGTCTCCAAGCCCAAGTTACAGTTCTGCCTCCCCACTGTGATATATCTGGGCTATGAACTCTCTCACGGGATAAAACGCCTTACTCAGGATCGCGTCAAGATCATAGTGGACACTCAGAAGCCTGCCACTAAACAAAGCGCTCCTGGCTTTCCTGGGGCTCATTAACTACTGCCGCCAATGGATCCCGGACTGTTCCTTTTATGACAAACGCGTTACGCTCTGCCGTGGCTCACACTGACCCTCTCCATCAACCCTTGGTCTGGACTGAGGACATGCTGGACGCATTCAAAGCCCTGAAGTCGGCCCTATGCTCCGCGCCGGCTCGGGCTCCCGGATTACAACAAACCCTTTCATCTCTACGTCGCTCACCAGGCCGGCACGGCTTCTGGAGTCTTGGCGCGGGACCACGGGGGACTTAGGCCTTGTGCTTTCCTCTCCAAAACTCTAGATACTGTGGCTCAGGGTTTACCTGCCTGTCTCCTCGCGCAGTCGCTGCCAGTGCGGTGTTAGTTCTCGAAGCAGAAAAAATAGTGCTCTCTCATCCACTCGTTTTACACACCAGCCATCAGGTTAGGCATATCCTTAATACTCTGTCTACACAACACATGTCTTCTCAACGTCGTTCAGGTTACGAGGCCATCCTTTGTGCTACTGACAACCTAACTATATCCTGTTCCTCTTCCCTAGATAACGTGGCGCAGGCTCTACAGCGCCTGCTTAATGCTCATGACGACTGCGAACCATTGGAACATGACTGCATGGACACCATTGTTCATGACACCAGCATTAGATCCGACTTAATGTCTACTCCTCTCTCCACAGGTCTCTCCCTGTTTGTAGATCGGTCATGCTCGAAACCCTCCGACGGAGTGTTCCTCTCTTGACTACTGCCGGTATGTTCCTTACCGGACCAAGTTTTGGAAGCGTACTCGCTCCCCTTTAATTCCGCTCAAGCAGCGGAGTTATATGCGCTCACTCGGGCATGCACTCTCGCTTCCGACCAGGATGTTACTATATACACTGACTCTCGTTACGCTTTTGGGGTGGCGCATGATTTCGGCCGTATCTGGCAATCTCGTGGTTTCACTGCTGCTGACGGTAAGCCCATTTCACATTCCACCTTAGTCCAGGATCTTATTGTGTCCTGCAATCTCCCGCTCCGTTTAGCGATCGTAAAGACCCGCGGTCATTCCTCTGACCACACTGATGAGGCACGAGGTAACTCTTTGGCTGACCGCGCGGTTAAACAGGCTGCCTCGCTCGGCTCCATGCCGCCGTTCCTGCAGCCCGCGCTGGTGTCAACCTCACACATGCTTAGCGCCCTCCTCCCTGACTTGGATCTGAAATCCCTTCAGTCCTTGGCGTCCACAGAAGACACTGATTTTGGTCCTCGCAGGGCTCTCAGCCCTCGGGTGACGGCATTCTACTCGATTCGACCGGGTCGCTTATGTCTGCCCACGCACTGCCTTCCTTTCCTCGTCCGCGAGTTTCACGGGCCTACACATCGCGGTCGAAGAGGGGTGGTGACAGATATGGAAAAAGATTTTTGTATACGACAACTAGCCTCTACGGTGCACAGCATTTTGGACAAATGCCTGGTTTGTGCACAGAACAATGTGTCCAAACCACATGCATCACATCAGCATCTGCCGGAACCAGATACTCCCTTCCAGGAGTGGCAGATAGATTTTACTCACATGCCCCGGCAGGGCCCCTTTAAATATCTAGAGCTAGAGATCAATTGGCGTTTCCATGTCCCATATCACCCTCAGTCCTCCGGAATCGTGGAACGAACAAACAGAACCATTAAAGGGAAATTACGAAAAGCAATGCACGCCACCGGATCCAGGAATTGGGTTTCGGTGCTGCCTGTGGTCCTAGCGGATCTGCGGATGACCTCGCAGGTGGCCTTAGGAATCTATCCCTTATGAAGTGGTAATGGGGAGACCCTTTCCTGCTCCTTGGAGGAAGGGAAAACAGGCTTTGGGTACGGAAGATCTAGACATACACATGAGCGAGTATGCCGTGGGCCTTGTTAAGGTCCTAAACGACTATTGGGAACGCACTAATCAGAATACTTCGGTCCCGGCCGATGCAAGCACTCATGCCTTCAAGGTAGGAGACAAGGTGCTGGTCAAGAAATTTGCAAAACTAAATTCATCTTTGGGAGACACACCTTACAGTGAGCCCACGGGGATACTCGCTGTAACTCATACCGCCGTATTAACTGACCTCTTTCCACAGTGGATCCATGCTACCAGACTGAAGAAAAGCCCGCAATGAAGTATTGTATTGTTTGTTTTTGTGTGACCATGATGTTGTCTATCTTTATTACCTCTGTTCCAGGTCTTAAGACACATATATTTCACCTAAGAGGGGAGAAGTGTTTTCTAACGGATTCGGCTCAACATAAGCTTACGAGTACCACCTTTACACCCTCTCGTACTGGGAACGGATAACCGAAAATATCCTGTGTTATGTATACCCTCCATGTTCTGCTCTTGCTCGGGCTGATGTGCTCAGCCCCGTGTCTTTGTACATATTACAGTCATCCTGAAAATAACATGTTCTGGCAGTATTTGAATTTTACTGTGAAACGTGATGTAACTTTAGAAGAATGTATTGTTTGCTCTCTGTTTCCCCATGATGGAGGAACCCCATATGTATATACCCCTTCTAGGGACAGTTACACCATCATCAACTCGACGTGGGTCCGGGGCGAGTGGGGAACTTATAATCAGTCAGAAATCTTTCTACGACGCCACCTAGACCCAAATTCAGGCTTCTCAGTACATTGGGACTTAAGAATGCAGTACCCCATATGTTTTTGGCGATATGATGGTAACGGTACAGAACAAGACCGGGAAGCCTCGAACGACTGTTCCATGGACACGGACGGCACCGAAAAATGCGTGCGGTAGCAGCCCAATTGCGACACGACGAAAGTCCAAATTACGGCTGGGGATTCCTCCATTCCCTTTTTGGTATATTCACTCCATATTTAACCATGCTTGTGCCTGTATGCATTTGTCTGCTGTTGGTGTGTGTGTTCGGACCTTGCATCCTTAGGTGTCTGCTGAATCGTGTGTGGGCCCTGATGGACGCTTTTAGTGGACCAAAGTATACGCAACTGGATGCGCAGTCCGACGGCACCTCTTACCCTTCGTCCCGGGTGTAGTGAGGAGTCGGGATCTTGAGGGGACCCGAGTATCTCGAGGCAGTGGGCGTAGGGCGTCGCAGCTCAAGCTGCCCTTCAAGCACAGACCCCGATCAATCATGTCCCTGGTCTCCTGAAAAATCCCGACCTTCGACACCCGCTGAACCTTTGTGTATTCTGCAACGATTTATTAACGAATGATTTATACTTCATGAACATTAAAGTATAAAAGAGGGGAACTGTTAGAATATATCTCTGACCTTATACGTACATGTTTATTGAATCATGAAGCAAGAAGTTCTCCTTATCCTGTTGTACCCCGATGTCCTAAGTTTTGTGTAAAACATCAACCAGACCTAACTGGATGTTCAAGGCTGTCCCTCTTTTATCACCACCTACCTACGCATTTAATGCAAACAGTTACGTAAATAACATGATATGGTGATATTTACACATACATACACACACACACACACACACACACACACACATACATACACACACACACATACATACACACACACACACATACACACACACATACATACACACACACACACACACACACACCCGATGCTATGACGAATGTACTCTGAACCAAGGACACCTGATTCTGTATCTTGTCTGCTTTTTGCACGAACACATACTGTATAAAAAGTTTATGCTCAGAAGCACACTCTGAGCAGCAGATGAATAAACCAGCTTGATTTCACTCGTGTGGTTTGTTGTCCTCTGTTCCCGGAGCGCTCTCAGACGTTGAGATACAGGAATCCAGATCGTGCAGGTTTACATAAGAGCTTCTACAGAGAGAGTTCTCACACATGACCTCCCTGTGCTTGTGAGGTTTTTCTCTGGGTACACCAGTTTCCTCCAACAGGCCAAAAACATGCACATTAGGCTAAATGACTGTTTCATATTGCCTCTGGGTGTGAGTGTGAATGGGAACAGTTGGTTGTATATTGACCCTCCAATGGTCTGATGAGCTGTTCAGGGTGTACCCTTCCTGAAATAGGCACCAGCCTCCCTATGACCCAGGTGGAATTAAGAGGTTTGGCAAATGAGAGGGCTGCTCCTGCTCCCATGACACCCAAATAGAACATAAAGCAGTTTGGAATAAAATAAAATGTCCTAAATTTAAATTCATTTTCTCGTTCGATTGATTCTGGAAATCACATGTCAGATTGAAATGCTTTTGATGGCACACACAGCTTTGGAATGGTGTAGGAATGATGGATATTTACATTAAATGATAGGACAGTACAAATTCCATGTTGTTCTGATACCAGATGACTCTTCGGAGTCAAAAATGTTGTGTTTCCATGTTTGTAACTTCCCCCTGTGATTAAATTTCTGAGTGCACAGAGACATTAATCTGAATCAGTGCAAACCATCAGAGCATCCAACAGATGAGATGATAATATAATCAATAATCTTTATTTATTATGTCTGAGGTATAGATTTTGATAGTACATTTCCCCTTTAAAGAGCTGGAGGGTGGAAACAGATCCGAAATGACTGATCTATAACTACATGTCTGACGTCATGAGGAGCTGGTACAGAACGGGTGTGTTTGGTCTGATTTAGTGGATGATTCTAATCCCACCCAGATTCTGCTCAAATAAATGATAAATGTAGCTGCCAGACGGTACATGATGAATGAAGGAAATATTGATGGAATTGAATAAAAAAATGGATTTAAATATTGTTCATTTTATTTTATTTTCAGGACTGATTTATTGTAGCCCACCCCCAGCCCACTCCAGCAGTTGGGAGCAATGTTCCCTGTAATTTTTCCTCTGTCTGGGCATACAGACGACCTCCCTGAGCACATGAGGCCCACTGTGAGCAACATCACAAGTGCTCGCTGTAGCCACACACCAGTACCACACCTGGGATCATAGAAAGTTTCATGGCTTATTAAACAGAGTTTTATAGCTGACATCATTTTCCTCCCTGAATTTATATGACTCGCATTCTGTGTCCTGTCATGTCTGTGCTCTCATCTACTATCAGGGTCGGCCAGGGTGCATTTTTAACCTCACACAGTCTCATTCTGCACTCTCTCATTGATTGAGTTCACAAATTCAAATAATAAGTTTTTCTTCGCCAGCTTTCTGGTATACTCACATACTTTGCGCAATTCTTTTTTACTTTGGTTTGGTGAGTCGACGTATCACATTCCCTGGAAGCTCGTTTCGCCATGATAACGGGTTAGCATTAGCATCACTTCACTCCGCCGCACTCTTATTATTATTATAGGGCGTGTATGAGCAGAGCACGTGACGGTGCCGTGATTGGCTGCGTAGCGTAATTGCATCGTATGATATGATTGGCTGAACACCTGTCACTCACCAGTGCGACCAGTGCGCAATTACGCAGTTGCGCAGTTCAGAGGCAACATTGGTTGGAAGTCTCACAGCATAAACAGCTGGAGTGAAAACAGATTAAATTCTTCATACTTTCACTAAAATAGGAGACACCAGGTGGCGCTGTAACACTGAGTTTGAATAAGACTGACCAATGAGGAACTCATGAATCTTCTTCTCCTTTCGGCTTGTCCCTTTTTCTGGCGTCACCACCAATGACGTCAGGAATTCTCACGTCATTGGTCACCACAGCGAATCATCTGATTCGCACATTTGATTTGGCATAGGTTTTTACATCAGATGAATATTGTATAAATATTGCTGAATTCTGACCTCGAACATTATTATTATTATTATTATTGGGTAGTGGTGGCCTTGTAGTAGAGTCCTGGCTTCCTCATCCCAAGGTTGGGGGTTCAAGGCGCACCATCACCATGATGTCACTGCTGCCCCCCCCCACCAACATATCTTGTGTTTAGTTCAAATATAATTTACTTTTTTATTTTTCTATAATATAAAATTTCCTGTAACTCATTTTCCTTTCCTGTTTAATCCTGAAACTCAACATATCAGTGATTTTTTAAATAAAAATCACAACTTTATGTAAATTCACAGCTTCACTTATTTACATTCGTGTTACTGAAACTTCAGAGAAAATCGTGACCAGGATTCCAGAGTCAGGGGGTCACAAAGGGTCAACATGGGCGGTGTCGAGAAGTCACATGATCAGAGGGTTGCCCAGTGATTTATCACAGTGGCCTCGCAAGCGTCATTGTCGCGGGCTGACTGCTAATCACGTGACTTCCTGTAACTGAGCCGTTCTGACAGTCAAATGAACTCAGGGAATAACCGCGGTAAACATCTGGATGACGTCATCGATTAATTCCAACATTTTCAGTATTTATGTTACAATATTTTGTCGTTTATTACAAGAAAATCCGGTGAATTGTGCTGAGAGAGAAAAGTATGAGGAGTTTTCTGTTTATGATGCAATTATTAATAAATAATATCACATCCTGAGCCCTGAAATTATAAATAAACAACAGAGTTTAGTGAAAATTTGAAGGAGTTTAATCTGAATAATTTATAACCTTTTAAATAGGAAGAATTGTGGCTGTGATGGGTTTGTGAATTTTATTTATAAATACACAGCACTGATGATGATGATGATGATGATGATGATGAACCTGATCAAAGGGAACATATTTTTAAAAGTTATTACAGCTGGTAATAATATAGCAGATATTTAAAGGTAATATTTTATTATTCTGAGAGGTAAACATGCAAAAGTGGAAATAGATATCTTCTTCTTCTTTTACTTTCGGCTGCTCCCTTCAGGGGTCGCCACAGCAAATCATCCGCCTCCACCTCACCCTGTCCTCCGCATCTTCTTTTCTGACTCCAACGACCTTCATGTCTTCCTTCACCACATCCATAAATCTCTTCTTCGGTCTTCCTCGAGGCTTTCTGCCTGGTAGTTCCAACGTCAGCATCCTACTGCCAATATACTCACTATCCCTCCTCTGTACATGTCCAAACCATCTCAATCTAGCCTCTCTGACTTTGTCTTCAAAACATCTTACGTGGGCTGTCCCTCTGATATATTCATTTCTGATCCTATCCATCCTCAAGTTACGCCCAGGGAGAACCTCAACATTTTCATCTCCGCTACCTCCAGCTCGGCCTCCTGCCTTTTCCTCAGCGCCACTGTTTCTAAGCCATACAACATCGCTGGCCTCACCACCGCCTGGTACACTTTTCCCTTCATTCTTGCTGACACTCTCCTATCGCACATCACACCTGATACTTTTCTCCAACCATTCCAGCCTGCCTGCACACGCTTCTTCACCTCTTTTCCACACTCTCCATTGCTCTGGATTGTTGAGCCTAAGTACTTAAAATCCTCCACCTTCCTTATCTCTGCTCCCTGTAACATCACCGTTCCTCCTGGGTCCTTCTCATTCACACACATGTATTCTGATTTTCTGAGGCTAACCTTCATTCCCCTCCTTTCCAGGGCATACCTCCACCTCTCTAGATTTTCCTGCACTTGTTCTCTGCTCTCACTACAGATCACGATGTCATCTGCAAACATCATAGTCCATGGAGATTCTTGTCTCACCTCATCTGTCAGCCTGTCCATCACCATAGCAAACAAGGGGCTCAGAGCTGACCCTTGATGCAGTCCCACCTCCACCTTGAATTCGTCGGTCACACCGACAGCACACCTCACCACTGTCTTACATCTATCATACATGTCCTGCACCACTCTAACATACTTCTCTGCCACTCCTGACTTCCTCATGCAATACCACAGTTCTTCTCTTGGCACCCTGTCATATGCTTTTTCCAGATCCACAAAGGCACAATGCAGCTCCCTCTGACCTTCTCTGTACTTCTCTATTAACATCCTCAAGGCAAACATTGCATCTGTGGTGCTCTTTCTTGGCATGAAACCAAACTGTTGTTCACAAATGCTGACCTCTGCCCTTAGTCTAGCTTCCACTATTCTTTCCCATAACTTCATCGTATGGCTCATCAACTTTATCCCTCTGTAGTTGCTGCAACTCTGCACGTCTCCCTTGTTCTTAAAAATGGGCACCAGCACACTTCTCCTCCACTCCTCTGGCATCTGCTCACTCTCTAGTACCTTGTTGAATGTTCTTGTCAGAAAATCTACTGCTACCTCTCCTAGACACTTCCATACCTCCACAGGTATATCATCAGGACAAACTGCCTTTCCATTCTTCATCCTCTTCAATGCCCTTCTCACTTCACCCTTAATGATCTTTGCTACATCCTGCTCCTCAATGTTTACCTCTTCTACTTTTTTCTCTCTCATTTTCCTCATTCATCAGCTCTTCCATGTACTATTTCCATCTTCCCAGCACACTTCTGTCATTAGTCAATACAGTTCCCTCTCTGTCCTTTATCAATCTAACTTGCTGCACGTCCTTCCCATCTCTATTTCTCTGCTGTGCCAACCTGTATAGATCATTTTCTCCCTCTTTACTATCCAACCTATCATACAAGTCATCATACGCCCTCTGTTTGGCCTTAGCCACTGCTACTTTCGCCTTACGCTGTGTCTCCCTGTACTCCCGTTTACTCTCTTCGGTCCTCTCAGTGTCCCACTTCTTCTTGGCTAACCTCTTCCTTTGTACACACTCCTGTACTTCCTCATTCCACCACCAAGTCTCCTTATCTACTTTCCTTCCAGAGGACACACCAAAGTGGAAAAAAGTGGAAATCGATATAAACTATCACTATTATATGGGAATGGAATCTGAAAATCTCCCCCAGTTACCTGCCACCATGAAAGCTGAACATTTACACAAAAATAACAATATTCTGTATCATTGATATCAGATTATTTTAACTTTCACCTTCACGGGGATGAAATCTGAACATCATCTCTCTGATCACTCAGAGCAACACTCATGAAACTGAGGTGACAGTTCGATTGTCATCAGGCCCAACCAGAACATGAGTGATAATGACCCAAACTTTGATTAATTCTCTGTCAGTGTGAAGCCATTCAGTGTTCAGGCAGCAGATCCACTGGGATGAACATCACATCTGTAAGCTCAGCCAGACTCACAGGGAAAGCTGAAGCCTCGAGTCTCTGATCTTGTGCCTGAGGAGAGTGAATTCTTGAGGTGTTTACACAGAGAAAAAAAGATACCCAAGGATAATTCTGCTTGATTTATTTTATGACTTTAAATAGGATTTATTAATTTATTGCAATGAAAGCATTGAGTGTTAAAAGAAAAGACCATGAAATTTTGATCAAACTTCATTTAAAATTCTGTGAAAGTGAACGATACCTGATTGTAAAGTGAGAGTATGTACGGTATCAGCACTGAGAGAAATTCTACATGACAGACATGAAATCTGATCCATTAATAAGATTTACTCCTGATTTGCTGAGGAAATGATTAAATTATCCAGTTCCTGATGATTTTACAGAAATTACAACCGTCATGCATTTCCTGTGGACTGGTCTGGATATAATAATTGAACAGTCCAAGTTCAGATGAAAACTGATATTTCACAGTGAATTCAGCCTGTGCTCTGAAAGTGCAGTTTTTATAAATAAGTTTTTTTTTTTTTTTTTGGAATATATAGCAAACTGGAAATAATTCTTGCTTGGTCGTGTCCCAATTTTTATGGAAGTGCCCAGTCATATAGAAACAGGTAAGTGATATTCCGTGGGAAAAACGTACTGAGAGAAACACTTCCATGTCAGAGATGGCAGAACAATATTATTCGAGTCTATTCCTGTGCAAAGTGGATTTATTTAGTTTTACTTTATTTTGTTGCACACAATGAGAGCAGAAGTTGCGCACTCGGGTGGATCACAATATACAAGTAAAAGTTTTCCTAATTTTGCCAGATGGCGCGTTTACCTTGTTCCTGATGACATTTTGAACTTTTGTACCAACAACTGATTGAGCCAAAATGATGCCGGTAAAGGGCGGGACACTTTTTTTTCACAGTTTTTATTGCTCTACCTCAGAGTGCACAATTTTCTCAGGAAACATGAACGATACAAAGATAAACTGCAGATTAATAATCAGTCTCGCTGTAATTATGCTCACTGTGTTCCAACATTTTTTTTTTCTCTTTGACTTTCTCTGTGTCCTCACACCACGAGGAGCAAACATTGCTTTTGGTCTTCGTTTCGCAGATTATCGTTAATAAGGGCGACGCCTCTCTCTGTGCTGTTGATGACCTTCAAGGAATTATAACTTTTTGTCCCAGATTATCATTTGTGAGAATGGACCTCACAACATCTGGGTTACTTCTGGCGGTAATTTTGTCTTCAGAAAGAAACTTCAAAGAAACCCACAATACATACATACACACACACAATATATATTATATATACACACACACACACACACACACACACACATATATATATATATATATATATATATATATTATATATATATATATATATTATATATATATATATAATATATATATATATATATATATATATATATATATATATATATATATATATATATATATTTCCCATTTTACACCAATAACAACAAATTTCCAATGAAAAGCTCCTCCACCAAAACATCAAGAAAAATTAATCCAACATTATACAAAAAAAACTGCGTTTGTCCCTCATCTCTTCAGAAGTCCCCTCCTTCCTGCGTTTCCTAAAAACAGACAGAAACAGGATGATGTTGGAGCTCAGACTGAATGTAAGTACAGTGGTACCTTTACTCACGACTGTCTTTAATGGCGAATTTTCCATGATACGAGCTTCCATCCCACCAAAAATCTGCCCTATGCTCTGCTGGGGAAATGGCTTTTCCGGGCCGATTAGCCTCGTATTCCTCCGCGTGTATTCCTCTGCGTTCTGAAAACACCTTGTACACTGCCTTCTCAATTATTTTCTGTGACGCCCCTCCAGAAAAAAAACAAAAAAACATTTCATGTCCCCCACAGCGCGCGGCTATAAAGTGTTTACTGCACTTCATATCGTTTGCTCGGTGTGTAGGGTTTGAGATCGCCACTGCCAACTACTGTAGTGGATGCGCAATAACACTTAATTCTAGTACAGTATGGCAAAAAAAAGCATGTTCCCAAGGGGCAAAGCCCCCCTCTAATCACACTGTGCGCACTACTATTTGAGAAGCACTGGCATTGTGGGAGCTCACCACGAGACTTTTCTTGCTGGCATTCGTAGCGTGCACATGCATAAAATTCTCCTTCTCCTCATCTGTTATGCATCACCTCATGCCTGCCCACATGGCATCTTCACCGCAGTCAATGATCGGAAGGGCGAGTTGACTTATTATTTACTCTTGTTTTATTATTATTAAGAAATATTCATTGTTTTTACATGTTTATCTTTAATATAATATGGCATGGGTATTAGCAGGCAGAAATCATTTTGACTGAAAAAAATTGACTGAAGCCGAAGGCTGAGGCTGCAAAGCAACCAAGCGGACTGACTCCGGCAAGGAGTGTAGTAGCGCCTTGTAGCCCAAGGTGTGCGAAGCATAAGGAGGGTGCAGGAGGGAGTATCCCTACGAAATATATACAATATACAGAATGCCCCCATTATTCATGGACCCACCCGCCCGGGATCCCGAAAATTCGTGAATTATTGATGCGGTTTTAAAACCCTGTGTATGATATTACATGCGCTACAATATGCTTGTTAAACACATTCCATAGACAGACTTACTCATTAATCCAGTAATAATGCAGTAAAATGTTGTAATGATGAAGTAAAAATCTTTTAAATTTGTACTCTGATAATATTTATTAATGAATAAAGCGCTTAGGCTCCTGACCAGAAGCTAGAGAAGATGCAGGGGGTTTGTGTGACATCACAGGGCTTAAATAATCATTAAAAACACACTAAAAAATGTGAATTCACAATTGAAGCAATCACGTTGATGACATGTGCGTGAAGGAGAAAAAAAGGAGGTGTACACATCATCTGCAACCAATCAGAAGGAGGAAGAAACAAAAGCTCTCAGCCATTGGCTGAATTTGAATCACGTGCCAGTAATGTGGGGCTGATGCGTATGTATAATTTGCCGCTAATTCAGTGCTTTTCAAACAGTGCGATGCGATTATATGATTATAATGACGTAAACTTTATTTATTTATTTTTTTTATATTTCTATATATTTTTTGAAAACCGACGTATAATTGAAAACAACTTAATTCGAAGTGAGTTTGGGAGGGGGTTGGAACGGATTCATTGATTTTCTGTTATTTCTTCTGGGAATAATCGTGTCATCTAACAAACTTTTCAGTTTACGAGCTCGCTCTCGGAACGGATTAAATTCGTAAATCAAAGTACCACAGTGTTTATTGGATTTTCACTCCGCACACATTCCACTGTAAACATCACCAGATCTTACTCTCTCACCTCAGCAGGACGTCACACTTTAAGATTTGTTGGAGGCAGAATCTCCTACAGAGGCTGAAAACAAAACATTGAAATGATCACAAAGTGAATGAAACACGGATAATAAATCATGTGGTGATTCTAAACCTCATTTCTGGATCATAAAGATTCACTTACAGGCTCTGGATGGAAGGGGTTTGAAACCTGAAACACAGATGATGGACAGAACCTTATAAACTCTGGACTGGATTTGGTTTCAGTAAATAATCATCAATATCTCATTATTGTCTCGTTTAATTTATCAGATCAACATCAAACTCTACAAAATATTCATTAAATCTCCTTTCAGGAATTAAAAGTGTAAATCTGTTCTCTCGAAACTTCACATCTCCTCCTTACACTCACCAGATTTCTTCTTCTTCATCCACACCATAATTCCAACAACAACCAGAACCAGAACCAGGAGACCCGCGATCACACCAACGATGAGACCAATCGGAGCTCCACCTGTGAAGTGAGTACAGAGTGATGATGATGTGCTGCAGTAATGAATCACTTTCACTCTGTAACTCTGGACTTTATTTGGACCTTTTGGTGGTTCCAGCACTAACTCCTCCCCCAAGCTGCTGTGCTGAACCACGCAGGTGTAGGTGTGTTTTTGCAGAGCCTCAGCTGGGACTTTCAGAATACTTCTCTTCTGAAAACTTCCATCCTGGTTGGGTAACGTCTCTCTGAGCTCCACGTCCTCATGTACGTCCTCGCCGTCCTTCCGCCAGGTGATCATCAATGATTTGGGGAAGAAACCTGTAGCATGACACACCAGCTCTGGAGAAGACGAGTGTCTCTGGAACACTGACGCCTCGGGACGAACTGCAGAGACACAGAGACATCAGTATCAGCCTTGTCCTTTCTTCCTCGTATATAAAAGCCTGATGTGATCCATGATGAGGAAGAGCGTGTGCTGGTCATGATGACTTGTTTAATGGTTTTCTCTCCATCAGTGTGCGAGAGGAAAATGTTTACAGGAGAAATATTTACATTCTTTAAAATAAAATGAATGGAAACAAGCAGGGATGTGATTGGCCCAGAAGAAAAAAGCAGGAAAATATATCATAGCGTGACGCAGCAACATCGTGGTATGGTGAGGAAAATGGCGACAACTTTCAGCCATTACACACGGTGACATAATTTTGATGCTTTGAATGAAAAACGCAAATCATAAACATTTAGCGCAAATAAACAACACAAACAATCTGAGGGGAAAATCCACAAAAACATTTCAAATAATAAGAGATATACTACAGTGTATGTGTGTGTATGGACGTAGTGACGACAGGTTGGACAGAGAGAGGCAGAGAGCCAGAGAGAGAGAGAGAGAGAGAGAGAGAGAGAGAGAGAGAGAGAGAGAGAGAGAGAGAGAGTGAGAAAAAGTGAGAGACCGAGCAAAAGATAGTGAGAGACAGAGCGAGAGAGAGCGAGAAAGAGAGATAGAGAACGAGAGTGAGTAAGAGAAAGAGAGAGAGAGGGAGAGAGCGCAAGAGAGAGAGCAATAGAGAAAGAGAGAGGGAGATAGAGAGAGAGAGAGCGAAAGAAAGAGAGACAGAGAGAGTGAGAGAGCAATAGAGATAAAAAGAGAAAGAGTGAGAGAGAAAGAGCGAGAGGAAGAGTGAGGAAGAGCGCGAGTGAGAGAAATAGAGAGAACGAGAGAGCAAAGTGAGTAAGAGCATGAGAAATCAATAGAGAGGAAGAGTAAGAGAGAGAGAGAGCGAGACAGAGAAAGCGAGTGAGAGACAGAACGAAAGACAGAGTGAGAGACAGAGCAAGAGCGAAAGAAAGAGCAAGTGAGAGAGAAAGAAAGAGTAAGAGCGCAATAGAGAAAGGAGAGAGAGCGAGATAGAGCGATAGAGTGAGCAATCGAGAGAGTGCTGGAGAGAGCGGGAGAGAGAGCGGTAAAGTGAGCAAGAGAAAGAGCAAGAGAGATAGCGAGAGGAAGAGTGAGTGAGAGAGCGAAAGTGAGTGAGAGCATAAGACAGTGAGAGAGAGAGAGCAAGAAAGAAAGAGCGAGAGAGAGAGAAAGAGCAAGTGAGAGAGAGTAAGAGAGAGCAAGAAAGAAAGAGCGAGAGAGAGAGAGAGAGACAGAGAGAACAAGAAAGATAAAGAGAATGAGAAAGCATTAGAGCGAGAGAGAGAGAGAGAGAGAGAGATAGAAAGAGAGAAAGAGAGAGAAAGTAAGAGAAGGGGAGCAAGCGAGAGAGAGAAAGACAGAGTGAAAGAGAGAGAGCAAGAATGAGCGAGCGAGCGAGAGACAGAGAGCAAGTGAGACAGAGAGATCAAGTGAGAGAGTGCTGGAGACAGCGGAGGACAGTGGAAGAGAGAGCAGGAGAGTGAGCAAGAGAGAAAAAGAGTGAGGGAGAGAGCAAGAGATATAGAGATAGAGAGAGAGAGAGTGAGCAAGAGAGGGAGAGCAAGAAACAGAGAGAAAGAGAGAGCGTGAGTCAGCAAGAGAGAGCAAGAGAAAGAGTGTGTGTGGGGGAGCTAGAGAGACAATTGAGGGAGAGAGACAGTGAGAGTGAGAGAAAGAGAGAGAGAGAGAGAGAGAGAGAGAGAGAGAGAGAGAGAGATTTGCATGATTTTTACGAGGGTCGTATTTTCATGCCCGAACATGTGGAATAATTGGAAAGATCACATGACTGAACTCGGCGAGTTTGTAACAACGTCTGTATTTTTATTTTATTCTGTGAATGAAACTCCGCCGATAGATTTCCTGATATTAATAACCTGAATTTATTCCTCATTCACCGGGAGAGACGACAAAGCGCCGCAGCTTCCACTCAACAAGATCAAGACCAGATCACATGACATAGGAAGGGGTGGGGCTTACGGGGGTCACATGACAGTCGTTCCAAATTAATATCCCAATTTGCCCTTGAGTTGTGCGTGTGTGTTTTCTCCCCACTCGGATATTAAATGTTATTTATCATTTTATCAACTTTTATTCCATGACACTAAAACTCAGTTCGGTTCTGAAGAGAAAAATATATTTACACTTTTAAATAAACATAAAATCTCAAAATCCAGTTTTTAAAGAATAAAATCATTTTATATGGAAATCACAACACACACTTTACCTTTTCTCTCCAAAGTGTCTCTTCCATAAATCACATACTTTCTCAACCACTCGATACACTCATTCTCCAGATAATTCTTCTGCTGAAGAGCAGCTCCTGCAGCATCCAACTTGTTCTTGGTGATCAGAGCTTGAGGTGTTGGAGCGACCCAGCTGACAGATTTCAGATCCAGACTGAGGAAATCTTCTCCATCATAACCGTCCTGTCTGTATCCGCGAGTGGTGCCGTCATCATCGATCTCACAGCCGTCCATCCTCTGTACTGTGTGAACACCTGCACACACACACACACACACACAGCATAATGTCACGACAACATCACATCAGAATTTACTTCCTTCACATATTTACATTTTATTTACATTTAAATTATATTTAAATTCCATGAACAATTACTACAATCAGTATTGATGTACAGTAAACAATTATTTATAGGCCAAGACTTTATTTCACACTCACAAACTAATTATAATTATATTCATTCATTATACAGCTTCAAATGAGGTGTGTGTGTGTATGTGTGTGTGTGTGTGTGTAATGAGAGCACTGTTATAAATATTCATTCATCTATTTCATGAATCGATTAATCCTAATTAGGGTTGCAGGGAGGCTGGCACCTATCTCAGCCGACTCTGGGCATACACAGTGCCCACCCTGGACAGTTCGCCAGGCCATCGCAGGGCAGAAACACACTGACGACTCTGCAGCTCCTCTTGATGAAGCTCCCACCCCGGACAGTGAGAGACGCGGCCGGCCTCTGATAACCCAGTGATGTGCACTGTGGGGTTAATATGAAACGATGATGTAATGTTGTTTTGTGTATTTATACTGTATGTTTGTGTTCGACTGTAACATTCAACACGATGTTTACATGAGATCTGCTTGTTTACAGACGAGCTGTTTGTGCTAACGCTCTGTGTTTCTGTGGAATATCTCGGGTTCGGTCGGGTTGGAGTCTGGATCTCAATAAGAGAGAGAACAACATCCATCACTTTATATTTAATATTTACATTTTAAACAGAAAAGCAGCACAAATTTCCCCCACTGAAAAATCCTGCGTGTTCCAAACCGGTCTGTTCAAAAAGAACGCAAACAAAACCGAATCGAGGCCGAAAAGGAACCCAAACCCGATCCAGAATTTCAGAACCAAACATCTCCAGTTAATGATGAAAGGTCTGGGTGTGTGTTAGTTATTATAAGTGGATCTGTGGGCGGGCTTAAGATGGCGGCTTGAAGAGAGGCGGAGTTTAGTCGAGCTGGTGCACCGACTCGCCGATTCTCACATTAAACCCTCCAGAGATTCTACAAACACCGTGGCTCGTCAGAGATCCTTCTCTCAGGTTCTCCAGGGTCAGGAGGAGGACACGGTTCGATCCCACCGGCAGGCAGGTTACCCTGAAGGGTTTATTTCTGCTCTGTGTGACAGTCGCGTGTTATTTGTTACTCGGCGCTATTTTTACTCTGATGACGCGTCGAGGTGAAAATGTGCCGAGGAAATATTTTATTTTACAGTTTGTCTCGATTTCAACACCGAAACCGCAGCTGGAACATTAACGATATTCACACACAAATGTTAAACGCAGGGCGGTCCTGACTTGGCGTGAAAGGAGGAGCTTCATTTCGGAGCACAACAGGAGATGATTTGAAGAGGCGGAGCTTGTAAAACTGCAGCACTGAGGAATTTGGGAATCTTTCCTTTCCTTTATTTACATTAACTGGTAGATGCGGATGTTTAGTGTGACCGTCACCGGGCCACGTGGTGGGACTGATTAACGTGAACATCTGGATTCCACAGAGACCCCCAGCACCGCGTCATCTATTTTATATCCACATTCAGGACACGACGGCGTCACAATCTGTTCGAATGAAGCTTTTAACATGGAGATAAAAAGCAAAAGAAATAAAATTCTGCTGGTTCTGAGATTTTATTCACAATATTTCCACTTTTTTTACCTTTTGATGATTTTCGTGCTACATCAAGTCTGAAGACGTGTGCGGCGCATCCTGATGTTCCTTGGATAATACGCCACAATCAAATATAATAAGGATACACACGCACAGCAGATATTTATCTGATTTATCAAAATGTCCCCCTGGAGCACCGCGGTCCAAGTGGACCTCGCACTAAAAGCACGAACCTTCAGGTCCAGTGCGGCGACGTTCAGCCGCCAACTCACCCGGGTGTGAATTCTAACGTTCAGAACCACAAATTTTACTGAAACCACCAAATCAGAGGGCGGGTCTCACGCTATTTACACACGTTCATCACAAACAACACTCGCGGGAGAAGGCTGCGCGGAGACGCCGCTGCCACACACAGCGCAGCATTGAACATCACTAAATATACAGCGCAGGGTCCGAGCAGAGCCCAAGTGCACTGATGAGGGTTCGAATCCCCCTTTACACTTTTAAACTGTATGAAGGACGCAGGAGGACCAGATGTTGTTGTAAGAGGTGCATCGTTCAGGGAGGAAGTCGCTACTCTGAACGTTCATCGCCTCCGTCGTCGCCCCCGTGATGTTCCGAGTGCCGCGTTCTCAGAATTAACGGATCTTATGGTGGGACGTCTTCACTTGGAAATGATTTTAATCAGCATTAAAGCCCAGCGATGGATAAAAACTCCCATGAGCGCCGTCCATCTCTCCCCAGGCGAAGGCGGTCACCGCCCCTCGTGAGGACTTGGATTTTGTAGCCGTGTGGCGGGTTCCGCCCCCTCGAGATAAAGCGAATACCTCATTTTATTTCGTTTTAAATTTCACAAGCGCTTTACAGGAACTGACTCTTTCTTTACTCAAAAAACACAGCTGCACTCAGTCACTTCGGGTGACACCGGGAATATCGTCGGTTCGGACCGAGCCACGGTTTGCGTTCGGTATTGCCTCGGGAGGCGGATCCACCAGGCTGTTTACTGGAGGTTCAACCCCTTCGTCCTGACAGATCGAAACCTTATTTCACACATTCATTTCAAAAATTCATCATCCAATAATTCAGCCTCCAGAAAAGTCACCGTTGCTACGGAAACGTCCACCAAGCCTTTCTGAGAGGTCTGTCGGAAAAACTCAGGTCCACCTGGCCAAGTTGGACATGTGCCGGTGGAGAGAAGGTCCCCCAGTTGCCCTTGTATTGTTCTCAGTCCATTTCCAGTTCAATCTGAGATCAGTCGGCGCTGAATAAAATAACGGAGCTTCCCACAACCGGATGAGAAGATCCAGAAACAATCCTTTATTCCAAAACATCTCACACACACGATGGGGGAAGGGCGACGGTTACAGCAGACAATCAGGTGGCCTATCGTCCCTGTCCTACCCCGTGCACGGTCGGCGGCTAACTATCAAATTGCTCTGCTCGCTACACGCCATCTCCATCCAAACTGCAACTGCGATCCGTTCTGAATTCCGTTTAGAAATTATTTTCTGGACTTTCTGCACTTCCTGGCGGACACTCAGTTCCAACCCTCGCGCCCCGTCCCCCATCAACAAGATACCCAGATTGACGAGTCCCTGTCTCTCTCTTCACCTCCCCATCGTCCTCGCGACTCCCCGTATCGTCCTGGTTCTCCCGATGTCCCTCTGCGGTCACCTGACTATTCGCACTACTCTGACTATAGTCCTCACTACAGTCCCATCCATGCGTCTCCCGTGCCTTCTCCCTCGCCTCCGGGCCGGCCTGACTCGACCTTCGACTATACACAGACCCCGCCCCCTGTGTCCGAGGCCTCTTCTTCTATGGACGTGACTCCCATCATCCCTCTGGATAAATGCAGTGATGTGTAACTTTTCCCAATTTCAATAATAAAGGTTCTGCTTTTGTTTTATATTTTCGGTTCGGCGCGGTTATTTCTCCTCGGTGCACGAGTCGCCGCACAATCACTTCTAAAACAGCGAGCGTTAGTATGAGGTCATATTCAAGTGTCATCACTTCATATGTTTTGCTCACTTTCGGCGCTCTCCTGATCTTGCAGCTGCGCGTCGAGGTTGTCCTGTGGTCACACGCGGGTGACGTCATTCTGCACGTTTTCTTTTCTTGAGCGCTCCTCTGATCTCACCGCTGTACGACTGACCATCAGTTTTGCGAGCACGCTATAAATTGGCAGATTATCATGAAAAACATTTTATAATTTATAAACATCGCAACCCGTCATCGAAACATCAGGCTGTCATCAGAGTAAAATAACAGTGAAAGGCCGCGGAGTGTTAAAAATCACGGATTGTTATTGAGGACCGCGCTTTTCCCGACAGGTCTCTTTATGTCTTATACAGCAATGTAGGTCATGTGAGCAGGCTGAGAGAGATTCGATAAAAATCCTCCGCGTGAGGAAACTGAACGAAATCTGCACGCCGCTCGGCTTCAGGTTCCTCTCACCGAAACACGCGGAGAGGAGACGGAGACCCGCCGAGCAAAATTATATGAACCCGGTGATCACGCAAGAAAATACTCAGCATGTCTGATAAAGAAAAGAGGCGGGATTTCGGCTTTCAAACCACCCTTTCAGTCACTGACAGATCGGGGAACCAATCAGCCGACACCGCGGCCATTACTGACACATTCCAGAGTTTTATGATGATTTTTATAAATCAGAGCCACATGCCGACGCCTCCGAGGTAACGGACACTTTTTCCTCGTGTGTTTATCCTCTCAGCTCGTCTGAGGATCAGAGATCGACTCGATGCTCGAAATCCAGGAAACAGCTGCCTGATGCTATAAAGAAGCGCCGGCCTGGAAACGCCCCGGGGTCACATGGGCTCGGGTCGAATTCCAGAAAGAATCTCGCGGTTTATTCGCTGATCCTCTGTGGAAAATGTTGAAGGAATCTTTTGAGATCAGAGTTCTACATTTGTCCTTGAGGTGGACAAATATCACCCAGATCTTAAAGTAAGGTGGACGTCCTGAGGATCGCGGCGGTTTACCTGGGTTGACCTGGGTTTACCTGGGCCCGGGCCGTTTAACAAGTCCGTACCAGACTTTTCAGGGCCTTCTTGTCCTTTATTTGTTCGAATTTTCCTTCAGTGTTTGGTGTAATATCTGGTGATGCTTCTTCAGTTCTTGTACATGTGGTTCGCTGTAACTCGCAAAACTTGAAATGAAATTGATATTTTTGTGTTTATGTGTGAAGTGCAGCCAATAACAAATTTATTCTCAAGTAAATGATTCGTCGATCTTTGTGCAACTTAATACGATGAACCCGCACAGCTGTTTCGTTTACTTGTGGGCAGCATAAAAAAAAAATAAATAAATAAATAAAAAAATTCCCATCCGCTGTAATCAAGATTTGTTTCTGAGATAAAATTACGTGAACAAAACTGTGAAATTTCATAAAACTATTTCCAGACCACTATTTTCTTTTCTTTTCTCTCCTGACTCAATTATCTAATATCCCAACCGTCACATTCAGCACCACCAACAATTTCCTTTATTATTACAGAAACGTTTCCTCGTGTTCTGCTCTCGCAATGATCATTCATGTTCCTGTATACAGTGTAGCGTTACCATAGTGACACAACGGCCCGATGAGAACAGCAGCTGCTGTATTTCTCGAAATGTCTCTATACACGAGGTGTTTATCTAACATTGCCGCACAGTGTCCAGATTTCGTTCAATTCTCAAACCATCTCAGGAAATACCGCCGGAGAGCCAGAACGATACGAAGTTCTTGTTTATGAGTATTTTGTCAAATTTTGGCAGGAACAGTTGGGACCGGCTGAAGACGCGTCTTCAACATTTGACAGTGAGACATACAGGTCAGTCGTTTGAGTCCCTGCAATCTGATCGTCCTCGACCGATTCTGACACGCCCGGTTTAGGATTTGGGAAACATCATTTCTTTATAGAAATTTGTAATCATTTTATGAGAACAAAAATGTTTGTGAAATTACGGATTTATAAATGTCCCCTGATATTGAAACAGTGTTCATGCAGAATCCGTGAGAGATTCCATTTTCATTTGCTTTGTTCTCATAATAATAATAATAATTATACCAAATCACAGATGAGCAGAAACCCAGACGTCCCATTGTTGTTTATTCGAAATAAAGATCCTTGATTGGATTTATTTGGTAATTGATGGGCGGGAAGTGAACGCCTCCTCGTATCGAATGGATCCGTATTGACATCATTTCAATGACGACATGAATTTTTAATAAGTTCAGGAAAATGTCCTCATTACAAGATTTTAGTTTCATCAATTTGAAGGCCTGTCTCTGGGCCGATACGTCCTAATCATCTTTTTCAAATTTCATATACTATACAATTTCAGAAAAGCCGATGTGGACTCTGTGCTCGCCCGGATCAGTTTTCCTTTCAATGGTTTTATATTTGCATGAAGTGAACGCCGTGAGGCCCCGGGGCCCCGATTCTATTCAAATCTCTCCCGTCTCTTGCAGATAGATCTCGATTCCCCCCCAAAGTGGATTTCCAAAACTCAATGCTCTATATGTTCGAAAAAAAATGTGTTTTGTTCATATTTAATAAAATATTGTTCTGTTGACAAACATTCTTTTGTTTATCTCATAATGATTTTCATCTGTCCTTGGAATTATCTCGGATCGAACGATTGCTGCATCATTATTCTGATGTCTTGTCACTTTCATCAATTTCTTGTAAGCAGCAACAATATTTCTAACAGGCACCATTTTGTCAGACAAATTGTTCCATCCAACACAGGAAGTTATTCTCCTGTAGCCCAGGGGTGGACAAACTGATCCGCAAAGGGATAAGACCCCCCACCCTCTCTCTCTCTCTCTCCCTCGCCCTCTCTCTCGGTCTCTCTCTCTCTCTTCTTTCGCTCTCGCTCGCTCTCTCTCTCTCGCTTTCTCTCTCTCTCGCTTCTCTCTCTCGCTCTCTCTCTCGCTCTCTCTCTCTCTCTCTCTCGCTCGCCGCTTCGCTCGCTCTCTCTCTCGCTGCTCTCTCTCTCGCTCGCTTCTCTCGCTCTCTCTCTCTCGCCGCTCTCTCTCTTCGCTGGCTTTCTCTCGCTTTCTTCTCTCTCTTCGCTCTGCTCTTCGCTTTCGCTTTCTCTCTCTTCGCTCGCTGCTTCACTTCGCTTTCGCTGCTCTAGCTCTCGCTGCTCTCTCTCTCTCGCCGCTTTCTCTCTCTCTCGCTTTCGCTTCTCTCGCTTTCTCGCTCTCTCTCGCTCTCTCTCGCTTTCTCTCGCTCTCTTCTCTCGCTCTCTCTCGCTTTCTCTCTTCGCTCTGCGCTCGCTTTTCTCTCGCCGCTTCGCTCTTTCTCGCTTCGCTCTCGCTTTCTCTCGCTGCTTCGCTTCTGCTTGCTTTCGCTGCTCGCTCTCTCGCTCGCTCTCTCGCTCTCTCGCTCGCTCTCTCTCTCTCTCTCGCTCTCTCTCGCTCTCTCTCTCGCTCGCTCTCTCTCTCGCTTGCTCGCTCTCTTGCTCGCTCTCTCTCTCGCTCGCTCTCTCTCTCGCTCGCTCTCTCTCTTGCTCGCTCTCTCTCTTGCTCGCTCTCTCTCTTGCTCGCTCTCTCTCTCTCTCGCTCTCTCTCTCTCTTGAAAGTACATCAGAAACTCCTCCCGCAAAACCCTTGTGACACGCCCAGAAGGCTTCCTTCCCTTTTCTGGTTAATGTGGGACCGGACTGGGTTATTAAAGGCTGCGATTCCTGTCCCGACAGGCGCGGGTTCCCCAGTACAGCCCAGTA
The DNA here is from genome assembly GCA_024760905.1 of Plotosus lineatus. Lineage (NCBI taxonomy): Eukaryota > Metazoa > Chordata > Actinopteri > Siluriformes > Plotosidae > Plotosus > Plotosus lineatus. The sequence goes on along the minus strand of CM045734.1, from coordinate 12,066,355 downwards.
TTTCCTCCAGCAGCCAGTAGAAACTCTAACTGGGTCACTGGAAGCTGAAAAGGTTTCCGCTGGTGTTGAATGTCCGCACATGTTTTACTCTTGAATAAATTTGTTCGCGGTGAGAAGTTTATAGGACGGATGGCGCTGCGCTATAATAATCCTCCTTCCGCGGGAATTACTACCAGTGTACGATCCCCGAGTCTCAGATTCCGAGGTACAACGCAGGGCGCGGCTTTCACCTTCGCTGCTTTTCCCCGCTATAGAGACGCCTGCTGAAGCGATGGGGACAAAGCCCGGTTTCTCCAGCTTGGCGCTCGCGGATAAACCGCATGACGTCACTCTTTACGCTGGCGGCGTCCCGATCCTTCTTATCCGAGCCGATTGTCTCCGTTCCCGCGCTTACTGTGAATATCAACACGTTTCCTGCTTTTCAGGTTACAAAATAAACTTCTACAGGTCCGAAGCGAGCCCTGTGTGGAGTTTCAAACCGAAACCTCAAGCTTTGTCCCCTTTTCCTTCCTGATGGTCCCCAGGAGACCTCGTTTATCCAGGATTATACTGTATACATCTATAGAACACACAGCTTTAACCAGACGTATAAAACTAATTTCCTCTCCCAGTCTGAAGGCAGCAGATTAAATCTGGAGAGCTGGAGCGTCCCCTACATGTCCTGCCTGAGATAGGCTGCTCTTTAAAAAAGGAACATTTACCGAACTTTAATCAGTTATTGAACGGGCTGAAGTAGGATATGAAGGTTCTTCAGATTTGGAGGTTTCTGGGCCGAGACTGAAGGCTGTGTGGAACATCACACCCTCGAAGATCTGAAGAATTCTCCACATCATACAGGAACCGAATTCAAGTCCATTTATTATTCGTTCAAAATATTCTGAAGCTCACAGGGAGGCGGAGCGGTTCAGGTTAATCCCGCGAAGGCCGTTTCTGATCCATTCGAGACAAATTGCACAAAACCCTGAACCAGAAGCACCAGATTAAAGGATCTGCTGGAGGAGGAAATGGATTCTCTTGAAGAATTTCACTTTTCTCTACCAAATGCACTCGATGGGTTTGCGAGCGGAATCTCTCTCTCTCTTCATCTACGTGGTGGATCTGGCAGTGTGCACCCTGCGAGGTCTAACACTGCTGTCCTCAGGATGTCCCATTATTATTGAGCACTTTCAACGGCCTGGAAATTGTACTTTTTCAATTCAAGCAGATTCCCTGACCTCAAGCACCTCATACAGACCCTGACGTGAGGACAGCTGTACTCTGAGACCACGGTACCTGTGGATCTGTACTCATAGCACCAGTTCACTTCCAACACAAAACTATTCTCAGCAAGTTTCTGCATATAAACCAGACACGCCCTGCTGGAGGAAGAACATGTGCGTTCACTCCAGAGAAGAAAAGTCACATGGTAAAGAACGCACGAGCAGATCATACAATACAACATCCCCAGCAGCATTACATCATCACCGACATCATAACATTAAAAACACCTTCATTCAGAGAGATGATGTGTATCGCGGTGTCTTTACAAGACGTCCCCTTCACATAAAGCTGGACAGTTCCATCTGAGACTGACTGAGCGAATAAAACACCTGCACCACGAATACGAGAACGTAAACAAGACTCTCCTCTCATCACACCTGTATTCAGGCTCCTGTACAAGACCTCACGGACTACTTCATATCTCTTTATGTTCTCCTCCTATAATATCATGTGCTGTCCCGTTACAGAGACTGAGCTCTACATCCGGATGTTCCTGGAGCGGACCAGGTCTTCTTTAACCTGGTGAAGCTTCTGTAATCTTTCTAAACACAGTGAAAGAACAACATCGTAAGACACCGGGTCAGTATCACGTTCCTGAGCAGCATCAGGACAGCCTCACATACATCTCCACCATCAGTACTGAGACTGAATACCACTGGTGGTCATGAGAAGCTGAGGACGAATGCAAACAGGAAACAGGACACAGCCTCATTTTTTTATTTCGTTCATAAAAACAGCAATGTCAGTTATCCTCGATTATACTGTTAATATAAGGTATGTGGGTCTGTACTCTTCATCTCACACATCACAGTCACTGTGTCTTCCTGAGTATAATGTGTGTGTGTGTGTGGGTGTGTGTGTGTGTGTGTGTGTGTGTTTACCTGTACTGTGATTAAAGCGCTGCATTAGTGTATCCACATCGACTTTAAAGTTCTCCTGAGTACCCTGATAAATCTGCGTATTTCTGTTCCAGTAATCTGGATCATTATTGGTGATCTGCTTTATCCACTCCATCTTTGGAATCATCTTCTTGATGTTACTGTCATAGTAGCTAAACTGCTGTCCATCCACCTGACCAACAGTGGAGAATTCTGGGAAATTTATTCCTGGAGTAACTCCAGTGTAGAAGTACTGCAGAGTGTGTTTCTCTGTAAAAGTATAAAACAAACACACACACACACACACACACACACACACACACACACACACACACACACACACAGCAGTTTTATAAAAGTTCTGAAAACAGCATCAATAACTCAAACTCCAGAAGCTCGAATCCTGAGGATGTTGTTTATAAAAACATATTAGTTTTATTTACACAATTTTCATTATTTACAAATAAATTCTTCCAAAATCAGTGTTTTGCTTCCTCGTGTGTTTTAAAGTGGAAGTGAGGACACACACACACACACACACACACACACACACACACACACACACACCCCACTGCTGTAGAACACTGAAAATAACTTACATTTTCCAACAGAAACCATGAAATTAAGATTTCCACCTTTCAGAGCACACACCTGAAAACATCACCTGAATACAGAACCATCGGTTTATAAAAGCTGCACTTTGTACTTTTAAAACAGATACGAGAGAAATCGTGAGATTATGACATCAAAGCACCGGACCACACTCAGTCTGAACGACATCTGGCTGCACCAACCAGCGTCCTAGAGTGCCGCCGTACGCTGCACTATCGATGTGGTTATACATGTTATATAGATGAGGACATTAAGGAATGATGATTGAATGATGATTAAGGAATGATGGCACACTGACAAAAACATCAACATATAAACCGCCAATTTCGGTTTCCTGTGATTAATGACAGTGAACATGCAGCAGCTGTAAGATTTCACAGTGTTGGTGAACTATTATTTCTTCAGTATGACGGTGATGATACCGCAACGTCTACTGCGCATCTGATTTAAATCAATGAGTGGCAGCCTTTCATACGTCATGTGATCAATCGTCAGGGATACGCTGCTGCGTAAATCAGGTTATGGCTGATTATAATTTACGAACGCTGCCAACACACTAGGGATTAGTTGACTAAAGTTATACGTCACTTCAGTGTGCGCTTCTCATTATACTCAACACCTGAGTAACCTACAAGTCACGTGTACAAGTAACGTGTGTGAACGATCGTGTATCTTAAGTACAACTTGTGCCCAGCGTGTGTGGAACGTATTAGCGATCCGCTGGCGTCATTGAAAGTATTGTACATACACAAAATCTTTTGATGACGTCACGATACTAAACTTATACCAGCGCAGTGTTAACTTACACAAAGTTCCCCCGAACTGATCTGCTGTATGTCAGCGTATTCACCAAACTTCTCATACAATGACAAGCACTGGCTGAATCAGCAATGTGTGACGGAGAAGAAGAGTTTTTCCAGGTAATAAATCCAGATAAATTTAAGAAAAGCATAATTTAGCCAGACGCTGGCTGTGAGGATCATTTCAGGGACTGGTGATCACAGACTGGGCGGAAGTGGCAAGTCGATGGTTATTGGGATTCTCGCTGAAACGGAAAACTTTGCTGGATGATGCGTACACAGCTATTTTAATGCGCGGGGAGCTGAAGGTTAACGAGACCAGGGATGAGAGGAGGCATAAAGGAGATTTAAAAGGGAAATAGAGATTTAAAAACGACTGATTTCCGAATCTGAACATCTGTATGGAGTGGTAGATGGACTCGGGCTGCGTGTACATGTACTGCGTGTTAAAGCTGCTTCACATCTGCAGATCGACACTGAACTCCCAGCACCGACTTCATTACAATAGAAATCTCACCGGAATTTTATTCCGTCACAGACATGCTGCAAACATTTATGTTGCGTACAATGAAGGGCGTGGAGGCCGACACATGGAACTCTACAGTAAAAAAAAAGTTTAAAATGTACCTGCCCTTGATTCGGGGGTGTTTGTTTATTTAAAGATTGTCTGGTAAATATTATATTTATATACAGTGGTACCTTCACTTACGAGTGCCTCTAATAATCAATTTCCGATACCACCAAAAATCTGCCCGAACCAACGAGCACATTTTGAGTTACGAGCTCTGCTGGGGAAATGACTTTTCAAGGCTGAGAATGCCGTATGCAGTGCTTCTCAATTATTTTCTGAGACGCCCCCTATAGGGAAAAAAAAAACATTTAATGTCCCCATTGACAATTATTCCCATCGGAAACAACAGAAAACCAATGAATCCGTTCTAACCCCCCTCACTCTTATCACCTGCCACAAACACATATTTGAACTAATATATTAAAGAGAAACATGTAAAAACAATAAATATTTCATAAAAATGCATGTACATTAACATTAATAATAAATAATAAAACAATAAATAATAAGTCAACTAACCCTTCCGATCATCGACTGCATGAAGATGTCACGATGACAGGCACGAGGTGGAGCGTAACAGGGAGAATTTTGTGCATGCCCCAAATGCCAGTGAGGAAAGTGTAATTGCGCATCGTATACAGTAGGTGGTGGCAGTGACGCTGGGAATTCGCCACAGCAAATCACCTGATTCACATTTGGCCTGGTATAATTACATTATATAATAATGCTGTATCGTTTTAAACATACACCTGAGCATAGGAGCTAAAATATAAAAGTAAAATTAATATTTAAATATTCAATGTAAATATATATCAGGAGTATAATGCGGCTCTGACCCGATGGAAGTGGACCGAGCTTTTCCAGCTGACATGCAAAATAAACACACAAAGCAGCTGCAGATCCAACTGCACCCCATCATCATCTCATTCATAATTTGGGTTACAGGGAGGCTGTCACTCATCTCAACCAACTCTGGGTGATGTCAAGGTACACCCTGAACTGCTTGCTGGGCCACCACAGGGCCAAACACAAACACACAACCATTTACTCTCACCTCTAAGGGTGATTTGGAAAAGCCAGTTGCCCCACTGTGCATGTTCTTGGACTGTGGGAGGAAACTGGAGAGCCCAGAGAAAACCCACACAAGCACAGCAAGAGCATGCAAACTCAACACAGAAGCACCTGAGCTGGGACTCAAACCCAGGACCTTCTTGTTGTGAGGCAGACATACTAACCACTACGCCACCTTGTGGCTCACAGCTTACTGTTGGACTTATTATTGTTGGTTTCATGTCATAAATATTATGTTTGTTCCTAATCTTTAATTTGGTAAATATTAATTTATTGCCAGTGGTGGCCTGGTGGTAAAGGTGCTGCTCCGAAGGTTTCGGTTCAATCCCCATTTGTCCCCCAGTGCAGTTAACTGGGTTATCAAAGGCCGGCCATGTCTCTCACGGTCTATGGTGGCACGTTCATGTAAAAGAACCATTCATGACTTTTGACAAGAGAAGCTGCAAAGCCGTCAGCGTGTTTCTGCCCTGCGATGGCCTGGTGAGCTGTCGGGTGTACTCTACCCTTGCCTGCAGTTGGCTGGGATAGGCGCCAGCCTCCCTGCGACCCTGAGTAGGTGCTCACAGAAAATGGACGATAATTTATTGTCATTCAAAAAGACATTTTGTTTGTTTATCTTGTTCTCGGTTGAAAGAAAATATCTCTGCTCTAAACACTAATGATAAAGCACAACAATATTACATTCATATAACAGAATATATTTGATACCGAGTTAACAATAATGATGTTTATATACAATATATATCTGAAGTAAAGACGCACCGAGAAACCAGATGGAGATCAGAACCGAACAATTCTTGGTGTTCTCGGCCGGAGATGGAATCTGACGATGGTTTCCACATGTTCCTGATTCGGAGTTGATCCCAATCATATTGTACACGTATAGCTATCGGTCCAGGGTACGAGAGGGGGCGCTCTTTTCCCAAGTGCAGTACAAAAGTAAGAATTATTTCTGGAAGCACGAGCCTCTCTCTCTTTGTTTTAATCGGGTTCTTGTACTTTGTGTGTCTTTGGTTGGACTCGGTATCAAAAACAAAAGGAAATAAGGTTGGAGTTTCAGTACGGCAGACCTAGGCCCAGGCCCTGACCATGACTATGACCTGAACGTTCTCCAGCAGGAGCGTGTTGAGAGTAAGTAAAAGGAAATAATCACTCGGGTGAGGCTGCACTGATTTCTGGGAACAGCAATTAGGGGGCGACTCTGTTTATTTCAGTCGTGGAACATCACATTGGACCGGTCTCGTGGGCGTGGTTAACAGCTTTCCTGATCCAAATGAACACTGGCTGATGTAAGACTCGACCTCAATGATGCCACCTGTCCTCGGTTCTTCTTCCAGCTACGTTGTGTGTGCGTGTGTGTAAGATCCTCATCTGCGGGATAGTGGGTGTGGCTCTTGAGTCGAAACGCTTCTTGTTGAAGATATGAATCAAGGCCAGTAGTTACGGGTGGGATGCGACCGCAGTGATGCGGAGAAATGAGAAAACACACAGCGTCATGTTTTGGGTGTTTGCTGAAGATGAGACTCCTGGTTCACATCTCGCGATCTGCTCAGGGATGTGTCGGAATCTCAGCTGCACCGCTGTGTGATTGTCCGTTCGATCTCCTCGTGTTAAATCATTACACAGGTTTAATACGAGCCTCCTGGAGAATGAGCACATCTGGAGAAGAAACATTTAAACGCTTTTCCTGTCGCCTGCTTTCGCAATCTTGCCTTAGCACAGAGCTTCTCCATTATTTTTCTCTGACGCCCCCTCTAGGAAGAAAAAAACATTTCACCCCATTGCCCGCCAGCGACTATAAATAGTATTAATTGTCTATAAAATTATTATTAGTGCACCTCTGCAGAACACTGTCTCTTTATTAACATCAAAACAAAAAGGGAAGGAATATAGTTAGATACAATATATAAACTTTCTTCTCTCGCTCTCACTCTCTCTCGTTCCACCTTTCTCTTGGTTCATGTTAGAAATTTCCCCTGTAGTTTGTTGAGGGTTTGTTTTCTGCACTGGGGAATGACGGAGATGACGGAGAGAAAACCTAGACTGTGCACACGCCCCTTTCGCGCGGTAATTCGTTCGGGCAAAACATTGCTTTGTGTACGACTTCATTTGAAAGTTGACATCCTTTGGCATCCTTACAATTGTACTTTATGAAACATAACATTGAATTGGAATTGGTTAGGTTTAGCGTTTTTGGTGTAAATATGGTTCATTCTTGTTGCGCTGTTGGCTGTGAAAGCCGTGCAGACGCAAAGAAGCAACTTTTCACCGGTAAGTGTGTCTCAGTTTAACCTTCATTCGGCCGTAGGTTCGAAGCTTAATAACATTACTTACCCTGAGATTGATGAATGACTTTTTATTATTAAAAACACGTCTATTATGGAAGTGTTTGTGGTTATAAACGTGTCGTGCTGTTTTGTATATTTTCATCTCTCAAGTTCTGGGGACGGGCTGCAGGTTCTGATTCCCCTTGGAAGCTCTTTGTTCGAACATTAAGCGAATAAAACTAAGGTACGTGCCTCAGATGATTCACTTCTGAACCGGAGAGCGAAACTTGTGTGGAATATATTGATAACATTTCCGAGATTGTTCAGAAAGTGTCCGAAAAACTCCTAATTTGTGGAAGATCTCGATTGAACTCCCTGCTACACTATACAGACGCTCCCCGACTTACCTTCATCCGTTTTATGTTTTTAAATTTATTTTCTCTGATGAAGTGAACAAAAACCTGCACGGTCTAATAACTTCCTGCAACTTTTCTTTTTCTTCTTCTACTCGCACTCAGGATTGGACCAGAAAAAGAACCAGTGTGAAAGCAGTGTTATATTCAGCACTGAGTGTTCCACTGGTACTGAATGCTGAAATACACCTCAGAGAATATGGATGTGGAATTTATTCATTTATTATTTCAGCACGTAAAGGAGAGAAGAAATAAACTGAATACAATTTTAATCCAATAAAGCCTGCAGTGTAAACACCAATCAGTAAATGTGAAGGTGTGTGTTAGTGTTTACACAGTCAGTGAGTTCTACACGAGCAGATCACACACACTTTACCTCCAATGCGATAGAACACAAATCTCTTTAACCACACGATGCACTCCTTCTCCAAGTAGCTCTTCCAGTTCTTTGGCTTTTCTTTTCCATCCCACGGACCTTCTCCAGACTCCCACTGCTGTTTGGTGATCTGAGCTTCAGGTTTAACTGCAGTCCAGGTTCCAGACTTCATATCCAGACTGATGAAATCTTCTCCATCATAACTGTACCGTCTGTATCCTCTAGTCTTGCCGTCATCATCTAGTTCACACCCAAACATCCTCTCCAATGTGTGAACTCCTGCAGAACCACACACACACACACACACACACACACACACACAATCATTTAAACTGGTACATTTTCTACTCATTTTTTTCTCCATCACTTCTTGAATTCTGACTACTAGATGAATTCTATGACGTAAAACAAACGTTTCTAAAGTGTTTGTATTGAATATTAAACTAATTAATCTCACAGATCAGATTATAAAGTCAATACTGGAGATTTCCGATTGTGAAATTATGGATCGGTTTCCAGCCTGCAACCCAGTTTTTTTGGTTTATTTGCGATTTTGCCTCTCAAGTTTCAAATTCTACAGAACTGTTTTTATTTACTGAAATAAACTGGAAACAGAACTCCACACAGGGTTTCAAAACCCAAAATGCAGTGGATCAGGTTGTAATTGAACAATATGCTGCATTTTTAGAAGCTGTAATGGGTTCTGGTTTCCATGGTGATGACTTTACATTTGGCTGATCAAGGTAAAGTTTCCCAAGTTCTATAGATGAGCTGCTTCCTGGTTCCCCCACAAGCCATCACTGCATCAGTTGCGGATGTGGTGGCGCTCTGTAAACAACTATAACGTACCAGCTCGGATTCTGAGAATGCGTGATGCAATTGCACAGGACACACCCCAAAGCAGAGACAGGCCATGTTGAGGGTGGGGGGAGGGGCTTATAAACACATGCAACTTTGTTTGAATGAATTAATGTTTGTGTTTACTGTTTACTGTTTACATACAATAGCAACGATAATTACAAATATTAATGAATTCACACAGAAAATACATTAATACAATTTAGCAGAAAACAAATTATATAAATACTAAAAGTAATGTTTTTATAAACATGAAAGCAATTCAGGTCATTAATAAAACATTAACATAATTATTCATATTGATATTATATTAGTTTTTATTCATAAATCTTTAATCTGAAATGATTTATTTTATTCATGATGTGCAGTTTAAGTGATTTTATTCAGCGCTGCAGCACTGCGCACATCTTTACATCATCATTCTCAGAGAAATGTTTATCATTCATTAAAAATAAACTAGAACACTGTAGAGTTACATCAGATTAGTCTGAAATTCTCTAAATAAAACTTACACGTTATTGTCATTCGTCGATTTGCTCATATCACAGATTTCACACACAGTATATAGCGAACGCATTCATTCATTCATCTGAACCACTTAATCCTAATTATGGTTACGTGCAGACTGGATTTTTTTTTGGGGGGGGATATATATATATATATATATATATGTAGCTTATTTATATGAATATGTGGAAGTATGATTAATTCTGTCACAGAATCCACTATACAGTTGATAAATTCGAGCTATAGTATATATACACTCAGTTACTCACATATGGACCGGCAATTTTAAAACAAATAGTCTATTTTGAATATAGAAATGGAAATTTTAAAAAATGTTGCGCTCTGTCTGATTAATCAAGGGCAAAAAAATCGATCGATTCATTGATTATTACAATAATTGTTAGTTGCAGCCCGAATGAGTTCCATATAAAAGCAGCACATGTACAGGAATAATTACACGAGATGTGGCTCGAACACATAAGATTCGCTTGACATGGTTATGGGGTCACACTGAAAATGTTCACTAGATTAAGCATGTACTGCATCAAATTATAAAAAGAAATGATTATCTTACACGCCCTTTCGGATTCGAGGTACCGTCAGCTCACTGAGAATGTTTTGGTCCAAACAGAACTGTCAAGCTTTTTTCAGTTGCCCCACTTCAATATTTACTGGCCTCGGTTTGGCGGGGAAGTGGCCATGTCAAACCCAACTTATAATACGTTTGAAACTGCCACTTCACCTTGCGGTATCTTTTTATATAAATTCTAAAATAAATTTGTTCATCTGCCAATTACAGTGAAAAATTAAAAACATATAAAAGTTTGAAGAGAGGAAACGCAAACAACAATCTCATCAAGACCGAGTGTGTGTGTGTGTGTGTCACCTGTAATGTGATTAAAGCGCTGCATCAGTGTAGGAACAGTGGCGAGAAACAGCGCCTGTTGTGCCCGATTGTTCTGTGTCTCTCGTTCCCAGTAACCTGCATCAACTACACCGAACTTCTTTATCCACTCCACCTTCGGGATCATTTTCCTGTCATTATTGTCATAGTAAACAAACTGCTCTCCATCCAACAGGCCAACAGCAGTGAACTCTGGGGCATTTGTTCCTGGTGTACGTCCGGTGTAGACATACTGCAGAGAGTGTGTCCCTGAAAAAGTTTAAAATGGGTTAACACACACACAAAAAACATGGGTTAACACACACACACACACACACACATTCATGAATATAATATTTCTTTTAAAGGCCTCAAGAAAAAAGACACAGACACACAAAAAAAAAAAAAAAAAAAAAAAAAAAAAAAATAATATATATATATATATATATATATATATATATATATATATATATATATATATATATATATATATATATATATATATATATATATATAAGATTCTTCTATAATCACCTGAAGAGAGAGGATGGTTTCACCACCCCTTGAAACAGATCTGTAGTGATAAATGGAGTTTCAATAGAAAGTCTTTGCCCTGTCCTTTTATTTATTTATATATATATATACATATATATATATATATATATATATATATATATATATATATATATATATATATATGTATGTGTGTGTGTGTGTGTGTGTGTGTGTGTTTCCCCTTCAGAACAGAATAAATTTCGGATTCTGTCGTCACTTACCCTGCTGATGGGTTGGCTTCCTCGTCAATAATAATTCCTAAATGTTTTCTTTTAAGACGCTCTCGCGTCACTGTAGCACTCCCGTGCAGAGCCATCTCACGTTTGCAAAGCTTGCATTCAACACATTTTCGGGGACGATGGAGATTAAAATGCTCCCAAACTTTTCAAGATTTTGGTCAAACACTTTTTTTTCCATCCCACTGCAACTGGCAGTTGACTGAGCCATGTTGTGTAATGTTTATAAAGATGGAAAAATGTCCCTCGATCTCGGTCTACAATTCACCCATATTTTGCATTTACAGCGAGGCGAACGTATGACACATCCCTTCAACTCCGCCTGTAGTGGCTGACTTACGCAATAATCACGAGAATATTCGATAACGAGATTTATTGCCAACACTTTTAATAATTGATTTTTATCGATTTAATTGATTCGACACTACTTTTAAGTTAAAGAGGTTTCCAAATCCAGAAATCTCCCCCTTGTGGTGAATATGAATAGTTGTGTCTGTGTTGTCTGTGATGCTCGAGCACAGCGGTCACTAATGGGTGCAGTCTGTGTCCGAACCCAAAAGCTGTACCATATGGACAGTTGATTAAAACCTGAAGTGCACTTCTATTTTAAACAGCGCAGCTCTTGCAATCTTTACAGGAGTGACGGAGCGAGTGAGGAAACACAGACCAACAGCAGACGAGTTAAAAGCGCCCAATGTGATACACACTCATCCAATCCTGTCTGCGCATTCCAGGTAGAAAACATTTCAACTTTACAGTGCAAACAGATGAGAGCTGGAGGTAAATTACACAGGAAAAGAGACAGCGACACATGTAGAGAAAATTAAGAGGGCTGCAGATCACTGAGCAAGAGAAAGGAAGAGACGAGTGAGATGGAGAAAAGTAAAGAAAACTAGCGCTCTCCCCACAAACACAAAAACAACGTGTACAGTGAAATAGAGAATTCAAACAGGAAAGGACGGCGTCCATCAGTAAACCAGTGTGTCTCTTATTTTTATTAAAGGTGCTAATGTGAAGCATTAAACATTAAGCTTTGGAACTCAAATCTGAAGTGAGATTTCAGGCAATAAGTCGTCTCAGGGCCCAACATGCCCAGTCCACCAGGATCATATATACATGTTCGGTTCTGTGTTTCGTGAGAATAAACATTATCAAAAAATTAATACACGGAATATATGGTCTCATTTAGAATATGAGAAAATAAAATCTGACTAAAAAGATTAACTTTAATAAAATGGGCACCATGGGCAGTGCTGGCCTAGCAGTATAGGGCGCTGGATCGCTGATATATACACACACATAAATATTTATTATTACTATTGTATTATATCCCACTTTCCACAAGGTTGTCACTGTCCCCCCCCAGTGCAGCTAACTGAGTTATCAAAGGCGGGCCATGTCTGTCACTGTCTATGGTGAGAGGCATGTAAAAGAACCATTGCTGACTTTCGTAAAGAGTAGCTGCAAAGTCGTCAGCGTGTTTCTGTCCCTTGCTAAAAAGGGTTGTGACAGGAAGGGCATCCGATGTAAAAAAAAAAAAAAAAACCTCTGCCAAATCAAACGTGCGAATCAGATGATTCGCTGTGGCGACTCCCGAGTAAAAGGGAAAAAGCCGAAAGGAAGACAGACTATTGTATTATATCAGAATTGATGACAATGACAATACTTTATTGCCCAAGGAGGGAATTTGTCTTGCACGTACACAGGCTCCATAAAACATACATACATAAAAAACATATTACAAACATGAAAACATAATACATATATAACATTAAAATGTCTTAAGGTGCAATGTAAGAAGACTAGCACTAAAAGTTCAAAAAATGAAATTTAAAAATACTTTAGAGAATACTATATGTCAAAACAGGCATGTAACGACTTAAGACATAAAACTGAGTTTTTAAATTAGATAACGCAACAGATAAAAACAGTGGTACAAGATGTACAGTATACAAGAGACTAAAAGGTGGAGGCTACTTGTTTAGAAGGAAAATGCTAGTTGGTATATAGGATGTACGGGCTCTCTTTGATTTAAGTTTAGGTAATTGATATCTGCGGCCGGAAGGAAGAAGGATATATTCAGGATGAAGAACATGAGTTTCGTCGTTAATAATTTTGGATGCTAAATTTAGTACACGAGATTCATAAAAGTAGTCAATAGGGTCTAAAGGAGTTCCAATGATTTTGCTGCTTACGTTTACAATTTTGCCAAGTTTGTTTTTGTTTTTGAGAGAGAGGGTGCCGTACCAACATTGTACACTAAAAAGTAAAACAGATTGCACACATGATTTGTAAAATAACAACATAATGGTTTTATCAATATGAAAAGATCTGAGTTTGCGAAGGAAGAACAGTCTTTGTTGACACTTGTTGTACACGGCATCAGTGTTCTGTGTAAAAGTCAGCTTATTGTCAATGATAGTTCCCAGATATTTGTATTGGTCAACTTGTTCAACAGTCTCTGAGTTAATTACGACAGGTGCATGATCAGATTTTTTTGTTCTAAAGTCTATGATGAGTTCCTTCGTTTTCTTTACATTCAGCTGTAGGAAATTGTCCTCACACCATGAGTTGAAGTTATAAATGTCCTCTCGGTAGCTGGCTAAAGACTCGCAATCACTAAGGAGACTCACAAGGGCGGCGTCGTCTGCGAACTTGATGGTAGAGCAATTTGAGTGGGTACTGACACAGTCGTTAGTATAGAGGATGAACAACACAGGGGAGAGAACACATCCCTGTGGAGCCCCCGTGTTGATGGTAACTCTACTGGACATGCTGTCGTTAACCCTCACGTACTGGGTTCTGTCTCTCAGGAAGTTGAGGATCCATTTGATCACTGCATTGTTTACGGATAAGCGTTGAAGTTTCTCAATCATTAGGTGTGGCTGTATGGTGTTAAATGCGGATGAAAAGTCAATGAACAGAACCCGAGCAAATGACTTCGGAGTTTCAAGATGTTGGTATACCTGGTTTAGAAGTGTGATTGTGGCGTCTTCAACTCCCCCTTTTGCCCTGTAAGCGAATTGTAGAGGGTCCAGCTTGTCTTGGACGTCGCGTAGCAACGACTTCAGCACCAACCTCTCCAAGCACTTCATGACAACCGATGTAAGGGCCACAGGCCTGTAGTCGTTTAGAGTTGATGGTTTGGTTTTCTTAGGTACAGGAACTATTTCCGACAATTTCCAAAGTTTTGGTATTAAATTAGAATCCAGTGACATTTGGAATAATTTACAAAACACTTCACTGAGCTGGTCGCGACACTTCTTTAGGACCTTGCCGTCCAAGTTATCTGGTCTAGATGCTTTACGTATGTTCAGTTTGGAGAACTCATTGATGACGTCATCGTGTTTAAGTAGTATCGGGCTCGAGTTGTTGGCGTCTAAATCCGAATACAAGCGATCACATTGTTGACTAAAATCGAAACAATCAAACCTTGCATAAAAGTCATCGAGTTCACTGGCGAATGCAATTTTATCGGGAACATTGATGGCTTGTCTCTCGCTTTTACTACCAATCATAGTTCTTACACCACTCCAAGCTTGACGAAGGTTGTTTGTGTAAAACTGACGCTCGATCTTCTCCTTGTAGGCCTGCTTACATTGTCTTATTGTACAATCAATTTCCTTCTGAACAAGCCTCAAATCATCTCTGTTTTGTTCCATGAAAGCTATTTTCTTCTTGTTAAGCAGCAACTTTAACTCTTTTGTGACCCAGGGCTTGTTATTCGGGTAGACTTTTACTGTTTTACTGGGAATAATATTGTCCACACAAAAGTTTATATAACATGATATCTGATCAGTAACAGTATCCAAGTTTGCACAATCGTCAAAGAAAATGTCCCAGTTTGTACAGTCAAAACACCCTTTCAAACTTTCAATAGAATCAGAATCCCACGTCCTCACAACCTTTGAGTGAATTTTGTCCATTTTCAATGTAGTCTTATACTTAGGCATTGTTAGAATATATCTCTGACCTAAATACGTACATGTTTATTGAGTCATGAAGCAAGACGTTCTTCTTATCTTGTTTTACCCCGATGTCCTAAGTTTTGTGTAAAACATCAACCAGACTTAACTGGATGTTCAGGGCTGTCCTCTTTTATCTTCACCTACTTACGTACGAATGCAAACAGTTACGTAAATAACATGATATGGTGCTATCCATACACACACATACACACACACACATACACCCATACACATACACCCATACACATAGACACACATACACCCACATACACACGCATACACACACATACACACACATACACACACATACACACACATACACACACATACACACACACACACACACACACACACACACACACACACACACACACACACGATGCTATGACGAATGTACTTTGACCAAGGACATATGACTCTGTGAATTATCTGCTTGCAAACACAAAGAAACTGCATAAAAAGCTTGTGCTCAGAAACACACTCTGAGCTTCTGATGAATAAACCAGACTGATTTCACTCGTGTGGTTCGTTGTCTGTTGCTCCCGGAGCGCTCTAAGACGTTGAGATACAGGAATCCAGATCGTGCAGGTTTACATAAGAGCTTCTACAGAGAGAGTTCTTACAATTTGGTGACCCCGACGTGATACTCCTGATCAGGTAAGACAAGATTTGTTTGACTACCTGGTTAGCAGTATCTGAGCGTCTGTTATCCCCTTTTCATAAGGGACGGTTATCCTCAGTTGCTATAACTGGGACGGTTATCCTCAGTTGCTATAACTGGGACGGTTATCCTCAGTTGCTATAACTGGGACGGTTATCCTCAGTTGCTATAACTGGGACGGTTTATCCTCAGTTGCTATAACTGGGACGGGTTATCCTCAGTTGCTATAACTGGGAAGAGCGCTATACAAAAAAGGTGCACCTGTATTCCTGTATGCCAACGTATTTTTTGTTGTTTTGTTGTTAGGGGGTAAACAATGGGAAATTCCTACCCAAAGCCTAAGGCCCGGGAAACTCCGAAGGAGTGGATGAATAGATGTGGTCTAGCTTATTATACTGAGCCATGGCTCAGCAATTTGGCGGGATGGACTGAGGGACTCGACCAAGTACCAAACTTTCCTCGAAATGGGACTTTTGATGCAGGATTTCTGACATCCACAAGATCGCATGATTTATGATGGATTGGGCAACCCCTCCTAGGATTATGAATACATGAAGGAGGCTCATGTAAAATGGTATGAAATGCGCTCGTACTGGTTGCAACTTAAAAAGCTCTTCGAGCCCAAGAAGGTGACTCAGAGTGTCCCCAAACCTAAATTAATGAGTAAAGAAAAGGGAAAAAGGGAATACCAAAAGTCCAGCTTGCTGTGTACAAACTGTGTCCCCCGTAACACCACCTATCGGTCCACCCTCTTCTGGCGGGACAATCCCGAGGCCAGAGGTCCACGAATCCAGAGGTCCACCCCTTCTCCTACATTTTCCTGATGATCATACGCTTGATAAATTACAGATATCCTATTCTTTTGTACATATGTCCGAATGCCCCTTTAATTTGTTAGGCCGTGACCTCATGAGTGTTCTGGGGTTCCAAATCTCTTTCCAAGGTTCGAGCATGACCATCCAAACGTGCGACACCTCCTCCGTTTCTCTGTTATCATTGCAAGCGCAGCCCTTGCCTTTTAATGTTAATTCGGCGTGCGTGGCGAGTTCCACCTCGCCCCCTGTACTCGACACACTGCCCACCAATCTTTGGGCAGAGCATAAGAATGACGTGGGTTGTGTGGACTGCGTCCCATATGAAGCTACCGTGAAGCACATTTCGCCCGTGTACATCCGACAATACCCCTTGTCGCCTAAAAAATGTTGGGTATCGACACTATTTTGGCCGCTCTTTTGGAACAGGGTGTCATTGTGCCGTGCACAAGCCCTTATAACACGCCTGTGAACCCGGTTCCTAAGCCAGACGGTTCCTGGCGTCTGACACAAGACCTCAGAAAAATTAACGAGCTCATCGTTCCAGTTTCACCGGTTGTTCCGGATGTGCCCTCTATTATGGCTTCTATTCCTTGTGATCACACTCATTTCTCCGTAATCGACCTGTGCTCGGCGTTTTTTTAGTATCCCTGTTGAGCCAAGCACACAACCTCTCTTCGCTTTCACACACCGGCAGCGACAGTATACGTGGACTAGATTACCTCAAGGATTTATTGACTCTCCGGCCGTGTTTTCGGCTGCAGTTAGGGACGCGTTGGGTTCTTTGGACGTCCCCGTTGGTTCCTGCGTACACTCTTAGGCTGATGACCTCCTGGTTACAGGGTTTACCTATGAACTATGCCTCGACACCACTGTCCAGTTGCTCCTCTTACTGGAAAAAAAAAAGGGTTTCAAGGTCTCCAAGCCCAAGTTACAGTTCTGCCTCCCACTGTGATATATCTGGGCTATGAACTCTCTCACGGGATAAACCGCCTTACTCAGGATCGCGTCAAGATCATAGTGGACACTCAGAAGCCTGCCACTAAACAAGCGCTCCTGGCTTTCCTGGGGCTCATTAACTACTGCCGCCAATGGATCCCGGACTGTTCCTTTTATGACAAACGTTTACGCTCTGCCGTGGCTCACACTGACCCTCTCCATCAACCCTTGGTCTGGACTGAGGACATGCTGGAGGCATCCAAAGCCCTGAAGTCGGCCCTATGCTCCGCCCGGCTCTCGGGCTCCCGGATTACAACAAACCCTTTCATCTCTCGTCGCTCACCAGGCCGGCACGGCTTCTGGAGTCTTGGCGCGGGACCACGGGGGGACTTAGGCCTTGTGCTTTCCTCTCCAAAACTCTAGATACTGTGGCTCAGGGTTTACCTGCCTGTCTCCGGCGCTGTCGCTGCCAGTGCGGTGTTAGTTCTCGAAGCAGAAAAAATAGTGCTCTCTCATCCACTCGTTTTACACACCAGCCATCAGGTTAGGCATATCCTTAATACTCTGTCTACACAACACATGTCTTCTCAACGTCGTTCAGGTTACGAGGCCATCCTTTGTGCTACTGACAACCTAACTATATCCTGTTCCTCTTCCCTAGATAACGTGGCGCAGGCTCTACAGCGCCTGCTTAATGCTCATGACGACTGCGAACCATTGGAACATGACTGCATGGACACCATTGTTCATGACACCAGCATTAGATCCGACTTAATGTCTACTCCTCTCTCCACAGGTCTCTCCCTGTTTGTAGACGGGTCATGCTCGAAACCCTCCGACGGAGTGTTCCTCTCTTGACTCGCAGTAGGTTCCTTACCGGACCAAGTTTTGGAAGCGTACTCGCTCCCCTTTAATTCCGCTCAAGCAGCAGAGTTATATGCGCTCACTCGGGCATGCACTCTCGCTTCCGACCAGGATGTTACTATATACACTGACTCTCGTTACGCTTTTGCCGTATCTGGCAATCTCGTGGTTTCACTGCTGCTGACGGTAAGCCCATTTCACATTCCACCTTAGTCCAGAATCTTATTGTGTCCTGCAATCTCCCGCTCCGTTTAGCGATCGTAAAGACCCGCGGTCATTCCTCTGACCACACTGATGAGGCACGAGGTAACTCTTTGGCTGATCGCGCGGCTAAACAGGCTGCCTCGCTCGGCTCCATGCCGCCGTTCCTGCAGCCCGCGCTGGTGTCAACCTCACACATGCTTAGCGCCCTCCTCCCTGACTTGGTTGATTTTTGGTCCTCGCAGGGCTCTCAGCCCTCGGGTGACGGCATTCTACTCGATTCGACCGGTCGCTTATGTCTGCCCACGCACTGCCTTCCTTTCCTCGTCCGCGAGTTTCACGGGCCTACACATCGCGGTCGAAGAGGGGTGGTGACAGATATGGAAAAAGATTTTTGTATACGACAACTAGCCTCTACGGTGCACAGCATTCTGGACAAATGCCTGATTTGTGCACAGAACAATGTGTCCAAAACACATGCATCACATCAGCATCTGCCGAAACCAGATACTCCCTTCCAGGAGTGGCAGATAGATTTTACTCACATGCCCCGGCAGGGCCCCTTTAAATATCTATTGGTTATCGTGGATAAATTCTCTCGATGGGTTGAAGCTTTCCCGTGTGGGAACAGCAACGCCCGAGTAGTGGTTCAAAAGTTATCACAGGAAATTATTCCCAGATATGGCCTCCCGTTGGGTATTGATTCGACAAAGGCACACCATTCACCTCAAAAGTCACTCAACTGTTGGCCCAAGAGCTAAAGCCCAATTGGCGTTTCCATGTCCCATATCACCCTCAGTCCTCCGGAATAGTGGAACGAACAAACAGAACCATTAAAGGGAAATTACAAAGCAATGCACGCCACCGGATCCAGGAATTGGGTTTCGTGCTGCCTGTGGTCCTAAGCGGATCTGCGGATGACCTCGCAGGTGGCCTTAGGGAATCTATCCCCTTATGAAGTGGTAATGGGGAGACCCTTTCCTGCTCCTTGGAGGAAGGGAAAACAGGCTTTGGGTACGGAAGATCTAGACATACACATGAGCGAGTATGCCGTGGGCCTTGTTAAGGTCCTAAATGACTATTGGGAACGCACTAATCAGAATACTTCGGTCCCGGCCGATGCAAGCACTCATGCCTTCAAGGTAGGAGACAAGGTGCTGGTCAAGAAATTTGCAAAACTAAATTCATCTTTGGGAGACACACCTTACAGTGAGCCCACGGAGATACTCGCTGTAACCCGTACCGCCGTACTAACTGACCTCTTTCCACAGTGGATCCATGCTACCAGACTGAAGAAAACCCCACAATGAAGTATTGTATTGTTTGTTTTTGTGTGACCATGATGTTGTCTATCTTTATTACCTCTGTTCCAGGTCATAAGACACATATATCACCTAAGAGGGGAGAAGTGTTTTCTAACGGATTCGGCTCAACATAAGCTTACGAGTACCACCTTTACACCCTCTCGTACTGGGAACGGATAACCGAAAATATCCTGTGTTATGTATACCCTCCATGTTCTGCTCTTGCTCGGGCTGATGTGCTCAGCCCCGGGTCTTTGTACATATTACCGTCATCCTGAAAATAACATGTTCTGGCAGTATTTGAATTTTACTGTGAAACGTGATGTAACTTTAGAAGAATGTATTGTTTGCTCTCTGTTTCCTCCATTCCCTTTTTTGTATATTCACTCCATATTTAACCATGTTTGTGCCTGTATGCATTTGTCTGCTGTTGGTGTGTGTGTTCGGACCTTGCATCCTTAGGTGTCTGCTGAATCGTGTGTGGGCCCTGATGGACGCTTTCAGTGGACCAAAGTATACGCAACTGGATGCGCAGTCCGACGGCACCTCTTACCCTTCGTCCCGGGTGTAGTGAGGAGTCGGGATCTTGAGGGGACCTGAGTATCTCGAGGCAGTGGGCGAAGGGCGTCGCAGCTCAAGCTGCCCTTCAAGCACAGGCCCCGATCAACCGCGGTCCCTGGTCTCCTGAAAGATCCCGACCTTCGACACCCGCTGAACCTTTGTGTATTCTGCAACGAATGATTTATACTTCATGATCATTAAAGTATAAAAGTGGGGAACTGTTAGAATATATCTCTGACCTTATACGTACATGTTTATTGAATCATGAAGCAAGACGTTCTTCTTATCTTGTTTTACCCCGATGTCCTAAGTTTTGTGTAAAACATCAACCGGACTTAACTGGATGTTCAGGGCTGTCCTCTTTTATCTTCACCTACTTACGTACGAATGCAAACAGTTACGTAAATAACATGATATGGTGCTATCCACACACACACATACATATACACACCCATACACACATACACACACACACATATACACCCACACATACACACATACACACACATATACACACACACACATACACACACATACACACATACACACACATACACACACACACACACACACCCACCCGATGCTATGACGAATGTACTTTGACCAAGGACATATGACTCTGTGAATTATCTGCTTGCAAACACAAAGAAACTGCATAAAAAGCTTGTGCTCAGAAACACACTCTGAGCTTCTGATGAATAAACCAGACTGATTTCACTCGTGTGGTTCGTTGTCTGTTGCTCCCGGAGCGCTCTAAGACGTTGAGATACAGGAATCCAGATCGTGCAGGTTTACATAAGAGCTTCTACAGAGAGAGTTTTTACAGGCATTAAGTATACTCCGTTGTGGTCAGATGATCCCAGAGGCGGCTTACTCACAGTTTTATAGGCGTGTTTAACGTTCCCGTAACAGAGGTCGATTGTCTTGTTTCTGTGGGTTTTACATGTCACATATTGTTCGTAGTGTGGTAAAGTTTGTTTAAGTGAACAACTGTTGAAGTCGCCGAGAATTAGTTTCGGTGCTTCAGGAGAGAGATTTTCTAATTTTTGCATGTGGTCATAGATTTGATCAGCTGCCTTCTTGTCGTTAGCACTTGGAGGAATATACTCCAGTGTTATGAAGACTTGTCCAAACTCTCGTGGTAGATAGAATGGACGAAACGATACAGACAGAAGTTCAATATCAGATGAACATACTCTGTTTCTTATCGTAAAGTTAGTGCATCACTTAGAGTTCACGTATATGCAAACGCCGCCCCCGATGGTCATCCCGGTAGCGTCGGTGTCTCTGTCGAGGCGGATAGGGGGTCCGAACCCGGGTAGTGTAATCACAGAGTCGTCAACCTGTCTATTCAACCATGTCTCTGTAAAGCACAACAGTGAACTATCACGGTACTCAAACAGATGTTCCACACATGCATGGAGTTCATTGAGCTTGTTTTTGATGGACCGTACGTTTGAAAGCAGTATAGTGGGAAGCGCGGGTTTGTAGTTACGGGCTCGAACTCGACGTCTCACACCCCCTTTCTTACCTCTTTTACGTCGTTTTGTGGTGGTATGGTCCTCTGAAGTCAGTACACAATCCTGAGGTATATCCAGTTTAAGGCTACTCACATCCAGATTGTCACTGAAGGATAATAAGAACTCCCGTCCATAGCGAATGTAATGACTGTAGTCGCCATGTTGTTTACCCAAGCCGTATCCCGCTTGTGTGCAATCGACAACATTATGTTGAAATATGATCATTTTGAGCAAATGCAGCGTCAAAATGCTCAAAATAAGTGTCCCCATGTTAGGAAAGTCATTCGCAATGAACAAATTCGTCACAGTAACACACAGAAGGACATAAAACAACAAAGCTCGGAGCTCTGAACGTGCGCGTCGCCAGCTGTGCAGCGCCACATATAAATTATTATGTATGGTTCATATAAGAGTAAAACATTTTGTTACTTTTTTCACATCCCTCATCACCGCTGTTAGTGTTAAACTTTAATCTTTTGGTGAAATAAATAATAATAAATATAATATTACAGAACTCACTTGCTAATGCAATTTGAAGAAAAGCTGTGAAAAAAATTACAGACTTCATGACTGATCCGAATTTCTCCATCGTTCCGTGTAAGCGATTCTCGAATATAATAATCAACATATTATCTGTTCTTTTCTCTTCAATCCCCACTTTTTTTTTTTTTTTTTTTACGGTTTAATTCCGTAACAGAACCTTCTTCATCATTTCCTGATCATATCCAACACTAAACTTTACTTCCGCCTGCCCAGGAATATTTATACCACCGATCTATCCAATCAGAATTCAGGACTTTAACCAATCATAATTTAGGATTTAGGCGCGTCACCACTTTCTAAGGCGAATGGAAGATTCCAGGATTATTCCGAAAGTAAAACGAAATATTCTGTTGGAAATAAGTTTCGATTTACACGAAAAAGGCATTTAGAATGCATCTTATTTTTATTCGTAATATTTAATTAAACACATCGTGATGTATTTTCATTAGAAAACACGTTTTCTTTGTTTAGATTGTAGACTGTTCTTTCGATTAAATTAAATACAAATACTAAAATATTTATGATTAAAACACATTAATGTGAGATTTATATTACTCAGTTTATTATATACTCAGTTATTATTAATTAAGTTTAAATATAAATTGACACCACTTACAATATATACTACAATCCCAAATCAGAAAACGTTGACACTGGAAAATATGAATAAAAAAGTAATTAGTAATTTATAACTTTTCCCTGAAGTTGTGTTTCATTGCAGACTGTAAGAACACAATATAGTTCATGTTCTGTCTGGTCCACGTCATTTCGTTTCTAAACGAACATCCATTCTTGCCATTCAGGCTCGAGCACATTCCAAAAAAGTTGGGACAGTACAGTATTTACTACTTTATATTGTTCACATTCCTTCTAACTACAATTAAAACATGTTTAGGGACTGAAGTAAACAAGTGTTGAAGTAAACAAGTAAACAAGTGTTGCAGTTGTTAGTTCGTCCCATTTTTCCCCACAAACAAACTTTTTAGGTGTGCAGCAGTACGGGGTCTTTGTGACATTTTGAGTTTTAAAATGCACCAAACATTCTCTATAGGAGACAAGTCAGGGCTGCAGGCAGGCCAGCCAAGCACCGCCCCCTCTTCTCACGCAGCCATGCCTTTGTTATGTGTGCAGTATGTGATCTGTCTGTCTGTCTTCCTTTCGGCTTTTTCCCTTTTACTCGGGAGTCGCCACAGCGAATCATCTGATTCGCACGTTTGATTTGGCAGAGGTTTTTT
The DNA here is from genome assembly GCA_024760905.1 of Plotosus lineatus. NCBI lineage: Eukaryota > Metazoa > Chordata > Actinopteri > Siluriformes > Plotosidae > Plotosus > Plotosus lineatus. Next base: position 12,042,460 of record CM045734.1, on the reverse strand, counting down.
TTTTTTTTTTTTTTTACGTCGGATATCCTTCCTGTCACAACCCTTTTAGCAAGGGACAGAAACACGCTGACGGCTTTGCAGCTACTCTTTACGAAAGTCAGCAATGGTTCTTGTACATGCCTCTCACCATAGACAGTGAGGGACATGGCCCGCCTTTGATAACCCAGTTAGCCGCACTGGGGGGGACAGTGACAACCTTGTGGAGAGTGGGACTCGAACCCCCAACCTTTGGATCAGCGATCCAGCGCCCTATACCACTATCTGGCACTGTCTTAATAAGCATGGGATTTGGCTCAGTACAGTTTTGCTGGCATTTTTTGATGTAACTGCGTTCTGTAGTGCGTGAGGGTGATTTCCTGAAGGAGTGCTGAGCCCACGCAGTTTATTGGCGACTGATGATTTTTAATGCAGTGCCGTCTGAGGGCTCGGAGATCTCGGCCTTTCGGTTTGGGCTTGAGCCCTTGCTCTTTGCACATTGTAATTCCTCTGGAATCACCATCAAGGGAGAAATGCCCAAATCTCCTCCTATTTTTCTTACAGAAATGCTTTTCTTCATCATTTCTGTGATTTTTTTCACGCACTTGGTCGCAGATTAACGATCTCTGCCCATCTTTGCTCCTAAAGGACTCGGCCTTCCCTGGATACTGCTTTTGTATCAAATCATGATTTCAATCAACTGCTGACATCAAGAGTTTCAAATCACATCATTATTTATTTATTATATCTCATTCCTACCCCTAAATTGCCCCGTCCCAACTTTTTTGGAATGTGGAATGTTTTGGAGCCTGAATGGAAGAATTGATGTTTATTTACAAATCAAATGATTTTGACAAGAAACAACATGAATTATGTTGTGTTCATACAGTCTGCAATGAAACACAATTTCAGGGAAATTTATAAATAAGTGCTTTCCTTTTTTTATTCTCATTTTCTACACTGTCCCATCGTTTTCTGATTCGGGGTTGTACATAATCATCTCTCTCTCTCTCTCTCTCTCTCTTCTCTCTCTCTTCTCTCTCTCTCTCTTCCTCCTCTGTGAGTGTTCTTACCTGAGAACTTTTTTCTACGATTAAAAAATGTGTTTATGTCTACATCATTACTTAACACACAGCTGTAATGGAGGATGGGCTAGAGATTGGAGTGGAGTTTGTAAAGTGGTTGAGATGAACGTTGAGATTAAGGTTGAAATGGAGATATGGGTTGAGGTTGTGATGGAGGTTGGAATGAAGGCTAGGCTTGAGGATAGAATGAAGGATGGGATGGATGATGAAGCAGAGAATGAGATGCCGGATGGGGCAGAGGATGAAGTGGAGGTTAGGGTAGAGGATAGGGTGGAGGGTGGGGAGGGGGATGGGAATGAGGTTTGGATGGAGTTTGAAATGGAGGGTGGGGTAGAGGGTGGGATGGAGGTTGGAATATGGGCTGGGATGGAGGATAGGGTGGAAGACGGGGCTGAGGTTGCTGCACAAGATGGGGTGGTGGTTGGAATGGAGATTGGGATGGAGATTGGGATGGAGGATGGGGAAGTCAGATGAGATTGTGAAAATGATGTGGCGACACTTCAGATTCACTCCTGAATCTGTCACAGTGAACCAACACGCCTCCTTCAAGCACATAATAATCCCTGCAACAGAACTGGAAATATATAGAAATATTTTTCTTTTGTCCTTCCTTGTATTCTTAAAGAATCTTGAAGCAGTGATTTGATTTAAAGATGTAATAATTTAAATACAGTAGTCAGTCCTGAGCTGATGGTGTACATGTAGTACTTTTCATGCTGTGTCTGTGCGTTGAAACGATTGCTTTAAACAGACCAGTGACACAAACTGTCACAACATTTTCCACAACAATTAAAATGGAGGTTGCCCCGAAAACACGAATTAAAGACCTGTGGGAAAGTTTACACTTTAGGCCGAGCTGGTGGATGGCAAAAGGCTACGAAATCACCGCGCACAAAAACCTGACAATTAATACATGCACACGTTGGAACTCTGTAAAGATAATTTAATAACTTCAACAGAATTCTTATATGCAATAGCTATCTTTTTTGTTTTGTTTTGTTTTTTGGTTTTTTGGTTGCTGGTAAAATGAACTGTTATTGGGATATAATAACGTGCTGATGGAAGTAAACCTAGAGCCCTTCTTGCATACATCGCCTAAAAATTTGTTAAAATTGATTACTCGCTCAACAAGTTAAGACCAGCAGGAATAAAAACAACCATTTTACAAGGTTTTTTGTTTGTTTGTTTTTGGGGTTTTTTTGGAAATCAGGTACATTAACATCAGCAGATCTATGATACAAGGAATAAAAACGAATGGCCTCACTCACCATTTTTATAGGGAAACATTCCCTTTACAATCCACGAGAAAAGAGTTTGGTTTCACTGAATTGATGAATTGATTTCACACTCGTATAATTAACTCAATAATAAAATGTTCTGTTCTTCATTTAAATACTTTCAATGAATTCAATTCATAACAAAAGACAAGGACATTCTCTTTACACTAATCGCGCATCGTATCTGTATTTTTTTGTAATACAAAATTAATCACTGAATATTTAATAAAGTGAAAATAAAAAGTCCAACAATTTTTATTAATTTTTATTAATTTGTCCAAAGGAGTTTTTGTGAAGAAAATAAAATACAGCACAACAAAATTGAAATACTTCCTTGAGTGTGTGTGTGCGTGCGCGTCTGTGTGTTGAGGTTTTCTCTGTGCACCTTCAGCGGCACACACTAACCTCTGTCATTAGTTGCTAGGCAGAAATTACATCAGCAGGTTAGATAAGCAGTGGTTGAGTTCCTCTCGGATGACTGTATTTCTTACTCTATCTCGGAGGGACATCCCCACCACCCTGCGAAAGCTCATTTCAGCCACTTGGTGATCTTCTTCTTTTGTTTACTACCCAAAGCTTGTGATCAGAGCTGAGGGGAAGATCATGGATCGACTGGAGAACCGAGAGCTTTGCCTTCTGGCTCAACTCCCTCTTCTCCTTCCGTTCCTCTTGAACAAGACCCCAAGATACTCAAAACTCCACCACTGGGGGCAGCACCTCATTCCAGACCCTCTTTCTAGTAATCAAGGGTTGGGTTGTTTTTTATTTTCCTCGAATGATTCAGCCGGTGTGTCTCCGTTTTCTTCATTATTAATCTATTCACTTGTTTTCTATATAAACATATTTTCCAACTGCTCCCCAGGTTTCCTTCATCCATAAAAATATTCCTGATGTTAATTAATTGTACAAGAACAGATGATAGTTTTGTTGTTCTCCATTGTATGGAGTGAGTGTTTAGTCGACACTGAATATAAAACAACTGTAAACATGTACAGAAAACCACACAGTGAACCGCAAAACTCAGACAAGTTCATCATTGTTCTATTTCAGAGAAGGCTGCTTCACCGAATATTTCCCAATAATCTGTCCTCACTTGTTGCATTAAAACCACAAAAATAAAGTTTATTTACCCCTCCCTGAATCGCCACCTTATCATGGTGGAGGGGTTTGCGTGACCTAATGATCCTAGGAGCTATGTTGTCGGGGGCATAATGCCCCTGGTAGGGTCACCCAAGGCAAACAGGTCCTGGGTGAAGGTCCAGAAAAAGTGTGATTCAGAAGACCCCTATGCCATCTCAGAGGAAACAATGGAAACAGTCTCCCTTGCCCGGACGCGGGTCACCGGGATTCCCTCCTGGGGCCAGGCCCAGGGGAGGGGCTCGAAGGCGAGTGCCTGGTGGTCGGGCTTATGCCCATGGAGCCTGGCCAGGTCTCGCCCGAAAAGGAGACATGGGTCCTCCCTCGCATGGACCCACCACCAGTGGGAGGAGTTTTAGGGGTCGGGTGCAATGTGAGTTGGGTGGCAGCCAAAGGCATGGGTTCTGTCGGACCGATCCTCGGCTACTTACTCTGACCCTTGGGACATGGAATGTCACCTCTCTGGTGGGGAAGGAGCCCCCCCCGTCTTGGTGCCCAAATGTTGGAGTTCGCCCCAGTTGACGAAAGGGTAGCTTCCCTCCGGCTTCGGGCAGGGGGATGGGTCCTGACTGTTATTTGTGCTTATGCACCAAATGATAGTTCAGAGTACTCACCCTTTTTGGAGTCTTTGGGGGAGTGTTGGAGAATGTTCCCTTGGAAGACTCACTCGTTGTCTTGGGAGACTTCAACGCGTATGTGGGCAACGATAGTGTGACCTGGAAGGGTGTGATCGGTAGGTACGGCTTCTCCAGTATGAATCCAAATGGTGTTTCGTTGTTGGACTTCTGTGCTCGTCACAGTTTGGCTATCATGAACACCATGTTTGAACATAAGTGTGTCCATAAGTGCACTTGGCACCAGGACACCCTAGGTCGCAATTCGATGATTGACTTTGTAGTCGTGTCATCGGACTTGCGACCATATGTTCTAGACACTCGGGTGAAGAGAGGAGCTGAGCTGTCTACTGATCACTACCTGGTGGTGAGTTGGCTTCGGTGGTGGGGGAGGTTGCCTCCCAGACCTGGCAGGCCCAAGCGTGTAATCAGGGTCTGCTGGGAACGTTTGGCGGAGTCCCCTGTCCGAGAGGCCTTTAACTCCCACCTCCAGCAGAGCTACAACCACGTCCTGGAGGAGGCAGGGAACATGGAATCCGAATGGGCCATGTTTCGTGCCTCCATTGCTGAGGCGGCAGCCCATAGCTGTGGCCGTAAGGTCGTCGGTGCTTGTCGTGGTGGTAATCCCCGAACCCGATGGTGGTGAAGGGGGCCGTCCAGCTGAAGAAGGAGGCCTATCGGGTTTTATTTGCCTGTGGGACTCCCGTGGCAGCAAACAGGTACTGGCAGGCCAAACATGCTGCAGCCAAGGCTGTTGCAGATGCAAAATCTCGGGCGTCGGAGGAGTTTGGTGAGGGCCTCGACAGTGATTATCGGTTGGCCTCAAAAAGGTTCTGGACCGCCATCCGACGCCTTAGGAGGGGGAACCAGTTCTTCACAAACACTGTTTACAGTGGAGGTGGGGAGTTGCTTACCTTGACTGGGGATGTTGTCGAGAGGTGGAGGGAATACTTTGTGGACCTCCTCAATCCCACCAACACGCCCTCCATGGAAGAGGAAGACCCTGGGGGTTTGGGTGGGGGTCTGCCCATCACTGGAGTGGAGGTCACTGAGGTTGTCAAAAAGCTCCTCAGTGGTCGAGCTCCGGGGTTAGGCAGGATCCGCCCTGAATATCTCAGGCCTCTGGATGTTGTAGGACTGTCTTGGTTGACACGTCTCTGCAACATCGCGTGGTCATCAGGGGCTGTACCTCTGGATTGGCAAACTGGGGTGGTGGTCCCAATTTTTAAGAAGGGGGACCGGAGGGTGTGTTCCAATTATCGGGGAATTACACTCCTCAGCCTACCTGGAAAAGTCTATGCAGGGGTATTAGAGAGGAGGATCCGACCGATAGTCGAACCTCGGATTCAGGAGGAGGAGCAATGTGGTTTTCGTCCTGGCCATAGCACTCTTGACCAACTCTATATGCTCCACAGGATTCTGGAGGGGACATAGGAGTTTGCCCAATCTGTCCACATGTGCTTTGTGGATTTGGAGAAGGCTTTCGACCATGTCCCTCGAACGATCTTGTGGGGCGTGCTCTGAGAGTACGGCGTTCCGGACCCGTTGCTACGAGCTATTCGGTTGCTGTATCACCGGAGCCAGAGTTTGGTCCGTATTTGCAACAACAGGTCAAATTCGTTTCCGAGGCTGTCCTTTGTCACTGATTCTATTCATAATTTTTATGGACAGAATTTTTAGGCGCAGTCGAGGCGATGAGGGGTTCTGGTTTGGTGGCCATTGGATCTCGTCTCTGATTTTTGTGGATGATATTGTCCTTTTGGCGTCATCAAGTCAGGACCTCCAGCTCTCATTGGAGCGATTCACAGCCGAGTGCGAAGCAGCCGGGATGAAGATCAGTACCTCCAAGTCTGAGGCCATGGTTCTCAGTCGGACAATGGTGGAATGCACCCTCCGGGTCGGGAATGAGGTCCTGCCCCAAGTGGAGAAGTTTAAGTATCTTGGGGTCTTGTTTACGAGTGAGGGAAGGATGGAGCGAGAGATCGACAGACGGATCGCTGCAGCCTCTGCTGTTAAGCGGTGCCTGTACCAGTCCGTCGTGGTGAATTTCGTCGTCAATTTACCAGCCGATCTATGCTTCAACCCTCACCTATGGTCACGAGCTTTGGGTAATGACCGAAAGAACAAGATCACAGATGCAAGCGGCTGAAATGAGCTTCCTTCACAGAGTGGCGGGGTTCTCCCTTAGAGATAAGGTGAGAAGCTCCACCATTCATCTTAAAAATTGAGAGCTCGGAGTAGCTCCTCCGCATTGAGAGGGGCCAGTTGAGGTGGCTCGGGCATCTGGTCAGAATGCCCCCGGACACCTCCCTGGTGTGCTGTTTCGGGCATGTCCAACTGGGAAGAAACCCCGGGGTCGACCTAGAACACGCTGGAGGGACTATGTCTCTCGGCTTGTCTCGGACTGCCTCGGTGACCCCTGGGGGAGTTGGAGGAAGTGGCTCGGGAGAGGGACGTCTGGACCTCTTTGCTTAGGTTGCTGCCCCCACGACCCGACCCTGGACTAAGCGGAAGATGACGATGATGATGATGATGATGATGATACCATTATTGGTTTTAGATCATAGCCAGTGGCTTACTGAGGGCCAACAACCTCACTGTTTGCCTATTAAATGGACAACCTTCATTTTATTCAAAAGAAAACATCCAAATAATAAACTTTTTTTCATGTATTGTCTTTTTTTTTCCACGGCAAGCAGCAGTACACACACACTAATCATCTCTTTTCTTGATTTTTTTTTTTTTTTTTTTGTTTCATCCCCGGCAGAATTGAAGGCGATGATAAGCAGCTCTCTGCATTGATATCATATGTACAGATCAGATCGACAGCTCAGATAAGCTGTTCTTACAATTTCTATCCAATAACGTTTTATTGCTCTGATTACATTTACAGCATTCTGCAGAGAAACCATGTGAGGTGGTTCGGGCATCTGGTTAGAATGCCTCCTAATCACCTTCCTGGTGGTGGTGTTTTGGGCATGTCTGACCAGGAAGAGACCCCGAGATTGGCCCAGAACACACCGAAGGAACGGTGTCTCTCAGCTGGTCTAGGAACACCTCTGTGTCAGCCATCAGCTACCTCTCTCTCTCTCTCTCTCTCTCTCTCTCTCTCTCTCTCTCTCTCTCTTTTCTTTCATTCCCAGCCTTCATTTATGTTTCCATTGTGTTCTCTGCACCATGGAATGGGGAACAACTCACAAAATTCCTCTTCTCTGAACATGTGTGTTGGTTCTGTGTTCCTGATTGAATTTTAACACTAAGAAAGGGGTGAGGCAGTTTCTGGGTTGGTTGCCCACTAACTGACCAAACTAAAGGCGGAGTCTGATCTGATATACTTCACAGAGCTGTGTGAACAATTTTTAGACAGATTTAAGCTGTTTTGCGTTGGGTTCACTATTGCATGCCTAACGTTTTGCTTCCTTTTGTTCTGCAGGCAGAGATCTCGGAGCTGCTTTGTCCTGGATGGGGGGTGGGGGGGGTGGTAGCCCATGCTGTACATCAGATACAAGCTCTCCATGAGGGAGAACAAGTTCAACACAAAAGATAAAAGAGTTTCTGGCCACAAAATGCACAGCTCTGTCTCTGGTCCTACCTACTGGGGCACGATGTATCCTCTGTCATGATTATACGCTGCTCGAAAGGCTCCACTGCATGAAAGACGCCAGAGCGTCCATCACTTGTTGGTATCTCGCTTTAAAGCCTCTCAAGTTTAAGGTCACAGGCTGGCAGTGCAGGTAGTGGTAACTGATTTCCTCTCTAAAAAGGGGTGGTCAGTAGCAGACTGATGGTGTGTGATGGGGTATGGCAATAAAGGCGGTGTGGAATGCCCTCTGCAGGAGGAGGGGAGTCAGAACCAGCAGGAATTGAATGAGTGCATGTGTGTCGACTTCCTATTTCTGATCCTATTTGTGTTCTCTGCGTGTTTGTACAAAGAGAGGAGCTGGTGACAAGAAACACACACACACACACACACACACACACACACACACACACACACAAATCTTAGTGCAGTAATATAAACAGCAATCCCTCACTACCCGTGGTTAACTGGGACCGATATCCCCTGCGACGATCAAATTTCGGGAAGTCGGATCACCCCCACCCGACTGACGTATACGTGCATGTACATGTGTATATAATATCAATAAATACATATTCAATACCCTAAATGCTAATAATAGCAATTAAACATAAAAAATAATGCATAAGATGTAAATAAAATATAAATACACACATACAGGCATGCACTCAGATGTGCACCTCACAAAAATGTAGCTAGTTTTGATGGGAGGTTTTGGGTTGTTTTTTGCTTCGTGTTTGTTTAGGTTTTTTTTTTTTTTTTTTTTTTGCATAATTGGCCTTGTTTTTGTGGCATTTTCCTTAACCTTTTCCCCTATTCTTCCTTAATTTCCTTATTTTTTATTTCGATGAATTAAAAAAAAAAAAAAAAAACGCGATGCACTGAAGCCGCATGAATTGAATCGCGAAGTGGTGAGGGATCCCTGTATGTGTGTGTGTGTGTGTGTGTGTGTGTGTGTGTGTGTGTGTGTGTGGTTTTGGTGCCATTCCGTGGGTCTCTCACCTGCGTAAGGATCCAGTTGATAGGGGAACTTTTGCAGTCCCATCCCTGGTGGATAAGACTCGCTACAGGAACATTTAATTTTGCTGAATATGCAGTTGGAAAAAAACAGTGTGATTGGCTGGACCATGTTCCTCAGAGAACTGGTAGTTGTCATGTAATACAGAACTTCCTGATGAGGAGAAATAGGCCATGACCAAATTAAGAAGAAAATGTGAACAACCTCCTTAGGACACAGCATCGTCTTCATCATCATCTGATTACCGTCCTGATCAACAGCTCCAACAATGGGCCTTATCCAACATCACTCACCCAAGTTCTGCAAACACACTGCTGGTATCTCATGCCAGGATATCGCGAAATAAAAGAGGCCTACTGCCCCTGTACAGGCAGAGCCGTTTCCATAAGAGAATATGTATACGAGAGAAATATAAGAGATTGTTCTTTAGCAAAAACTGTGCAAACTGTGTGATTTTCTCTGCCACCATTCTTGAGATTGGTGGTAGTTCACCAATGCATGGAACTTGGTGGCATGGTTCTTCCAGGTCAGATTTCAGATAGACATCAGCAACCTTGTAGATCGAACTTTGTGTTGAAGTGGAACATTACTCGAGAACTAGAGGCGAGTTCGCATGCATTCACCACTTTATTCGGAACACTTCTTTCCGTATCATGCACTCATCTATTCCTTCTGTCATGTGACAGAAATCAAATACATAAAGTCAACAGATACAGGTCAAAAACCTCACTTTATTTTACAGTACAAGGTCTTAAGCACAAGTGTCCCTCTGTTCACCCAGCAGTGTAAATAGGTACCAGTAAAAATATACTGGGAAGGTAACCTGCGATGGACTAGTGGCCCACCAGGAGGAGTTGAACTCCTGATTGAGCTACGCTATGGAAACTGGGGAGAAGCACCGGCCTGATGAGCTACTATGGCTCAGGCGTAAAAAGCCCAAAAGGACTTTACCTTACATATAACATGGACACAGTGCTGTTCCTGATTCCTGTGATATGGAACTGAAGCAAGCTCTTTGTAACTGACATCTGTGCACGAGAGATTTTCTCCAATTCGAGCATGCACTGTACATACAGTCATGGTTCTTGCACTTTTACTCACCGCACCACTCCCAAATTATCTCTCTTTTTCTCTCAAAGGATCTCAAATCGTTTCAGAGTCTCTGAGAGTCTCTGTCAGCCATGTTCATGGTTGGTGTGTACTAGGACTTCATGTTTGACTCAAGCGTGGATGTAAAAAAAGAAAAAAGAAGTAGATCCAAACTATAATTTTTATGTTATTGGTCAGCTGTGAAGCTTCAGACAGTACTTCAGAATGTGCACCAGTGTAAAAGTGTATCACATGATCATGTTCTCTGGTGCACATACTGTTTTATATAACTGTATAATGGTGCTTTATTTTTCTATGTTTTGCTATACTTAAATGTTTGTTGAGAATAATCAAATGGAATGCTTAAGGGGCCATTCTTCATGTCTGTTGTAAAAGTGCATACTTAAACAGAAGTGCATGCTGGGTACCCGTGACACCCATCTACTCTACACTCAGATACATTACACTTTAATATAGGCCAGTCTATAAAGTTGCTCCATTCTTTTCTTTTATTGTTTATTAATTTATACTATTTATGTATCTATTTATTTATTTACTTATATAATATATATGTATGTGTGTATGTTTGTACTTGTATCTATTTTTGCACCCCCTACTGATAGTACCTCAAGAGCCTGTAACAGTGAATTTCTCCATTGTGAGATTAATAAAGCTGTATCTTATCTGTATCTTATCTTATCTTTCACTGTTAGTGTGACCTTCAACAGACTTGACAGTTCCTAGCTGTAGATTACTTCGAGGTCAGGAGGTGGGGGGTGTTTGGGGGTTGTGATGCTCCCGAAAAGAGCCCAGATTTATCGCATCCTGTTGAGATAACAACGCATCAAAGACCCAGTCACAAACCCGGAAGGAGGAACCTGCTCTGCAGCCCTTAAAGCACCCGCGAGGGAGACCTCAGACCTTAACTAGCGTGTCTTTTATGCATGTTTGTTGGGTCTCCGTCCTTTGCAAACGACACAATAAAGCTTCTCATATTCAACTCAAAACCAGTCTCCAGTCGTCTTCTTCCACATTCAACGGATCCTAACAGTTTTGGGTGCTCGTCTGGGATGTGGTAGAGAAACGTGAGTTGAGGAAATTCGACCCAAACTTTTTCCTCGTGAACCAAGGAGAAGGACACAGGCCGGCAATCACTAACAGGTAAGCAGAACCTGTTTTAATCGAACTCTGCATATTGGCTAAACTAAAAACTGTGTCCTCTCCGGAAGTTTGAAGGAAAAGGATTAAAAAGAGTTGTATGAGAACCTAATTTTAAGATTTAAGGTAAATTAAGAGAAATAAGAGATTTAAGAGTGAATATAGACGCGCCTTGGTGGTGGCGTACCCTCCCGGTCTCTGACGAGGGGCCGTGGTAAAGGCTGGGTTGGAGTCCCGGGGATTGAGGCTCCCCAAAGTACCACGTCAGTGCTATAAAACTGTACGTCGTAGTCGGGTGAAAGGCCCTCAACGGATTAGCCATTGAAAGCATGCGTCTATGCGGGTGAAAGGCCCCCAATACGCAGAGGTATTGGAAGCATTATTTGGGTGAAAGGCCCCCAATACGCAGAGGTATTGGAAGCATTAAAGAGACTAATTCTTCTTTTACTTTCGGCTGCTCCCTTCAGGGGTCGCCACAGCAAATCATCCGCCTCCACCTCACCCTGTCCTCCGCATCTTCTTTTCTGACTCCAACGACCTTCATGTCTTCCTTCACCACATCCATAAATCTCTTCTTCGGTCTTCCTCGAGGCCTTCTGCCTGGTAGTTCCAACCTCAGCATCCTACTGCCAATATACTCACTATCCCTCCTCTGTACATGTCCAAACCATCTCAATCTAGCCTCTCTGACTTTGTCTCCAAAACATCTTACGTGGGCTGTCCCTCTGATATACTCATTTCTGATCCTATCCATCCTCGTTACTCCCAGGGAGAACCTCAACATTTTCATCTCCGCTACCTCCAGCTCTGCCTCCTGCCTTTTCCTCAGCGCCACTGATTCTAAGCCATACAACATCGCTGGCCTCACCACCATCTTGTACACTTTTCCCTTCATTCTTGCTGACACACTCCTATCGCACATCACACCGGATACTTTTCTCCAACCATTCCAGCCTGCCTGCACACGCTTCTTCACCTCTTTTCCACACTCTCCATTGCTCTGGATTGTTGAGCCTAAGTACTTAAAATCCTCCACCTTCGTTATCTCTGCTCCCTGTAACATCACCGTTCCTCCTGGGTCCTTCTCATTTACACACATGTATTCTGATTTTCTGAGGCTAACCTTCATTCCTCTCCTTTCCAGGGCATACCTCCACCTCTCTAGATTTTCCTGCACTTGTTCTCTGCTCTCACTACAGATCACGATGTCATCTGCAAACATCATAGTCCATGGAGATTCTTGTCTCACCTCGTCTGTCAGCCTGTCCATCACCATCCATAGCAAACAAGAAGGGGCTCAGAGCTGACCCTTGATGCAGTCCCACCTCCACCTTGAATTCGTCGGTCACACCGACAGCACACCTCACCACTGTCTTACATCTCTCATACATGTCCTGCACCACTCTAACATACTTCTCTGCCACTCCAGACTTCCTCATGCAATACCACAGTTCTTCTCTTGGCACCCTGTCATATGCTTTTCCAGATCCACAAAGGCACAATGTAGCTCCCTCTGACCTTCTCTGTACTTCTCTATTAACATCCTCAAGGCAAACATTGCATCTGTGGTGCTCTTTCTTGGCATGAAACCAAACTGTTGTTCACAAATGCTGACCTCTGCCCTTAGTCTAGCTTCCACTATTCTTTCCCATAACTTCATCGTATGGCTCATCAACTTTATCCCTCTGTAGTTGCCACAACTCTGCACGTCTCCCTTGTTCTTAAAAATGGGCACCAGCACACTTCTCCTCCACTCCTCCGGCATCTGCTCACTCTCTAGTACCCTGTTGAATGTTCTTGTCAGAAAATCTACTGCTACCTCTCCTAGACACTTCCATACCTCCACAGGTATATCATCAGGACCAACTGCCTTTCCATTTTTCATCCTCTTCAATGCCCTTCTCACTTCACCCTTACTGATCTTTGCTACATCCTGCTCCTCAATGGTTACCTCTTCTACTCTTTTTTCTCTCTCATTTTCCTCATTCATCAGCTCTTCAAAGTACTCTTTCCATCTTCCCAGCACACTTCTGTCATTAGTCAATAGAGTTCCCTCTCTGTCCTTTATCAATCTAACTTGCTGCACGTCCTTCCCATCTCTATTTCTCTGCTGTGCCAACCTGTATAGATCATTTTCTCCCTCCTTACTGTCCAACCTATCATACAAGTCATCATACGCCCTCTGTTTGGCCTTAGCCACTGCTACTTTCGCCTTACGCTGTGTCTCCCTGTACTCCTGTTTACTCTCTTCGGTCCTCTCAATGTCCCACTTCTTCTTGGCTAACCTCTTCCTTTGTACACACTCCTGCACTTCCTCATTCCACCACCAAGTCTCCTTATCTACTTTCCTTCCAGAGGACACACCAAGTACTCTCCTACCTGTGTCCCTGATCACATTTGCTGTGGTTGTCCAGTCATTTGGAAGCACTTCCTGGCCACCCAAAGCCTGTTTCAACTCCTCCTTGAAGACAACACGACACTCTTCCTTTTCAGCTTCCACCACCTTGTCTTCTGCTCTGCCTTTGCCTTTTTCACCTTTCTCACCATCAGAGTCATCCTGCACACCACCATCCTATGCTGTTTGGCAACACTCTCACCCACGATGACTTTGCAGTCACTGACTTCCTTCAAATTACATCGCCTACACAAGATGTAGTCTACCTGTGTGCTCTTACCTCCGCTTTTATAAGTCACCCTATGCTCCTGTTTCTTCTCGAAGAAAGTATTCACCACAGCCATTTCCATCCTTTTTGCAAAATCTATCAACATCTGTCCTTCTGCGTTCCTGTCCTGGATACCAAACCTGCCCATCACTTCCTCGTCCCCTCTGTTTCCTGCACCAACATGTCCATTGAAGTCTGCACCAATGACCACTCTTTCACCTCTGGTGGTACTCTGCATCACTTCATCTAAATCACTCCAGAATCTCTCCTTCTCTTCTAGCTCACATCCTGCCTGTGGGGCATAAGCACTAACAACATTGAGCATTACACCTTCAATTTCTAACTTGAGACTCATCACTCTGTCTGACACTCTTTTCACTTTTAGAACATTCCTGACAAACTCCTCCTTCAAGATGACTCCGACTCCATTTCTCTTCCTATCCACACCGTGATAAAATAGCTTAAACCCTGCTCCTAAGCTTTTAGCTTTGCTACCTTTCCACCTGGTCTCCTGAACACACAGTATGTCCACCTTCCTCCTCTGCATCATGTCAACCAGCTCTCTACCTTTTCTGTGCATAGTTCCAACATTCAAAGTCCCCACTCTCAGTCCTAAACTCATGCCTTTCCTCTTCTCTCTCTGCCTACGGACACGCCTCCCACCGCTCCTTCTTCGACATCTTCGACCAACAGTAGTCCAATTTCCATCAGCACCCTGTTGATTGACAGCACTGATGGCAGTCGTTGTTAACCCGGGCCTCGACCGATCCGGTATGGAGGTAATACTTTTGATTTGCATTTTAAGTAATTGGCATTGGTTTTACGTCGGATGCCCTTCCTGACACAACCCTCTGCATTTCTCCGGGCTAGGGACCGGCATGAGGGGGAGAGACACTGGTTAGTGTCCCCCCACCTCATGGCTGCATTAGCATTAAAGAGAGACTAATAGAGTGTGATATTAATTGTATTGTTTTCTGTTTTATGTATGTATTGTATTGTATTGCAACGTACGTGACGTTAATCGTATTGTTTTCTATTTCATGTATGTATTGTGTTGCAACGTGTGTTATGTGTGAGGGAAAGTGGGAAGTGGGAAGAATAAAATTCAGAGGTGTCGAGAGGGACGCTGACGTTTGACAGTGTCTTAACTGGGCAGAGAAACAGACAGAGGAAACCTAGCGGTGTTAACATAATCTGTCTATGCGGTGGAAACCTAACGGTGACAACACAAGCCGCCTGCCGTGGTTAATTGGGTTCTTCGCTCAGCCTAGCGCTGACGGACTGACTGGCTGTGAACGTCTAAACAGTCCCGATCCGGGAGAGTGAACGGGTGTACCCGCGCTCTCTGGCCTCTGAGTTAAGAAATATGGAGGGTGAATTTGATAAAGAAATAAATGAATGGGGGCTAGGTGATGAACCCCTGAAGCCATTATATGCACAGATTGAGAACACCTTGAAGTCAGTGGAGCTAAAGAGCACACTGAAACAGAAAAATAAAGTTGTAGATGAAGCCAGATGAAAGCTGCATGAGCTGGTGACATCTAAAAACAAACAGTTGGGGGACAGTGGCCACTTGGGTTCTTGGTTATGGGAAAAGGTTAAAGAATATTCAGAAAAAGCCAGAGAAGATAAGATACAGCTTTATTAATCTCACAATGGAGAAATTCACTGAAAGCGAGAGAGCAGGGAGAGAAGGCGAATCTAATGTCTAGATCCATGCTGAAAAAGAAGGTAGAGGAAATGGAGAACGCCCAACAGGGGTGGACGGATCTCGCGGTCTGCTGGCAGAGTGTCACGCATTTTCACCATTTCCAGTCGAAGGAAAAATCAAAAGGAGTGGTAACAGCACCTGACACTGAACCCCACTATACGCACCCCCGACACCCAGCGTTAACAGTGTATATCTTCTCACAGGACCAGAGAGAATAAATAAATAAAATAAATACAAATACATATTTTCTAAAGTAGTAGTTAGAGGGAATTTTTCATGCATCAACATGACTGGCACAGGTCAGATACTAGGAAATTTAAACGCCACTGAATGGTGCACGAGCATGAATACAACGAATATTGGTTTTAACCCTTTATCAGGAAGTGACATATGGCGGTGGTGTGGAGACAGTAGGCTGTTTAATAGGTTGCCACGTAATAAAACTGGTGTATGTGCTATCGTTACCTTGTTACTTCCAGTATCAATATACCCTACAACAGCAGAACACTTATTAAAAGAAGTAAATAGTGTATTACCAGGTCCCTGAAAAAAAAATCATTATAGTAGAGATATCATGTGGCAGGGTTCACGTGACCCCACTTATATAGATGCTATAGGAGTTCCACGAGGGGTTCCTGATGAATATAAACTGGTAGATCAAGTAGCAGCTCGGTTCAATTCTACCATCTGTTGGTGGTGTACTATTAATAAAAGTGCGGATAGAATAAATTACATCCCCTATAATGTTAAAAAAACTAGACAATTGGATACAGACAGGTTTTAAAGCAGCACATAGTCAATTAGCAGCAACGTCACTGATGGCTTTCCAAAATCCACTGTATTGGACATGTTACTAGCAGAGAAAGGAGGTGTATGCGCAGTGTTCGGGGAACAATGTTGTACTTTTATTCCAAACAACACTGCATCAGATGGAAGTTTAACACTAGCAATAGAAGGCCTAAAATCTCTTAATAAAAAGATGAAAGAACATTCTGGGGTAGATACATCCACGTGGGACTCATGGTTCAGTGTGTTCAGAAAATATAGTACCCTTGTATCATCTGTATTAAAATCTGTGTAGTTTTTGCAGCTTTTTTACACTCTGTGGTTGTTGTTGTTGTTGAATCGACTCATCGTCACTGCCCTGGGTTTTAAGATCCTGAATGCTACTAAGAAAGATAACATTTCTGTCGGAGTGTAAACAGTTCTGAATGAAATGAATGAATTTACGAATTTAAAATCTGTTTGAAGTGTTAGTAAATGATGTCTTTTGTTTGAGCTGTGATAAACAGGAGGGAAATGTTAGAATAATTGTATGAATTATCACAGCTCTAACCTGTTTTGTTACTCGATAAGTATAAACGTTGGAAACTGCTTGTTGAGGTATTTTGCAGAAACATCTCTATCTCAAGGGGAGGCAGCCAAGTGGAAACAACCTTGAAGTTCTCACACAACAACAGGACGACTCCCTAACTGCAGCTGGATAGAGAGCTGAAATGAACATTCTAAACCAGACAAAGTAGATAAGCATAGAACAATGATGGTCATGATGCTGATTTACATGCACTCCTCCCCTCTAGGAAATCAATATGACATGTGTAATTAGAAAAAGTAAAGAGACAGTTAAATTCCATGGGAAGAGAGAAAAAATAAAATGAATGAGCTCGGTTTATTAGGGAAAGAAGGGAGGGATGGACTCCCCTGTCTATAAACGGAACGGCCGTGGATGAATGAATGTGTGTGTGAATGGAGGATGTAATCCTTGATTAACCTCCTCATATAAACAACTGTGGGATCAATACAACGAGTTTTTGTTGATTCAGAGGCAAGAACCCTCCACCTGAAAAGGTAGAAGCTTGAGGGTTACCACAGAAGTAATTAATCGTTGTCCCATAGGAAAAGATAAACCAGTGTTAGGACACCCTAGGTGCAACAAACCACTGGTCCAAATTGGGTTAAAATGGGGGGTAAAAACAGTAAACCTAGAGATGAATTAGAATGTGAAGATTGGAAAGCAGTAGAAAAACAGGCACCTGATAGAAATAAATATTTAGATTTATGGGTTAGTAAGTATGGATTCAATGGACAGTTAAAGGTAACAAGATGAATAGAATTACAGGGAGCTATTAGACGGAACTGTAAAAATAATACAGAAAAAGAAAGCATTCCGATTACAAGTGGATGACAGGCCAACAGGGGGCCAAACATTTGCAATACACCGGAAAAATGGTCTGCATGGTGCAGCACAAGAAAGAGTAATGCAGCTGGATGGACTGAAGGGCTCCCTCAGATTCCAAGCTATCCCCGCCAAGGGACATTTGATGCCAGATATTTGACTTCGGCCCATAGAATGATTTGGGAGGGAATACTCAGGTGCTCTCTCCTTTCGGTCAACTAGCTCTGTGGGTATTGATGGGGTTCCTTTCTCGTCACAGCTTACACCCCCGCTCCCTCTGCGTTTTCCTGATGACCCCTCTCTCGATGCATTACAAATCACTTATTCTTTTGTGTATATGCAGGAATGTCCATTTAATTTATCCGGTAGTGATCTTATGAGCCTCGTCGGTTTACAAATTCCTTTTCATGGTTCGAGCATGATCATCTCCATGTCAGAATCTCTGTCTCCTTCTTTGATTGCATTAACCTCCTGTGAATTACCTTTTAATGTTAACGCAGCGTGTGCAGTGAGTGAGGTGGTAGAGCAGTGGTCATTAAGTGGTCATTAAGACCATGGAAAGGCTCCTCCTTGAACATCTCCGCTCTATGGTGAGCCCCACCCTAGACCCGCTGCAGTTTGCCTACAGGCCCAACATCGGAGTAGAAGACGCCGTCATCTACCTTCTGCAGCGGGCACTCATCCACCTGGAGATGGCCGGCAGCGCTGTGAGGGTCATGTTCTTTGACTTCTCCAGCGCCTTCAACACCATCAGGCCAGCGCGTCTGCAGGGGAAGCTGGAGGACGTGGGAGTGGACGGGCATCTTGCTGCCTGGATTATCGACTACCTTGCTAATCGTCCACAGTACGTGCGGCTGCGCGGCTGTAAGTCAAAGGTGGTAGTCTGCAGCACGGGGGCACCGCAGAGCACCGTCCTCTCACCCTTCCTTTTCAACATCTATACCTCGGACTTCATATATAACACAGACAGCTGCCACCTCCAGAAGTTCTCGGACGACTCCGCCATCGTGGGCCGTGTGTCAGAGGGGAACGAGCTGGAGTACCGGTCGGTCATCGTTGACTTCGTGGACTAGTGTGAGTGCAACCACCTGTGCTTGAACACTAGGAAGACGAAGGAGATGGTGGTCGACTTCAGGAGAAGCACTCGAACACACACACACACACACACACACACACACACACACACACACACACACACACACACACACACACACACACACTTACACTTACTAGTGAACATCCAGGGACAGGACATTGAGACAGTAGACAGTTTCAAGTACCTGGGTGTTCACCTTAACAATAAACTGGCCTGGTCACACAACACCAACGCCCTGTACAAGAAGGGCCAGAGGCGCCTCCACCTTCTGAGGAGACTCAGGTCCTTCGGAGTATGCAGACCTCTGCTCAGGACTTTTTATGACTCTGTGGTAGCCTCTGCAATCCTCTACGCTGCCATCTGCTGGGCCCCGGGCAGCACAGAGCGGGACAGAAAGAGACTGCACAAGCTGGTCAGGAGGGCCAGCTCTGTCCTCGGCTGCCCACTGGACTCTGTGGAGGAGGTGAGTGAGAGGAGGATGGTAGCAAAGCTCACATCCATCTTAGTCAACAGCTCTCACCCACTGCACCAGACTGTAGAGGAGCTGAGCAGCTCCTTCAGTGGATGACTGAGACATCCTCAGTGCAGGAAGGAGCGCTACTGCAGGTCGTTCATTCCCACCGCTGTCAGACTGTACAACGCCACTTTGTAACTGTCTGTGAAAATACCGGTTATGTGCAATAAAAACCCCGCGCACTTTAATCAACCACATCTACCCCACTGACTGTGAACCATATCAACCCATCTACTCTGCCCTCAGATACATGTACACTTTAATATAGGCCAGTCTACAAAGTTGTTCCCTTCTTTTCTTTTATTGTTTATTAATTTATACTATTTATGTATCTATTTATTTATTTACTTATATAATATATATGTATGTGTGTATGTTTGTACTTGTATCTATTTTTGCACCCCCTACTGATAGTACTTCAAGAGCCTGTAACAGTGAATTTCTCCATTGTGAGATTAATAAAGCTGTATCTTATCTTATCTTATCTTATGGCCGTGCTCCAATGCGGCCCTGAAAAGCCTTTAGCTTTTTTTCTGCTTTGTATTCTTTGTCGGAAACTACCTATTGTAGGTCGCTTTTCCCGTCTCAAGTGGCGACTGATGAGTTAAACATTGGAATGCTTCGCTACAATCAGAGTGTGATGGAACTACTATTTGAGCCTTCTGATGATTGTTTCTCCTAAATAGAATTCCAAGCAGCTTGAAACTGTGACATAATTAGAATCCAATAAAGAAGCAGGCTGAATCACTTCTTGTGTGCGTCCCTCTGTGTCATCAGCAGGTAGCTCAGGATCATCAGTGTTTCGCCCCTTAACCTGGACACTTCACCTGAGTGGGGCAGTGAAGGCCGGTTGAAAAAAACCCAAAAAAACCTAGCCTTCACTCACAGAACGATGCCAGCTGTTGTTTCGCTTCAACCACAGCCATCTGGAACAACTCTCAGCTACTGCCCCAATCTTCTTGATAGCTTGCTTCACCTGATTTGGAAGCATGCCTAATTTATGCAGGAAATAACATACTGGTGAAGATGGGAAACCTCTACATCTGACCTCTACAGGGAAAAGAATGGCGTGCCATCTTTTTAACTTTGCCTCATCGATCAAATCTTGGTATTTTTCTTTCTTTAGTTGGTGGGCAATATCAAGTCTGTCTTCCCGGGGAACTGTGAGCTCAATTATGAATAGACTTGGAGCATTTTGACAGAAGAATGGTATCTGGTCGCAGTGATGTTGTTGCCACCTCTTCTGGGAAAACCAACCTTCTCCCAAGGTTGACCTGTATCTTCCAGTCTCGAGCACCTTGAAGGATTGAGTGGATCTGAGGAAGCTTTGTAGACCCTTTGGGTACAGGGTTTCCTTCTTTAACAAAACTCACAAGTTGTGATGGTAATGTCACTCTCTTTTTTGCCTTCATTCTTTCCAGGTCTGTCCACTTAGCTATCTCTGTCAGAATTTTGTCATGTCTCCATCTGTACCTTCCATCCGCAAGTGCCTTTGGACATGCAGATAGGATGAGGTTTAATGTGCAAAAGTTTTTGCACATGCATTGCTTGCATGTTGTGCTGTCTTCTATTCCCCAGATCTTAAGGTTGCTTGGAGTTGGCAAGAGATTGGTGAAAGCTCTGAGAAGGAAGATTAGTTTCCCCTGGTCGGTTCCCAAGAGTTCTTTCCATGATAGGGGTCTATCTAATGCAGCATCCCATTGAACCCAACTGCCCTGATTTACGAGCCCTACTGCTTTGACTCTGCAATCCACTTCTTCTGCTTCCCGTACATGTTGTTCAACTAGCTCCCGCTTCTGTTTATTATTGGCTCTGCTCCAATGGTGGGAATGGTAGTTTCCCAGACCGAGGCGTCCCTTGCACACTGTACCAACTATCTCTTCATGCTTTAGTTGTTCTTCCGCATCTGTAACTGCTCTCTGAGGCTTCCACTTCCATCCGCTCACACTGCCACACAAAATCTGTGAAAGGCCATGCATGCTTCGCGTTGTCATGACAAGTTCTACACATGACCATAAAACTGTCACGTGATACCTTGCTTAATGTTTGAATCATTTTTTTATTGGCTGGGCTGGTACCGATAGCAGCTGTACGGGCAGTCTCGGCAACCATGGCATGGCGGTGATTTTCACTTCCCTCATGTACGATGACACTTTCATACTTGAAATTGCTACTGCTGTCTACAAACGCGGATTTCTCCGTCACATGGTTGCTCTTGTAAAAAGCAGAACACTGCATACAAAACATGAGTCAGGCAGTCACATCATAACGAATTCAGGGAAGACCGTGCTCCAATGCTGCCCTGGAAAGCCTTTGGCGTTTTTTCTGCTTTGTATTCTTTGTCAGAAACTACCTATTGTAGGTCGCTTTTTCCCCGTCTCAAGTGGCGACTTAACACCTTTCAGAAAATTCCACATGACAAAGCTGTTTTGACAGTTGAAGATGTCAACGAAAACACGTATTTATATTGATGATAATATGGTCATGGGTATTGAAATCTGCTCTTCATATCACGTGAGAGTATATGAGATTCAGTGAGATGCGTCAAATGTGCAGTCGGAATAAATTCAACGACACATTAATAATTTGTAAACGGGGCAGTGGTGGTCGAGTGGTATAGGGCGCTGGATCGCTGATCCAAAGGTTGGGGGTTCGAGTCCCACTCTCCACGAGGTTGTCACTGTCCCCCCCAGTGCAGCTAACTGGGTTATCAAAGGCGGGCCATGTCTCTCACTGTCTATGGTGAGAGGCATGTAAAAGAACCATTGCAAACTTTCGTAAAGAGTAGGCTGCAAAGTCGTCAGCGTGTTTCTGTCCCTTGCTAAAAAGGGTTGTGACAGGAAGGGCATCCGACGTAAAAACCTCTGCCAAATCAAACGTGCGAATCAGATGATTCGCTGTGGTGACTCCCGAGTAAAAGGGAAAAAGCCGAAAGGAAGACAGACATTAATCATTTGTCAACATCTGACACACTCGCTTACTGTTTGGCGGTTTGGTTAACACCATGTTTAAATGTTTGCTTTTATTGTATATTTTTTCAACTTACAAGCCCGTCCTTTTTGAAAATATATTTTCAACCTCGAGGCTCATAATGAAGTCACAGGTGGTTACTGAGGAGTCCAAAGCCACAAGCTTAGGGGAAAAAGCGCTGGCATGGAGACCACTCAGCTCTCAGCGACCAGTTACACCGTGTCCACAAACTCACGGAGATGTACAAAAACGAGTTGGAGCCTTTTATCCGAGGAAACTTTCCTCAACCATGCTATCGTTTCTTTTAGTAGTGTTTAGCGCTGCAAGTGGCCGCCATGTTTGCAATGCGTGACTTTGCTGTGACCTCGAGCGCCGGGGGGCGGGTTCTCTTAAATATTGGTCTTGATACATGCATATATGGACATACATATTTACATATACATAAACTCATATGTACACATATATACATATATGTATACATATATATGTGTACATATGAGTGTATATGTAGGTATGTATGTACACATATGCATGTATCAATAGCAACATTTAGGAGAACTCGCCCCCGAATGCACAATGTACATCACGCCATCTAGTGGACGCCACGTTTATTGGTATAGTACCGCCCCCAGCACATTGTAATCATTCTTCTGTAATCACCTGAAGAGAGAGGATGGTTTCACACCCTCAAAACCGATCTGTAGTGAAAATTAAGTTTCAATAGAAAGTCTTTGTCCTGTCCTTTTTATTTTTACTTACTTATATACATACATACAGATATATATATATATATATCTTCTTTTACTATTCGGCTCCTCCCTTCAGGGGTCGCCACAGCAAATCATCCACCTCCATTTCACCCTGTCCTCTGCATCTTCTTTTCTGACTCCAACGACCTTCATGTCTTCCTTCACCACATCCATTAATCTCTTCTTTGGTCTTCCTCGAGGCCTTCTGCCTGGTGGTTCCAACCTCAGCATCCTACTGCCAATATACTCACTATCCCTCCTCTGTACATGTCCAAACCATCTCAATCGAGACTCTCTGACTTTGTCTCCAAAACATCTTACATGGGCTGTCCCTCTGATATACTCATTTCTGATACTATCCATCCTCGTTACTCCCAGAGAGAACCTCAACATTTTCATCTCTGCTACCTCCAGCTCTGCCTCCTGCCTTTTCCTCAGCGCCACTGTTTCTAAGATATACAACATCGCTGGCCTCACCACCATCTTGTACACTTTTCCTTTCATTCTTGCTGACACTCTCCTATCGCACATCACACCGGACACTTTTCTCCAACCATTCCAGCCTGCCTGCACACGCTTCTTCACCTCTTTTCCACACTCTCCATTGCTCTGGATTGTTGAGCCTAAGTACTTAAAATCCTCCACCTTCGTTATCTCTGCTCCCTGTAGCATCACTGTTCCTCCTGGGTCCTTCTCATTCACACACATGTATTCTGATTTTCTGAGGCTAACCTTCATTCCTCTCCTTTCCAGGGCATACCTCCACTTCTCTAGATTTTCCTGCACTTGTTCTCTGCTCTCACTACAGATCACAATGTCATCTGCAAACATCATAGTCCATGGAGATTCTTGTCTCACCTCGTCTGTCAACCTGTCCATCACCATAGCAAACAAGAAGGGGCTCAGAGCTGACCCTTGATGCAGTCCCACTTCCACCTTGAATTCGTCGGTCACACCGACAGCACACCTCACCACTGTCTTACATCTCTCATACATGTCCTGTACCACTCTAACATACTTCTCTGCCATTCCAGACTTCCTCATGCAATACCACAGTTCTTCTCTTGGCACCCTGTCATATGCTTTTTCCAGATCCACAAAGGCACAATGCAGTTCCCTCTGACCTTCTCCGGACTTCTCTATTAACATCCTCAAGGCAAACACTGCATCTGTGGTGCTCTTTCTTGGCATGAAACCAAATTGTTGTTCACAAATGCTGACCTCTGCCCTTAGTCTAGCTTCCACTATTCTTTCCCATAACTTCATCATATGGCTCATCAACTTTATCCCTCTGTAGTTGCCGCAACTCTGCACATCTCCCTTGTTCTTAAAAATGGGCACCAGCACACTTCTCCTCCACTCCTCCGGCATCTGCTCACTCTCTAGGACCTTGTTGAATGTTCTTGTCAGAAAATCTACTGCGACCTCTCCTAAACACTTCCATACCTCCACAGGTATATGATCAGGACCAACTGCCTTTCCATTCTTCATACTCTTCAATGCCCTTCTCACTTCACCCTTAATGATCTTTGCTACATCCTGCTCCTCAATGGTCACCTCTTCTACTCTTTTTTCTCTCTCATTTTCCTCATTCATCAGCTCTTCAAAGTACTCTTTCCATCTTCCCAGCAATCAATACATTTCCCTCTCTGTCCTTTATCAATCTAACTTGCTGCACGTCCTTCCCATCTCTATTTCTCTGCTGTGCTAAACTGTATAGATCATTTTCTCCCTCTTTACTGTCCAAGCTATCATACAAGTCATCATACGCCCTCTGTTTGGCCATAGCCACTGCTACTTTCGCCTTACGCTGTGTCTCCCTGTACTCCTGTTTACTCTCTTCGGTCCTCTCTATGTCCCACTTTTTGTTAGCTAACCTCTTCCTTTGTACACACTCCTGCACTTCCTCATTCCACCACCAAGTCTCCTTATCTACTTTCCTTCCAGAGGACACACCAAGTACTCTCCTACCTGTCTCCCTGATCACATTTGCTGTGGTTGTCCAGTCATTTGGAAGCACTTCCTGGCCACCCAAAGCCTGTTTCAACTCCTCTTTGAAGACAACATGGCACTCTTCCTTTTTCAACTTCCACCACTTTGTCTTCTGCTCTGCCTTTGCCTTCTTCACCTTCCTCACCATCAGCGTCATTCTGCATACCACCATCCTATGCTGTTTGGCAACACTCTCACCCACTACTACTTTGCAGTCTCTGACTTCCTTCAAATTACATCCCCTACACAAGATGTAGTCTACCTGTGTGCTCCTACCTCTGCTTTTATAAGTCACCCTATGCTCCTGTTTCTTCTTGAAGAAAGTATTCACCACAGCCATTTCCATCCTTTTTGCAAAATCGATCAACATCTGTCCTTCTGCGTTCCTGTCCTGGATACCCAACCTGCCCATCACTTCCTCGTCCCCTCTGTTGCCTGCACCAACATGTCCATTGAAGTCTGCACCAATGACCACTCTTTCACCTCTGGGGGTACTCTGCATCACTTCATCGAAGTCACTCCAGAATCTCTCCTTCTCTTCTAGCTCACATCCTGCCTGTGGGGCATAAGCACTAACAACATTGAGCATCACACCTTCAATATCTAACTTGAGACTCATCGCTCTGTCTGACACTCTTTTCACTTTTCGAACATTCCTGACAAACCCCTCCTTCAAGATGACTCCTACTCCATTTCTCTTCCCATCCACACCATGATAAAACAGCTTAAACCCTGCTCCTAAGCTTTTAGCTTTGCTACCATTCCACCTGGTCTCCTGAACACACAGTATGTCCACCTTCCTCCTCTGCATCATGTCAGCCAGCTCGCTACCTTTTCTTTGCATAGTTCCAACATACAAAGTCCCTACTCTCAGTCCTAGACTCATGCTATTCCTCTTCTCTCTCTGTCTATGGACACGCCTCCCGCCTCTCCTTCTTTGACGTCTTCGACCAACAGTAGTCCAATTTCCATCAGCACCCTGTTGATTGACAGCACTGATGGGGGTCGTTGTTAACCCGGGCCTCTACCGATCCGGTATGGGGGTAATACTTCTGATTTGCATCATAAAAGTTTGGCATTGGTTTTACGTCGGATGCCCTTCCTGACACAACCCTCTGCATTTGTCCGGGCTTGGGACCGGCATAAGCGGGAGAGACACTGGTTAGTGGCCCCCCGCCTCATGGCTGCATCATATATATATATATATATATATATATATATATATATATATATATATATATATATATATATATATATATATATATATATATATATATAGATATATATATATAGATATATATATATATATATATATATATATATATATATATATATATATATAGATATATGTATATATAATACACTCACATTTTGAGGGAGACTGGTATGTTTGCAATATTTATTTATTGATTCAATAATAATAAAATTGATTGAATTTTACTGAAAGAATGAACTCAAAATATTCCCGACACACATTGCCCATGTTCTATTGTTGCTGAAACCCACATAAATATTATACTGATGTATAATATGTGCCTGGAGTAAATTGTACTTGAAAGGAAATAAAATATTTTTTGGACTTTTATCCATCATAATTCGGGATCGGGTCGCGGGGGCAGCAACTAAGCAGTGAGGTCCAGACGTCCCTCTCCTGAGCCACTTCCTCCAGCTCTTCCAAAGCATTTCCAGACTAGCTGCGACATACAATCCCTCCAGCGTGATCTGGGTCAAACCCGGGGTCTCTTCCCAGTTGGACATGCTCAAAACAGCACTACCAGGGAGCCGTTCGGGATGCATTCTCGATCGATGCATGAGGTACTCCAACTGGCTTCTCTCAATGCAGAAGAGCAACAGTTCTAGTCTGAGCTCCTCTCGAATTGCTGAGCTTCTCACCCTATTGCTCAGAGAGAGCCTCGGCACCTGGTGGAGAAAGCTCATTTCAGTCACTTAGATCCATTGCGATCTTGTTCTATCAGTTCCTAACCAAAGCTCGTGACCTTAGGTGAGGGTTGGAATGTCGATCGCCGAATAAATTGAGAGCTTTGCCTTGCGGCTCAGCTCCCTCTTCACCACAATGGACCGGTACAAGCTCCACTTTAAACAGAGGCTGAAGCGATCTGCCTGTCAATCTCCTGCTCCATCCTTCCATCAGTCATGAACAAGACCCCGATATACTTGAACCCTTCCACTTGGGACAGGACTTCATTCCAGACCTGGAGGGCGTATTCCACCCATTTCCGACTGAGAACCATGGCCTCGGACTTGGAGGTGCCTATTCTCATCCCAGCTGCTTCACACTCATCTGTGAATCACTCCAGCTGAAGGTCCCGCCCCGGCTTCATGAAGCCGAAATACAATGTCATCCACATCAAGCAGAGACGAGGTTTTCTGGCCACCAAACCAGAACCTCAATGCTTCAGCGGTGCCGAGAAATTCTGTCCATAACAGTTATGAACAGGACTGGTGAGAAAGAGCAGCCCTGGCAGAGGCCAGAGACCGAATAGCCCGTAGCAGCGGGTTCGGTGCACCACAATCCCAATAAGATAACCCGAGGAACCAAGTCAGAAACCTTCTCTAAGAATGAAAAGCACATTGTTCCTCCTGAATCTGAAGTTTAAACAAAACGAATCAAACAACAAAATAATATTTTAAATGATTTTCTTCAAACCACTTTTATTTTAAACATCATGGGTTCCCAAAAAAGCATAATGTAATATAATGATCTTTGTCTGTCTACCATTGAAGATTACACGCAAATTTATTATTTTTGGAAATGAAACTAAAAAATTTCCAAAAACAGTAAAAAGTCAGAGGTTCGATGACACCACCATACAATTTGTCTTCATGTTTGGGACACATTCTGACATCAGATAATGAACTTTAGTTCAGTAATATTGATATTTTTTCTCCAAATTATGTGAAGGAGTGGAATTTATTTGAAAATGCTGTTTTACATGAGAATACCCGTATAGCGATGTCCCTTAGTTTGAATTAAATCAGAACAGCACAATCTGATTGGTCGACTCACACTCAACTCCTATCCTGAGCTAATATGCTACGGCAGCTCAATGCGAGCCGCACCCCGGATAACAGTAAGCCCAGGTGGAGATGCGGCAGGCGGGGAGGGGCTGAACGACGACTCCAATGCTTGGTTAGCAGTGGAAGGTTAACACTCCCGGTCATACTGTTTACAAACATTCAGTCTCTGTGAAACAAGATGGACGAACTTCATGCTCGGACTGCAGTACAGAGGGATCTACACCACTGATCCATGCTGTTTTTCTTTGAAACATGGCTTGAGGAAAGTACACTTGATGAGGTGATTAGACCAGCCGGCTACACGGCCTTCAGGGAGGACTGGAGAGCAGTGCATAGCAACAAGGCCCGTGGCGGAAGAACGGCAGATCTCGTTAAATAAACCTGGTGTACTGACTGTAGATGATCTCCAAACCTTGCTCTGAGAATGGGGAACATCTAACTTTGAAGTTGCGGCCATCTTGTTTACCCAGAGAATTGTTCTTTTTTTTCCCAAACAAAATAATGGGCAAAGTACGATATAAATATAATACAATTATATAATTATTATATAATTATAATAGAATCATAATATAATTTAGAGCAATTTAATTTATTGCTGTTGTATCTACTGTTTATTTATTTATTGTCATTATTATTATTATTATTATTATTATTATTATTATTATTATTATTATTATTATTATTATTATTATTATTATATTGTTTACTGGGTCTGTGTAAGGCCGTTCTAAATATATAATTTTTATGTGTTTATTGTGTAGCAGTTTTGTGTTTTTGTTGATTTGAGCCTTCCTTTCTGTTTTGTAATTTGACTCTTTGAACAACCACACAAAGAATTCCTATGTGTGTAAAAACACAATGCCAATTAAAAATGTTGAATCTTGAATTATATCATAATTATCTCATATTCAGATATCTGAATATTTTCTCGACTTTTAAGTTGTTAACTGTTAAACAGGCCCTAAAAGATACTTTTTTCAAAAGCACGGTTACATGCAAGGCGACGCGGTGGCTGAGTGGTCAGCATGCTGCCTCACAGCAAGAAGAACTGGGTTTGATTCTCAGCCTGGGTGTTTCTGTGCGGAGTTTGCATGTTCTCTTTGTGCTTGCGTGGGTTTCCTCTGGGTACTCTGGTTTCCTCCCACGGTCCAAAAACATGCACAGTCGTAAGTGGCTGTTTCAAATCTCCCCTCGGTGTGAATGGTTGTGTGAGCCATGAGATGGCCTGAGAAGCCAACCAGGGTGTACCCCATCCTCTCCTGGAGTCTGCTGAGATGTGTGCCACCCTTCTTGCTAGTGTAATTAAGATTAAGCGGTTTAGAAAATGAATGAAGACGGTTACATACATTGACTTAAACAGTTGGAGGACCTTTCAAAAATACTGAGTCAGTAACTAGGCAGAGTAAGCCAGTATCTTTGCTGACTGATGATGTCACTAATGCTTATTACCATAAGTTGGTAAACGATTTAAATTTAAAGTGTTTATAAAATTTAAGTTCATCAAAAAAAAAAAAAATATACGGTAGATTCATTCATTCATTTTCTGAACCAATCTATCCTTATTAGGGTCACGGGGAGGCTGGCGTCCATCTCAGCCAACTCTGGGTGAGGGCAGAGTATGTCCTGGACACCTTGTCAGGCCATCACAGGGCAGAATCATGCTGATGACTATGTAGCTCCTCTTGATGAAACTCAGCAATGATTCTTTTCCATGAATCTCACACCATAGACAGTGAGCGACATAGCTGGCCTTTGATAACCCAGTTAGCTGCAGTGGAGGGGCAATGACAACCCGGGGAGAGTGGGGCTTGAACCTACAACTGTGGGATGAGTGATTCAGCACCTTTACCACCAGGCCACCACTGCCTGATGTAATATGATACATATATGTCATTTTTTTTTTGGGGGGGGGGGGGGTGTTAATTAATACAGAACACTGTCAGTGCCAGTCATTGTAAATTTATTTCTGGGCCTGAAATGCTTTAACCAAAGAGCTAAATATATGCAGGGTGGAGCTGGTGCTGAGCTTTAATTGGGCTCTCTTTTCAAACATTCAGCAACACCTCTGTCAGTTTCGTGGGGTTGGCTATAAAAGTTCTATCAACCACAAGCAGGTCTTGATCATGACTGATTTGGTTCTCCTCTCCTGTCTCAGTTACCGTGGCATCTGCTCACACAAAAAGTTCATCTTTGCGTTTTCCATGAAAAACACCTCAGGGTTTACAAAAACTGTTCAGTTCTGGATTTCCACCTTTTAAAATCATCAAAACTGCACGAGTTGCTTGTGTTCATGTTGCATTGTGCAATATTTACATAGGTTTGCTGAGGAGCCAGAATTTAGCCAATCCCATAATGCATAGCGTGGGCCGAGATTCTTATTTCAATAAAGATATTAAAGCCTTATTCACACAGGAAGTGGCACGTGACAGTGCAAATCAATGATGTTTGCAAAAAGAGGAGAACTTTTCTGGAGTGATGAAAAGTGTCCTGGCGTGGAGTCGAACTGAGCTGAACTTTCAATCGACAATGATTGGATCATTCAGAGTTTTAAGATACTGATGATTGACAGGTGACAGGAGACAGGTACTTCCTGACACAGAGTTGGCTATAATGCATCCGTGTTGAAATAACATGAGTTTAAAACTCGGAAAGATGCTTGAAAGGGGAATGTTACCTCGGTAACAGGAGCTGAGGGGTGAAGGATGCCTCTCTCTTGCCAGACGTCATGTGTCACTCAGTGGTGTCAGGGTTCTTGCATGAACTGTCGTCTTGTTTCTTTGTCCCCTGCTGGTAGCTGGTTCTTGTCTGATTCTTGTCTGTCCTGTTCTATTGGGCTTTCTATGTGCTGGTTGGTGTCCCCACCTGGGTCACATTCCATGGCTCTTTCATCTACTCAAACCCAACCTCTGCGGCCTTGGTTTGGGGCTCATCCAGCTGTTTTCTGTGAGTCGTGCTCACCGGTCTCTTCTCTGAGTCCCTTGATGATTTTGTTTTGCTGTTGTTTTAGATAATTTAATGCAGCCATGAGGCGGGGGGGGGGCGGCACTAACCAGTGTCTTTCCCCCTTATGCCAGTCCCAAGCCCGGAGAAATGCAGACGGTTGTGTCAGGAAGGGCATCCGATGTAAAACCAATGCCAAACTTTTATGATGCAAATCAGAAGTATTACTCCCATACCGGATCGGTCGAGGCCCGGGTTAACAATGACCGCCATCAATGCTGTCAATCAACAGGGTGCTGATGGAAATTGGACTACTGTTGGTCGAAGACGTCGAAGAAGGAGAGGCGGGAGGCGTGTCCGTAGGCAGAGAGAGAAGAGGAAAGGCATGAGTCTAGGACTGAGAGTAGGGACATTGAATGTTGGAACTATGCAAAGAAAAGGTAGAGAGCTGGCTGACATGATGCAGAGGAGGAAGGTAGACATACTGTGTGTTCAGGAGACCAGGTGGAAAGGTAGCAAAGCTAAAAGCTTAGGAGCAGGGTTTAAGCTGTTTTATCATGGTGTGGATGGGAAGAGAAATGGAGTAGGAGTCATCTTGAAGGAGGGGTTTGTCAGGAATGTTCTAGAAGTGAAAAGAGTGTTAGACAGAGTGATGAGTCTCAAGTTAGAAATTGAAGGCGTGATGCTCAATGTTGTTAGTGCTTATGCCCCACAGGCAGGATGTGAGCTAAAAGAGAAGGAGAGATTCTGGAGTGACTTAGATGAAGTGATGCAGAGTACCCCCAGAGGTGAAAGAGTGGTCATTGGTGCAGACTTCAATGGACATGTTGGTGCAGGCAATAGAGGGGACGAGGAAGTGATGGGCAGGTTTGGTATCCAGGACAGGAACACAGAAGGACAGATGTTGATCGATTTTGCAAAGGATGGAAATGACTGGTAAATACTTTCTTCCAGAAGAAACAGGAGCACAGGGTGACTTATAAAAGCAGAGGTAGGAGCACACAGGTAGACTACATCTTGTGTAGGCGATGTAATTTGATGGAAGTCAGCGACTGCAAAGTAGTAGTGGGTGAGAGTGTTGCCAAACAGCATAGGATGGTGGTATGCAGAATGACGCTGATGGTGAGGAAGGTGAAGAAGGCAAAGGCAGAGCAGAAGACAAAGTGGTGGGAGTTGAAAAAGGAAGAGTGCCATGTTGTCTTCAAAGAGGAGCTGAAACAGGCTTTGGGTGGCCAGGAAGTGCTTCCAAATGACTGGACAACCACAGCAAATGTGATCAGGGAGACAGGTAGGAGAGTACTTGGTGTGTCCTCTGGAAGGAAAGTCGATAAGGAGACTTGGTGGTGGAAAGAGGAAGTGCAGGAGTGTGTACAAAGGAAGAGGTTACCTCAGAAAAAGTGGGACATAGAGAGGACCGAAGAGAGTAAACAGGAGTACAGGGAGACACAGCGTAAGGCGAAAGTAGCAGTGGCTAAGGCCAAACCGAGGGTGTATGATGACTTTCTATGATAGGTTGGACAGTGAAGAGGGAGAAAATGATCTATACAGGTTGGCACAGCAGAGAAATAGAGATGGGAAGGACGTGCAGCAAGTTAGATTGATAAAGGACAGAGAGGGAAATGTATTGACTGATGACAGAAGTGTGCTGGGAAGATGGAAAGAGTACTTTGAAGAGCTGATGAATGAGGACAATGAGAGAGAAAAAAAGAGTAGAACAGGTGACCATTGAGGAGCAGGATGAAGCAAAGATCAGTAAGGGTGAAGTGAGAAGGGCATTGAAGAGGATGGATGATGCCTCTGCTTGGCCTGCCTCTCTTGTTTGGATCTGTGCTGATCCTTCTACCCTGAGATTATGTCGAGTGTCTTTCTGTGTTTACCAAATGGTCTGCAGTTCACCTCCACTGGTCTTCACCGGAGTCCTGCATGTTTCCTGAAAGAATGCAGCATTAAGCGCAGCCAAAAAGCAGAGCTGCAATAAAATAACTTTAGTGTAATATGCACCAGAAATGTGATGCAATCCTTCAATATGATTGGTCCAAAGCTTCTCTATTCAAATAAGGAATGTATTGTGCAGCAGTGGATGTGTGTTTCCTGAAAAAAGAGAAGATACTTATCACATGGCATGGAGAGTTTTGTTTATGTTAAAGTGTATTGATATGTTTTAATAAAAAAAAACCAGTTTCATTTGATTAAAAGTTTAATTTAAGATTAAAAGCACCGGGTCCAATACACCATATTCCCGGAGTACAGCTCACAAGCTAGCCTACGGGACACAGTCGAAAGCCTTCTCCAGGTCCACAGAGCACACGGGAACAGACTGAGCAAACTCCCATCCTTCCTCAGGAGCCTGTACATCACGGATATCCAATTCATTTGGAATGGGTCCATGTCAAGAAAACTGTCCCAAATAGAGAGCTGAGGAAATGTGTCCTGAAAAACGAGTCATCACATTAAAAGCTACAGATACAGTAAAGTACAACAACACCATCAAAGTGCCTATACTGTCCTTTGTAAATGTGTGATACATTATTACATCATACTATACTTTACTATATCTGATTGCAGTGGTGGGCCGTCAGGGCGTGCAAGGCCTTCTCTGCTGACCTAAAAAAATATCTGAATCACAGACTGATGTTAATTATAATTTGTCCATGAATACTTCTTAAATAATTCAAAATTGTCTGTCAGCTTCCTTTCATTGCTTTTCCCCTGGTTGTGTAACCAAGGCAGCAACGAGACACCAAAGCACTGCCGGACACTTACAAGCAACGGTGCTCTCCAAAACTTTTGGGGAAACCAGAGCGGATCTGCAGCTGAGCGAGCAAGGTTACAGAGAAACGGAGCTCAACAACGCAGAGGTGAAGAAAAATAGAGAAATCTTAAAAAGCCTGATAGACTGTCATTTTTTTTTAGTAAGCAGGGACTTTCATTTCGGGGACACGATGAAAGCGCTGTATTCAAAAACAAAGGAAACTATGTGGAGCTTCTTTCTGTCATTGCTGAGAGCAACACGGATTTACATTACCACCTGTCCACTAATAAAGGGTTTAGTAGGACGTCGAGCAAAATACAAAACGGCCTGATCAGTGCTATTGCTGAAGTGATGAGAAAGAGATCAGAAGGGAAGTTAATAAAGCACCGTTTGTCTCTGTTATGGTGGGTGAGATGACAGACGCGAGTAATGCAGCGCAGCTCGCACTGGTTCTGCGTTATATAACGGACACAGGTGTCAAGGAGCAGTTGGTCAGATTTGAAGGAAAGAAAGGAGGATGGATTTTGTGTACAAATTAAAAGGATTTTTGGTGAGTAAAATGTGGCTATATTCCGAAATAATATTCCAATTTTATGAGGTTATTATTGATGCTTTTTTTGTGTGTCGCAGCTGTAGCTGCAGTAAAAGTTTTATAGCCATAAAATAGTTGTATCTTATTGAGGGTTGCATTGATTCAGACGCAGCACTACAGAAGGCCTTGGTGTGAAATGCACGGCCCACCACTGTCTGATTGTAATATCACAACTTACAGGATCAAAGCATTTCTATATTCACAGAGCAATATATACCTTGCTGAGTAATCAATCCACATGAACCACATCACAAACATTTACAATTTATATCTAACAGACAACATTCACTTCATACAACCGGACCAACATCAACAACGGACTGTGGTATGGGATTAAATACAACTATAACCTTTTACCTCCGACGGTGACGAATTCATCACACAAGAATTTAGAGCCTAAAATTTTTATTTATATCACTCCAGGCATCGGGGAACGACTATGACGAATGCGGTATGTTTCCTGTTGAAGCGGAGAATGGTATTATATCATCTTTCCCGCGCTTTTTTCAGTTGGGCTCAAGACATCGTGAGTGGGTGACGTCCGTGACTCATCGTTCAAATTGTCAGTACAAAAAGCACAATGGATCAAATACCAGGTGAGATTCATGCACATAAAAAATCGTCATTGAAGAATAATGATAGTTTTGTAATTTTATGAGGTAGAAATAGCTTATTGAGTTCATTTTACGAAAAAACCCCCCCCCAAAAAACACATTTTATATGAGTAACGTTTTTTGTCACATCAGGTGTATGAACAAGCTTGTCTGTCAACAGTGATTCCTTACAACATAGTTTACAAATAGTAGAATTCCTGCAAAAAAAAAAATGTTTTTATACTAATATGCTGATCATTTTTATGGAAACTCAATAGGAGCATCAATTATAAACATTGTTTTCTGTGAGGAATATCTTGGACTCCTCCAAATGGTGTCATTGAGCTCAATGGAGATTCGGCCGTTATTATAGATGAACACGCCCAAATGCCAACTGCAGACAACAAGACGAAATCTCACTCGACAGTGTTCTGTCCTTTAAAATGAAAATTCCTCAGTTACGGTGCCCTTCCTTGGTCCTGATCCACCTTGTTCTACTGAAATTCTCTCAATGTCATTTAAAATAAATTCAGAGTCGTATTATACTCCAAAATTGTTGGTCTCAGTATTAAAAAATATATTTGGCTCTCAGAGGATTAGATTTATTTATTTTTTTTCAAAAAGGTTCCCGACCCCTGCCATAGATGAATATCATTAATTATTAATAATAACATATACATTTGCTCGATTTACCTTTAATTATGTCACAAGTGTGTATCGACCTGGTAGCTCTTCGGATTAATTGGTACCCAAGAAGTAGCTCTCTGTTTCAAAAAGGTTGATGACCCCTGCTCTGCTTGGTCCATCATGACATCATATGTCAACTTGGCCTAATTGAGCTTGAGTTCTGCATCTTTGGACATTTCGTTCCTCTTCTCAAGGTCCTTGGATCAGTGTGGAATGACTGAAATAAAATAATCTTCAATTCACTTCAGGGAATCATCTCCTCATACAAGAGTCACATAAATCATACAAGAATTAAATGGTGCACCAAATCATGCAATTGCTCTTCTACAGGTATTTCATTCAAGAGGACATCATTACACAGTTCTCCATTTCAGGATTACAAATGTCTTTAAATAAATTAAATATAATCACGAATTCCAAAGATATTATAATTTCTGTATTTATATTCATGTTGATGCTGTTAATGATTAATAATTAATTTGAGTGCATGACAGTTGAGTCCAACCGTGAGCATAAGATTTATTCATTTTCTGAACCACTGAATCCTACTTAGGGTCGTGGGGAGGCTGAATCCCATTTCAGCCGATTCCATGCAAAGGCGGGGTACACCCTTGACAGCTCGCCAGGCCGTTGCAGGGCCAACACTCACACGACCATTCACACTCACACCTAGCAGAGATTTGGAACAGCCAATTAATCCACAGTGCATGTTTTTGGACTGCAGGAGGAAAAACCAGAATACCCGGAGGAAACCCACACAAGCACGAGGAGAATATGCAAACTCCAGACAGTAACACCTGAGCTGGGAATCGAACCCAGGACCTTCTTGCTCTGACATGTGAACCACTATGTCACCAGACCACCCTGCATAAGATTTATAGAGGACCAAATATTATGGCGTTTCAGATCAGCAGGTCACAGGCTGTCCTCAGATCATGGGTCCAAAACCACACAGCGGCCCCGATGGCACCTGATGTTTTCCTCGACATCCATAAACTTAACAGAAGACTGACAGGCGGTGTACTAAAACTAAATAGCAGCACATCTGTGTAGCTGTTAGTACTTCCACAACACAGCAAGAAAGGCCTGGATTTCTTTCAGTTTGGGGTTTGCCTGACCTCCCTGTGCTTGTGAGGTTTTTATCTGGGTACACCAGTTTCCTCCGAGTGCAGCCATGAGGTGGGGGGGGGGGGGGGGGGGGGGGGCACTAAGCAGGGTCTCTCCCCCTCATGCCGGTCCCAAGCCCGGAGAAATGCAGAGGGTTGTGTCAGGAAGGGCATCCGACGTAAGACCAATGCCAAACATTTATGATGCAATACCGGATCGGTCGAGGCCCGGGTTAACAACGACCGCCATCAGTGCTGTCAATCAACAGGGTGCTGATGGAAATTGGACCACTGTTGGTCGAAGACGTCGAAGAAGGAGAGGTGGGAGGAGTGTCCGTATGCAGAGAGAGAAGAGGAAAGGCATGAGTCTAGGACTGAGAGTGGGGACTTTGAATGTTGGAACTATGCAAAGAAAAGGTAGAGAGCTGGCTGACATGATGCAGAGGAGATAGGTGGACATACTGTGTGTCCAGGAGACCAGGTGGAAAGGTGGCAAAGCTAAAAGCTTAGGAGCAGGGTTTAAGCTATTTTATCACGGTGTGGATGGGAAGAGAAATGGAGTAGGAGTCATCTTGAAGGAGGAGTTTGTCAGGAATGTTCGAAAAGTTAAAAGAGTGTCAGACAGAGTGATGAGTCTCAAGTTCGAAATTGAAGGTGTAATGCTCAATGTTGTTAGTGCTTATGCCCC
This sequence comes from Plotosus lineatus, assembly GCA_024760905.1. Classification (NCBI taxonomy): domain Eukaryota; kingdom Metazoa; phylum Chordata; class Actinopteri; order Siluriformes; family Plotosidae; genus Plotosus; species Plotosus lineatus. The sequence continues at coordinate 12,005,258 of CM045734.1, read as the reverse complement.
ACAGGCAGGATGTGAGCGAGAAGAGAAGGAGAGATTCTGGAGTGACTTAGATGAAGTGATGCAGAGTACCGCCAGAGGTGAAAGAGTGGTCATTGGTGCAGACTTCAATGGACATGTTGGTGCAGAAAACAGAGGGGACGAGGAAGTGATGGGTAGGTTTGGTATCCAGGACAGGAACGCAGAAGGACAGATGTTGGTAGATTTTGCAAAAAGGATGGAAATGGCTGTGGTGAATACTTTCTTCCAGAAGAGAGAGGAGCATGGGGTGACTTATAAAAGCGGAGGTAGGAGCACACAGGTAGACTACATCTTGTGTAGGCGATGTAATTTGAAGGAAGTCAGCGACTGCAAAGTCATAGTGGGTGAGAGTGTTGCCAAAGAGCATAGGATGGTGGTGTGCAGGATGACTCTGATGGTGAAAAAGGTGAAGAAGGCAAAGGCAGAGCAGAAGACAAAGTGGTGGAAGTTGACAAAGGAAGTGTCGTGTTGTCTTCAAGGAGGAGTTGAAACAGGCTTTGGGTGGCCAGGAAGTGCTTCCAAATGACTGGACAACCACAGCAAATGTGATCAGGGACACAGGTAGGAGAGTACTTGGTGTGTCCTCTGGAAGGAAAGTGGATAAGGAGACTTGGTGGTGGAATGAGGAAGTGCAGGAGTGTGTACAAAGGAAGAGGTTAGCTAAGAAGAAGTGGGACATTGAGAGGACCGAAGAGAGTAAACAGGAGTACAGGGAGACACAGCGTAAGGCAAAAGTAGCAGTGGCTAAGGCCAAACAGAGGGCGTATGATGACTTGTATGATAGGTTGGATAGTAAAGAGGGAGAAAATGATCTATACAGGTTGGCACAGAAGAGAAATAGAGATGGGAAGGACGTGCAGCAAGTTAGATTGATAAAGGACAGAGAGGGAAATGTATTGATTGATGACAGAAGTGTGCTGGGAAGATGGAAAGAGTACTTTGAAGAGCTGATGAATGAGGAAAATGAGAGATAAAAAAGAGTAGAAGAGGTGACCATTGAGGAGCAGGATGTAGCAAAGATCAGTAAGGGTGAAGTGAGAAGGGCATTGAAGAGGATGAAGAACGGAAAGGCAGTTGGTCCTGATGATATACCTGTGGAGGTATGGAAGTGTCTAGGAGAGGTAGCAGTAGATTTTCTGACAAGAACATTCAACAAGGTACTAGAGAGTGAGCAGATGCCGGAGGAGTGGAGGAGAAGTGTGCTGGTGCCCATTTTTAAGAACAAGGGAGACGTGCAGAGTTGCGGCAACTACAGAGGGATAAAGTTACTGAGCCATACGATGAAGTTATGGGAAAGAATAGTGGAAGCTAGACTAAGATGGTCTAGAGGTCAGCATTTGTGAACAACAGTTTGGTTTCATGCCAAGAAAGAGCACCACAGATGCAATGTTTGCTTTGAGGATGTTAATAGAGAAGTACAGAGAAGGTCAGAGGGAGCTACATTGTGCCTTTGTGGATCTGGAAAAAGCATATGACAGGGTGCCAAGAGAAGAACTGTGGTATTGCATGAGGAAGTCTGGAGTGGCAGAGAAGTATGTTAGAGTGGTGCAGGACATGTATGAGAGATGTAAGACAGTGGTGAGGTGTACTGTTAGTGTGACCGACGAATTCACGGTGGAGGTGGGACTGCATCAAGGGTCAGCTCTGAGCCCCTTCTTGTTTGCTATGGTGATGGACAGGCTGACAGACGAGGTGAGACAAGAATCTCCATGGACTATGATGTTTGCAGATGACATTGTGATCTGTAGTGAGAGCAGAGAGCAAGTGCAGGAAAATCTAGAGAGGTGGAGGTATGCCCTGGAAAGGAGAGGAATGAAGGTCAGCCTCAGAAAATCAGAATACATGTGTATGAATGAGAAGGACCCAGGAGGAACGATGATGTTACAGGGAGCCGAGATAACGAAGGTGGAGGATTTTAAGTACTTAGGCTCAACAATCCAGCGCAATGGAGAGTGTGGAAAAGAGGTGAAGAAGCGTATGCAGGCAGGCTGGAATGGTTGGAGAAAAGTGTCTGGTGTGATGTGCGATAGGAGAGTGTCAGCAAGAATGAAGGGAAAAGTGTACAAGACGGTGGTGAGGCCAGCGATGTTGTATATCTTAGAAACAGCGGCACTGAGGAAAAGGCAGGAAGCAGAGCTGGAGGTAGCGGAGATGAAAATGTTGAGGTTCTCTCTGGGAGTAACAAGGATGGATAGGATCAGAAATGAGTATATCAGAGGGACAGCACATGTTAGATGTTTTGGAGACAAAGTCAGAGAGTCTAGATTGAGATGGTTTGGACATGTACAGAGGAGGGATAGTGAGTATATGGGCAGTAGGATGCTGAGGTTGGAACTACCAGGCAGAAGGCCTCGAGGAAGACCAAAGAAGAGATTTATGGATGTGGTGAAGGAAGACATGAAGGTCGTAGGAGTCAGAAAAGAAGATGCAGAGGACAGAGTGAGGTGGAGGCGGATGATTTGCTGTGGCGACCCCTGAAGGGAGCAGCCGAAAGTAAAACAAGACACCAGTTTCCTCCTATGAACCAAAAACATGCAAATTAGGCTAAAGGACTGTTTCAAATTGCCCCTAGATGTGAGTTAGTTGTATATTGACCCTCCAATGGTCTGGCAAGCTGTTCAGGATGTACCCTTCCTGAGATTGGCACTAGTCTCCCTATGACCCAGGTGGAATTAAGCAGTTTAGCAAATAAGAGGGACGTTCCTGCCCCCATGACACCCATATAGAACATAAAGCAGTTTGTATCGTGGAGGGAGTGTTTGCGTAGGACCCAAGGATGCAAGAGACCAAAGGAAGGTTCAACGATTTATTAAACATTCAGTACTGGAAATCACTAGAAAACACAGACTGGAAGGAACTGGTCGTGCACGAAGCACAGACTAGGGATCAGAGCGAACATCGAGAAACAGAGTCACTGGAACCAATCTTCTGACAGCGGAGCGAAGCATGCCGCTCCCATTTGTCGCTGGCTGCCGCTGATTGCCGATTCGGACCAGGTGCGCTCCGCTCGGAAACTCCTCTACCGGCGACCACCACGCCCCTTGCCCGCACCTGCAATGAACTGAGGAAAGGTTAGTGTCTCCAGCCAGCACAGACCATTACACTACTACCCCCCTCCCTTTAAGGGGCGCCACCTGGCGCCCGACCAGGCTTGTCCGGGAACTGGCGATTGAACTCCAATAGGTCTGGGTCCAGGATAAGGGAGCGGGGAATCCATGACCGCTCTTCGGGACCTCTCAGTCCCGAAGAGTCCCTAAATACCCCTCCCAGTCCACTAAATACTGGAAGCCTCGGCCCCACCTGCACACATTGAGGATCTTGTTGACCGGGTATGCGGGATGTTCGTCAATCAGTCAGAGAGGAGGGGGCTTTCTACCACCGGCTTGATTAGGGAGACATGAAACACTGGGTGCACCTTGAGTGAGGGTGGGAGTCTTAGTCGGACGGCACTGGGGTTTATGATTTCTTCTTCAATCGCGTAGGGCCCAATATATTGGGGAGATAGTTTCTTCGACTCAACTTGCAGGGGCAGACCCACACTTGTTGGCCGACCTTGTAGGGAGGTGCCAGGGTTCGGTGGCAAACGGCCATCCTCTGGTTTCGGGCCGCTGTTCGCTCCAGGGCAGCCCGGGCAGACCCACACTTGTTGGCCGACCTTGTAGGGAGGTGCCAGAGTTCGGTGGCGAACGGCCATCCTCTGGTTTCGGGCCGCTGTTCGCTCCAGGGCAGCCTGTGCTTCCTTCCAAACCCGATGTGCTCTGTGGAATTGTGCCTGGATAAATGGGACAGCCACCTCGACCTACTGGTTGGGAAACAGGGGGGGGGGGGCTGGAACCCATTGATCACCATGAAGAGGGACATCCCGGTGGCAATGCAGATCAGCCAATTAAGTGCATATTCTACCCATGGGAGGTGTGTGGCCCGGGAGGCGGGAGGACCTGAGGCTTTGGGTCACGCGTTCCACCTGCCTGTTCGACTGGGGGTTGTAAATCGAGGCTAGGCTGCAGGAGACTCCCAAGATGTTGCAGAACGCCTTCCAGACTCTGGATGCAAATTGGGGGCCCCGGTCTGACACGGTGTCCTGGGGAATGCCATGGAGGTGGAAGACATGTTGGATCAGGAGCCCCGCTGTTTCCATTGCCGAGGGGAGTTTGGGTAGGGGAACGAAATGGACAGCCTTGGAGAACCGGTCCACTACTGTCAGGATGACAATGTTGCCCTCAGTCTGGGGTAACCTGGTGATGAAATCCACCGCAATGTGCGACCAGGGGCGATGGGGAACGGTTAAGGTTTGGAGTCGACCCGTGGGTGCACGATGGGAGGACTTGCTCCGGGCACAGGTGACGCAAGCTCCCACAAACTCCCTAGCGTCGGCTGCCATCGTTGGCCACCAGAAGCGTTGACGGAGCAAGAAGAGAGTTCGGTGGGCTCCGGGGTGTGGGTAGCGACTTTCAGTGCCCAGGACGAGGCTTGCTCCATAAGTAAGCTCATGATGAAGGCGGTTCTTGCTTGATCTGTGGCGTATGTGAGCGGCTGCTGGCTGAAGACGAGTGAGAACTGGTGGAGGAGCTGTGCGCAGGAGCCGATCTCGCCCGAATACCTGGCTGGCGTGGGGATGAGTGGTTCTCGGTGCGCGGGGAGTATCACTGGCGCTGCTGCCGAAACGAAGGGTGAGGGGGCGGGGTCATGGCAGCGAGATGAGTGGAGACAGCATCCATCCTTCCGCCAAGCTGCGCCAAGCTGGTGGTTATGTGCTGGAGAGTATCCAGCATTTGGTGCAGGGTGGAGTCGTGTCGTCAGGGCTCCCTGGTCGGATAAGGCCTGCAGGAGCTGAGCGGTCTCCACTGGGTCCATGTTCAGGTCAGAAGATTCTGTCGTGGAGGGAGTGTTTGCGTCGGACCCAAGGATGCAGGGGACCGAAGGAAGGTTCAACAATTTATTAAACATTCAGTACTGGAAATCACTAGAAAACGCAGAATAGAGGGAACTGGTTGCGCACGAAGCACGGACCAGCGAGACCGTTGAGGAACAGAGTCACTGAAATAAATCTTCTGACAGCGGAGGGAAGCATGCCGCTCCCATTTATAGCTGATAGCCGATTAGGACCAGGTGTGCTCCGCTCGGAAACTCCTCTACCGGCGACCGCCACGCCCCTCGCCCGCACCTGCAATAAATTAAGGAAGAGTTAGTGTCTCCAGCCAGCACAGACCATGACAGTTTGGAATAAAATAAAATGACCTGAATTTAAATGCCTTTGCTCATTCGATTCATTCTGGAATTCACATGTTAGATTGAAATGTATTCACAAGTGTATCAGATCAATGTGATGAATCTGTGGTGCTGTCAAACAGAGATGCTTTTGATGGCACACACAGCTTTGGAATGATGTAGGAATGATGGATTTTTACATTAAATTATTGGACAATGCAAGTTCCAAGTTGTCCTGCTACCAGACATGGCGAGAGACTCTCAGAGCATCATAATGTTGTGGCATTGATTGGCATTGATGGATATTAAAAAAAAAAGCTCATGAAATGTCCTGTTCAAAATAAATCTTTGATTTCCATCATTAAAATAAATTCCTCTACAGTGTTATAGTCTCAGGAAAAGGTGGCGACTCTGCTGAGTCAAAAATGTTGTGTTTCCATAACTGTGTTTTAACTTCCCCCTGTGATTAAATTTCTGAGTGCACCGAGACATTAATCTGAATCAGTGCAAACCATCAGAGCATCCAGTAGATGAGATGATAATATTTTCAATAATCTTTATTTATTATGTCTGAGGTATAGATTTTGATAGGAAATTTCCCCTTTAAAGAGTTGAGGGTGGAAACAGATCCGAAATGACTGATCTATAACTACATGTCTGACGTCATGAGGAGCCATTTTATTTCATTTTCAGGACTCCTTTATTGTAGCCCACCCTAGCCCACTCCAGTGGTGGAAGCCTCACAGCACAAAAGCTGGAGTGAAAACAGATCAAATTCTTAACACTTTCACTAAAATAGGAGACACCAGGTGGTGCTGGAACACTGAGAATGAAGCCAGCCTGACACGAGTACGCATTTTAAATCCTCAATGGCACTCATTCATGTGTACCATGGCGGAATGATTTTGTGTTTATTTCACCTGTCAGTCAAACAGTTCGTGCCAGAGAGGAATAAGCTTTGCTCATAGTTTGCTCATTCGTACCATTGAGGATGTTCCGCAACATTCCACTAGATTCCTCACCATTGCGGTATTTTTCTGAATTGTTTGTGCTGGGTTGCGCCAAGTTCCTCAACGTCACTCAATGGCCAGACAAGTTTGCTTCACATCACGCTAAAAAGGTGACCGCGCTTGCGTTTATGACACGCCTTGTCACGCCTCACGAGTATATATATATATATATATATATACAAAAATAAAAGGACAGGACAAAGACTTTCTATTGAAACTCCATTTATCACTACAGATCTGTTTCGAGGGGTGGTGAAGCCATCCTCTCTCTTCAGGTGATTATAGAAGAATTTCTTCTATAATCACCTGAAGAGAGAGGATGGTTTCACCACCCCTCGAAACAGATCTGTAGTGATAAATGGAGTTTCAATAGAAAGTCTTTGTCCTGTCCTTTTATTTTTGTTTATTTGCTCTACCAAAAAAGTATTGAGCACTCTCCTACGGAAGGATCTACTCAGAAAAACCTCTCTCTCTCTCTCTCTCTCTCTCTCTCTCTCTATATATATATTTATATATATATATATATATATATATATATATATATATATATATATATATATATATATATATACTAGTCCTTCTCAAAAAATTAGCATATTGTTATAAAGTTCATTATTTTCTGTAATGTACTGATAAAATTTAAACTTTCATATATTTTGGATTCATTGCACACCAACTGAAATATTTCAGGTCTTTTATTGTTTTAATACTGATGATTTTGGCATACAGCTCATGAAAACCCAAACTACTGCTGATTGCTGATTGGTTGACCATTTGTGCGTGTGGTGTTGCGGAAGACAGTGGTTTGAGTGCTCACCCAAACTTAAAGGTGAGTAGACTATGATTACCTTTGAAGAAACAGTGAGAAACACAGTTCTGTCCACAACTCACTCCCTGGTCCGCCAACGGTTAATGTTGGACAATGCGTAGCAGTCAATGAACACCATGGAGGACACAAGAGCACCATTGAGGATACAGGTGTAACGCTTGACATTGATTACCATAATGTGCATGACGTGGTGGGCATTTGCACGTGCCCTCACTGTTTCCTCACAGTTTCCTTATAGTTCGCGGAAAGGTACGCAAAAGAGTGCATGACAAAATTTCTGAACATGTTTCATTTTTTTGGTCGGCAATGCCCCTCAATGGCACTCATCTCGCTCATAGTTTCCGCATTGTTCCCATGATGGCGCTCCAATAATCCAATAAACACCAGGTTTACAGAGTCAGGAGGTCACAATTATAAACTCAAATAAAGTGATCTATCATCTGATATTATATTGGATTAAATTATACAGAAAATCTTCACGTATGTGTTCGGATTAAAGATCAAACTCTCCCGAACCAACTATTTATACACTGATTAAAATAAATAATATTCATAATAATAATAATAATAATAATAATAATAATAATGAAAGAGAGATTTCCTTTCGGCTTTTTCCCTTTATCAGGGGTCACCACAGCGAATCATCTGATTTGCATGTTTGACTTGGTATAGGTTTTTACGTCGGATGGCCTTCCTGACACAACTCTTTAGCAAGAGACAGAAACACGCTGATGGCTTTGCAGCTACTCTTTACGAAAGTCAGCAATGGTTCTTTTACATGAACCTCTCACCATAGACAGTGAGACATGGCTCGCCTTTGATAACCCAGTTAGCTGCACTGGGGGGACAGTGACAACCTTGTGGAGAGTTGGACTCGAACCCCAACCTTAGGATCAGCGATCCAGCACCTTCTACCACCAGGCCACCACTTTAATAATACTAATAGTAATAATAATAATAATAATAATAATAATAATAATAAAAATAATAATATTAATAATAATAAACAACCCTGCATAATAGGGCAGTGGTGGTCTAGTGGTATAGGGCGCTGGATCGCTGATCCAAAGGTTGGGGATTCCCACCCTCCACAAGGTTGTAATTGTTGTCCCCAGTGCAGCTAACTGGGTTATTAAAGGCCAGCCATGTCTCTCACTGTTTATGGTGTGAGGCATGTAAAAGAACCATTGCTGACTTTCGACAAGAGTAGGCTGCAAAGCCGTCGGCGTGTTTCCGCCCTGCGATGGCCTGGCGAGCTGTCCAGGGTGTACTCTGCCCTCGCCCGAAGTTGACTGGGATGGGCGCCAGCCTCCCCGCGACCCTAATTAGGATTAAGTGGTTACAGAAAATGAACCCTGCATAATCACTAATAATCCGATTTTACACAAATAACAACAAATTCCCATAGAAAAGTTCCACCACCAAAACATCAAGAAAAATTAATCCAAGATTATATCCAAAAAACTGTGTTTGTCCCTCATCTCTTCAGAACTCCCCTCCTCCTCCTGATTCCTAAAAACAGAAAGAAACAGGATGATGTTGGATCTCAGACTAAACGTAAGTATTTTCACTCTACACATGATTTTACTCCACTGTAAACATCATCAGATCTCACTCTCTCACTTCAGCAGGACGTCATGGAGTCACACTTTATTTGTTGGAGGAAGAATCTCCTTCAGAGGCTGAAAAAATCATTGAAATGATCACAAGGTGAATGATAATAAATCATGTGGTGATTTTAAACCTCATTTCTGGATCGTAAAGGTTCACTTACAGGATCCAGATGAAACAGGTGTGAAATCTGAAACACAGATGATTGGCTGAACCTTATAAACTCTGTGGACCGGGTTTGGTTTCAGTAAATAATCATCAATATCTCATTATTATCTTCTTTAATTCATCAGCTCAAAATAAAACTCTACAAAATATTCATAAAATCTCCTTTCAGGATTTAAAAGAGTAAACCTGTTCTCTCAAAACTTCACATCTCCTCCTTACACTCACCAGATTTCTTCTTCCTCCACACCACAATTCCAACAACAACAGCAAAAGGGGCAGTGGTGGTCTAGTGGATAGGGCGCAGGATCGCTGATCCTAAGGTTGGGAGCTCGAGTCCCCACAGGGCTGTCACTGTCCCCCCAGTGCAGCTAACTGGGTTATCAAAGGTGGGCCATGTCGCTCACTGAATATGGTGAAAAGGCATGTAAAGGAACCATTGCTGACTTTCGTAAAGAGTACCCTGCAAAAAAGCCGTCAACGTGTTTCTGGGGACAAGTAGCAAGCGTTCCTGTGTCCTGGTTAATCTTCTCCAGAAGAGACGAATTGCTACACAACCTACAGGGATAAGATACGATGATGAATGCACATCAACATCTTCCTCCAGGAGCTCATCAACAACAACAACAGCAACCAGAACCAGGAGACCCGCAATCACACCAACGATGAGACCAATCGAAGCTCCACCTGCGAAGCGAGTACAGAGAGATGATGATGTGCTGCAGTAATCAATCTCTTTCACTCTGTAAATCTGGACTTTATTTGGACCTTTTGGTATTTCTGCTGAATCACGCAGGTGTCGGTGTGTTTCTGCAGAGCCTCAGTTGGGACTTTCAGAATACTTCTCTTCTGGAAACTTCTATCCTGGTTGGGTACCGTCTCTCTGAGCTTCACGTCCTCATGCACGTCCTCATCCATCCTTCCGCCAGGTGATCATCACTGAATTGGGGAAGAAACCTGTAGCATGACACACCAGCTCTGGAGAAGACGAGTGTCTCTGGAAAACTGACACCTCGAGACAAACTGCAGAGACAAAGAGACATCAATATCAACCTTGTCCTTTCTTCCTATATAAAAGCCTGATGTGATCCATGTTGAGGAAGAGCGTCTGCTGGTTGTGATGACATGTTTAATGACGTTCTGTCCGTCAGTGTGTCAGTGGAAAATGTTTACAAGAGAAATGTTTATGTTCTTTAAAACTAAGTGAATGGAAATGAGCAGGGTTGTGATTGGCTCAGAAGAAAAAAGCAAAGAAATATGATGCAGCAACATCGTGGTATGGCGAGGAAAATGGCGGCAATCATCAAGCCATTACACATGGTGACATCATTTTTATGTTTTTAATGAAACGTGCAAACCACAAACATCTAGTGCAAATAAACAACATAGAAAACAATCTGAGGGGAAAAACCTCAAAAAAAAACCCATTTCAAATCAGAGATATTACAACGTGTGTGTGGGGGATGTGGATTTTGTGACGATTACACACACACACACACACACACACACACACACACACACACACACACACACGGAGTTCAAAATGTGCAATGAAAAGTGCAAAGTCAGAACGGACAACATGGTTATTCAAAAAAAAAATCGAAAAAAATGTACACGTGTGTGAGTTGAACAGAGAGAAAGAGAGCGAGAAAGTGAGCGAGAGAGAGATAGTCAGAGAGAGCGTGCCCGCGAGAGAGAGAAAGAGGGAGGGTATGCCGGTGTGTCGGACTGCACTAGCTGTAATAAAATGCAGTTTATTTCCGAGCCAGTTCTTCTTTCTCATTTCTCGGCACTTCTTCCGAAGGTTGTTTGGCGCTTTTGCAGCTGCTGCTCAGAGGACGTCTTTGGCTCTTTTCCTCCCAGATGTGCAGGGTCCATCGGGTATGATCCAGGCGATGATGGTGGATTTGTTCCTGACGATTAGCAGGTCCTGGGCATGACGTTAAACTGCATCCACCGCCAGTATAGGGGTAGCACCTTGCCCCAGGTTAAAGCCCTTCGGCTATGGATCAAGTCCTCCTGGTAGAACCGGTCCCTATAAGGTCTGTAGGGTAGCCTCTCGGTGCTGCCTATTGCTAGCCACACACACTGAGATAGGAGAAGGCAACTCTGATTTAAAACCACCTGCTGCCTTGTAGGTTGTGCCCTCCTCAGGCAAAGGCTAAGAGAAGGTAACTCTGATTTCAAATCCCTCACCAACCCGCACCAGCCAAGCGTGGTGAGTATGGCAAAAACTCCTGAACCATGACTAGCACACATGATCAAAGGTCATCAGTCCCCAGCAGCTCTGAAGTCGCCACCTACGGTACCGGGGCGTCAGAAGAAGGAGCAGAGGGTGCTAAGAATCACTGGGTTCGAACAGGCTGCCATTGGAAAGTAAACATCAGCACATCCATTCCGAGAACTCTGTCTAAGTATTTGGATGTCATCAATCTTGAAAGAGAACTGGCCAACATAAACTTCGACATCATTGGCCTATGCGAAACTAGATGGAAGGAAGAGGGATGCCTGACTCTAAACCAGAGTGGACACAGCATGTACTACAAGGGCGGAAACAGTCAACAACGCGGAGTCGGCTTTATTGTAAATAAAAACACCGCTGGAAATGTGAAGAACTTCATCAGAGTTTCTGACAGGGTGGCACAGATCACCATCAAGATCAATCGGAAACACCACATGAGCCTAATTGTCGTCTACCTTCCAACAACCAGCCATAGCGACGAGGAGTGCGAAGAGGTTTACGAAACCATAGAACGCCTCTACACAGCCACAAAGCCCACTATAACATTATCATGGGCGACTTCAATGCCTAAGTAGGAAATGCCAAGCCAGTAGAGACTTGCGTGGGTAAATTCGGTTATGGATGTAGGAATAACCAAGGCGACATCTTAGTCAACTTCAGCGAAAGACACCAGCTAAAGATCATGAACACCTTCTTCCATAAGAAAGTGGGCAGACGATGGACTTGGATCTCACCAAACAAAGAGACCAAGAATGAGATCGACTACATCCTAACAGACAAACACCGCACTGTCATGGATGTCTCCATACTAAATAGATTCAACACGGGCAGCAACCACAGGCTGGTGCGTGCTGCACTTACGATCAACACAAAACTGAAAAGACACCACCTTATCAAGCAAACGAAGAGGTCAAACCATCAAAGACTCTCAGAAAAATACTCCCAATTCCAGCTAGAGCTCACCAACAGGTTCCAAGCTCTGAATAGAGAAGAAGATCTAACCACAAACTCAGAAAACCTCACTAACACCATCATGGAGGCAGCAATAAATACGGTAGGAAGTCAGAGACCACCCAAATCGGATAAACTGTCTAATGAGACCAAGCAGCTGAGAGAAAGACGCCGACAAATAAAACGAAGCGGAACACCTAGAGATAACATCAATTACTCAGTGGTCTGCAAGGAGATACGACGCAGAATGGCAGCGGATATCAACGCTTACAATGAAGAGGAACAGCTGACAGCTCTGGAGAACAACAAAGAGCTATGACGAACACAGAAAGATCAGTGTATAGAGAGGAACATGATCACTGCCCTTAAAAAAGCAGATGGCACACTCATCCATGACTTGGATCGGATCATTAGATCCGAATTAGAAGATGCGAGGAATTCTACACAGCGCTCTACAACACCAGGCGTCCACAAGACCAACCAGTTGCCAATGCACTACCTAACAGCAGTACACCACCTATTCTGCATGATGAAGTAAGATCAGCCATCAATCGGCAGTCATGCTTCAAGACGGCGGTAAACCAGTAATCAAAGCGCTAACCTCTCTCTTCAACAGGTGCATTACTGAAGGGAAGGTTCCTGGAAACTGGAGAAATGCCATAGTGAGGTTACTGCCCAAAAAGGGCGACGAGGCGGACATCAAGAACTATCGACCAATCAGCCTCCTCCCAGTCATCTACAAGACTTTCTCTCAAATCCTCCTGAGAAGAATGACACTCACTCTCGACCTCCACCAACCGAGAGAACAGGCAGGATTTAGATCGGGATACTCCACCATCGATCATATCCAAGTCGTGAGCCAAATCCAAGAAAAGGCCAACGAGTACAACATCCCACGAAGCCTGGCCTTCATGGACTATGAGAAAACCTTCGATTCCATTGAATACACACCGATGTTCAATGCCCTAAGCAATCAAGGACGACATAACGCCTACATCAACATCATCAAAGACCTCTACAAGGAAGCCACTGCCACCCTCAGGCTCCACAAGGATAGCAATAACATTAGATTACAGAGAGGAACTCGCAAAGGAGACAATATCTCTCTAAGACTCTTCACAGCCTGTCTCCAAGATGCAATTCTGAGCCAAATCGATTGGAAAGACCGTGGAATCAACATTGACGGAGAGTACCTTGCGCACTTGGAATTCACCAATGACATCATACTACTTGCTCACACACCACAGCAACTGGAGGAGATGCTCAATGACATCAACAACACCAGCAAGCCAGTGGGGCTGAACATGCATCTTGGTAAAACCAAAGTGATGTTTAACAAGCAGGTCACTCCCGCAGTGGTCACAGTTGACGGTAAGACCATAGAGCAAGTAGACAGTTATGTATACCTCGGCAAGACCATCACGCAAGACTGGAATCTCCTGGCAGAAATCAAGCATCCGATAACTCTCAGTTGGGCAGCATTCGGCAAGTCTGAGTCCATCATGAAAGGCAGAAAGGCCAGCATGAGAATCAAACGGAAGATACATGATGAATATATCCTGCCGGTCATGACATATGGAAGCAAAACATGGGCTCTCAACAACACAATGAAGGAAATGCTCAGAGTGGCACAGAGGAAAATCAAACACCTCTTGCTGAATGTCTCTCTAAAGGATAGAAAGCCCAACACATGGATCAGAGAGCAAACAGGAGTGAGGGATATCATACACACCATCAACAACAGCAAGCACAGATGGGCAGGCCATCTGGCCTGATTCTCCGACAACCGTTGGATAAGCAGAGCAACAGAGAAGACGCCCCGGAGCTGTAAACGACCATGAGGACGCCCAAAAACAAGATGGCGCGGCGACCTGACTCAATGCCTAGGGCACAACTGGCCAAGCCTCGCACGAGATAGAGCCTGCTGGAAGAGGTCCAGAGAGGAGTTCCTCAGCCATGAGTGAAGTCACCCTGAATCCTGATTAGCTACAGTAACGTTAAACAAACGTCTCGACCCAAATGCTTTTGTATTCCACGACCAAAGTTTCATTCCAAGCTCTGTTTTCCTCACAGAGAAAATCCTTCTGCAACGCAACACGTGAAACATCCAAACATGTTCACGAAGAAAAAGCGTGTCCAGAACTTCACGAGTAGTGCTTTTTTCAACACCGCTCTTTAGATTTCCGACCCTGACAGCGAAGCATTGACGAACAGAACTGCCGAGTTCAGAAACGTTCGCTCTTCGTTGGTTTTAATGCCACTGCAGTAAATTTTGGACTTTGAGATCAGATAGAAATCAGAATACAACTAATCACCTGATAACGGAAAAATAAACCTGCATCGAGTGAACATGTGGAAACAATATTATCGTACTGAACTCTGGAACATCACATCAGATTTTCTTTCATTCAGTCCTTCACATATTTACATTTAATTTATATTTAATTTACATTGAATTTGCATGAACAATTACAGGGGTCCTTCGTGACTTTGCACTTCAATTCATGTGGGTTCAGTGCATCATTTTTTTTTTTTTTTTTAATATTCATTAAAAAAAAATAAAAATAAAATTAAGGAAGAATAGGGAAAAGTTAAGGAAAATGCCGCAAAAAAAAGGCCAATTAAGAAAAAAAAAAACCCCACATGAGTTTTCATGAGTCTGGGACTAAGAGTAGGGACTTTGAATGTTGGCACGATGACAGGAAAAGGTAGAGAGCTGGCTGACATGATGCAGAGGAGGAAGGTGGACATACTGTGTTCAGGAGACCAGGTGGAAAGATAGGAAGTCTAGAAGCTTAGGGGCAGGGTTTAAGCTGTTTTATCATGGTGTGGATAGGAAGAGAAATGAAGTAGGAGTCATCTTGAAGGAGGAGTTTGTCAGGAATGTTCTAGAAGTGAAAACAGTGTCAGACTGAGTGATGAGTCTCAAGTTAGAAATTGAAGGCGTGATGTTCAATGTTGTTAGTGCTTATGCCCCACAGGCAGGATGTGAGCTAGAAGAGAAGGAGAGATACTGGAGTGAGTTAGATGAAGTGATGCAGAGTACCCCCACAGATGAAAGAGTGGTCATTGGTGCAGACTTCAATGGACATGTTGGTGCAGGAAACCGAGGGGACAAGGAAGTGATGGGTAGGTTTGGTATCCAGGACCGGAACGCAGAAGAACAGATGTTGATAGATTTTTCAAAATGGATGAAAATGGCTGTGGTGAATACTTTCTTCCAGAAAAGACCAGAATAGAGGGTCACTTATAAAAGTGGAGGTAGGAGCACAAGGGTAGCCTACATCTTGTGGAGACGATGTCATTTGAAGGAAGTCAGTGACTGCAAAGTAGTAGTGGGTGAGAGTGTTGCCAGACGCATAGGATGGTGGTGTGCAGGATGACACTGATGGTGAGGAAGGTTAAGAAGGCAAAGGCAGAGCAGAAGACAAAGTGGTGGAAGCTGAAAAAGGAAGATAATCAGGTTGTCTTCAATGTTTAATTGTTATTATAAGCATTTCTATCATTGAATATTTATTTATTGATATTATATACACATATACATTAATGTTTATATCAGTCAGGGAGGTCGATACTACTTTGCGAAATTTGACGGTTACGGGGAGGTCTCGGTCCTTATTAACTACGGAAAGTGAGGGATCCCTGTACAACAATCAGGACTAATGTACATTAAATAATTGACTGAAGACCAAGCCTTAATTTCACACACAAAAATAATAATTTATTATCCAGCTTCAAATGTATAATTAGGTATATATATATGTATATATATATATATATATATATATATATATATATATATATATATATATATATATATATATATATATATATATATATATATATGTGTATATATATCTTCTTCTTTTACTTTCGGCTGCTCCCTCAGTGGTCGCCACAGCAAATCATCCGCCTCCATCTCACCCTGTCCTCTGCATCTTCTTTTCTGACTCCAACGACCTTCATGTCTTCCTTCACCACATCCATAAATCTCTTCTTTGGTCTTCCTCGAGGCCTTCTGTCTGGTAGTTCCAACCTCACCATCCTACTACCAATATACTCACTATCCCTCCTCTGTACATGTCCAAACAATCTCAATCTAGCCTCTCTGACTTTGTCTCCAAAACATTTAACATGTGCTGTCCCTCTGATGGACTCATTTCTGATCCTATCCATCCTCATTACTCCCAGAGAGAACCTCAACATTTTCATCTCTGCTACCTCCAACTCTGACTCCTGTCTTTTCCCCAGGGCCACTGTCTCTAAACCATACAACATCGCTGGCCTCATCACCGTCTTGTACACTTTTCCCTTCATTCTTGCCGAGACTCTCCGATCACACATCACACCGGACACTTTTCTCCATCCATTCCAACTGTCTGCACGTGCTTCTTGACCTCTTTTCCATACTCTCCATTGCTCTGGATTGTTGAACCTAAGTACTTAAAATCCTCCACCTTTATCAGTGCCCCCTGTAACCTCACCGTTCCTCTTGGGTCCTTGTTGTTCACTCACATGTCTTCTGTCTTACTGAGACTAACCTTCATTCCCCTCCTTTCCAGGGCATACCTCCACCTTTCTAGATTTTCCTCCACTTGTTCTCTGCTCTCACTACAGATCACGATGTCATCTGCAAACATCATAGTCCATGGAGATTCTTGTCGAACCTCGTCTGTCAGTCTGTCCATCACCAGAGCAAACAAGAAAGGGGCTGAGAGCTGACCATTGATGCAGTCCCACCTCCACCTTGAACTCTTCTGTCACACCAACAGCACACCTCACCACTGTCTTACATCTCTCATACATGTCCTGCACCACTCTAACATACTTCTCTGCCACTCCAGACTTCCTCATACAATACCACAGTTCTTCTCTTGGCACCCTGTCATATGCTTTCTCCAGATCCACAAAGGCACAATGCAGCTCCTTCTGACCTTCTCTGTACTTCTCTATTAACATCCTCAAGGCAAACACTGCATCTGTGGTGCTCTTTCTTGGCCTGAAACCAAACTGTTGTTCACAAATGCTGACCTCTGCCCTTAGTCTTGCTTCCACTATTTTTTTCCCATAACTTCATCGTATGGCTCATCAACTTTATCCCTCTGTAGTTGCCACAGCTCTGTACATCTCCCTTGTTCTTAAAAATGGGCACAAGCACACTTCTCCTCCATTCCTCCAGCATCTGCTCACTTTCTAAGACCTTGTTAAATATTCTTGTCAGAAAATCTACTGCTACGTCCCTGAGACACTTCCATACCTCAACTGGTATGTCATAAGGGCCAACTGCCTTTCCACTCTTCATCCTCTTCAATGTCCTTCCCCCTTACTAATCTTTGCTACTTCCTGGTCCTCAACGGTCACCCCTTCTCCTCTTTTTTTCTCTCCCATTTTCCTCATTCATCAGCTCTTCAAAGTACTCTTTCCATCTTCCCAGCACACTTCTGTCATCAGTCAATACATTTCCCTCTCTGTCCTTTATCAATCTAACTTGCTGCATGTCTTTCCCATCTCTATTTCTCTGCTGTGCTAAACTGTATAAATCATTTTCTCCCTCTTCACTGTCCAACCTATCATACAAGTCATCATACACCCTCTGTTTGGCCTTTGACACCGCTACCTTCGCCTTACGCTGTGTCTCCCTGTACTCCTGTTTACTCTCTTCGGTCCTCTCAATGTCCCACTCCTCTTCCTTTGTACACACTCCTGCACTTCCTCATTCTACCACCAAGTTTCCTTATCTACTTTCCTTCCAGAGGACACACCAAGTACTCTCCTACCGGTCTCCCTGATCACATTGGCTGTGGTTGTTCAGTCATCTGGAAGCACTTCCTGTCCACCCAACGCCTGTTTCAACTCCTTCTTGAAGACAACACGATACTCTTTCTTTTTCAGCTTCCACCACTTTGTCTTCTGCTCTGTCTTTGCCTTTTTCACCTTTCTCACCATCAGCGTCATCCTGCACACCACCATCCTATGCTGTTTGGCAACACTCTCACCCACTACTACTTTGCAGTCACTGACTTCCTTCAAATTACATCGCCTACACAAGATGTAGTCTACCTGTGTGCTCTTGCCTCCGCTTTCATAAGTCACCCCATGCTCCTGTTTCTTCTTGAAGAAAGTATTCACCACAGCCATTTCCATCCTTTTTGCAAAATCGATCAACATCTGTCCTTCTGTGTTCCTGTCCTGGATACCAAACCTGCCCATCACTTCCCCATCCCCTCTATTGCCTGCACCAACATGTCCATTGAAGTCTGCCCCAATGACCACTCTTTCACCTCTGGGGGTACTCTGCATCACTTCATCTAACTCACTCCAGAATCTCTCCTTCTCTTTTAGCTCACATCCTGCCTGTGGGGCATAAGCACTAACAACATTGACCATCACACCTTCAATTTCTAACTTGAGACTCATCACTTTGTCTGACACTCTTTTCACTTCTAGAACATTCCTGACAAACCCCTCCTTCAAGATGACTCGTACTCCATTTCTCTTCCCATCCACACCGTGATAAAACAGCTTCAACCCTGCTCCTAAGCTTCTAGCCTTGCTACCTTTCCACCTGGTCTCCTGAACACACAGTATGTCCACCTTCCTCCTCTGCATCATGTCAGCCAGCTCTCTGCCTTTTTCTTGCATACTTCCAACATTCAAAGCGATCCAGCGCCCTATGCTATCACTGGCCTTCAAGAAATATCTCTCAACAAATCAGTAAAATTAGAGGAAAAATATTTTACAATGAATTTTTTTTTCAACAAAAAAATTCCCATTCACACAAATTACAAATCTCGTAATAATAAAAATTATAATAAGTTATTAATAAAAAAAATTATTAACAGTCATAAATGAAATTATAAACAGTAATAGATTATTTATTAACAGTAAAATATTTATGAAGAGTAATAAATGAGATTTTTAACAGTCAAATTATTTATTAATGGTAATAAATGATATTATAAACACTTACCCATGAGGCAAAGAAACACAGTTTCACACTGTCCCATTGTGTATCAGATGAGAGATGAAGAGTAAATGAAATGTACAGCAAATCTTACACTTTTTCATTTGAATGTGGTTGGGTGGCGTGGGGAGGGAGGATCAGCAGCAACAGAAAACTTTGGTTTATGAATTCATATGAATCTTTATTGACCTGAAAACAGTCCAAACAAACAACATCTTTTTTTTACTGAATTCATCCCATTTTTTAAAATATAGAAAGTTATAAAATGATGCAACACACAGAACAGAAGTTGAAAATAATGTTAAAACCATTGAGCGGTGAAGTGAATAAAACAATTCTCATTGCACTGGAATCAGTCTTGAAGAGGAATGTATTGGCAGCAGGTAAACAGTCTGTTCTTGAACATGTAACTCGAACATTAAAATCACTTGCCTGAGACTGTGTAGGCTGGCATGACCATCCAAAATAACACCGATCATCAAGGTATGGACCCCACCAGGCTGTCAGGGTGTGCTGTGATATCTGGCTGCAAGGTGAAGACATTCTTAAAGTCCTGCAAGTCCGATTAAAGTGTTTGTGCAGCATATTCTGCAGACGCTCGATTTAACTGAGATCTGCTGAGTTTTGAACTCAATAGCATGTTTATCACACCATTCTAAATCAATGGGTCTCATTCATAAACTGTTAAAAAGTAATTTGTTATTAAGTCTCATTTATGCAAATTTTCTGTATTTCGCTATGAATGGAATCTACAAACACGAAGGAGCACACCTGTGCACATAGTATTGCTGTTTGATGTGAAATCAATAGTCTTTCCCTTCTTTTTCATTTTCTCCAATTTTTTAATTCATAAAATAGTGTTAGAGATTCTGCTCTTTCACAGGGTGTCTGGGCTCTCTCTTTGAGATAGGCTGAGATGTTTTCCGTCCAGAAGCTTGGAGTAGAACCTCTGTTCCGGCACACTGAAAGGAGCTGGTTGTGGTGGCTCGAGAAACATTAAAATTCCTCCTGAACTCTTTTCTGGTGTGGTGTTTCAGGCATGTTAATTCTTGAAGTGACCCCAAGGTTAACCCAGAACATACTTGATGCGTCTCTCAGTTGGTCTGGGAACACCTTAATGCAGGTAATGGGGCTCTCCGTTAGAGACAGGATGAGAAGCTCAGCCAGTTGTGGTGTCTCGGGTACGTATCAGGTTAGAATGCCCCACAAAAGCCTCCCAGGTATGATGTTTCAGATGTTCATGTCCAACTGGGAAGAGACCTCAGAGCCTTTTGACTGGTCTGGGAATGCCTCAGTGTCCCCCAGAAGAGCTAGAGGAAGTGGCTGGGGAGAGGGACGTCTGGACCTTGCTGCTCAGGCTGCTACCCCTACAACCCAACCCCAGATTAAGTGGAAGAAGATGATGATAATCATTGTGCACATATACTGTACGGACACAGTGATTTGCAACAAAAAAAAATCAAATTGATGTGATTCCAATCTCTCCTCATTATGGTGCTCGGCTATAAAGATCACAACTGCATTACTTCAGTGTGGATAATCACATTTTATGTTAATAAATATTATTTTATATTACCTTTACATTTTTAATTTATCACTTTGAATTTAAGATCATGTTGTGATTACTGCACATCGATGAACATTCAGGCATCTTTTGTGGAATCTCATTAAAATTATTCAGATTTTTTTCTTGAAAGTCAAAAGTGTAAATGAAGGTTTATAAAAGCACTCAGTGTTCAGAAGCAGAGGAACACTAGGGGAGAGAGTCTGAGGCTAATTGTGAAAATACACTGCTTATTTGTTCTGTGGTTGGAAAATAACATTCAGACCCTGATATGGACACTTACTGCATGTGGTTTGACTGAAAGCTGGTCTTCACACCACTCTGAATGCAACACAGCTGAACCTCAAATAAAACAAATGACAGGCTTGGTTTGATACAAAGTAATTTTATTGTTTTCCAGAAATACTAATATTTATTTAAGTTTTGAAATCTATCAATAAATATATATTTTTTATCACCAGAAAGTAAAGAGCACTGAACTTAAATGATTCCTATTTTAACTAGTGTTTGATGAAGTACAGAAACAAGACAGACTACTCGTAAAGCAGACAGACTGTGTTAAGTTTCAATGGACGACCTATAAACTCACAGGAAATGAACATGTGAGAAACAAATGAATGATCAACAACCCAGATTAAACATGTTGTTGATGTTATTCATTAAAATTATTTAAATAATTCTCTAACAGTTAGACAGTACGTACTTTTTATATACTGGTACATAATGATGAAAATAAAGATAAAGAGTGTTATGGTCTGTGTTTGGGGGACTTTGCATGTAGTGACTCTTCTAACTCTGCCAGCGCTGCAGGCTCCACAATGGGCAGCACAGTGGAGTAGTGGTTAGCACGTCCGCCTCACAGCAAGAGTGCTTGCATGGGTTCCTCCGGGTACTACGGTTTCCTCCCACATTCCAAAAACATGCACAGTAGGTTAATTGGCTAAAATAATCTGCAGAGAAGGCTTCACTAAGTTTTGATAACTTGTGCCTAATCCCTTTCTTCAATGAATAAAATATGTTTCAATCAACTGCAGGCTTCGGCATAGGGGTGTGGTTGACCCTAGTGGGCTGATTGCAGCGCGCACACCTGATCCCACTCCCTAATCTACTACACTATAAAGACAAGCAGCGCATACACCTCGGTGCCAGAAAATTGTCTCGCTTCACATCTTTGCTTCCCTGTGTTCTCTCTGGCTTGTGGTTCCAGCAATGCACTCGACCAGTTACCCGCGTCTTCGTTCCCAGTGCTTAATGTTTATTGTGTTGCTCTTCATCGCCAGTGGTCACCATGTTTACCTCCTGCTTGAGTGCTTCCCCTTTGAGTAATAAATTGGCTCTGTGTCATCTCACACTGTCTTCTGCAGTTCTGGATCCGGCTGAAAGTTCATTATGCAACAAAATTGATTTTTATTGTCAACTGTTAAAATGAAAACAATGAAAATCAGCTTAGCAGCAATTACAAGAAGAAAATGCACAAAAGACAATTAAGGAACTACACTCGGCTATGCATGAATATATATACCTACATACACATATATACACACATACCTATATGTACATATATTCACTCATATACAGTACATGTACATATCCTACATACATAGGTATGTATGTGTATATATACACCGTATTTTGCAGGCTATAAGACACACCATATAAAACAACAAACTCACTTTTTGAGTTCATTCCTCTTCCACAAATCCATTAAATTCTTCATCTTCAGTGTCTGGGTGTAGCAGACACACGAGTTGGACATAAAGCTTGGATCCTTCTGTAACACATGTAAACACATGGTTACTAATTTTATTGGAAAAAACCCTAGTTTCCAACACTCCCTGAAAGCACTAGTTTCCTAGTCCCCTTGAACGCGTCATAGGCACGTGCTGCGTGCGCCTGCATGCGACCAGCAGAGCGTGTAGGAGAGCGTGAGGAGCAGGACGCATACAGAGCCCTCGGTGCTTACACGAAGCCTTGTATGTGTTTTGTTCTCTCTCAATCGAACCGGGTGGAGAGTGTTTGTTTTCTTGGAAACTCCGACTGGTTTTTAGTGGATCTGGATTTGATCTTGAAGCTGGTTTCGGACACGGATGGCGCAGCCAAATCCAGTGAGAACTCTTGGTGGATCCAGAAGCAGTGTGGCCAACTGTTCTCTGGATGCGAGAGTAGATCTACAGACCCAACCACTTCAAATCACAGGATCCCAGATAAGAACAGATAAAAACACCTTTATCCCAAACGGATCACAATCCTGGAAAAGACTCCCGGGTTCACACGAATCAAACCTTAGAGATTTAAGCTTATTTTATTTTATTTTTAATTTGTAAAGAAAGTTCTACAACATTGTTTGCACTGTTTCTTGTAGTATTGTTAATTGTAATAAATCTGCCGGCTGTTCAAATTCAAATCTCCACAATTCATTTTACTCCTCTAGAACCTAGTATAAAATCTAGCACAGCTATATCAAGCTGGTGTTACACTTCTAACTTACGATCTGTTGACACCAACATATAACGGTTGGAATTCTTTGGTTAATCCATCCGAAATGATGGGAGGCTCTGAATTAGTTCGCTTCACTTGGGTTTTGATGGTATCAGTGAGATGGAGTCATGTAGTTTCATCCATAAATTAAGTGCACCGGATTATAAGGCACACCATCGATTTTTTTGAAGATAAAAGGATTTTAACTGTGCCTTAAGGTCCGAAAATTACGGCCTGTGTATGTAGGATATGTGAATGTATAGGAGTGTATATGTGTGTACAGACGCTCCCCAACTTACGTTTTTGTTTGGTTCCGAACGGCCGAACATAAATTGAAAAAAAAAAACAACAAAAAAACGTAAGTTGTTCCTGTATGTTCCAGTGACGTATGACGTTCATACTATACCATACATCCATAAATACCATTACTGTATCTCATAAAACACCCATAAATCAATTATTATAAACACAACATTGTAACATAATATCAAATATATCAAATAATATCAACATTAATTTCAAATAAATTAAATTCAAGCAAAATAATTTCAAATAGATAAATTTAATCAAATTCACTCATCAAATATCAAATACAGTATCAAATACTGTATAACCTTTAACATTCTCTATGATGTGATCTTTCGTCTTGTAAATGATTCCAATGGTCGCGGATGGTCAGTTGCGTTGAGTCACTTTACATGAAGCTTAAAATAACCAATAAACGCTTACACTATGTGAGGTGTCGTTCACTTGCTTGTGCTTGAGACAAAGCACAGGTTATACGGACTTCCGGTCTTTCAAGTGAGCAAAGGTGCCGTTGAATACTTGTTTAATACTCAGCCTGCACTAATATGAATCACCAGGAGAGCGGAGAGTTCTCTTTCTTTTCTGGATTCAGGTTTTCATTCATTTTACAACTCTCTTTGCTTAACTGAGTATGCATGGTAGATTGCACCGATCTGCGTAGATAGTTAATTCAGTCTCGGGAAAACCAAAAATTCCGGCATATGCCAGAAAACTTTCACCCATGCCAAAATCATCAGTATTAAAACAATAAAAGACCTGAAATATTTCATTTGCTGTGCAATGAATCTAAAATATATGAAAGTTTAATTTTTATCAATACATTACAGAAAATAATGAACTTTATCACTATGTACTAATTTTTTGAGAAGGACTAGTATATATATATATATATATATATATATAGTTTAGCAGTCTGTTGTGGCCGATGATGACATGGAAGGCATTGTCTGATGCCAGTGATGCTGGCGTGAGAACAGCCTGGAATAGGAGATTAAGCCTTTGCCGTAGCCACCTCATTCTTAATTGTTGGCTGGTTCATTCCCGCCCTCTTGTCTGTCCAGGCTTTTACATTTCTTTCTTGGCTTGCATTTGCAGCACCGCCCACAACTGTTATCCATGCTTTCCTGTCTTCAACAGCTTGTCTCCAGTTCTTCAGGCACTTCTTGAATGTGTATTTGTCCCTCAAGCTCAGAGCTCCAGTTTTTCTGGTGCTTTGTTGCAATTCATCATACAGAACAGCCTTCAGAAGCCTGTTTTCTGAAATGCGCGCAATGTGCCAGTCCACCTTAGCTGAAAGGTGGTGATCAGCTCATCTATGCTAGGAATGTCAGCTGTGCTCAGGACCTCAAAATTCGATACGTGATCTTTCCACGAGATGTTCATGAGCTGACGGAGGTGTCTTTGCTGGAAGCTGTCCAATTGCTTGAAATAATTTCTTTCAAGAGCCCAGGTCTCACAGCACAATCACTCTGTTGGCCTTAATCTTGGTCTTCAGGCAAATGTCCTTCTGGTCTCAAAGTCGGTTTCAAAGTTTTCCGAAAGCCATTGTGGCAGCTTGAGTTCTTCTTGCAATCACAATGTTGACAGTTCCATTGTTAGACATGATACCGCTTAGGTACGTAAACATTTCAACTTCTTCAAATGGTGCACTATCAAGTAGCACCTCCCTGTGGGTCACTGTGTTGATGTGAGTGTCCTGAATCAGTTCATCAGTCTTCTTGCAGCTGATAGATAGTCCGAATCTTAGAGGCATCACTGAATGCAGTCACCATGCTTTGCATTGCTTACAGACTGTGCGTCATGAGTGCCGAGTTGTCTGCAAAGAGGAGCTTTTGGAAAAGTACATTGTGACCGATTGTGAAGAGGGTTGGGGTGAGAACACAGCCTTGCTTCACACAATGCCGATCGTTGAACGAGTCCGAGCATTCGTTGCAGCACAGAATACGGGCAGTCATACCACTATGAAAGCTGTGCACAACGTTTACAAATTTCTCTGGACACCCGTAACGAGAAAGAAGTTTCCATAGAATCTCTCTGTCCACTGTGTCAAATGACTTGCTGAAATCCACAAAAGTCTGTGCGCTCTCCCTTTCTTTTGTAGATCGTGACAATGGCTTGAGGATCAGATGTTGCAGAACAGTGAAAGCAGCTGGTGCCTTAGAGCTGTTCCTCCATACATCCAGACTTCAGCTGGTATGCCATCTGGACCCGCAGCTTTTCCATTTCTCATCTTCTTGATGGCTACTTCCAGCTCTTCTGCAGTTGGTGGTCCACCCATGCCATGCCTAATAGGCAGCTGATGTGTTTCACCAGCACTGTCATTGGCACTGGCCTATGGATTCAGCAGATGCTCAAAGTATTCCTTCTATCTCTTTATTATGTTGTTCTTCTGCGTTTGAAGCACTGCACTGTCCATGCTCTTCATAGGTTCAAGGCAGACACCCAGAGGCCCGTAGACTACCTTCAGAGATGCGAAGAATGCTTTGGAGTTGTTTTCATCTGCTAGTTGCTGGATTTTGCTTGCCTTCACCAGCTACCAGTTGTACTTCATCGCTCGCAGCTTCTGTTGTAGTTCTGTTCTTACCACCTTGTATTGTTTTTTTAAAGCTCTCATGCAATGAACAGAGCATTTTTCCTGGTGATGAGAACTGTGATCTCTTCATCAGATGCATCGAACCAGTCTGTGTGTCTCCTGCTGGGTTTGCCAAGGACCTCTGCAACGATGTTGTAGACTGCATCTTTCAAGGCCTTCCACTGTTCCTCTATGTTACTGATTGCCATGGGTGAAAGGCTGCAGGTAATCTCGGAGTCCAGCTTGTCTCTTTCAGCATTGCTTGTCAGCTTAGCGACATTAAACTTTCTTAGAGATTTTGACCCTCGCTTTTTGTGTTGCGGCTTCAGCTTGATATTGCACTTTGTGCGAATCATATAGTGATCAGTGTCACACTCAGCTCCATGCATCACTCTGGTGCTACGGAAGTCTTTCAAGTTGGCTCACTTTGTGATAAGGTAATCCAGCAGAGTCAGATGTTTCGATCATGGGTACTTCCATGTGTAGTACCATTTGTCTGTAAGATTGAAGATGGTGTTAATGATTGCCAGTTGATGCTCTGAACAGTTCGGTAGAAGCATTTCGCTGTTGGAGTTCATTTGGCTTCTTCCAAACTTACCAACACATTGTGTTCAAGTGTTGTGGTCAATTCCGATCCTTGCATTAAAGTCACCGAGAAGGATGACTTTGCCAGTTAGAGGGATTTCTGCAAGTACTCTATCCAGTAGAAGATAGAACAGTTATTTTGTCTCATCGTCATTGGTCATGGTTGGCGCGTAGACTTATTGTCAGATACCTCTGTTTACCCACATGAATGCACAGAGATATTAAATGATCCGATATTCCAGTTGGTAGAGACTCCAACTACCAACCCAAGTTGTTTGAAATTGCAAACGCAACTCCTGCTTCTCTCCTTTCACCCTTTGGCTTCCCAGACCAGAAGAACATGTGACTATTCTCCTTGAGTTGTCCGACATCAGAAAATCGGGTTTCCTGCAGCGCAGCAATGTTGACCATGTAGTGAGATAGTTCTTTAGAGATGAGCGCAGATATTCTTTCTGGTAGCATACTATCATTGTCAAGTAGAGTTCTGACATTCCATGAAGCCAGTATCAGTTCAGTATTCCATTTTTTCTTTGTTTTTGCACCATTGTGGTGGATTCCTGCTGACCTCGGTTTACCAGCCAGGAAATGTAAGTTGCTTTTTTAGCTGTAGCTTTTTCCAGAGGGGAGTGTAGAGAAAGGGGGTTCTACAGGGTGTGTGGGGGTCCCTGATAATTTCACGGGCTCTCCTCTCAACTCTGTCAGTGTAAATGTCAAAGAGGGATGATAGTGCAGTTCCAAGTACCTGCTCTGCTGTCCCCACTGCCACCAAGGCCTTCCTGTTCTCTGCAATTCAGGATGAGAGTGGAGGAAATGTACTCTTTTGTCCTGATGTTCGGAGGTCTGAAATTCCAGTATCCAGGTGCACCGTGAGCTTCCTAGTCCCAAATTGCCCAACTTCTGAGCAAGTTTATGTGCTTGAACAGTGTTAAAAGCAGACCTGAAGTCTACAAACATCATCCTCACATAGGAGTTTCTGCTGTCCAGGTGTGTGAAGGCTGTATTGAAAGCATCCTCTTTTCACCTGTTTCCTCTGTATGCACACTGATGTGGATCGAGATCAGTAAGGGATGGCAGCCTTGAAACATTTGGTGATGATGGGAGTTAGGGCAACTGGGCAATAGTAATTTATGCAACTTGCTGTGCGCTTCTTAGTGACTGGAATGATGGTGGTTGTGTTAAGACAGGTGGGAACCATACATTGCAAAATGGAGAGGTTAAAGATGGTGGTGAAAGCTCCTGCGAGTTTATCTGCACATGCTTTAGGTACCCTTCCTGTTACTCTGTCTAGACCAGGTTGGCTCTTATCTGGTGCTGCAGCTGGATGGGGGTCATCGCTACTCTCTGGAAGAGCAGTTCAGGTGCATGCCTCTCTGTTTTGCTCGTGAAAGCGAGCAAAGAACTGGTTCAGGGTGTCCAGTAAGGTGCTATCTGAGGAGGCTGCTGATGTGTGTGTTAATGGAGCCAGTGAGTGTCTTGATCCCCATTCATATAGTCTTGGTGTTAGTTTCATCGAAGTGCTTCTTGATGATTTATTTTTATTTGTGATTAGCTTTTTTGATACCTTTTCATGGCCGTGCCCCTTTGTAAGCCTGCTGGCTTCCTAACTTGAAAGCATTGTATTGTTCTGTGATCTAAGCAGGGTGCACACCTCACCATTATACCATGGTTTCTGGGCCAGGAACACTTAAAGAGTCCTTGTTTTGGTCATCTTCTCTGTGTGGTAGTTAATGTAAGAGAGCACAACTGATGTGTGTCCCTCCAGGTTCGTCTCTTCTGCCAATATTTATCAGTCTGTGGACTCAAAACATGTAGATGTGATCTGTGTTTAGATGTAAATGCAGGGTAGAACCATCGAGTTCATTTTCAGCAGTGATTAGTTGAGAGAGAAAAAGAGAGAGAGAGAGAGAGAGAGAGAGAGAGAGAGAGAGAGAGAGAGAGAGAGAGAGAGATGTTTTTGTCATTATTAGTCCACTTTATTTGGAACACTGTTACACCTACACATTGATTCATGCACTTGTGTGGACCAGTTTAAGAAGAAATGGACTACTCCTCAGCACTTTCTAAACCTAACAACACCTCTCTTGCCATTCTGGGAGACTTCAATCTCCCCACTGCTAAATTCAACCTCTTGACTCTGCCTTCTTCTTTATTCCTTTTCCTAATGTTCAGTTCATTTTCTGTAACCACTTAAGGTCGCAGGGAGGTTGGCACCCATCCCAGCTGATTCCGGGCAAGGGCAGAGTACACCCTGGACAGCTCACCAAGCCATCGCAAGGTGGAAACACGCTGATGGCTATGCAGCCTACTCTTGTCAAAAGTCAGCAATGGTTCTTTTACATGAACCTCTCATCAAAGACAGTGAGAGACATGGCCAGCCTTTGATAACCAAGTTAGCTGCACAGAGGGGAGAGGGACAACCTTGTGGAGAGTGGGACTTGAACCCCCAACCTTGGGATCAGTGATCCAGCGCCCTACCACTCGGCCACTACTGCCCCTTTTCCTAATGTGGTGGAAGTTTTTGTCTACAACCTTATTATGCAGAGATCATTGAAGCATGAAGAAAGCAAATAAAGATTTTATTAGAATACTTCACAGGGCATATCTCACAAGCATACAATGATTGAAAGAGAGACAATTCCCCTTTGGCTGGGAATTGCCTTGTACACTGTAACCTTGTATGTGAGTATGTCAGGCTGGAACATTTCAGTTATTTTATTGCTACATTTGGTATGCAACAAGAGTTTGATGCCTTATCTCAGCAGGACATCCTTGAAGAGTTTAATGTCGGTCAATCATCATCAAAGTATGGATTAATTAATTGAGTTATAACACGACATGATAGAGCACAGGATTGACACAAAGGAGGGAAGCGACTTGATCTTGTTTTGAGTCGTCCCTCCACAGTCAGGCATTGCTGCCTCTCCAAATACACATCTTTGAACACCACTTGGTTTCCTTTACTATCAACTTACCTATTCTACAAAGAGTCTTTAACAAGAAAAAAGTTGGACACTGCTGCACAAGACATACACACAAACAGCACGTTCTGATCCTTTCTCAATCCAGCTTATCCTCTTGCTCCATCCTCCCTGACTGCTGAAGGCTTTGCCAACATCTTTAAAGAGAAGACTAAACATATATGTCATATATTTACTCACACCCCAGCTCCTATACTACACTGCACTACCAACACGACACAGCATAGAGGCCATGGGGAGAAACCCTCACTCATGGCTGAGGAACCCCTCCCTGGATCTCTTCCAGCGGGCTCTATCTCATGTGAGGCTTGGCCAGTTGTGCCCTAGGCATTGAGTCAGGTCATCGCGCCATCTTGTTTTTGGTCGTCCTCGTGGTCGTTTCCAGCTCCAGGACGTCCACTCTGTTACTCTGATAGTCCAACGGTTGTTGGAGAATCGGGCCACATGTCCTGGTGCCAAATGGACATCCTTTTGTTTGAACATGGTGTTTGTGATTTATAAGCATGATGAGCACAGAAGTCCAACAACAAAACACCATTTGAGTTCAGATTGAAGACACTGTACCTACCGAATACACCCTTCCGGGTAACAGTCATTTCCACATGGGCATTGAAGTCTTCCAGGATAATGAGGGAGTCCCCAGGGGGCACTATCCAACACCCCCCTAAAAGACTCTGAACGGTTATTTGGTGCATAAGCACAAACAACAGTCGGGACCAGTCCCCCCCGCCATCAGTGCTGTCAACCAACAGGGTGCTGATGGAAATTGGACTACTGTTGGTCAAAGACGTCGAAGAAGGAGAGGCGGGAGGCATGTCCGTAGGCAAAGAGAGAAGAGGAAAAGCATGAGTTTAGGACTGAGAGTAGGGACTTTGAATGTTGGAACTATGACAGGAAAAGGTAGAGAGCTGGCTGACATGATGCAAAGGAGGAAGGTGGACATACTGTGCGTTCAGGAGACCAGGTGGAAAGGTAGCAAGGCTAGAAGCTTAGGAGCAGGGTTTAAGCTGTTTTTTCAGGGTGTGGATGGGAAGAGAAATGAATTAGGAGTCATCTTGAAGGAGGGATTGGTCAGGAATGTTCTAGAAGTAAAAATAGTGTCAGACCGAGTGATGAGTCGCAAGCTAGAAATTAAAGGTGTGATGTTCAATGTTATTAATGCTTATGCCCCACAGGCAGGATGTGAGCTAGAAGAGAAGGAGAGATTCTGGAGTGAGTTAGATGAATTGATGCAGAGTACCCCCAGAGGTCCAAGAGTGGTCATTGGTGCAGACTTCAATGGACATGTTGGTACAGGCAACAGAGGGGACGAGGAAGTGATGGGAAGGTTTGGTATCCAAGACAGGAACCCAGAAGGACAGATGTTGATAGATTTTGCAAAGATGACGGAAATGACTGTGGTGAATACTTTCTTCCAGAAGAGAGAGGAGCATTGGGTGACTTATGAAAGCGGAGATAAGAGCACACAGGTAGACTACATCTTGTGTAGGCGATGTAATTTGAAGGAAGTCAGTGACTGCAAAGTAGTAGTGGGTGAGAGTGTTGCCAAACAGCATAGGATAGTGGTGTGCAGGATGACACTGATGGTGAGAAAGGTGAAAAAGGCAAAGGCAGAGCAGAAGACAAAGTGGTGGAAGCTGAAAAAGGAAGAGTGTCATGTTGTCTTCAAGGAGGAGTTGAAACAGGCTTTGGGTAGTCAGGAAGTGCTTCCAGATGACTGGACAACCACAGCCAATGTGATCAGGGAGACCGTTAGGAGAGTACTTGGTGTGTCCTCTGGAAGGAAAGTAGATAAGGAAAATTGGTGGTGGAATGAGGAAGTGTAGGTGTGTACAAAAGAAGAGGTTAGTTAAGAAGAAGTGGGACACAGAGAGGACCGAAGAGAGTAAACAGGAGTACAGGGAGACACAGCGAAAGGCGAAGGTAGCAGTGTCAAAGGCTAAACAGAGGGCGTATGATGACTTGTATGACAGGTTGGACAGTAAGGAGGGAGAAAATTATTTATACAGGTTAGCACAGCAGAGAAATAGAGATGGGAAAGACGTGCAGCAAGTTAGAGTGATTCAGGACAGAGAGGGAAATGTATTGACTGATGACAGAAGTGTGCTGGGAAGATGGAAAGAGTACTTTGAAGAGCTGATGAATGAGGAAAATGAGAGAGAAAAAAGAGTAGAAGGGGTGACCGTTGAGGAGCAGGATGGAACAAAGATCAGTAAGGGTGAAGTGAGGAGGACATTGAAGAGGATGAAGAGTGGAAAGGCAGTTGGCCCTGATGACATACCAGTTGAGGTATGGAAGTGTCTAGGGGAGGTAGCAGTAGATTTTCTTACAAGAATATTCAACAAGGTCTGAGAAAGTGAGCAGATGCCAGAGGAATGGAGGAGAAGTGTGCTTGTGCCCCTTTTTAAGAACAAGGGAGATGTACAGAGTTGTGGCAACTGCAGAGGGATAAAGTTAATGAGCCATACAATGAAGTTATGGGAAAGAATAGTGGAAGCTAGACTAAAGGCAGAGGTTAGCATTTGTTAACAACAATTTGGTTTCATGCCAAGAAATAGCACCACAGATTCAATGTTTTCTTTGAACGATGTTAATGGAGAAGTACAGAGAATGTCAGAAGGAGCTGCATTGTGCCTTTGTGGATCTGGAGAAAGCATGACAGGGTGCCGAGAGAAGAACTGTGGTATTGCATGAGGAAGTCTGGACTGGCAGAGAAGTATGTTAGAGTGGTGCAGGACATGTATGAGAGATGTAAGACAGTGGTGAGGTGTGCTGTCGGTGTGACAGAAGAGTTCAAGGTGGAGGTGGGACTGCATCAAGGGTCAGCTCTCAGCCCTTTCTTGTTTGCTATGGTGATGGACAGGCTGACAGATGAGGTTAGACAAGAATCTCCATGGACTATGATGACATCGTGATCTGTCGTGAGAGCAGAGAACAAGTGGAGAAAATCTAGAGAAGTGGAGGTATGCCCTGGAAAGGAGGGGAATGAAGGTTAGTCTCAGTAAGACAGAATACATGTGTGTGAACGACAAGGACCCAAGAGGAATGGTGAGGTTACAGGGGGCAGAGATAAAGAAGGTGGAGGATTTTAAGTACTTAGGCTCAACAATCCAGAGCAATGGAGAGTGTGGAAAAGAGGTGAAGAAGCGCGTGCAGGCAGGTTGGAATGGATGGAGAAAAGTGTCCGGTGTGATGTGTGATAGGAGAGTATCGGCAAGAATGAAGGGAAAAGTGTACAAGACGGTGATGAGGCCAGCGATGTTGTATGGTTTAGAGACAGTGGCCCTGGGGAAAAGACATGAGGCAGTGCTGGACGTAGCAGAGATGAAAATGTTGAGGTTCTTTTTGGGAATAACGAGGATGGTTCGGATCAGGAATGAGTACATCAGAGGGACAACACATGTTATCTGCTTTGGAGACAAAGTCAGAGAGACTAGATTGAGATGGTTTGGACATGTACAGAGGAGGGATAGTGAGTATATTGGTAGTAGGATGCTGAGGTTGGAACTACCAGGCAGAAAGCCGAGAGGAAGACCAAAGAAAAGATTTATGGATGTGGTGAAGGCGGACATGAAGGTCGTTGGAGTAAGAGTAGAAGACGCAGATGATAGGATGAGATGGAAGCAGATCATTTGCTGTGGCAACCCCTGAAGGGAACAGCAGAAAGGAAAAGAAGAAGAAGACTGTATTTTATTTCTCCAGATAAAATTAAAATGTATTTGGTTGATAGATTTAATCAGTTTATTTGGAATATTAATGGAATAGGATTCGTGAAAGAATTTTGATAAACTTTCCATTATTTTCAGTCTATTTGGTTCAAAGTTGGTGAATCTCAGCAGCCATATATTCATCTTTGCTTTACATTCTTTACGTTTATTTTCAATATTAAGTTATTGAGAGTGTTTTTCATCTTCAGTCAGATATAATCCAAGATATTTTGTTTCTGGTTTAATGGGGATGTTGTTAATTTCGGTTAAGTTTGAGTCATGAATAGGGAAAAAATAAATTAATTAAGTCTCAGTCCTGAGGCTTTTGAAAATTTTGTAACTTTCTCAATGGCAACCTGATGTTCATCCTTTAAGAATAACATTGCATCATATGCTAGCTGGCTAATAATACATTTTCCCGAAACCTTTACTTTTTTCATGTCACTGCAGGCTTTTATATAAATTTCTGACATTTCAATGATTATTATGAACAAATAGAGTGAAGTCGGACAGCCTTGTGGATTCCAATATGAAGTTAAAGTTTGGGCTCAAACCACTTAAGAATAAAACATCGCTACAAATATTTTCAGTTAGACCGTTTACAACATTTCAAAATCAAAAAAAAAAAAAAAAAAAATCCTGTGAGTGTTCCCTTTGGTTCCGTAGTCCTTCCGTAAACATTCTGTCATTTCCGCAAGTGGTCCAGAGTCTTTCCTTTTATACCGCAAGTGTTCTGTAACTTATTCGCAAGTCTTCCCTCCTCTTCCATATGATCAAAAGCAAGAAGAGAGCTGCTCTACACACCACACACCACCAGCACCATCAGCAGCCCCAGCAGCATCAGACCAAGCGCTTGCTGAGTGCTTTGCCCCTCACTTTGACTATGCGTGCGGCACGCTCTCTACTCCGTCCGCACACACGTGATCATTGGCATGAGGAGGATGATCATGCAGACGCAATCAAAGTCCATCTATAGCACATCGTGAGTATTTCACCTTCTGATTCACTGATCCACTGCTGATTGTGGTTTGCTTCAGAATTCGACTACATGACCATCCTCCTCATGCCGATGATCACGTGCGCATGGACGGAGTAGAGAGCGCGCCGCATGCACAGCCATGTTTAACGCACCGCCCTATAATAAATGATCAAGCAAATACAAAGCGGGGTTCAGAGATCAGTGCGTCTTCAACACAGGCTCAAGTGCATGCTTTCATCCAGCACAGACTCGATCGGAGGGATTGGGGGGTCGGAATAAAGCCCAGATGATGCTCTGAAACACAACACACTCCGAATAGATGAACCAACCTGAAGGAAGAAGAACAGAAATCTTCACCACATCTCAAGGTGACGCTTTGAAATGAAGCACTAGGGATTTTTCTTTTTTTTTTTTTTTTTTTTTACCTGGCCAACAAATAGACTAAGATATTGTATTGTATATAAGTTATGAGGCACAATGAGTTTACTTGGTCAAATCTACATATTTATATGAGGATCTTTGAAATCCTTTGATATTTGACGATTTTTCCGAATTGAAAGGTGGTTACACCGGGTATTTTTCAGTCATTCCGTGTTGAACATAAGCGTTCCACTTTCATTCCGCATGCATCCGCAATCATTCTGAAGCTCTTCCTTCTCAAATGGATTAGTGCCGTAGTTATTCCTCGAGTGTTCCGCGCGAGCCGTGAACAATCCGTGAATTATCCGAAAGGCTTCCTTTGCAATCTGTAGCTAATTGTACTTTTTCCACAGTTCATCCGTGGGCTTTTCCGTACTTATTCTGAAATTGTACCATAGTTTTGCAGTCCTTTGCCGTGCCTGTTCCGCATATGCCATGAACGTACCAAAAGTATTCAGAATTTCCACTTTTCCATCGGATTTTGACCCATTTTCCATGTAAAAATGCCAAAGCTCTTCCGTAGACTTCGGTCCGCGCCTTTCCGTCATGATCATTGCATGCCGTGCTCCAGTGAAATGGGGGTTTAAAGGATGAAAGTATACTCGACAGAGTCAAAGGATTTGTAGAAGTCGAAGAAGAGAAGAAACCATCCTCAGCAGTGAAGTGTCTGTAATTCAGATATTTCCGTCACCAGTCTGATATTATTTTGAATCAACCTTTCTTTTAAAATACCTGATTGTGTCTCAGAGGTGAAAGTTACGATTCCTGATTGAAATCGATTGTAAATGACTTAAGCAACCTGTAGTCTGAGTTCCTGAGAATGGTCGTGCTTCTGTTTTGCATAAATCTGGGTGTTTATAGGTTTTGGAATGTAATGAAAATAAAGTAAATAAAGCAAATAAAGCTTACTGGTGTTCTTTCACACCTTTATGTATACATTACTTATTCTGAGTTTTTATTTGAGGATATTTTACATCAGGGTTTGCTACACAGAGTAAATACAACATACAATACAATACACTTTTTCTCTTCTTCAGGGTAAGACTCCTCTCCCAGGTCGGAGCCACACTCACACCTATTGATATTTTGAGCAGCCAATCAGTCGACTGTGCATGCTTTTTGTCTGTAGGAGGAAACTGAAGAACCCTGAGGAGAATATGCAAACTCCACACAAAAACACCGAAACTGGGAATCAAACCCAGGTTTTCATGATAACCAATACAGCAACGTGCCACAACTCATTAGCATATCGCAGAGAAACAGCCAGACAAATGGGTACTTCCTCATTAAGGTGATCGGACCCTTGGATGGTGAGAGCTGGGATGATGTTATCTTCTTGTTCAACTGTTTCTTTCCTGTTTAAGAGCATCATCATCATCATCATCATCTTCTTCCGCTTAGTCCAGGGTCGGGTCGCGGGGGCAGCAACCTTAGCAAAGAGGTCCAGACGTCCCTCTCCCGAGCCACTTCCTCCAACTCTCCCGGGTGGACACCGAGGCGGTCCCAGACAAGCCGAGAGACATAGTCCCTCCAGCATGTTCTAGGTCGACCCCGGGGTCTCTTCCCAGTTGGATATGCCCAAAACACCACACCAGGGAGGCGTCCGGGGGGCATTCTGACCAGATGCCCGAGCCACCTCAACTGGCCCCTCTCAATGCGGAGGAGCAGCGGATCTACTCTGAGCTCTCCCCGGATGGCGGAGCTTCTCACCTTATCTCTAAGGGAGAACCCCGCCACCCGGCGAAGGAAGCTCATTTCAGCCGCTTGTATCCGTGATCTTGTTCTTTCAGTCATTACCCAAAGCTCGTGACCATAGGTGAGGGTTGGAACGTAGATTGACTGGTAAATTGAGAGCTTTGCCTTGCGGCTAAGCTCCTTCTTCACCACGACGGACCGGTACAGGCACCGCTTAACAGCAGAGGCTGCAGCGATCCGTCTGTCGATCTCTCACTCCATCCTTCCCTCACTCGTAAACAAGACCCCAAGATACTTAAACTCCTCCACTTGGGGCAGGACCTCATTCCCGACCCGGAGGGTGCATTCCACCATTGTCCGACTGAGAACCATGGCCTCGGACTTGGAGGTACTGATCTTCATCCCGGCTGCTTCGCACTCAGCTGCGAATCGCTCCAATAAGAGCTGGAGGGCCCGACTTGATGAAGCCAAAAGGACAACATCATCCGCAAAAAGCAGAGACGATATCCGATGGCCACCAAACCAGAACCCCTCATCGCTTCGACTGCGCCTAGAAATTCTGTCCATAAAAATTATGAACAGAATCGGTGACAAAGGACAGCCTTGGCGGACTCCAACTCCCACTGGAAATGAATCCGACCTGCTGTTACCAATACGGACCAAACTCTGGCTCCAGTGATACAGCGACCGAATAGCTCGTAGCAACGGATCCGGAACGCCGTACTCTCGGAGCACGCCCCACAAGATCTTTCAAGGGACGCGGTCGAAAGCCTTCTCCAAATCCACAAAAGCACATGTGGACAGATTGGGCAAACTCCCATGCCCCCTCCAGAATCCTGTGGAGCGTATAGAGTTGGTCAAGAGTGCTGCGGCCAGGACGAAAACCACATTGTTCCTCCTGAATCCGAGGTTCGACTATCGGTCAGATCCTCCTCTCTAGTACCCCTGCATAGACTTTCCCAGGTAGGCTGAGGAGTGTAATTCCCCGATAATTGGAACACACCCTCCGGTCCCCCTTCTTAAAAATTGGGACCACCACCCCAGTTTGCCAATCCAGAGGTACAGCCCCTGATGACCACGCGATGTTGCACAGACGTGTCAACCAAGACAGTCCTACAACATCCAGAGCCCTGAGATATTCCGGGCGGATCTCGTCCAACCCCGGAGCTCGACCACCGAGGAGCTTTTTGACAACCTCAGTGACCTCCACTCCAGTGATGGGCGGACCCTCACCCGAACCCCCAGGGTCTTCCTCTTCCACGGAGGGTGTGTTGGGGGGATTGAGAAGGTCCTCAAAGTATTCCCTCCACCTCTCAACAACATCCCCAGTCAAGGTAAGCAGTTCCCCACCTCCACCGTAAACAGTGTTTGTGAAGAACTGCTTCCCCCTCCTGAGGCGTCGGATGGTGGCCCAGAACCTTTTTGAGGCCAACCGATAATCACTCTCCAGGCCCTCACCGAACTCCTCCCACGCCCGAGATTTTGCATCTGCGACAGCCTCAGCTGCAGCACGTTTGGCCTGCCGGTACCCATTTGCTGCCTCAGGAGTCCCACAGGCTAATAAAACCCGATAGGCCTCCTTCTTCAGCTGGACAGCCCCCTTCACCGCAGGTGTCCACCACCGGGTTCAGGGATTACCGCCACGACAAGCACCGACGACCTTACGGCCACAGCTATGGGCTGCCGCCTCAGCCAACTCACCACCAGGTAGTGATCGGTAGACAGCTCAGCTCCTCTCTTCACCCGAGTGTCCAGAACATATGGTCGCAAGTCCGATGACACGACTACAAAGTCAATCATCGAACTGCGACCTAGGGTGTCCTGGTGCCAAGTGCACTTATGGACCCCCTTATGTTCGAACATGGTGTTCGTGATAGACAAACTGTGACGAGCACAGAAGTCCAACAACGAAACACCATTTGGATTCAGACTGGAGAGGCCGTACCGACCGATCACACCCTTCCAGGTCACACTATCGTTGCCCACATGGGCGTTGAAGTCTCCCAAGACAACGAGCGAGTCTCCCGAGGGAGCGTTCTCCAACACCCCCCCCCCAAAGACTCCAAAAAGGGTGGGTACTCTGAACTGTCATTTGGTGCATAAGCACAAATAACAGTCAGGACTCGCCCCCCCACCCGAAGACGGAGGGAAGCTACCCTTTCGTCAACCGGGGAGAACCCCAACATTTGGGCACCAAGACGGGGGACAACAAGAATACCCACACCGGCTCGCCGCCTCTCCCCATGAGCAACTCCAGAATAGAAGAAGGTCCAGCCTCTTTCGAGATGGATGGTTCCAGAGCCCAAGCTATGCGTTGAGGTGAGCCCGACTATATCTAGTCGGTATCTCTTCACCTCAGGCACCAAATCAGGCTCCTTTCCCGCCAGAGAGGTGACATTCCATGTCCCGAGGGTCAGAGTAAGTCGCCAAGGATCAGTCCGACAGAACCCATGCCTTTGGCTGCCACCCAACTCACACTGCACCCGACTCCTAAAACTCCTCCCACGGGTGGTAGGTCCATGGGAGGGCGGACCCATGTCTCCTTTTCGGGCTAGGCCCGGCCAGGCTCCATGGGCATAAGCCCGACCACCAGGCGCTCGCCTTCGAGCCCCTCCCCTGGGCCTGGCTCCAGGAGGGAACCCCAGTGACCCGCATCCGGGCAAGAGAGACTGCTTCCTATGTTGGCTCATGTGTCATAGGGGTTTGTTTTGAATCGCACTTTGTCTGGACCTTCACCCCGGACCTGTTTGCCTTGGGTGACCCTACCAGGGGCATTTGCCCCCGACAACATAGCTCCTAGGATCATTAGGTCATGCAAACCCCTCCACCACGATAAGGTGGCGATTCAAGGAGGGGTGTTTGAGAGCTAAATATATAAATTAAATTTAATAGACATCTTCTTTTTCTTTCGACTGCTCCATTCAGAGGTCGCCAAAGTGAATCATCTGTTTCCATTTCACCCTATCCTCTGCATCTTCTTCTCTTACACCAACTACCTTCATGTCTTCCTTCACTAAATCCAGGCCTTCTACCTGGAAGGTCCAACCTCAGCATCCTACTACCAATATATTCATTATCCCTCCTCTGTACATGTCCAAACCAGCTTAATTGAGCCTCTCTGACTTTGTCTCCAATACCTCTTACATGTGGTGTCCCTCTGATGTACTAATTTGTGATCCTATCCATCCCCGTTACTCCCAAAGAGAACCTCAACATTTTCATCTCTGCCTCCTGTCTTGTCCTCAGCGCCACTGTTTCTAAACCATATAACATCGCTGGCCTTAACACCGTCTTGGACACTTTTCCTTTCATTCTCGCCGATACCTTCCGATCACACATCACACTGGACACTTTTCTCCAACCATTCCAACCTGCCTGTACACACACACATCACTTTTCCTCTTTTCCACATTCTCCATTGCTCTGGATTGTTGAGCATAAGTACTTAAAATCCTCCACCTTCTTTATCTCTGTTCCCTGTAACCTCACCATTTTTATTGGGTTCTTCTCGTTCACACATATATTCTGTCTTACTGGGGCTAACCTTCATTCCTCTCCTATCCAGGGCATACCTCCACCTCTCAAGATTTTCCTCCACTTGTTCTCTGCTCTTGCTACAGACCACAAAGTCATCTGTAAACATCATAGTCCACGGAGATTCTTGTCTAGCCTCTGCTGTCAGCCTGTCCATCACCATAGCAAACAAGAAGGGGCTCAGAGCTTACCCTTGATGCAGTCCTACCTCCACCTTGAACTCTTCTGTCACATCGACAGCACACCTCACCACTGTCTTACATCTCTCATACATGTCCTGCACCACTCTAACATACTTCTCTGTCACTCCAGACTTTCTCATGCAATATCACAGTTCTTCTCTCGGCACCCTGTAATATGCTTTCTCCAGATCCAAGGGCACAATGCAGCTCCATCTGACCTTCTCTGTACTGTTCTATTAACATCCTCAAGGCAAACACTGCATCTGTGGTGCTCTTTCTTGGTATGAAACCAAACTGTTGTTCACAAATACTGACCTCTGCCCTTAGTCAAGCTTCCACTATTCTTTCCCATAACTTCATCGTATGGCTCATCAACTTTATCCCTCTGTATTTGCCACAACTCTGCACATCTCCCTTGTTCTGAAAATTGGGCACCAGCCCACTTCTTCTCCATTCCTCTGGCATCCTCTTACTCTCAAAGACCTTGTTGAATGTTTTTGTCAGAAAATCTACTGCTACCTCTCCTAGACACATTCATACCGCCACAGGTTTGTCAGCAGGACCAACTGCCTTTCCACTCTTCATCCTCTTCAATGCCCTCCTCACTTCACCCTTCACTTGCTCCTTCCTGGTCCTCAATGGTAACCTCTTTTACTCTTTTTTCTTTCTCATTTACCTGATTCATCAGCTCTTCAAAGTACTCTTTTCATCTTTCCAGCACACTTCTGTAATCAATCAATACATTTCCCTCTCTGTCCTTTATCACTATAACTTGCCGCACGTCCTTCCCATCTCTATTTCTCTGCTGTGCCACACTGTATAAATCATTTTCTCCCTCCTTAGTGTCCAACCGAGCACACAAGTCATCATACGCCTTCTGTTTGGACTTTTACACCGCTACCTTTGCCTTACGCTGTCTCCCTGTACTCCTGTTTACTTTTACTCCTGTTTACTCCACCTAATATATTAAAGATAAACATGTAAAAGCAATAAATATTTCACAATAATAATATATGTACATTAACATTAATAATAATTCATCATAAATAATAATAAAACAATAAGAAACAATAAGTCAACTCACCAATTCCGATCAACTCACCCTTTTGTAAACTCACCTTTTCGTAAAGCCGTCAGCGTGTTTCTTCCCTTTGCTCAGGGTTGTGTCAGGAAGGGCATCCAATGTAAAATCCTATGCCAAATCAAGCATGCAAATAAGATGATTTGCTGTGGTGACACCTGAAAAAAAGGAAAAAGTCGAAAAGAAAAGAAGACATGCATCCATAAGAGTGAAACCGCAACATCTGAAAAAATAATTACAAACCCTCACCTGATGATGGAAATAAACATCTTCGCATGTGTAACAGGAGAGTTTTGATGGCTTTCCTTTTAGATGAAAAGCCTATAAAAATGTATAAATTTTAATTACAACCAGTGTACTGAATATGGTGAAATTGATTCATTGCTATGTTCGGTAGTTCTACACCATCTGGGATGTAAAACACAACACGACACTCTTATGATATAAAACAGTGAAATATTTAATCAGGGAAAGTAAACACAAAGGGCAGGTAAACACAAAAATCTAATATGCATTCTCCTGATACATCCAAAAAATCTCTTGCTCTGTTTTCTCTTTTGCTTCCTGCTCTCTTTGTAAAGGGACCTGCTGCACCTCGTGAATTCTTCAGTGAACTACATGTAGGTGATTCCACTATTTCTGTCTGAAATGGTTGCAATGTAGAATAACAATTGTAACTCTATCAAACTGTGTTCCTTTTGTCTTAAGTCTTGCATTAGTAACTATCACAGCCTTGCAGACCTTTGGCATCCTAGATGTCAGTTTGTGGAGGTAAGATGTAGAAATTTCACCCCATGCTTCATGAAGCACCTTATACACGATGGACTCACTTTATAGGGGCTTCCTCTATACCGTACGAGCAAGCTGCTCCCACAACAGCTCATTTGCGTCGATCTAGTAACTGCACTTTCCACTC
Source organism: Plotosus lineatus (assembly GCA_024760905.1). Taxonomy (NCBI): domain Eukaryota; kingdom Metazoa; phylum Chordata; class Actinopteri; order Siluriformes; family Plotosidae; genus Plotosus; species Plotosus lineatus. Next base: position 11,963,263 of record CM045734.1, on the reverse strand, counting down.
TGTTATGAATAGAATACCAGCTGACTGGTTCTTCTGTAAAGTTCTTACCTAGTTTGTAGTGCTTTGGGTCATTGGGTCGAAATGTGTTGTAGGAGGAAGGTGGCCTCAGTCAAACCTCATCCACATGGTATTGCATTGCATTGCAAAATAGCGTGACAGACTTCCTAGTTCACTGTCTTTTACATTGTCAAAAAAAAAAAAAAAAAAAAAAAACATTACAGCTCCTCCAGACCGTCACATCTCCGCCACCATGCTTGATAGATGATGCCAAGCAATCATAGAGCACCTCTTCATTAACTCTGCATTTTATAACTTTTTTTCTTTGTGACTCAAACATTGTCATTTATCAAAAACACTTTTTCAATCTTTCTCTGTCCAGTGTTTTAATCTTCTCCTTTTATTCACTGGTCTCAGATTTGGCTTTTTCTTTGCTGCTCCATAAGTCGCATTTTCACTGTTGAAGATGAAGCTGGTGACTGTGGGTAATATTTGATGAAGCTACCAGTTGAGGACCTGTCAGGTTTATTAAAGCAGATACTCTGATATACTTGTCCTGTTGCTGAGTTCTGCAATAAAATCTCTGACTCCTCTTTGTATTCTGGTTCGAGGCGGTTTCCGCTGTTTTGTGAGTGGGAGTAGCACACACCGCTGTAGGAACTCTTCAGTGTCTTTTTAATAGGTTCAAATATGGAAGGCTTCATTTCTCAGAACAAATAGAGAAATATTCATTTCAGAAGAAACTTCTTTTTTCACTCAATAATTAAAGCGAAAAATGCTGATGCTCAAGACATTCATCTAACCAAAAGGAGGGAGCTTTTAACAATTCTCTCATCAGAAAAACAGTTTCCATCTTTGCTGACATCATTGCAGAAGGGTTTTCTAAAGATCAATTAGATTTTTAACATGATCAGGTGACATGATAGGTTTTAAACACGGTTTGAGAGTCCAATGGTACATTTTTCAAAAAAAAAAAACTAAACTATTTTTTGTTAAATTTTTCTTAAAAAACATATTTAGACACGTCCCATTTTTGTTTAAATAAAATCAATTAAAATGTAGCACTTTCTACTTCGACAAATCTATATACTGATAACGTAAATGTGTCTAGACTGTCTTTCTGTTTTGTTTTTTTTAATTTATTGATTTCTTTAAAAAAAAAGAAATTTTGAAATGAATCCAGCCTTTGTGTCAACACAGTAAACAGCATACAATTTTTATTCATATAGGACCATCTGATTTATTTTTTATCAAAATGTAATACATAGTACTTTTCTGTTGTGATAAAAAGTAAAAATCAGACAAACAAACACACACACACACACACACACACACACACACACACACACACACACACACACACACACACACACACACACACACACAGCATTGCTTGGTAATTATCTAGTAGACGAATATACAACATGTGGCTCCACCATTTCACACGCAGTTTTGTGTCTGTCCGTCTTTCCAGTTTTCTTCCTGGAGAAGTGTAGCGCAGCGTAATTCACTGCATCCGAGGTGTACTCCTGCAGTGACGAAGTAAATACATAAGAACAGCAACATCATTTACACTGAAAATCAGTTACACTGCTCTATAAAAGAAACTGATCTGCAGGGAAATGTTCTCAGATGTATTCAAAGTAGTCAGAACCACCACCTTCCATTATTGTTTGTAACCCGACTAAAACTGACAAAAAAAATCGCACAGTGTGACTTTCACCTGAACCACATCACATTCTACAGCATGTCAATGGAAAACTCGAATTATTATTATTCTTTTTTTTTTGTCTTTTTCAGGATATTTACCTCATTATTCTGTCTTCTGGTGTTATCACCTAAAAATATTTTTAAAGAAAAATTTTAATTAATATTTTAATGCTACATATTTCAGTTTTTTAAGCAACATGAATCTGTAACAGCCGTGTATTACCTCTGTGTGTTTTTCTGCGTTTCACTCTGGTGAAGATCACGAGAATAAAGAAGAAACCAAGAAGAATCACAATCACTACACCAAACACCACCGTCATTTTGAAGAACACATCAGAACAAGCTGAACCTTGGTAAACAGAAATAATTTATAAGAAAATAATTATTTGACTTAAAAATTAAGCTAAAATTGAGCAATTCTGTCGACTGATTTTTTTTTTTAAACAAAGAGGCTTTACTTTGAGAGAACATGTTAATGACAAACCATCTGCTTCGTCCGGTTTCTTATTTTCTTCATTTTCACCTAAAAAAGGAAACATTACTTTAATCTCACTCATCTCAGTGAACCTTTACTGAATTTCTTCATTTTATAAACATTTACCTTTCACGTGTAAGAAGGTCGAGTTGCTGAAGTCTGTTTTGATCTCTTTCATGTAGCTGCAGTAATAGAGTCCAGTATCAGAGACGTTTACTGCAGTGATGGTGAGAGACGTGTCCCTGCCCTGAACAGACATCACTATTCTCTCACTCTCAGTAAAGAATGTACAATCCTCTGATGGATCCGACGCAAAGAAACGTTTACAACCAACAAGAAGTGGAACTGAATCACTCGTGTGTTTAAACCAGAAGATGTGACCTGTTATCGTCATGTCATGTTGGCACAAAATAGTGACTTCATCTCCCACTTCTGCCTCCAGAGTTAAAGAACTCAGAGACTCTGCGAGTAAAGCTGCAACACACACACACACACACACACACACACACACACACACACACACACACACACACACACACACACACACACACACACACACACACACACACACACACAAGCTTATACAATACTATTCAGGGCCTACACCGCTTTCATGCGGAGTTGGTTGGGATGAGCTTCCACCTCCCCACAATCATAATTAATCATAAAGTGCTTGGGAGAATAAAATGAAAATGAACACGTAATATGACAGAACTTAAGTGCATTCAAAAATTTCACCTATATACAAGTCATAGTAATAAAAAGTATTTAATCGTAATTTGCCTTTCTGTATTTCAGAGTATTTCTGAAAGTAGTGAACATATATAATAAATAAATAAGGAGAAATAAAGGATATGATCCCTCACTCACTCATCTACTGAACTGCTTAAGTAGGCTAGCAGGAATACCGGAGCCTATCCCCGCCAACACTGGGCGAAGGCAAGGTACACACTCGCCAGACCATCTCAGAGCAAAACACACAAGCATTCAGACTTACACTTACACCTGGGTCAGTTAGTATCATGTACATGTCTGTAGATTGTGTGAGGAAACTGAAGCATCCAGAGAAACCTCACACGGTCACTGAGAGAACATGAAAACTCCACACAGACCTGCCCGAGTCTGGGAATTAACCCCAGGACCTTTTTTTCTGTGAGAAGGATGTGCTAACCATTACGCCACCGTGCTGCGGAGGATGTGAACCTTTCTAAATATTCATCAGTATCACACAGCTGTAACTGGTTTAGCTTATTTATGCTGATTTATAAATGTATGTTGTGTTTTATTGTGCAAGCATCAGTGTGAATTCTTTGGTTACTAACAGATCTGCAAGGTTTCAGCTGTTTTGTTAATTAATTAAAACAATAAATAAAATTATAAACACTCACCAACCAAGAAGAAAAACAGAGGCAGAAGCATAACGTGACCCAGTGCTGTTGTGTATCAGATGAGAAAGAAGGAGGAAACTGTCTGTCAGGTAGAACAAATGATGATTATATGTGGTTTGGGGGTGGGGTATACAGGGTGAGCTAAGATGGGCGCCAGCCTCCCCGCGACCCCAATTAAGATTAAGCAGTTCAGAGAATGAACTTTTGTGTAGTTTCAGTTTTACTCTAAATTACATTATTCATTTTTTAATTTAATTTTCAGTTCATTAAGCAGTGAGAGACTCAGTCTCTCTCTCTCTCTCCCTCTCTCTCTCTCTCTCTCTCTCTTGCTCTCTCTCTCTCTCTCTGTTTTTGAGCAGGTTGTTCAGCAGCATATCTAAGAAATCCTGAGGCTCTAAAGTCTGTTGTATAATTTTGTGTTGATGTCTAAAAAGCATGAGGGATTTGATGCATTAAGCTCCAGGTGTGGAACAGATTTTCATTCTAAAGGAGGTTATAAATATCAGTGGATTTCATATGCATTTCGATACTCAAATTTGGATAGAAAAAAAAGAACAAAAATTATAAAATTTGTTGTACAAACTGATTGCTCTATGGAGTGACATCACAAGACATACATTGAGGTTTCCGCCATGTTGGATTACACCACTATTGTATGTGGCTTAATCAGAGTCAGAAAGTTTATTTTAACACAATTTCCTTCGGGATCATTAAAGAATTCTGATCCTGATTAAGCCATTTACAACAGTCATTGCAGAGATGCACTACAGAGAACAGCAAATTCACACTGGGTGAATTTTGTGGTATTTATGGTTGTGGCAACGAGCCGAATCAGGACAAAGTTTCTTTATTGTTTTTATCAACAGGAGAAGAAGAGAAACCCAAGTTATCTCAAGTTCCAGTTAAACAGTGTCATCGGAAAAATGGCTGTACAACATCTCGAGGAAATCAAGTCCTCCAACCTCCCGAACATCAGAGTATGCTAGGACCACTTCATTACTTCTAAGTTTATATAAATATTTATTTTTTCTGCAGGTCAGGTGAAATACACTGAGTAAACCTATTTCTCAGTAACTCCCGGTTACTTATCAACAAGATGGATGAGTTACAACCCCGCTTTAATTCACGCCGCATTGATTATTGTGAGACGGTTATTTTGGAACTTTGTCGGACACTTTCACTCCGGACTAGGATGGAGTGAAAATTGTGAAAAATTAAACATTTAATTATGTTTACCTGGAATAGCAATAAAAAGACGTGGAGAGGTGTCATCTAAAAGATTTCAAAAGTTCATCTTGATAAGTTGATATCTAAGGCTCCCCCAAGAGCGATGAAAATGACCATATTTAGGCATTTTTACTGAAAATGTTTAATTCTGATATAGTGATCCAATTTGCTTCTACAATTTCAAAACCAGAAACCAACTATTTATAGATAAAAAGGCAGATTTCACCGAATTTCGCAAGAAACGGAAAAAAGAGTTCAATCTTTCCAGTATGATGCTGTCGCAACCTGGTGATAGTTTCCTCTACTAAACTACTGAGTCCTGACCTTTCCGGTCATACCAAATCTGTGAACTGTGAATGTTCTAATTATTTAGAATTATTCCCTTTGTCGGCAATCGTGTGCTCGCGTGCTCTCAAAATCGACTCGACATACCTTATTTCGAGTGAGTTGAGGAACCAAGAATTTTTTTTAAGATTTTTAATATTTTGCATATGTTTATGACTGGTATTGTTACGTTTTTTTCTACACTATTCTGAATTGATTGTGAAAAACTATATGTTTCACTCCACCCTACTCCGGATGCCACGGTTGAGCTCGCAGGCCATGCCTCCTTCAGAGCGGACAGAACCAGCATGTCCGATAAGAAACTCCGAGGAGGCCTGTGTGTTTGCATCAACACCTGCTGGTGTTTCGAGTACAGTGTACAGTGTAGACCGTTTTATCTGCTGAGAGCTCACATCTGCAGTTATAACCACAGTTTATGTGCCGCCCCAAGCTAATGCGAATTTAGCCATGGAGCAACAACAACACTCCAATAACAAACAGCTATCAGTGCAGCCATACTGTGTTATAATCACAACAGGAGACTTTAATTCTGCAATCGGGAAGTCTGTCCTGCCTAGACTATACAAAAATGTCGGTTTTCTGACAAGGGGAAAAAAGCACACTGGACCAGATGTACTTCTTCTTCTTCTTCTTTTCCTTTCGGCTTTTCCCTTCAGGGGTCGCCACAGCGAATCATCTGCGTCCATCTCACCCTATTCTTTGCATCTTCTTCTCTTACACCAACGACCTTCATGCCCTCCTTCACCACATCCATGAATTGTCATTTTGGTCTTCCTCTAGGCCTTTTGCCTGGTAGTTCCAGCCTCAGCATCCTATTACCAATATACTCACGATCCCTCCTCTGTACATGTCCAAACCATCTCAATCTAGCTTCTCTGACTTTGTCTCCAAAACGTCTTAAATGTGCTGTCCCTCTGATGTGCTCATTCCTAATCCTATCCATCCTCGTTACTCCCAAAGAGAACCTCAACATTTTCATCTCTGCTACCTCCAGCTCTGCCTCCTGTCTTTTCCCCAGGGCCACTGTTTCTAACCCATACAACATCGTTGGCTTCAACACCGTCTTATACACTTTTCCTTTCATTCTTGCCGATACCCTTCTATCACACATCACACCAGACACTTTTCTCCAACCATTCCAACCTGCCTGCACATGCTTCTTGACCTCTTTTCCACACTCTCCATTGCTCTGGATTGTTGAGCCTAAGTACTTAAAATCCTCCACCTTTCTTATCTCTGCTTCCTGTAATCTCACCGTTCCTCTTGGGTCCTGGTCATTCATACACATGTATTCTGTCTTACTGAGGCTAATCTTCATTCCCCTCCTTTCCAGGGCATACCTCCACCTCTCTAGATTTTCCTGCACTTGTTCTCTGCTCTCACTACAGATCACAAGGTCATCTGCAAACATTATAGTCCATGGGGAGTCTTGTCTAACCTCGTCTGTCAGCCTGTCCATCACCATAGCAAACAAGAAGGGGCTGAGCTGACCCTTGATGCAGTCCCACCTCCACCTTGAACTCTTGTGTCACACCGACAGCACACCTCACCACTGTCTTACATCTCTCATACATGTCCTGCACCACTCTAACATACTTCTCTGCCACTCCAGACTTCCTCATGCAATATCACAGTTCTTCTCTTGGCACCCTGTCATATGCTTTCTCCAGATCCACAAAGGCACAATGCAGCTCCCTCTGACCTTCTCTGTACTTCTCCATTAACATCCTCAAGGCAAACACTGCATATGTGGTGCTCTTTCTTGGCATGAAACCAAACTGTTGTTCACAAATGCTGACCTCTGCCCTTAGTCTAGCTTCCACTATTCTTTCCCATAACTTCATCGTATGGCTCATCAACTTTATCCCTCTGTAGTTGCCACAACTCTACACGTCTCCCTTGTTCTTAAAAATGGGCACCAGCACAATTCTCCTCCATTCCTCTGGCATCCTCTCACTCTCTAAGACCTTGTTAAATGTTCTTGTCAGAAAATCTACTGCTACCTCTCCTAGACACTTCCATACCTCCACTGGTATGTCATCAGGACCAACTGCCTTTCCATTCTTCATCCTCTTCAATGCCCTCCTCATTTCACCCTTACTAATCTTTGCTACTTCCTGGTCCTCAACAGTCACCTCTTCTACTCTTTTTTCTCTCTCATTTTCTTCATTCATCAGCTCTTCAAAGTACTCTTTCCATCTTCCCAGCACACTTCTGTCATCAGTCAATACATTTCCCTCTCTGTCCTTTTTCAATCTAACTTGCTGCACGTCCTTCTCATCTCTATTTCTCTGCTGTGCCAACCTGTATAAATCATTTTCTCCCTCCTTACTTTCCAACCGAGCATACAAGTCATCAAACGCGCTCTGTTTGGCCTTTGACACTGCTACCTTTGCCTTACGCTGTGTCTCTCTGTACTCCTGTTTACTCTCTTCAGTTTTCTCAATGTCCCACTTCTTCTTAGCTAACCTCTTCCTTTGTACACACTCCTGCACTTCCTCATTCCACCACCAAGTTTCCTTATCTACTTTCCTTCCAGATGACACACCAAGTATTCTCCTACCTGTCTCCCTGATCTTATTAGCTGTGGTTGTCCAGTCATCTGGAAGCACTTCCTGACCACCCAAAGCCTGTTTCAACTCCTCCTTGAAGACAACCCGACACTCTTCCTTTTTCAACTTCCACCACTTTGTCTTCTGCTCTGCCTTTGCCTTGGACCAGGTGTACTTCAACCATCCCAAATACCAATAAAGTCATCCCTCTGCCACATCTTGGGCTCTTAGATCATCTCTCTGCTCTGATTCCTGCTGATAAACCTTCAATCTGTAACCAAACACCAGCAGTTAAAACAGTCCAGGTGCTGACTGAGGAAGCTACTGCAGCTCGACAGGATTCTTTTGATTCTATAGACAGGGAAATATTTGCAGAAGAGATGAACCTGCAGGGTCACATATCAGCTGTTCTCTCCTACAAACTAGTCCTTCTCAATAAATTACCATATTGTGATAAAGTTCATTATTTTCTGTAATGTACTGATAAACATTAGACTTTCATATATTTTAGATTCATTACACACAACTGAAGTAGTTCAAGCCTTTTATTGTTTTAATGTTGATCATTTTGGCAAAAACGTAAAGAAAAAACAAAAATCCCTATCTCAAAAAATTAGCATATTTCATCCGACCAATGAAAAACGTGTTTTTAATACAAAAAAGTCAACCTTCAAATAATTATGTTCAGTTATGCACTCAATACTTGGTCGGGAATCCTTTTGCAGAAATGAATGCTTCAATGCAGCGTGGCATGGAGCCAATCAGCCTGTGGCACTGCTGAGGTGTTATGGAGGCCCAGGATGCTTCGATAGCGGCCTTAAGCTCATCCACAGTGTTGGGTCTGGTGTCTCTCAACTTTCTCTTAACAATATCCCACAGATTCTCTATGGGCTTCAGGTCAAGAGAGTTGGCAAGCCAATTGAGCACAGTAATACCATGGTCAGTAAACCATTTACCAGTGGTTTTGGCACTGTGAGCAGGTGCCAGGTCGTGCTGAAAAATGAAATCTTCATCTCCATAAAGCTTTTCAGCAGATGGAAGCATGAAGTGCTCCAAAATCTCCTGATAGCTAGCTGCATTGACCCTGCCCTTGATAAAACACAGTGGACCAACACCAGCAGCTGACATGGCACCCCAGACCATCACTGACTGTGGGTACTTGACACTGGACTTCAGGCATTTTGACATTTCCTTCTCCCCAGTCTTCCTCCAGACTCTGGCACCTTGATTTCCGAATGACATTTAAAATTTGCTTTCATCCAAAAAAAGTACTTTGGACCACTGAGCAACAGTCCAGTGGTGCTTCTCTGTAGCCCAGGTCAGGCACTTCTGCCGCTGTTTCTGGTTCAAAAGTGGCTTGACCTGGGGAATGCGGCACCTGTATCCCAGTCCACTGCTTCCACAGGTCCCCCAATGTCTGGAATCGGCCCTTCTCCACAATCTTCCTCAGGGTCCGGTCACCTCTTCTGGTTGTGCAGCGTTTTCTGCCACACTTTTTCCTTCCCACAGATGTCCCGCTGAGGTGGCTTGATACAGCACTCTGGGAACAGCCTATCCACTCAGAGATTTCTTTCTGTGTCTTACCCTCTTGCTTGAGGGTGTCAATGATGGCCTTCTGGACAGCAGTCAGGTCGGCAGTCTTACCCATGATTGCGGTTTTGAGTAATGAACCAGGCTGGGAGTTTTTAAAAGCCTCAGGAATCTTTTGCAGGTGTTTAGAGTTAATTGGTTGATTCAGATGATTAGGTTAATAGCTCGTTTAGAGAACCTTTTCATGATATGCTAATTTCTTGAGATAGGAATTTTGGGTTTTCATGAGCTGTATGCCAAAATCATCAGAATTAAAACAATAAAAGACCTGAAATATTTCAGTTGGTGTGCAATGAATCTAAAATATATGAAAGTTTAATTTTTATCAGTACTTTACCGAAAATAATGAACTTTATCACAATACGCTCATTTTTGGAGAAGGACTTGTCTCCTACTGCACAGAGAATGCGATTACAACAAGGGCTGGGAAAAATCTGTTATAGGGATAGGGTACTTCTTTTTTATAGTGATGTGTTTCAGGCTCGTGTAATCAATACAAGGTCTCAGGGTTTTGTCTTTCTTTTCTACGAAGAAGAACCCAGCGCCTACGAGGGATGATGAATGCTGAATGAGACCTGCAGTAAGCGATTCACTTATATATACCTCCATGGCGTCTTTATCTGGATTCGAGAAGTTGTACAGTCGCTGAGAAGGGAGCGTGGAACCTGGGAGTAAGTCGATGGTGCAGTCCTACGGTCGATAAGGAGGTAGTGAGCGAGCCCGGTCCTTGCTGAAGACCTCTTTTAGATCATGGTATTCCTTCGGCACGCTGACCAAGTCCAGATCCTCCAGGTCGACCGAGGGTTGTGAAGCTTGGGAGGGTACGGCTGCCATTAAGAAGTGTTGTAGACAGTAGTCACTCCAGATGCGTATGGTGAGGGTGCGCCAGTCGATGTGGGGATTGTGGGTCTGCAGCCATGGCCACCCCATCAGCAGGGGAGAGAGAGGGGCGGAGAGAACAAACAGCTCCAAATATTCCTGGTGGTTCCCAGACAGACTGAGCTTAACCGGCTTGGTCTTGTGCGTGATGCAAGCTATGAGTCGGCCATCAATGGCCTCTACCTCCTTGGGGGTTTTGAGTTCATATACAGGTAGGTCGTGGAGCTCAACCTTCCCCAGATCAATGAAGTTAGTGTCAGTGCCTGAGTCAGTGAATACGTCCACAAAATAGGAGTGTTGCACTGAGTGCAGCCTACCCTGAACTTGCAGGCATTTCCAGGGTGTCTTGGAGGGTTCTCTAGCCGCTGCTCCACCCCTCGCTGTCGGACCCTGTCGTGCGTTGTACTGGGCGAGGTAATGGCCCTTTTCCGCACAGTAGATGCATAGACCATTGGTCCGCCGTCAGCCTGGTGCAGCTCACCTGCATGGGCTCTTGACCCTCATCCTCCCTCAGAGGAGAGAATGGTGAGGAGATTCGAGGTGGAGCCTCCTTGGGCCTCAAGAAGGCGCTTGAGGATGGGTAGACAAGACTGGTCCGCTCTTCCCGGGATCTATCCTTCTCTCTCAGCCGGTTGTCCAGCCTGGTCGACAAGGCAATCAAATCCTTGAGAGTAGCAGTCTCATCTCATGCCGTGAGCTCATCTTTCAGTCTTTCATTCAGACCCCACAGGAAAGCCCCCCGGAGCGCGGGGCCATTCCAGCCGCTTTCTATAGCGAGAATCCAGAATTGGATTGCATACTCCGCCACTGACTGCGAGCCTTGCCAGATTCGTAGGAGCTGAGAGCGCCTCCCGTTTCACCAGGCGATCAAAAACCTTTTTCATTTCTCGCCCGAACTGGTCAAAATGGGAGCATGATTCCGCTGAATGGGTGGCGTCCACTAGTGCCCAGGACGAGGCTTGCTCCGTGAGTAGGCTTATGATAAAGGCGGTCTTAGCTTGGTTGGTGGTGTATGTGAGCGGCTGCTGGCTGAAGACAAGCAAACACCGATGGATGAATTATGCGCGGGAGCCAATCGTGCCCGAATACTTGGCTGGCGTGGGAATGAGTGATTCACGGCACATGGAAGGCGCTGGCGCTGCTGCTGCTGAAGCAGAGAGGGAAGCGTGAGTGGGCGGGGGTCATGGCGGTGAGTTGGGTGGCGATGGCGTCCATGCTGGTGGTTAGCCTCTGGAGGTTATCTGCAATTTAGTGCAGGGAAGAGTCGTGTCCTCCCAATGGGACTTACTAGTCGGATAATGCCAGTCGGAGCGGAGCGGTCTCTGCTGGGTCCATGTTTCAGGTCAGAAGATTCTGTTACGCCTGGAGCATATGCGTCGTATCCAAAGATGCAGGAGACCATGTAAGAAGAGTCAACAATTTTATTTTTGCACTGTGAAAATCTAAATCACTGGAAATAATTATTCATGGGAAACTTGTCAAGCATGAAGCAGGATACTAGGAGTCAGAGAGATCGCAGAGAAATGGAATCACAAGGAAGGACAATCTTCTGATGCCGGAGGGAAGCGCGCCGCTCCTATTTATTTATTGCTGAATGGAAACAAGTGCACTCTCTGGACCTCGCCTGCAGGTAACACCCACGCCCCTTTCCAGCACCTGCAATGAATGAAGAGAGAGTTAACGCCACCAGCCACCTCAGACAATACCCTACCAGACACCCTGAACCAGTTCTTTGCTCACTTCGATCAACACAATGGAGTGACTTACACCTGTCCTGCTCTTCCAGAAAAGGACGATGACCCCATCCGGCTACAGCAGCAACACATTACCCTGCAGAGAGTTGACAGGTGGAAAGCTACTGGTCCAGATGGAGTAATAGGAAGGGTACTTAAAACGTGTGCATATGTACTATCAGAGGTTTTCGCCACCATCTTTAATCTCTTGTTACTGCAATGCAGAGTACAGCTTTTACCAACAAGCTGTTAAATGTGTAACCCAACCAGTACTGTCACGCACACTGAGTGAATCACTATCATTCAGACCATCTTCCTCGACACTGCAATAGTCATGTTCAGATCAGGCCTCGAACATCACAATATTTTAGCACTCTGCACATTATAATTAAAAGCTCTTATCTTTATCTTTAAATTTATGGTATATTTATACCGGAAGGGTAAAAAGAAATGGGTGTGACCCAAAATGTGAGATGAAAATGTTGAGGTTCTCTTTGGGAGTAACGAGGATGGATGGCATCAGAGAGACAACACATGTAAGAGGTTTTGGAGACAAAGTCAGAGAGGCTAGATTCAGATGTTTGGACATGTACAGAGGAGGGATAATGAGTACATTGGTAGTAGGATGCTGAGGTTGGAACTACCAGGCAGAAGGCCCAGAGGAAAACCAAAGAGAAGTTTTATGGATGTGGTGAAGGAGGACATGAAGGTAGTTGGAGTAAGAGTAGAAGATGCAGAGGATAGGGTGAGATGGAGGCAGATGATTTGCTGTGGTGACCCCTGAAGGGAAAAGCCGAAAGGAAAAGAAGAAGAAGAGGGTGTGACCCAAAATGCAGCACAGGTACCAGGTCGACCCAATTCAGTTCTCCCAGAGCGTGCCTGGGTTTCCTCTGAGTACGCAGGTTTCCATCTACATTCAAAATAAATAATTGGTTGTTCCAAATTGTGCCTAGGTGTGAGTGTGAATTGTTGCATGTGTCGTCCTTGTGATGATCTGGCGAGTTGTTGCGGGTGTGTCTCACCCTCGTCCAGGCTGGGTGAGAAAGGCTCCAGCCTTCCTATGATCCTAATAGGAGTAAGTGATTTGGAAATTGAGTCAGTGAAAAATGTTATTTAGATTTAATTATACTTTTTGTGAATCTATTTAATTAAGAACAACGAATTCCTTGTTATTGTCAGTGCTGGAGACATGTAAAACACTCATTGTTGTCATTCGTAAAGAATGGGCCATCAGGTGACCATCACTGTGCTTCTGCTGGCTGACATGGACCCCAGTCTCCTCACAACAATTAGAATTAAGCGGTTAAATGAATGAATGATTTGCATTGATTATTTTTTTTTCGTATTTTATGTTTTCCTAAAGTCAAAGTGAAACTATTGTTTCAGTTATTTAAGTGCGGGAAACACATTGTTGGTCAAGAACTGAAAAAATGCAGAGATTAGATTGTTTTTTACGGAGATGAACCACCAGAGACTCACCACCTGCTCCTCTTATTGAGATAAAGAGCTGCATTTTACAGGCAGATGATCAGAACTGTTATCACTCAATAACTAAATGTTTATAAATGCGTATGAACGATGAATATGCCCGTGTGGTTTTGATGCAGCGTTCTAGGTGTGAGGTGATGAATGTTTCTGATGCTGCAGTGCAGAAGGGAAAATGTTTTGTGGTCGGAAATTATTTAAACCACTCGGTGCAGCTTCTGAAATGGACACATGGTGCATGTGGTATGAATAATGAAATGGTCTGGCTGATGTGTACACGGCTGTAATGTGAACTAAAAACATGTTCATATTCATCATTAATTTATGAAATTAAAAACATGTTTGTATTTACTATGTTATGAAGCCATTGTTAAGGTTTAAGTGTTTTAACTCAGTGATGAAACCTGTGGTCATGGAGTGTCTAGAGCACCATTACACACTCTTGCCCATGAACTCGAGCTAGATGCTAAAGTCATAAGTCCCTGATTCCAAAAAAGTTTGGAGGCTGTGTAAAAAGTAAATCAGTCCATGTATAACCCAATCAGGCAAAGTGATGTTCTGGACAATGCTGATGAACCGAGAGTCCTTCCATTCATGTAATTATTACTGTGAGGTCGATTAACATTGGTACAGTCCAAGTGCTAACGTTTTATACCAACAGTGTTCCCGAATAGCAGTAGCTTCTTGTACCAAGATAATGTACTTTGCTGCATTACAAAAACTGTTCAGGGTTGAGGAACATGATAAAGACTTCAAGGTGTTAACTCCACCTCCAAATTCTCCAGATATTTATCTGGTCAAGCATCCGTAAGATGTACATGCTGGATAAACACATGGAATCTGTAAGAGACACATCTCTAAGGCTCTACTCCCAATGTCTCAGTGCAAGATACAACACCAGACCATTGCAAAGCACGCACACACACACACACACACACACACACACACACACACACACACAAATAGAAGCAATTTGTTTAAACAGTCAGTTAGCCTACATGTTTTTGGACTGTGGGAGGAAACCGGAGTATTCGGAGAAAACGCATAAAAGCACGGAGAGAACGTGCAAATTACCATGGAAACCTAGAAATCCAACCTGAGACCTTCTTGCTGTAAGGTGGATGTGCTGGTCACTGCACCACAGTAACACCCTTGTTATACTAAAGACAATTATTTTTGTTTTTGAGGCAATAACTAAAATTAATCTCAGAAAATGAAATGTTTTATGATTGCCTATGATGAGATCAAAATAAGTATATATTATTTGTTTAAGCATAAGCATACACTAATGTGTCCTCGGGGTTCTGATAAATAAAATAGATATGCTTGATGAGCAATTGCTCTTTATACTATTCCATTTATTATTATGGTCATTTTATAAATGATATATTTAATATATGACGAGTATTGTTTGACACTCAGTAAACCACTGGCTATGATCTCAGATATGAAAGATCATTGTCTGTGTGGTGTGGATGTAGCAGGGGGATGGGTTTTGTTCTAGTGGAACAATGAAAATAGCTGTGTATCAGTTTTGTGGTTGGAAAATAATAAAACTACTCTGCATGCCTTTCTCGAAAATAAACAGACTTTTTTTCTGAGTAAAGACTTGTGGTGTGCCCCCCCATCCCCGTGTGTGTGTGTGTGTGTGTGTGTGTGTGTGTGTGTGTGTGTGTGTGTGTGTGTGTGTGTGTGTGGCTCTGGCTTCTTAATCTTGGAGTCTGCAACATAGAAATTAAAGTGAATCAGTAGTGGTCGTGAATACTGCATGAATTGTGTTGCATGCATTACCTATAAGCAGAAGAGGCATGTGTTCAGTCTGAAACATCAAGACTGTCCTATACTGAGAAAATTGATTCTTGGAGTCACCACAAAACTAATGGGGAACGCACATTATCATCCTGAAGTGGCTTGATGTTATTGTCTCTGGGTGATGGAGCACAAGTGTGAATAGTGAGTCACTATATTCTAGTGATGCAGAGGAGAAAAATGTCGAGGGGGGTCTATGTGGGCTCCTGAAGACAAAGAACATGGGAGGAACTCATTATTTTCAAGCAAAGGACAACCTCCTGGAGGACAATGCATCCATTGCATGAATTAATACTCCTCTCTTTCTTCAAAACACTTTCTGGATGGGACGTATAGCTTTGAGGGCATCTGAAACATTGCTCTCTGCTCCTCTTTGGAGACAAAGTCAGAGAGGCTAGATTGAGATGGTTTGGACATGTACAGAGGAGGGATAGTGAGTATATTGGTAGTAGGATGCTGAGGTTGGAACTACCAGGCAGAAGGCCTAGAGGAAGACCAAAGAAGAGATTTATGGATGTCGTGAAGGAGGACATGAAGGTAGTTGGTGTAAGAGAAGAAGATGCAGAGGATCGGGTGAGATGGAGGCAGATGATTCGCTGTGGCGACCCCTGAAGGGAGCAGCAGAAAGGAAAAGATTAAGACGTAGACTTTATGAAACTAATGGTACAATGTGAAGCTATGAAATAACTACGAATTTTTCAGTACTCGAGCCCCTTTTTTATTAAATCCTTGCACATGTACACAGGTGAAGATACGGGTGGTGCAGGTACAAACTTCCTGTTGTGCTTCCTAGTACGTCATTCCTTCCAGTATGGATTCTCTTGCCTTTACATCTGCTGTTTCCTGGAAATTATTTCTAGTATTAGTGCCATCATGACTCTGATCAGGAAAAAGTGATTATTGAAGATGATTTAATCCTTTTTATTCATTTTCTGAACCTTTTAATCCTAAATAGGTCACGGGGAAACAGATGCTCATCTCAGCTGACTCTGGGTGAGAGCAGAGTACACCCTGGAAAGCTCACCAGGCCATTACAGGGCAGAAACTTGCTGATGGCTATGCAGCTAATTTTGTGGAAAATCAGTAATGTTTTTTTTTTTTTTTACATGAACCTCTCGCCATAGACAGTGAGACACATGGCCAGCCTTTGATAAAACACTTAACTGCACTGGGTTGACAGTAACAACCTGTTGAGGGTGGGGCTTGAACCCCCAACCCTGGGATCAGTGATCCAGCACATTACCATCACATGAGGCCCCACTGCCCATGCAAGATTGCTTAATGGATAGGATTACTTTTTTTTTTTTAAATAAAGAAATATTCTGAACTTTCCAGAAGCTACAAGAACATTTCCTGGTTAAGTTCTTTTTTTTTTTCAACTCATACTTATCGTGACCGACCTAAATTAATCTAAATCTGTTTGGCAGCATCACTGAAAGTAATCACAGTCAATGTGATATATAAATTGTTATGATCTGTGTTTTGGGTGACTTTGATTTTTGCGGCTCTGTTCTAACTCTAGTCCTAGTGGTATAGGGCGCTGGATCGCTGATCCAAAGGTTCGGGATTCAAGTCCCACTCTCCACAAGGTTGTTACTGTTCCCCCAGTGCAGCTAACTGGGTTATCAAAGGCCGGACATGTCTCTCACTGTCTATGGTGTGAGGCATGTAATCGAACCATTGCTGACTTTCCATAACAGTTGGCTGCAAAGCCATCAGCGTGTTTCCGCCCTGTGAAAGCTGTCCAGAGTGTATTCTGCCCTCGCTCGGAATCGGCTGGGATGGGCGCCAGCCTCCTTGTGACCCTAATTAGAATTAAGCCTTTACAGAAAATGAACTGCACTGAACTGTTCTAACTTTGCTTTCTCCTCAGTGGTGCCAGCTCCAGCGGGAGGGGCGTGGCTGACCGACACAGGCTGATTGTAGCACTCATACTTGATCCCACTCCCTTATCTTCTATGCTATAAAGACAAGCAATGCGCTCACCTCTGTGCCAGAAGATTGTTTCGCTTCACATCCCTGCTGTCCTGTGTTCTCTCTGGCGCCTGGTTCCAGGTCCGTGCTCAACCAGTTCCCGCTTTGGAGTTCCCCAGTGCTTAAAAGTTTTTTGCGTTCCTCCTCCTCACCAGCAGTTACTGTGTTTGCCCTCTGCTTAAGTGGTTCCCCTTTGAATAATAAATCGATTCTGTGTCATCCCACACTGTCTTCTGCATTCTGGGTTTGGCTGAAAGTTTATTATGTCACATAAATGCTGTAGCGTAAGCTAAAGATCTAAAAAATCCTTGCATTTGGAAGATCAGATGAGAAAGAGCAGGCTGGGTGAGCTACCAGAAAAGCCACAGTGATTTCGAACATTATGAGTAACACACATGGGGAGCAGAAAATATCTCAGTTTGTGATATCATCAAAACTTTAGAGAAAAGAGGTCCAGTAACAGAAGACCGCACTGGGTTCCACTTATATGTTTCTCACTTATCAGTCACTCATTTTTCAAACTGGTTCATCCTATTAGGATCATAGGGAGGCTGTAGCTTATCACAGCAGACACTGGGTGAATGCACAGCATCAAGGGGAAACATACACAACCACTTCGACTTACACCTAAAGCAACAGGAACAGCTAGTTCGTCTACTTAATGTGCACGTCTTTGGACTGTGGGAGGAACCAAAGAACCCAGAGGAAACAACTACAACCAAACTCCACACAGAAACTTCTGGACACAGGATATGAACCCAGAACCTTATTGCTGTGAGGGAGGGGGCATGTTAGCCACTATCCTTAGGTGACTCTAGAAAAGAAATCTGACGCTACATCCAAGATAACACGGTCACGTTGCAGCAACGTCGCTACAACGTTACTTTGTAGACTCAAAATAGACTTGTAGACTTTGTAGACAAACGTCTCCAAATCGTTGCTGCAACATCGCGAGTGACTTCCGTGATGAACGTGGCAAACGTTGCTGCAGCATCGCAAGTGACGTGTGGATGTGGCGGAAACACTGACACGGTCACGTTGCGGCAATGTCGGGACAACGTTTACATGACGTTACATGCAAGCTGACAAAATTGCGACCTTTCTGAAACGTTGCAAATGGTCGCAACAACGCCATATACTTATATACTTTTATATACTTATATACTTATATAAGTAGAAACTCACCAACACTGGATAACTGAAGAACATGCAGTGTATAAACACATAGATAAGAAGACTGTTACTAATAAAGTATCATCTGGTAATAGCTATCAAAAACACTCAATACTCGCTGTTTGAATCACCACCTTATCGTGGTGGAGGCATTTGAGAGTCCTTATGATCCCAGAAGTTGTGTTTTTGGTAGGGTCACCCAAGAAAACACGTCATAGGTGAAAGTTCAGACTAAGAATGATCCAGAAGACCTCTATGAACAAAGTATTTCTAAGGATGCAGTTTCCTTTACCCAGACACAGGCTACCGCTCTCTCATTCACCCCCCCCCCCCCCACACCTGTGACAGTGGTTATAAATGTTGTACGATGTGAGTTGGGTGGTAGCTGAAGATATGGGTTCTGTCAGACCAATCCTTGGCTACTATCTTTTGTTTTGGGACGTGGAGTAACAGCTTTCTGATGGGGACGAATTCTTGAGGTAGTGCATGAGGTTGAAAGATACCACCTAGATATCGTTGGGCTTACCTCGACACATAGCTTGTGCTCTGGAACCTCCCCTCTTGAGAGGTGTTGGAGCATATTATATATTCTGGAGTTGCGTACGGAGAGGGGCAGCAAGCTGGTGTGAGTATTCTTGTTGCCCCCATCTCAGTGACACATGTTGTGGCTCTCCATTATGTAAAAGAGCAGCCTCCCTCTGCCATGACAGTAAGTACCCACTCTTTTTGGGGTCCTTAAAGGGTGCAATAGGGAGATCATCATCCTTGGAAACTTCAATGACGGAAATGAAGGTGTAACCCAGAAGGGTGTGTTTAGTAGGTATGGCCTCTAAACACACGACACAGCTTTATCTCTAACTCTGTCACTTACACACACACACACACACACACACACACACACACACACACACACACACACACACACACACACACACACACACACACATGCCGCATACCTCATAATACAGTAGCCAAGACCGCCCCCTAGTGCTCAACCACTGAACTGTCACATAATTTTACTGCATTTATTCTTTGGCCAGCGGCATGGTGGCGTAGTGGTTAGCACGTCCGCCTTACAGCAAGAAGGCCTGGGTTCAATTCCCGGCCTGGGTGTTTCTATGTGGAGTTTGCATGTTCTCCCTGTGCTTGTGTGGGTTTCCTCCCACAATCCAAAGACATTCACAGTAGGTTAATTGCCTGTAGGTTCGCATCGTGCAGAAGGCAATGGCAAATCACTGCACTAATCCTGCCAAGAAAACCTCCATGAAGATGATAACCATGGCGTTATCCTTCATGGTGGGTCACCAATGGTCGCCCTACAACTCAGGCACGAGATAGATAGATTCTCTGGCCAGATAAAAAAAAAAAAAAATGAATTTTTATATTTTGTTGGACCGCCTTCAGCTTCAATTACAGGCCATGACATTGTTTCAACAAACAAGCAGCATCACATTTATTTCCATCTCAGACTTGGGTTGATTTTTTTTACTGATATTAACAATATAGTTTCTTAATACTGATATTAGTGAATTAATAATGGGAAATTTAATGACTCCATGAATTCTTCTCCAGCACATTCCAGAGACTTATAAGATTAAAGTCTGTGGTTCCAGTTCATGTGTGAAAATGATTCCTTATGCTTCCTGAACCTTTCATTAATTGAGTCACAATTTTATTCAATCATTCATTTAGTAAACCCCACCACCTGGTGAAGGAAGCTGATTTCAGCAACTTCTATCCGCGATCTTGTTCTTTCGGTCACTCCCCAAAGCTCGTGACCATAGGTGAGGGCTTGAATGTTGGTCAACTGCTAAACTGAGAGCTATGCCTTGTGGCTCAGCTCCCCCTTCACCACGATGGACCGGTACAGGCTCCATTTAACATCAGAGGCTGCAGCGATCTGTCTGTCGATCTCCCACTCTATTCTTCCCTTACTCGTGAACAAGACCCCAAGATACTTAAACTCCTCCACTTGGGGCAGGACCTAATTCCTGACCCGGAAGGTGTATTCCACCCTTGTCCAACTGAGAACCATGGCCTCGGACTTGGAGGTGTTGATTTTCATCCTGATCGCTTCACATTCGACTGAAAATTGCTCCAATGAGAGCTGGAGGCTCCTGCTTCATGAAACCAAAAGGACAACATCATCCACAAAAAGCAGAGATGAGATCTGATGGCCATCAAACCAGAACCTCTCAACACCTTGGCTGCACTTAGAAATTCTGTCCATAAAAATTATGAACAGAATCGGTGACAAACTCCAACCCTCACCGAACTCCAACCCTCACCGGAAACAAAATCGACCTGTTGTTACCAATATGGACCAAACTCTGGCTTCAGTGATACAGTAGGCCCTTGACTATTCGCGGTTTTGCACTCGCGGTTTGAGTACACGCGGTCTGCCCAGCAACCGGCACATGATTCAAATTCAGCCAATGGCTGTCCTCCTTTCTGCTGATTGGTTGAGCTGATGTCCCCCCCTTTTTACTCATTCGTGCAAACTTTGTGCATGTGTTGTTGGGGTTTTTAAAGTTTTGAATCATAGTAAGCACAGTTAAGCTCAGTCATGTCACCAAAACGTTGCACAACTTCTCTGGCTTCTGGTAAGGCATCAAAGCACATTAAAAAAGTAATGACGCTGCATGATAAAGTTGAATTACTTGGAAGGAAAAAGTTTTGCCGCAGTAGGGCCCATTATAAAGTAAATGAGAGTACAGTCCGCTATATAAAGAAGAAAGAGAAGGTTATCAGAGCTAGTGTAGCATTGAGCTATTGTGGAAGTGCTAAGAAGGTGAATGTGGTAAGAAACAAGGGAACCGTCAGGATGGAATCCGCCTTGGTTTTCTGGATACAAGACTTATGGAGGAAAAAGAAGGCACTGAGTTTATATTCTCAATTCAGCGGAGGCAGTGAAGGTGAACCACAACCAGGACCATCAACAGCATGAGCTGAAGAGCCTTTTCAAGCCAGCAAGGGCTGATTTGATGGTTTTGTAAAACGTTACCAGATTCGAATTGGAAAATCACATGGAGAAAGCGCAGCTGCAGATCCACACGCTGCAGAGAAGCATCCTGATACATTTCAGAAAATCGTTATGGAAAATCGATACAAGCCAGAGCAGGTATTCAACTTTTTTTTTTTTTTTTTTTAGGTACTATATTCAACTTTAACTTAAGTTGGATAACTTGTGCCTAATCCTTTTCCTGAATGAATGAAATACTGTATGTTTCAATCCATCAGGTATTCAACATGGATGAGACAGGGTTGTTTTGGAAAAATATGCCTTCCAGAACATTCTTCATGAAGGACGAAATTAGAGTCCCGGGTTTCAAAGTGCAGAAGGACAGAGTAACACTTGTTATGTGGTTATGTGTTAATGCTGCTGGCTGGATGATGAAACCTGGATTTATTCATAAATCTGTAAACTCTTTTCAGCACGATGAAAAAACAACAAAGCAGGCTGCCAATAAGCATATTCCTAACAAAGGCCAAGAAAACTCTACACAACCCACACTCGAAGAAAATACACCATCTCCTGTCTCTTCTGAAGTAATAATACTTTCCCCTGAAGAAACAACCCCTCCTTGAATCGCCACCTTAACGTGGTGGAGGGGTTTGCGTGACCTAATGATCCTAGGAGCTATGTTGTCGGGGGCAAATGCCCCTGGTAGGGTCACCCAAGGCAAACAGGTCCGGGGTGAAGGTCCAGACAAAGTGCGATTCAAAACAAACCCCTAAAGACACGAGACAACAAAGGAAGCAGTCTCCCTTGCCCGGCCGCGGGTCACCGGGGTTCCCTCCTGGAGCCAGGCCCAGGGGAGGGGCTCGAAGGCGAGCGCCTGGTGGTCGGGCTTATGCCCATGGAGCCTGGCCGGGCCCAGCCCGAAAAGGAGACATGGGTCCGCCCTCCCATGGACCCACCACCCATGGGAGGAGTTTTAGGGGTCGGGTGCAGTGTGAGTTGGGTGGCAGCCAAAGGCATGGGTTCTGTCGGACTGATCCTCGGCTGCTTACTCTGACCTTCGGGACATGGAATGTCACCTCTCTGGCGGGAAAGGAGCCTGATTTGGTGCGTGAGGTGGAGAGATACCGACTAGATATAGTCGGGCTCACCTCAACGCATAGCTTGGGCTCTGGAACCATCCATCTCGAAAGAGGCTGGACCTTCTTCTATTCTGGAGTTGCTCATGGGGAGAGGCGGCGAGCCGGTGTGGGTATTCTTGTTGCTCCCCGTCTCGGTGCCCAAATGTTGGGGTTCTCCCCGGTTGATGAAAGGGTAGCTTCCCTCCGTCTTCGGGTGGGGGGGCGGGTCCTGACTGTTATTTGTGCTTATGCACCAAATGACAGTTCAGAGTACCCATCCTTTTTGGAGTCTTTGGGGTGGGGGTGTTAGAGAACGCTCCCTCGGGAGACTGGCTCGTTGTCTTGGGAGACTTCAACGCCCATGTGGGCAACGATAGTGTGACCTGGAAGGGTGTGATCGGTAGGTACGGCCTCTCCAGTCTGAATCCGAATGGTGTGTCGTTGTTGGACTTCTGTGCTCGTCATAGTTTGTCTATCACGAACACCATGTTCAACATAAGGGTGTCCATAAGTGCACTTGGCACCAGGACACCCTAGGTCGCAGTTCGATGATTGACTTTGTAGTCGTGTCATCGGACTTGCGATCATATGTTCTGGACACTCGGGTGAAGAGAGGAGCTGAGCTGTCTACCGATCACTACCTGGTGGTGAGTTGGCTTCGGTGGTGTGGGAGGTTGCCTTCCAGACCTGGCAGGCCCAAGCGTGTAATCAGGGTCTGCTGGGAACGTTTGGCGGAGCCCCCTGTCTGAGAGGCCTTTAACTCCCACCTCCGGCAGAGCTACAACCACGTTCTGGAGGAGGCGGGGGACATGGAATCCGAATGGGCCATGTTTCGTGCCTCCATTGCTGAGGCGGCAGCCCATAGCTGTGGCCGTAAGGTCGTCGGTGCTTGTCGTGGCGGTAATCCCCGAACCCGGTGGTGGACACCTGCGGTGAAGGGGGCCGTCCAGCTGAAGAAGGAGGCCTATCGGGTTTTATTAGCCTGTGGGACTCCTGAGGCAGCAAACGGGTACCGGCAGGCCAAACCTGCTGCAGCCGAGGCTGTCGCAGATGCAAAATCTCGGGCGTGGGAGGAGTTCGGTGAGGGCCTGGAGAGTGATTATCGGTTGGCCACACAAAGGTTCTGGGCCACCATCCGACGCCTCAGGAGGGGGAAGCAGTTCTTCACAAACACTGTTTACGGTGGAGGTGGGGAGCTGCTTACCTTGACTGGGGATGTTGTTGAGAGGTGGAGGGAATACTTTGAGGACCTTCTCAATCCCACCAACACGCCCTCCGTGGAAGAGGAAGACCCTGGGGGTTCGGGTGAGGGTCCGCCCATCACTGGAGTGGAGGTCACTGAGGTTGTCAAAAAGCTCCTCGGTGGTCGAGCTCTGGGGTTGGACGAGATCCGCCCGGAATATCTCAGGGCTCTGGATGTTGTAGGACTGTCTTGGTTGACACGTCTCTGCAACATCGCGTGGTCACCGGGGGCTGTACCTCTGGATTGGCAAACTGGGGTGGTGGTCCCAATTTTTAAGAAGGGGGACCGGAGGGTGTGTTCCAATTATCGGGGAATTACACTTCTCAGCCTACCTGGGAAAGTCTATGCAGGGGTACTAGAGAGGAGGATCCGACCGATAGTCGAACCTCGGATTCAGGAGGAACAATGTGGTTTTCGTCCTGGCCGCAGCACTCTTGACCAACTCTATACGCTCCACAGGATTCTGGAGGGGGCATGGGAGTTTGCCCAATCTGTCCACATGTGCTTTTGTGGATTTGGAGAAGGCTTTCGACCGCGTCCCTTGAAAGATCTTGTGGGGCGTGCTCCGAGAGTACGGCGTTCCGGATCCGTTGCTACGAGCTATTCGGTCGCTGTATCACTGGAGCCAGAGTTTGGTCCGTATTGGTAACAGCAGGTCGGATTCATTTCCAGTGGGAGTTGGAGTCCGCCAAGGCTGTCCTTTGTCACCGATTCTGTTCATAATTTTTATGGACAGAATTTCTAGGCGCAGTCGAGGCGATGAGGGGTTCTGGTTTGGTGGCCATCGGATATCGTCTCTGCTTTTTGCGGATGATGTTGTCCTTTTGGCTTCATCAAGTCGGGCCCTCCAGCTCTCATTGGAGCGATTCGCAGCTGAGTGCGAAGCAGCCGATGAAGATCAGTACCTCCAAGTCCGAGGCCATGGTTCTCAGTTGGACAATGGTGGAATGCACCCTCCAGGTCGGGAATGAGGTCCTGCCCCAAGTGGAGGAGTTTAAGTATCTTGGGGTCTTGTTTACGAGTGAGGGAAGGATGGAGCGAGAGATCGACAGACGGATCGCTGCAGCCTCTGCTGTTAAGCGGTGCCTGTACCGGTCCGTTGTGGTGAAAAAGGAGCTGAGCCGCAAGGCGAAGCTCTCAATTTACCAGTCGATCTACGTTCCAACCCTCACCTATGGTCACGAGCTTTGGGTAATGACCGAAAGAACAAGATCACGGATACAAGCGGCTGAAATGAGCTTTCTTCGCCGGGTGGCGGGTTCTCCCTTAGAGATAGGGTGAGAAGCTCCGCCATCCGGGAGAGCTCGGAGTAGATCCGCTGCTCCTCCGCATTGAGAGGGCCAGTTGAGGTGGCTCGGGCATCTGGTCAGAATGCCCCCGGACGCCTCCCTGGTGTGGTGTTTCGGGCATGTCCAACCGGGAAGAGACCCCGGGGTCGACCTAGAACACGCTGGAGGGACTATGTCTCTCGGCTTGTCTGGGACCGCCTCGGTGTCCCCCCGGGAGAGTTGGAGGAAGTAGCTCGGGAGAGGGATGTCTGGACCTTTTTGCTAAGGTTGCTGCCCCCGCGACCCGACCCTGGACTAAGCGGAAGAAGATGATGATGATGATGATGAAACAACAGTTTCTTCTGAAGTGCTTGAAGATGATTAATCTGAACTATTGTAAAGTTCTATAGTACTGTACAGTATTAAAATGTTTTAAGTTATTCTTCCAGAACAGTTCTGTACATAAATTAATGTTTAGGATGTTTATGTGTGAGATTTTATGTTCTGTAGTACAGTACAGTATGTTTACAGTAGTCAAATTGTCGTGGTGGGAGTGTTTGCATAGGACCCAAGGATGCAGGAGACCAAAGGAAGGTTCAATGATTTATTAAACATTCAGTACTGGAAATCGCCAGAAAAAGCAGAACGGAGGGAACTGGTCGTGCATGAAGCGCGGGCCAGGGATCAGAGAGAACGTCGAGGGACAGAGTTACTGGAATCAATCTTCTGACAGCGGAGGGACGCATGCCGCTCCCATTTATAGTTGGCTGCCACTGATTGCTGATTAGGACCAGGTGCGCTCCGCTCAGAAACTCCTCTACCGGCGACTGCCACGTCACTCGCCCGCACCTGCAATGAATTAAGGAAAAGTTAGTGTCTCCAGCCAGCACAGACCATGACACAAGTTTCTCCTTTTCGCATCCAGTTTGTTAATTACTGTACACTTCATGTTTTTCATGTCCTCAACAGTCCAATAAACAGTGCAAGGGTTCCCTCTAGTGGGCGTCTGAGAAGCATTTTTAAAGGGAGGCTTCATTTAAAGCCACAGTAAATAAAAGTGCATCTAACATGAAGAATGGCCGGCCACACTTTGCCAGCCACTGCCGCCGAAGAACAACTTGTTTCTTCCCAGAGGGCCGTCTGTGAAGGTGTGACTTCCTGATGTTGATTTTGTCGGACACTTTGCAGTGTTTAGCGATGCAATAGGGCATTATTGGAACAGAAACACAGAGACAATATCGCGCATAACACAACAAAACATGCAAAACGGCGGAGTACAAGGAGGCATGAGCGCCAATGACGTCACAGACCCCATTTTTAACACGTGACCGGGTATAAATGGCTGCACCCGCGGAATATTCTTCGGTTAATTGCTTCTAAACTCTGGAATGTGATTACTTTTCTTTGTCATAGTTCGTAAGTATGCTGTACTTGGTCGATTATTTCATCTGAGATAGTGAAAAGAGTGGGCTTTATCACCAAAGTATCCCTTTAAGCACTGATGTGAAAATACACAGTGCTGTAAACTGTATGATTATCCAAATCAGGGGTGCTCAATCCTGCTCCTGGAGATCTACCTTCCAGATGACTTTATCTCCAACCCTAATGTGGCCCATGTGACATGTAAGTTCCTGTCAGGTCTTGATTAGATGATTGGATGCTTAGGTGGGCATGATTAGGGTTGGAGCGAATGTCTTATGGAAGGTAGATCTCCAGGAGCAGGATTGAGCACCCCTGATCCAAATTATCAAACCATTTTATTACACTTCATCGCTGTGGTGACCCCTGAAAAAGGTAAAAAGCCGAAAGGAAAAGAAGAAGAATATCACTTCATGTTCTTTTATGTTGATTATTTAGAGTGCAGTAGAATTAAATATAATGTAATGCTTCCTTCTAGTGGGTGTCTGATAAGCAAAGGATTTTTAACCACTAACTGTATGTATATATATATATGTATAATGTTTATATATTTTATTACTAAATATCACAGTACAAAATTAAAAAGTTTTTCTTCATCATTACTACATTTTACTACATTAATACTGTATTAATGAGTAAGACTGTCTATAGAATGTGTTTAAAAAGCATATTTAACGCATAATAGATACATAGTATTTTACTGCCGGCTGCTCATTCACGCATGTGACGTCATACATTGGGTTTTACTTCCGAGTACAGAACTCGCGGATTATCTCGATTCCCTGAAGGCCCGGAACTGTGCCCCCGCGAATGTTAAGGGCCTACTGTACAGCGATCGAATGACCCATAGCAATATGTGAGGAACGCCGTACTCCCGTAGCCACAAGATAGTTCGAGGTACACGGTTGAAAGCCTTCTCCAAATACAAAATACACATGTGGACAGATTGGGCAAACTCCCATGCCCCCTCCAAGATCCTGTGGAGCATATACAGTTGGTCAAGAGGGCTACGGCCAGGACGAAAACCACATTGTTCTTCCTGAATCCGAGGTTCGAATATCAGTTGGATCCTCCTCTCCAGTACTCCTGCATAGACTTCCCCAGGTAGGCTGAGGAGTGTGATTCCCCGATAATTGGAACACACCCTCTGGCCCCCCCTTTCTAAAAAGGGGGAACTGCCACTCCGGTTTGCCAATTCAGGGGTACAGCCCCCCCGATGACCATGCAATGTTGCAGAGACATGTCAACCAAGACAGTCCTACAGCATCCAGAGCTCTGGGATATTCAGGGCAGATCTAATCCAACCCCAGAGCCCAACCACCAAGGAGCTTTTTGACTACCTCGGTAACCTCCACTCCAGTGATGGGCAGACCTCCGTCCAAACCCCCAGGGTCTTCCTCCTCCACAGAGGGTGAGTTGGTGGGACTGAGGAGGTCCTCAAAGTATTCTCTCCACCTCCCGACAACATCCCCAGTCAAGGTGAGCAGCTCCCCACCTCCACTGTAGACAGTGTCTGTGAAGAACTGCTTCCCCCTACTGATGCATCAGATAGTGGTCCAGAACCTTTTTGAGGCCAACCGATAATTACTCTCCAGGTCCTCACCAAACTACTCTCTCCATTTGCTAGTATTTGGTTGGCTTCTTATTCGACCTTCGTTTTCTCACTGCCAAGACAAAGATCCTGTAAACCCTTTCAAGAAGTCTTCTTTTGCTGATGACTGCACCTTTGTGGCCCACACAGAATTTGACTTGCAGACAATGCTGGACCGCTTTATTGAGGCTTCCAAACTTTTCGACCTGACCGTCAGTTTCGGTAAGATGGAGGTTCTTCACTAACCTGCACCAAACACCCACCCTCCTGCATCCAGCATTGTCATCACATCACTTGCCAATGTCGAACATTTCAAGTACCTAGAAAACACCATTTCCTGTGATGGCTCCCCAGACAAAAAAATCACTTCTAGGATCATCAAGGCTAGCCAGGCGCTGGGCAGACTCCTCAGCCGAGTGCTCAACCCACACAGTATCCAGCTATCAACAAACTGAAGGTTCTCCCCTCCCTCCTCTACAGTTGTGAAACATGGACACTTTATTGCAGAAATGTCAAAACGCTCTAGCACTTCCACATGCGAGCTCTTCATTCCACCCTCAAAATCAACTGGCAGGACCACATCACCAACTTGGAGGTCCTAGAACATGCCAACTTCACCACCATTGTTTCTATGCTCATCAAAGCCCAACTTCGTTGGGTGGGGCATGTCATTTGAATGGAGAAGTTCAGGAAGCCAAGACGCCTGATGTATGGTGAGCTCCAGCTCGGCAAAAGAAACCAAAGCTGCCTAAAGCTGATACAAAGACACTGTGAAAGCAAACATCCAGTGGTGTCATGACAAGCTGAAGGAACTGGAAGAGCGTGCTATGCACAGACCAGAATGGAGAGCCTCAATCCACAAAGCTGCTGCCTACTTCGAAAAAGTACGATGCCAAAAGCTCACTGCTGCCAGAGAAAAGCAACACAAAACTGCATTATCAATGATCACTAGAAAGGACTTCCAATGCCCCCACTGTTCAAGACTCTGCACTTTCAGACTAGGACTGTAGAGCTACCTTTGCATGCACCGATGAGCTGCAGAATGTAAACGTCATTATCAGATCTGATGCACAACCACTGCCATATGTGTATGTATGTATGTATATGTGTATATATGTGTATGTACTAGTATGTGTATATATTTGTATGTATTTGTACATATGTGTATATAAGTGTATGTATGGGTATATACCATATACGATGTGATAAGCACCCAGGGCACTTTAAAAATTGGAGTGGGTGGGTGCTTATTAAAATATTACCAGTGGGATAAAATGGTAAGTGCTTATTACCATCGAAGTGAAAAACATGAATAATAACAGAATAATAAAAGAGTTTTACTGGTATCTGTTCAGTTCATTTTCTGTAACCGCTTCATCCTAACTAGGGTCACGGGGAGGCTGGTGCCCATCCCAGCCAACTCAGGGTGAGGGCAGAGTACACCCTGGACAGCTCGCCAGGCCATCGCAGGGCGGAAACACGCTGACGGCTTTGCAGCCTACTCTTGTCGAAAGTCAGCGATGGTTCTTTTACATGCCTCACACCATAGACAGTGAGAGACATGGCCGGCCTTTGATAACCCAGTTAGCTGCACTGGGGGGGACAGTGACAACCTTGTGGAGAGTGGGACTCGAACCCCCAACCTTTGGATCAGCGATCCAGCACCTTATACCACTAGACCACCACTGCCCCACTGGTATCTGTGTTATTCATTTTATGGTGTTTCAACCAAACTACTCACATTTAAAGCGGAAAATAAACAGAAAACAGCATAATAATAATAATAATAATAATAATAATAATAAAATTACTTTCCCTCCAGGTACAGTTCCTTTGAACATTTTCCCAGAAGTAAAATCGAGCCAATCAACATGAAGGTCAACTTTAGCACATGGCACTTTGAAACAATCAACATGAACATAAACAAAAGCATATGGTCAGGAATGTCTTTAAATTTATGAAGTTAGTGAGCAGGAGAATCGGGTGAAAAATACTCGTCATCACTTTCTGATTGGTCCATATCTGGGTCATCACTCCATTCAGAGCATCCGATAGTTTAGCTGTAGCAGTTTCTAATGGTTCACTGGTTGTTGGACATTTACCAAGAGAACACAGCAAAATATTTTCCTGTTTTTAAAGCACGGTGGAACAATGTTACTGATGAACATTATAGACATTTGCCAGTGGCAGGGGGTCTTGAAATACAGTGTAAACTCATTTTTACAGGCAGTGAACGCTAAGAAGTGGAAAAATGCCATCATCACCCTGATCTTCAAGAAGGGAGACAAGAAAGACCTTGCAAACTATAGACCAATCAGCTTGCTGCCTTAAATATACAAGTTTTTCATGAAGATCCTGAAAAATAGACTTAACACCACGCTAGATGAACATCAGCCACCAGACCAGGCCGCCTACTGCAAATGTCACTCCACCATAGAC
Source organism: Plotosus lineatus (assembly GCA_024760905.1). Taxonomy (NCBI): domain Eukaryota; kingdom Metazoa; phylum Chordata; class Actinopteri; order Siluriformes; family Plotosidae; genus Plotosus; species Plotosus lineatus. The sequence continues at coordinate 11,932,883 of CM045734.1, read as the reverse complement.
CATCTGCAAACAGTCTTACAGAATACAACTATATATGGCCTTTGTAGATTACGAGCAAACATTTGATTCTATACAACATTAGGCAGTGTTTGAAGCTTTCAGAAGACACAGTATTCAAGAGAAATATATCAACATCCTGAAAGAAACCTACAAGGGAGGGACAGCACAGATCAGAACATAAAAGTTAAGCAGAAAAATCAACATTATGAAAGGAGTCCGACAAGGCGCCACATTGTCACCAGTTATGTTTACATCAGCAGTCGAGGAGATCTTTAAGAGAATAGACATTGAAATCGGAATCAACATCAGTGGAGAGAGACTTGACAATCTGCGATTTGTGGATGACATCATCTTGCTCGTAAAGACAGAGGAAGAGCTGGAGAATCTGCTAAACAATCTGAACAGAGAAGGAAAAAAAAGTTGGCATGAAGATGAACAAGAAGAAAACCAAGCTTATGTGCAATGAAGTGGCAAGGAGAATACATAGACAAGGGATATCCATTGACAGAAAACATCTAGAAGAGGTGGACCAGTTTAACTATTTAGGAAGGCTGTTAACACTAGAAAATGAGATGGCCAAGGAGATCGATCAAAAAATAACATCAGGATGGAAAAGATTCGGCCAGTACAGCAACTACCTAAAGGATAAAAGGATGCCCATGAGTCTAAAGAAAGAGATTATGGACATGGTCATACTAGCAGCAATGCAAAATGTTAGGCATGCAACAGTGAACCCAACGCAAAACAGCTTAAATATGTCTAAAAATTGTTCACACAGCTCTGTTAAGTATATCAGATCAGACTCTGCCTTTAGTTTGGTCAGTCAGGGACAACCAAACCAGGAACTGCCTCACCCCTTTCTTAATGACAAAATTCAATGGGGAACACAGAACCAACACACATGTTCAGAGAAGAGGAATTTTGTGAGTTATTCTCCATTTCATGGAGCAGGGAACACAATGGAAACACAAGTGAAGGCTGGGAATGAAAGAAAAGAGAGGAGAGAGAGAGAGAGAGAGAGAGAGAGAGAGAGAGAGGGAGAGAGGGAGAGAGAGAGAGAGGTAGCTGATGGCTGACACAGAGGTGTTCCTAGACCAGCCGAGAGATGCCGTTCCTCCGGTGTGTTCTGGGCCTATCCCAGGGTCTCTTCCTGGTCGGACATGCCCAAAACACCACCACCAGGAGGCGATCAGGAGGCATTCTAACCAGATGCCCGAACCACCTCACATGGTTTCTCTGCAAAATGCTGTAAATGTAATAGAAGCAATAAAAGGTTATTGGAAAGAAATTGTAAGAACAGCTTATCTGAGCTATCGATCTGATCTGTATATATGATATCAATGCAGAGAGCTGCTTATCATTGCCTTCAATTCTGCAGGGGGTGAAACAAACCAAAAAAAAATCAAGAAAAGAGATGATCACTGTGTGTGCTGATGCTTGCCGTGGAAAAAAACACTACATGAAAAAAGTTTATTATTTGGATCTTTTCTTTCTAATAAAATGAAGAATCTCCATTTAATAGGCAAACAGTGAGGTTGTTTGGCCCTCATTAAGCCACTGGCTATGATCTAAAACCAATAATGATAAATAAACTTTATTTTTGTTGTTTTAATGCAACAAGTGAGGAGAGATTATTGGGAGATAGTGTGTGAAGCAGCCTTCTCTGAAATAGAACAATGATGAATTTGCCTGAGCTTTGCGGTTCACTGTGTGGTTTTCTGTACATGTTTACAGTTGTTTAATATTCAGTGTTGAATAAACACTCACTCCATACAAGGGAGAACAACAAAACTATCACCTGTTCTTGTCATATAATTAATTAACATCAGGAATATTTTTATGGATGAACGAAACATGTGGAGCAGCTGGAAAATATAACAATAACAAAATAAAAACAAACCCCTCTTACGAAAAGAAATTCGAAATTCAAACGCACCAATCAAAATTTCACACGACGCGCAAGTTGCTCTTATTGGCTGTCTCTCAACATCCCGCTCCACTGGCCTCTCAGATAGAGACAGAAGGAAGCTAAACTCTTTAGTTTTTAGTTTAGTTTTCTTAAGTTGTTTAATTCAGTAAATGTTTAATGAATGTGGGCGCATTTGAACTCATCTGGAATTCTGATCCCTCAAGGAATCAAATTAAAGTTGAATTTGTCAAGCAGGGAATGCGCTTTGAATTCCACGTCTTGATGCCGTGGCCTGCAGCGCACGCGCGCGAGAGAGAGAGAGAGAGAGATAGATAGAGAGAGCGAGCGAGAGAGAGAGAGAGGTGTGTGTGTGTGTGTGTGTGTGTGTGTGTGTGTGTGTGTGTTAATAAAAATGTTTAATAATGGTTTAATTAATAAATATGTTAATGAAATGGTTTAATATGTTCATAAAATGCTTAAATTGTTTAATAAATAATTTTATTTTACTTTTCGCACATATTTCATACAAAATTGGTGTACTTTTATCATTTTTAAAGGGTTTATGGGGCTAAGACTGGAGCCTTGGAGCGAATTAGGTGTTTAACATGCAAGATGCGACCCCTACTTACGAAATCACCACGTTACAAAAAAGGCTCTGGAACGGATTAATTTCGTGAAGAGAGAGGATGGTTTCACCACCCCTCGAAACAGATCTGTAGTGATAAATGGAGTTTCAATAGAAAGTCTTTGTCCTGTCCTTTTATTTTTGCTATTTACTCTACCAAAACATATTGAGCACTCTCCTACGGAAGGATCTACTCAGAAAATCCCCTATATATATATATATATATATATATATATATATATATATATATATATATATATATATATGTATGTGTGTGTGTACCAAATAGCACTGAATATACACATATTAATACACATGTATACTTTTAATTCTGGGCAATCAATTTACAAAAAAATATTAATTGTGAAATGGGGGCATTTCATAATATTACATATACATGTAGTTGTTTTTCTGGAAAAAAAAAAACAATGCCCTAAAGAATTGCTCGGTTTTTGTTTTTTGTTTTTTTTTTTGTGAGTAAACCAGGGAGAAAGAGAATGAGGACATGTCTTAGTATTTATAGAGGAACTACTGTAAAGAACAAAAAATAATAATCACCCAAAGTTAACAAATCGTTACTTGCACATCCAGTACAAGACATCACAATCTAGAACACCCTTTGTAAGTTAGGTGTATTGTACTGCCTGCAAGTTAAACTAAGCTTGACTCAACTTGACTGTAATTTACCACCTACATTATTGCCAGGAAATGAGGATTATCCTGCACAAGGCATTGTGCTTCTTGTTAGCTGGGGTGCGGCTAGCATTGAGCTACGATAGCATATTAGCTCTTTGGTACCGCACCCCGACTAACATGAAGCCCAGTTGAGTGTGCTTAGTTATACTAGTACACGCCCAAAGATACGCCGATCTTATAGCTGTAGTAGAGTCGACCGGTCGTAGACGAGCATAGTGCAAAACATGAACAAACAAAACAACAAATAAAACAAATTAAAACAAACAAAGAAACAATTTGACTCTGAGAACTCCGCGACGTCTCCCTCTGGGCAGCGCCATCTTGGAGATGTCACTCAAAGTTCAATGTAAAAGGACATGAAGAGTACTGTAATAAAGTTTATCCTTTTGGTATCGTTTGTTAAACATGCTACAGAACATAAAATCTCACGCATAAACATGAACTTAGGTACTGTACTGGAGTAATAATTGAAAAAGATTTTAATACAACAGTTCAGAGAAAACCGTCGTTTCTCAGGAGAAAGTCTTATTTCTTCAGAAGAGCCATCCAGCGTTTTCTATCGCTTAGCCAGAGAAGACACATAGCGTTTGAGTGGTATCATAGAGCTTAACTGGTAATTAAAACACACACAAAAAAAAGAGAGGCTCATTGACAACTTGTGCGCGAATGAGGAAAAGGGGCGGGACATCAGCTCAACCAATCAGGAGAAAGGAAGACAGTCATTGGCTGAATTTGAATCACGTGCCGGTTGCTCGGCAGTCAGCGAATACTCAAACTGTGGGTGCAAAACCACGAATAGTCAAGGGCCTACTGTAATTTCTGTGCAGACTTTGAATTCAATTTATACTAAATTGCACTCCCCTCTATGATACTGTGTGTCAAAGGGGATTATAATGAGGTCAGATTGGACTTGGCTAATTGATTGACAGCTCGATAAAAGTACAGCCAACTAATGACTGAACAGACATTGATCAGCTGACCTAAGGGGAGAACCCTATTGGATAATGGTAAAGGCCAATGATCGGTCTTGTGGACCTCACATGTGAACAGTATATGGGATGAGGAACAAAGTTACACTAGGGAGAATCGATTTGCAATTCAGAGAGCAAACATCTGTAGAAAGACAGAGTTTTAGGTGAGTGACTAAGAAGTTGTTCCACCAACATACAATATGTCCAGCAAACAAACCTCCGTTGTTTTTGAGAACTTTGAAATGCCAGATGATGTTTCAGGAAAGTACAAAGCTAAGTGCAAGCATTGCAGTTTGTTTATATCAACAAGTGGTAAAACAATGTCAAACTTGTTAACACACTTGTCAACTCCAAGTCAGCCATCGATGTTCAGTTTTCTAGCAATCGCAAAGAACTATGCGAGCACTGATCCACGCCAGGTGCGAATGGCTACTAAAGTTGTTGACTTTGTTGCTGGCACTTTGCAGCCATTTTGCATTGTAGAGTCTGAAGAATTCAAAGATCTTCTGGATGTGAAAGATGCTAGCTTTACAATTCCTTCCAGGAAACACCTTTCTTCGACACTTATTCCGAACAGAAGTGAGTAATTGCAGAAACATGTTACCAGCATGTTAAAGAATGCACCCTGTGTCAGTGGTACTGTTGATATTTGGACTAATCGTCAAATGCGCAGTTGTCTTGGTGTGGCAGCCCACTTCATAAACAACTGTCTGCTGTGTTAGCATGCAAACGCTTTAAAGGAAAACACTCTGCAATAAACATATCAGCACAATATGATGAGATTATCTTGATGTTTCACATCAACCACAGAGTTAATTATGTAATTTCAGACAATGCTGCCAGTATGGTCAAGGCCTTTTCTCTACTGTACATGAATTACAGACAGAGACAGTAGATGCTGATGACCATACAGACAGTGCAGAGGATGATAACTGTGAGTCTATGGATTTCTTTGAGTATGACAGTGAAGAATGCCCACCGAGTTTGCTACCTCAGCATGATCCCTGTTTTGCTCATACGTTACAGCTGATGGTTAAAGATGGCATGAAAGCTGCTGGTCCCTTGCGCCAAGTACTCAGTAAAACAGCAGCACTTGTAGCACACTATAAGAAATCTAGCAATGCAGTCGACCTGCTACAGAATGAAAAGAGGCTGCAGACTGCGAACCAGACCAGATGGAACTCTGAGTTGAAGATGATATGCTCAATCCTCAATGTACCAAAAGAGACACTTGATCAGCTCGAAACAGAAAAACTGACAGCTTATGACAGAAGTCTTCTGCAAGATCTGTGTAACATTCTTACCCCATTTGAAGAGGTAACAGATCTGACTCAAGGACAGGATGTTGTCACTTCCAGCATTGTGGTACCATCAATTATTGGACTGAAAACAGAACTGGCTACTATGCAGTCTAGGTACAATTGCAAGCTTGTTGAAGTACTGCGAAAGTCTGTAGAAAAGTGCCTTACATTCTACGAAAGCCGTGAAGTTCTTTGTCTTGCTGCAGTGCATGAGCCGCGTTTCAATCTACAGTGGTGCCCTGCACAAGAGCCGGGTATGAGTGCATCTCTTTGTAAGCAGTTATTCAGTGAGTTGCAGAACACATCCACACCACCGAGTGTTGAACACCTGTGTGAAGCACCTCCACGCAAAAGGGCAACAATATTTGGCTTCATGAACAATTACAATGAAGCCCAGACACCAGCTGCCTCAACTGATGAGGAGCTGGGGGAGTACCTGCGAACTCCATGTATTTCAGATGACAGCAGTCCTCTGTCGTATTGGAAGACAAACCAGCAGCAGTATCCTGGACTCTCAAAACTTGCACAACAGTATTTAAATATTCCTGCAACCTCTGGCCCGTTTCAGCGACTATTTAGTGTAGGTGGAAAAGTTTTCAGACCCGAGAGGTGCCAAATTTCAGACAGTTCCTTTGAAAATGTCATTTTAATGAACAAAGATTTGTATTGTAACAATTTAGCTAATGCTGCAACACTACAGAACGAGCTGTAAAACAAGTTGTGCAGCAAAATCGACAATGTACATGAATTTATAAGAACACTTATATTTGTAAGGTGATACAAATACTGCACACAATGTTTATTACATCTTTAGAAGTTTTACATACATGTCTGTCTTCCTTTCGGCTTTTTCCCTTTTACTCGGGAGTCGCCACAGTGAATCATCTGATTCGCACGTTTGATTTGGCCGAGTTTTTTTTTTTTTTTACATCGGATGCCCTTCCTGTCACAACCCTTTTTAGCAAGGGACAGAAACATGCTGACGACTTTGCAGCTACTCTTTACGAAAGTCAGCAATGGTTCTTTTACATGAACCTCTCACCATAGACAGTGAGAGACATGGCCCGCCTTTGAGAACCCAGTTAGCTGCACTGGGGGGGACAGTGACAACCTTGTGGAGAGTGGGACTCGAACCCACAACCTTTGGATCAGCGATCCAGCGCCCTATACCACTAGACCACCACTGCCCCAAGTTTTACATACATGTATGTAATTAATTTAGTTCATATCATGCCATAATGAGTTCAACAAAGCTTTGTCTAGATTATAGCTTCAAATCCTGAATGAACATTACTGCAATGAGATTTACTTTGGTTATTAAAGCTTGTTTGAAGTATTATTGAATCTAAATCAAACAAGTCAAATTCAAGAGCTAATCAATATAAAAGGCTCTCCAGTTTGAAGACACTGTACATGTATGGTTTTGTAAATAAACAGTAATTTTGTTGTATTAAAAATGTATATATATATTGTTGTATTTAAATTAAAATTGGTAATTTGTTCCAACATAAAAAATGGTATGAGGCTATTATGAATGTATTCATGAATACTCCTAATGTACTTGTATTCGTATTCAAATGCATTCAGGTTTTGTGTATTTGTATTCACATTTGTATTCATGACATTACCAAGTATTCAAATTCGTATTTGAATACATTTTTGCTGTATTCGCCCCATGTCTGATGGTATGTGCACCTGTGCTTTTCATGTGGTTATTGGACCTGTGGAGACCTTATCAGAGGCTCAGCGGGATGTGACCATAATGAGGTCTTTTACAAAATTGAGTGTGAAAAAGTGTGAACTAGGAATGTACGCACTTTATTTCAAAAACTGTTCACCCTATGTACGCATTTTGACATGATTTTATCTCCCAGGCCTGCACCAGATTCACAATCGATTCACATACATTCACAAATAAACTTGAACGTAGAAATATTTATAAAGTTTGAAGTTGAATACTTGGAGAATGTACCAGTTTCATGATCAGACCCATATTTTGTTATGTCTGATTGGTGTGGTGTATAGTAATTAATAAGGACCAGCCCTTTCCATGATATGCGAAAAACTGCAAAATAACTTCTGCCACTTCTTAAGGGCACCCACCCACCTATATATTATATACATTTGATTATAAAAGTTAATTTTAAAGTGTCCTGTGCATGTTAATGTCATACAGGCAACATGTATTAATATATAAATAAATTATACACCTTTTAATGACAATAAATATATACAGTATAAGATAGAAGATACAGCTTTATTAATCTCACAATGGAGAAATTCACTTACAGGTTCTTGAGGTACCATCAGTAGGGGGTGCAAAATAGATGTCTGTCTGTCTTCCTTTCGGCTTTTTCCCTTTTACTCGGGAGTCGCCACGGCGAATCATGTGATTCGCACGTTTTGATTTGGCAGAGGTTTTCACGTCGGATGCCCTTCCTGACACAATCCTTTTTTAGCAAGGGACAGAAACACACTGACGGCTTTGCAGCTACTCTTTACGAAAGTCAGAAATGGTTCTTTTATATGCCTCTCACCATAGACAGTGACAGACATGGCCCGCCTTTGATAACCCAGTTAGCTGCACTGGGGGGGGCGGGGTGTGTGTGTGTGCAAAATAGATACATATACAATAATACATATACATATATATTATATAAGTAAATAAATAAATAGATACATAAATAGTATAGAGTAATATACAATAAAAAAAGAAAAGAACAACTTTGTAGACTGGCCTATATTCAAGTGTATATGTATCTGAGGGCAGAGTAGATGGGTTGATATGGTTCACAGTCAGTGGGGTAGATGTGGTTGATTAAAGTGCACGGGGTTTTTATTGCACATAACCGGTATTTTCAGAGACAGTTACAAAGTGGCGTTGTACAGTCTGACAGCAGTGGGAATGAACGACCTGCGGTAGCGCTCCTTCCTGCACTGAGGATGTCTCAGTCGTCCACTGAAGGAGCTACTCAGCTTCTCTACAGTCTGGTGCATTGGGTGAGAGCTGTTGACCATGATGGATGTGAGCTTTGCTACCATCCTCCTCTCACTCACCTCCTCCACAGAGTCCAGTGGGCAGCCGAGGACAGAGCTGGCCCTCCTGACCAGCTTATTCAGTCTCTTTCTGTCCCGCTCTGTGCCGCCCAAGGCCCAGGAGATGGCAGCGTAGAGGATTGCAGAGGCTACCACAGAGTCATAAAAATTCCTGAGCAGAGTTCTGCATACTCCGAAGGACCTAAGTCTCCTCAGAAGGTGGAGGTGACTCTGGCCCTTCTTGTACAGGGCGTTGGTGTTGTGGGACCAGTCCAGTTTACTGTTAAGGTGAACGCCCAGGTATTTGAAACTGTCCACTGTCTCAATGTCCTGCCCCTGGATGTTCACCAGTGAGAGTGTGTGTGTGTGTGTGTGTGTGTGTGTGTGTGTGTGTGTGTGTGTGTGTGTGTGTGTGTTAGAGTGCTTCTCCTGAAGTCGACCACCATCTCCTTCGTCTTCCTAGTGTTCAAGCACAGGTGGTTGCGCTCACACCAGTCCACGAAGTCAACGATGACTGACTGGTACTCCAGCTCGTTCCCCTCTGACACACGGCCAACGATGGCGGAGTCGTCCGAGAACTTCTGGAGGTGGCATCTGTCTGTGCTATAGGTGAAGTCCGAGGTGTAAATGTTGAAAAGGAAGGGTGAGAGGACGGTGCCCTGCGGTGCCCCCGTGCTGCAGACTGCCACCTTTGACTTACAGCCGCGCAGCCGCACGTACTGTGGACGGTCAGTGAGGTAGTCGATAATCCAGGCAGCAAGATGCCCGTCCACTCCCGCGTCCTCCAGCTTCCCCCGCAGAAGCGCTGACCTGATGGTGTTGAAGGCGCTGGAGAAGTCAAGGAACATGACCCTCACAGTGCTGCCGGCGATCTCCAGGTGGGTGAGCGCCCGCTGCAGAAGGTAGATGACAGCGTCTTCTACCCCGATGTTGTGCCTGTAGGCAAACTGCAGCGGGTTTAGGGTGGGGCTCACCATAGAGCGGAGGTGTTCAAGGAGGAGCCTTTCCATGGTCTTCATGAGGTGGGAGGTCAGGGTCTGTAGTGGGCCGGTTCCTTCACTTAATTAAGCTGTTTTGGGAACAGGAACCACACAGGAGGTCTTCCACAGGACGGGAACCTTCTCCAGGCTGAGGCTCAGGTTGTACAGGTGGCATAGGACCTCACAGAGCTGGTCCGCGCAGGTCCTCAGCAGCCTGGGACTGATGCCATCTGGTCCTCTGATTTCCTCAGATTTAGTCGCCTCAGCTGTCTCCTCACCTGGTCTGACGTGAGGGAGAGGGGGGGCTGGGGTGGGCTGCAGAGGGAGGGGGATGTGTCTGTCGGGCTGTAGCAGTCAAGTGAAGTTGGCCTGGGGAGGGGGTGTCTGCTGGTCTGGAAACGTGTGTGTGTGTGTGTGTGGGGGGGGGGGGGGGGCAGAGGGGGAGGGGGGGGGGTCAAACCTGTTGAAGTAACAGTTTAGTTCATCCGCCTAGTGCTGGTCACCATCTGCTGTCCCTCTGACTCTCTGCCCGAATCCAAACATGGTCTTGAGTCCTCTCCAGATGTCCCGCACGTTATTCTGAGCCAGCTTCTCCTCCATCTTCTTCCCATAGTCCTTCTTGGCCCTCCTGATCCTCCACTGGAGCTCACGCTGGACCTTCTTCTGCTCCTCTCTATCCCCCGAGATGAAAGCCCTCTTTTTCTGGTTCAGGACGACTTTAAGCTCAGGGGTGTCTTCTGTTGGAGAAGCACCATACCCTCCGTGTTGGCACGGTGCTGTCCACGCAGAAGTTCATGTAGTTGGTGATGCAGTGTGTGAGGCCGTGGATGTCATCACCAAAGGAGTCACAGAGCATGCTCCAGTCTGTGGTCTGGAAACAGTCCCTAAGCCTCTCATTGGTCTCCTCGGTCCATACTTTCACAGACCTCTTCTGCGCAGGTTCCTTTCGCACCCTGGGTGTGTATTGGGGGAGCAGGTAGACCAAGTTGTGGTCTGAGCGTCCCAGTGGTGGGAGGGGGGTGGAGCTGTAAGCATCCTTCACATTAGCATACAGCAAGTCCAGAGTTTTATTGTCTCTTGTGGCGCACTTCACGTATTGCATGAACGTCGGGAGAGAGGCGGAGAGAGGGGGTTTCCCAAATGCAGGATTGAAGAAAGAAAAAGAAAATTAGGTGAAGAGCTCCTGTAACTGGCTGCACCATCTTGATTAGTACTGATAAATACTGTATAACAAACCTTATAAATAACAAATCCACGGCCACGTCGAGGAGGAGAATCATTGGCGGCACTGGTGCTTGGTGGGGGCTCGTCAGTGCCTCCAGAGCCTTTGCTTTAGTACGTATCACGTTAGTGTCCAAACTCACATTATTTTTATGGCAGTCCGTAATGCACAACGATAAGGCATTTTCTATTTTCACAACGGCCTTATTGCGCTGTTACTGTTATGTTATAGTTGGCGGTGTTGAACTCCTCTCTCTCCCTCTGCATGCGCTGGTGAGGGACGTGGCTGTTACCCGCAGGCGAAATCCAGAGAGCGCACCTGAATCGACTCAGCCATCAGCGCGCTAGAGGAGCTCCGTGCTTGTCACATTTACGTGTTTTTCCCTCACCACTACGGTGAACACGGTTTGCCCGCACCCCAGTGCTTCCTCTGAGCTCAATAAAAGTCTTTGTTTCATCATACTTGGTCTCCTGCATCTTTGGGTCTGACTGATATACGTATTTTCTCTTCCTACTTCTTAATGTAGCGCATACTCGACTCGTTAATGACGTAATGGCGAGCCACAGACGCAAACCTTCACCTTCTTTTAATAAATCTAGAAGCTTAACTTTCTCACTAACTGTCATCATTTTCCTTTTCTTTTTCGGTTCACTAGATGATCTTCCTGTGACGCCGGGAGCATATCAGTCTGTCTGTCTTCCTTTCGGCTTTTTCCCTTTCTCGGGAGTCGCCACAGCGAATCATCCGATTCGCACGTTTGATTTGGCAGAGGTTTTTACGTCAGATGCCCTTCCTGTCACAACCCTTTTAGCAAGGGACAGAAACACGCTGACGACTTTGCAGCCTACTCTTTACGAAAGTCAGCAATGGTTCTTTTACATGCCTCTCACCATAGACAGTGAGAGACATGGCCCGCCTTTGATAACCCAGTTAGCTGCACTGGGGGAACAGTGACAACCTTGTGGAGAGTGGGACTTGAACCCCCAACCTTTGGATCAGCGATCCAGCACCCTATACCACTAGACCACCACTGCCCTTAATCAGTCGACCCCAAAAATGCAGGTGACCAAGTACGATGAATAAATGACTTTTATTGAGCTGAGGGGAAGCACTGGGGTGCGGGAAAATCGTGTTCACCGTAGTGGTGAGGGAAAAACAGTGTCGAGCACGGAGCTCCTCTAGCACGCTGATGGCTGAGTCAATTCAGGTGAGCTCTCTGGATTTCACCTGCGGGTAACAGCCTCGCCAGTGTATGCAGATAGAGGGAGATAGACGCCGCCAACTAACACAGACCATAACACTTCCTGGGCGTTTTGGGGCCATATTCAAGGCCTTAGTAATACTGTATACAACAGTACTTAGGAACACAAAGATAAAAACTGATACGTAGAGAACTGCTGATACGTAGCGTAGACGAACTAACAATGCGGCTCGAACACAACGACAGGAAGCCCCATGTGTTAACGCTGGGAAATATAATATCGACGAATCAGCTTGCTGGATTCACAGCCAATCAGAGAACACTCAACTCAAGCAGGAGAACAGAGCATGTTGGGTAGTGTAGTTGAATGTAGCGCGCGTGAATTTTGAATACTGTACTGTAATCTTTATTTTTTTTTATTTCCCAATGGGAAATCCATGGTATTGCAGGGACGCGAAGTAGGAAATGTGAAGTGGCGGGGGATTACTGTACATACATAGCTCACAGTCTATAAACAATCCCCCAACTCTTCACATTTACGGCTGCACCATGCATCTTCACTCTGATTCCAAAATCTAGAACACAATGCAAGACTCAGAGAGAATAGATCGTTGTCTCAGATTTGGTTTCTATAGTTTCGGCTCATGTTGTCACTGATAAATGAGGAATGTTGTCAGGAAATTATTTTACACCCAGTTTGATGAGGTGTCTGCTTTATAAATGATGGTAATGGTGTTTACGAACAGCTTTACTGAAGTTGGGATCACTTCTGCACATTTTTCAGTCAAGTTACAACTAGATCTTTCCGAGTTTCTTTGGTGGACTTGGACACAAGGATGAGGTGGAAGTCAGGGAGATGAAGATGCAGTTTAAGGTTTAGGGACAGGACTAAGTGGTTCAGTAACAGAAGAATGTTCTCTGTTGAATACAGGTGTGATAAATTCACATTAGAAGTGATTTAGATTTTAAATGCATCATGTTGCACCTGCTCAATATTTGTGAGGCACTCCACTGAAAGTAGGCACTTGTCGCACAGACCACCTTTGAGATAAAGGCCAGAAAATTAAAAATGGTCCGAAATTCAGATGTTTGCATAAACTATTAAAACAAGTATTCAACTATCACTTGCTCATGTGAAACCGACTAAAACTCACTAAAAATGTCTATTTTCCCCCATTTTTCTGACGAGTCCCCTCATAAAACGAGATAACTTACAGTAGCAAACTTACCGGTTTTCTTTGCAATTATTCACCGAGTTCGGTATAAGACACACTATAATCCATACACCAGAAGAACGGTCGTGAAGTCGTCTCTCCATTTTGAATATTGTTTTAATATTAAAATGCTGTTTAAGTGAATAAAATTCACTTAAAAACATTATGAAGACGATATGCTCGTAAACAATGCAGGCTAGTTGCTAAGGAAGATCTGAAACGAGCACACTGATTGGTCAGCTCGGGCTTGCCCGTCACATGTTAACTTCCGGTTTACTTCCTGACTCTAGTATACCGCATGCGGAACTTATCTCTGACTTTCTCTTCAATAACAGTTATTAAGTTTATTTAAAAGATTGTGAATACACATCATTTCTGGAACAGGAGAGTGAAATGTCATCTGTGATGTCTAGAAGCATTAGAATAGATGCTAAATTCGACGCAAGAATTCGGCTTTGAAGATGCCGGAATGCTTGGCGTTCTTGAAGATTATTTCGAAGGAGAGTATTTTTCTCTGCATGCAAAGTTTGATTATGGAATTTTTTAATTATTTGATTTGTGTGTAATCTTGTCTGGACTGGACATGCTGGATCGTGTGTTTTTTAGTTTTGTACGAAAATTGCTCAAGACATGAACAATACTTAAATGTTTCATTCCTTTTACATATGAACAAACTGATGATGATGATGATGATGATGATGATGATGATGCCAGCCAGCTGTGTTGATGAAGATTTTGATTTTGATGTTGATTAAGAAGAGGCATCTGTTAATAAAAGTGTGCATGAGTCAGTTTTGTCATGTTTGGGATGAGATGTGATATTTTCTGCTGAGCAGGATATAGATGAAGATGATGATGCTGAGGGCAGAGTTTATGAAGATTACTTGTAGTATAAAGAGATCAGAGAGTTTTGTTATATAGTTTTCTTATACAGTATATAGTTTTCTCAATTTCAGTGTGATTGTTTGAAACTGACAGTGTTTTTTTTTTTTTCAATTAGTATCATTTGAAGGCATTTGAACCTTTATATAATGGTCGGAAAGATACATACTGATTTTATTGGAATAAACAGAAATTTAAAAAATAGTCGTATTTTGTTAATTTTTGGAGGTTACCATGGTGGTTGATGGTTTTAAAAAGGGCGTGTCAGATTAAAATGAGGATGATTTCTCTTATCGCTTCCTAAAACTTTTCCTCGACATGTTTTCTAAAAGTTTATATGGCTGAAGTGCATAAAAATGTTTGGTTGCTAAGGACTAATGAAGTCGGAAGAAGTGCCATCTTTGTGCTCATTTTTCTCTAAAACGTCTTTTAATTTTTAGTTGAATGCTGACACAAGACATGGCATAACTTGCTCAGTTTTCAAGGTATTGACAAACTTTTTGCTGCATTTTGCAGCTTTAGGCCTCCTCTATCTGGCTGTATAAAAATCTCATTTTTGGACACAAGAGCCTACTTTCGGTGGACTGGCTCACATTTACTCCCTTGTTCCACTCAGTCATCTGGGATGTTTTCCTTCATATGAAGGATAAAAGTTTGTGAACCATTTGAGAATTTATGCATAAATACAACCCAAACCATCACACGATTTTCACGCAAGTCCTAAAAGTCCTTTCCTTCTTCGGGTAAAGAATCATTTGTGTATTATTAATTTTAATGCCTTTCACACAGACTATTATTGAATTCCAAGCTGTACGGAAGCTACACGTGCCAGAAGAAATCCAGCATGATTTCACTCTTTAAAATCCTTAAATAATTTAATCATGTTAGGTAAACATACATCACCAGATATTTTCCAACTCAAATGCTTTTTTTGCTGAATCTAAAGTGCACTGGAACGATCTGTTTCTATAAAAACATGCAAGTGAGACTTTCATTCATTCATTCTCCAAATTATTCAGTCCTTCTAGCACCTTGGGGAGGCTGGAGCTTATCTCACCTGAGTCTGGGCAAAGGTGAGAAACATCTGGCCATCCCAGGACCTACAACCGAGACACGTGAACATGGGTAGAACTTATAGAGTGCCGGTATTGGATGCTCTTACAGCATAATGTGTGTATGTGATACGCTTAAGTGATAGAGATTCCTATTTTAGCTTAAATGACCAAAAAAATCCCCACAGAACCAATCATTTTATCTCATTTACTGAAAGTGGCTGAACCAGAAGTCGTCGTTTTCCCCCAGATGTGACGTGAGCTCGCTGTGCGGATTTGTGCAGTGCAAGCAGATTTATCCAGTGAGTGACATTTGAGGTGATTAAAAAAAAAAAATGCTCAAGAAGCAACTATGGCAGCAGTTTGGAGGAAATGGGTGTGACCTATTTGAACTAGAGAGGGAGGATTCTCTTGTGGAGATGGTGAGACGTCACATTCTAGTGACTCTGAGGACGAGAACGCTGCCGGAGATGTGCGTGATGGTAAATCTGAAATGGTTCACACAGCTAACTCAGTTTTCATGTCATTCGTTGGTTTCGGATCTGAAAGAAATGTTTTCTGTGCTTGTTGGTTGTGCAGCCATATGCTTTGCACTCCACCACAGATTGCTGATAATGTTATCATGGCAGTGACTGAGCAGGGACAGTGGGCAGTCTATCGCAGCCATCCAACAAATTAATGAGTTCTATTCACGACCATTGATGGGACTGCCAAAAGAAGAAGACAGCACTCATATGGGCAAGGACTAACATACCTGGAGGAATCACTGATGCCATGTGTGTTCGTTTAAATACAGAGCAATAAAAATTCTCCACAGGTAGCCTTTAATGTTAATTTTTTTTTTCACACAACAAGCGAGTGAGGTTGTTCTAATCAGAGTTTTACGAAGTGCCAGTTTACATGATTACAGCCTTCTGACTGGTAGTGTGAGTGCAAATACACACACAGACACACACAGGAAATCCTTGTTGAATAATTTTCAGAGGTTTCAGGTTGTAGTTCTTCTTAAGGTAGGTAGGTAAAGGTAAGTCTGTTGGGTTTTTACACCCGAGCCTTGTAGCTCATGAGGCCGGTGCTTATCCCCAGTTTCCATAGCGTGAAGCGACAAGGAGTTCAATTCCTCCTTGGATGGGACGCTAGTCCATCGCAGGTTACCTTCCCAGTATATTTTACTGGTTCCCATTTATACTGCTGGGTGAACAGAGGCACACCTGTGGTTGAGATCTTGCCCAGGGGTCTTAGCCCAGTGAGGGTCTCAGAGGTATTCAAACTCACAACCTCCCGATCATGAGCGTAGTACCCTAACCACTACGCCACCGACCCCACCAGTTCTTCTTAAAGAGTCTCTCAAACTGTTTATTCTGAAATAACCTTGCTGTAAAATGTATTTAAAAAAATGTAAAATTACTTTATGGCTAATTATGAATTACTAGTAGATGTTTTGCATGAAATTTATATTCAACATATTTTCTCCTTAAAATTAGGCATTTCTCAGTTTAAATTCTTGACACTGTCAGCTATGTTTTATTCAGAATAAAATGTTCAAATTTGGCACTTCCACATCATTGTATTCAGTTTGTATAGTGTCCCAACTTTTTTGGAATCCAATTTTTAACTTTATAAACTGCTGTAGAAGTTACAGAAATACAGTCGGCCCTCTACTTATGAAAACCTCTGAGTACAAAAAAATCCAGGTTACGAAAAACATTTTCCGAAATTTTCGTCCTCTTTTTACGAAAAGCGCCAAACGTGCCATTCAAAAATTCAAATAATGCGCGAGTTGCTCTCATTGGCTGTCTCCCAACATCCTGCCCCGCTGGCCTCCCATTGGCTAGGAGGGAGCTGACCTGTACCCATATTTCCTGTACCCATACTGCCTGATTGTCACATGCATGAAGGAGAGTTGAACAGGACTGTTGGCTTGTTTTGAGATTAATCATGCAGCATTATATTTTGTTATCGCCGAAACCCCTCTACAATCAGGACGATATTGAAGCAGAAGGAGACTTTAAAGTGGAAATACAGTGACAGAGGTGATTATTTCAGCATGATATTGAAGCAGAAGGAGCATGAGCAGAGTGCTCTGTGGGGGAAGACCTCCGATCTTGCAAGGAAGCAAGTTAATATTGAATCAGGACCTCTGATCTTTCAAACAGGTCCTGTAATTCTGCTTTAAATACAACATCCCGTCCATTTAAACATTTAAATAGAATTGGTCCAGCTGCGTGTTGCGTGTGGGCGGAGCCCGCATTCGGCAAAACAAACCAGAGAGGCAGAGCTTTTTGTGTGTGTGTGTGTGTGTGTGTGTGTGTGTGTGTGTGTGTGTGTGTGTGTGTGTGTGTGTGTGTTAATAAAAATGTTTAATAATGGTTTAATTAATAAATATGTTAATAAAATGGTTTAATATGTGAATAAAATCTTTAAATAGTTTAATAAATAATTTTCTTTTACTTTTAACACATATTCCATGCATATTTTATACGTATTTCATACAAAATTGGTGTACTTTTATCATTTTTAAAGGGTTTATGGGGTCGTCTTGGGAGCCTTGGAACAAATTACGCGTTTTACATGTAAAATGCACCTCTACTTACGAAAACTCCAGGCTACAAAAAAGGCTCTGGAACGGATTAATTTCGTAAGTAGACGGCCGACTGTACTGTAATCACATGTATTTCCTTGGAATTATTGGAGGTAACAGTAATTGTGGAACGGGTGATTTCATGAAAAATACTTATTTCTTAGTCAGGTTTCTCTCCAAAAAATTTTTCAAGTTGAAGGTTACATATCTGTACAATGTTCAGTGTGAGAGCTTCCGCAATAAACTGTAATTTATTTTAAGGCGTTTAACACGGCTTCACCAGGGGTGCCAATAATTATGGAGGACACCATATATTTACACTATTGGGATCATATTCATATACTTAAAAAAATAATCTGAGAAAAGAGGTCACTGTTTTTGTATAACTGTATATCTGATTCATTAATTAATAAATAATGAAAAATTAAATGAAGAAATGATGAAAAATTTACTCCCATAATACAGATCATTTATATTTATAAACATCACACCAAAGATTTGAGCTGCTGGAGTCTGAGTTTGGGCGACTGATGCTGCTTTCAATACCGTGCGTGTGTGTGCGTGTGTGTGCGTGCGTGTGTGTGTGTGTGTGTGTGTGTGTGTGTGTGTGTGTGTGTGCGTGTGTGTGCGTGCGTGTGTGTGTGTGTGTGACACTTTTACAGGTGCACACTCTCTGCAGTACGTTTACACAGCAGTTACACCAGGAATACATTTCCCAGAATTCACTGCTGTGGGTCAGGTGGATGGACAGCAGTTTGTCTACTATGACAGTCACATCAGGAAAATGATCCCAAAGACAGAGTGGATCAAGAGGAATGAGGGACAAGATTACTGGGACAGAGAGACACAGAAACTGCAGGGTACTCAGAAGACTTTCAAAATCGGTGTGGGTACAATAATGCAGCGATTTAATCAGAGTACAGGTAAATACACTCACTCTCTCTCTCTCTCTCTCACACACACACTCACTCACACAAAATCTCTCTCACATAGACGCACACACACACACACACACACACACACACACACACACAGATTTACAGATGGCAGGGAAAAGTATATGATGATGTCACCGTGCTGATCAGTAAACCTGGCGATGATTCGTTGTTCTGAGATGCTCTTTATTTACACCGTGTTTTTAGAGAGAGAGTTTTTACAGTCGCTCCATCCGTGTAAGGAAGTTGTGCTTCAGTGCAGAACATCTGGATGTAGAGCTCGGTCTCTGTAACGGGAGAGAGCATCCGACAGTATAGTAGGAGAGTATGAACAGATGTGAAGTAGTTGGCGTTGTCTTATACAGGACACTGAATACAGTATTAATTCGAGAGCATCATTTACGTGGTCAGATTTTAGTGCAGATGTTTCGCGCTCTGAGAGTCGCTCTCAGGTTGGACCTGTTCAGCTGCTTCACGTGAAGGTGACGTCTCTTCTGGAGACACCGCAGTACAGATCAACTTTACTGCGTGGATGTTTCACGATGTTATGATGTCACTGATTATGTACGGCTGCACGTGATGGAGATGGATTGTGATGTGTTGGAGACGTATTAAGTTGACACAAGAAATGTTTTGTGGTTCCGGTTCCCCGAGTGATCTGCCCAAAAACGGTCCGACTCAAAATTTTTTCCCTGACCTGCTAACAAGGTTGAATATTGTCTATTTTTCAGGGTTTTACAGAAAATTAAATTTACAAAATTATCTATGCTCCTCCATCCAGAGAAATGTAGCGAGGGAAATGGTGGCTCGTTCTCAAGATTAGAGGCGGAGCACGAAGGAAAATATTTTAATGAAAACTTTCAGACCCCGGAGGTTCAATTTTCTTCATCAAACTTTTCTTGGAATAAAATGAGCAGTGGTGGGGTAGTGGAGAAGGCGATGGGTCACCGATCTGAGCGTCAGCGGTTCAGTCTCCACTATCAACACCGTTGAGCCCTTGAGCAAGGCCCTTAGTCCTCAGTTGCTCAGTTGTATAAAAAGATGACGAGTGTAAATCGCTGTGGATTGGAGCGTCTTCTGAGTTCTGTAAATGTAAAAGAGGAAACACCAAATTATCTCAAAAGTAGATCAAAGTTCTACATGAGAACCTGAAGTGCTGAGAACGGGACATTCTGAGGATGGCAGTGCTAGACCACGCAGGGTCCACACTGCCAGATCCACCACGTAGATGAAGGGAGAAAGATTCTGCTCACAAACCCATCGAGTGCATTTGGTGGAGAAAAGTGAAATTCTTCAAGAAAACCCATTTCCTCCTCCACCAGATCCTTTAATCTCGTTCTTTTGTTTCAGGGTTTTGTGGAATTTGTCTCGAAATGGATCAGAAACGGCCTTCGCGGGATTAACCTGAACTGCTCCGCCTCCCTGTGAGCTTCAGATTATTTTGAAGGAATAATAAATGGATTTGAATTCGGTTCCTGTATGATGTGGAGAATTCTTCAGATCTTCGAGGGTGTGATGTTCCTCACAGCCTTCAGTCTCGGCCCAGAAACCTCCAAATTTAAAGAACCTTCATATCCTACTTCAGCCCGTTCAATAACTGATTAAAGTTCGGGGTTGTTTTCATCAACATGTTTATTTACTTTGATTTTAACAAACAGCAAATAAAACAAAACAAAACATCTCGACTCACAAAAGTGAAAATGACACAGCCAGCTGACTCAGGAATTCCAATTGTAGTTCAGATAAACAAACAAACAAATAACTAAATAAATAAATGCACAGGGACAGAAATGGTGGAAATCTGAGTCACATGACTCGTGTTGTCAGAGCGGCAGATGAATCTGCACTGATAGAAGATATCGAATCTTCTGTGCTCTCTGAAAGAACCTGTTTGTGTCCCGGAGAATGTCGGATCATCCGCCTCTGCCAATTTTACACGGATTTCACACCGACGTGTTTCAGACGGAACTGTGTCTGTTATCCGGGTGAGATCGATGCGTTGGCTGCACAGGGTGCTGAATTGTGCGGCGTTTTCCTTGTATTGATCAGTAACGAGGTGATTTGATATCAGGAGCGGCGAGTGTAAGGACCACTCTCTGTATTTATCCATAAAATGGATTCATTTCCTGCCGCTCGCTCACCAAAAGCACTTTTACTGCGTCACCGGAGGCCGCGGCCGAGAAAACCGATCTCCTGTCTGCACCGCGACCTCGAGGGGTGGAGCTAATAACATGTTGTTTGGAGGGGGCGTGTGAACCCCATAAACATTGAAGATGAAAAGCTTCAACTTTATTACAAACACTCCGGGTTTTGCACTCGGGTCATATTCCTGAATATCAGGAGGGTCCAGATCACCCACTGAGGATGAGAGGGGCGGAATGCAGGTATTTAAGGGCGTGGCTTCTTCTGAGCTCATGTAAAGGGGCGGGACATGCTGTTGAGGTTAGTGATAGTTTCATGTGAGGAAAAATAACTGGAATCATCTGAATGAAGAAAAGCAGCCTGGGGAAAAAGCCTGGGGAAAAAGAAGAGCCCATCTCAGCCAGGACACGAAGGGGACGCTCCAGCTCTCCAAATCTAATCTGCTGCCTTCAGACTGGGAGAGGAAATTAGTTTTATACGTCTGGTTAAAGCTGTGTGTTCTATAGATGTCTACATTATAATCCTGGATAAACGAGGCCTTCTAGGGACCATCAGGAAGGAAAAGGGGACAAAGCTTGAGGTTTCGGTTTAAAACTCCACACAGGGCTCGCTTCGGACCTGTAGAAGTTTCTTTTGTAACCTGAAAAGCAGGAAACGTGTTGATATTCACAGTAAGAGCGGGAACAGAGACATCCGGCTCGGATAAGAACGATCAAGACGCCAGCGTAAAGAGTGACATCATGCGGTTTATCGGCGAGTGCCAAGCTGGAGAAACCGGGCTTTGTCCTCATCGCTTCAGCAGGCGTCTCTATAGCGGGGAAAAGCAGCGAAGGTGAAAGCCACGCCCTGCGTTGTACCTCGGAATCTGAGACTCGGGGATCGTACACTGGTAGTAATTCCCGTGGAAGGAGGATTATTATAGCGCAGCGCCATCCGTCCTATAAACTTCCCACCGCGAACAAATTTATTCAAGAGTAAAACATGTGCGGACATTCAACACCGGCGGAAACCTTTTCAGCTTCCGGTGACCCAGTTAGAGTTTCTACTGGCTGCTGGAGGAAATACTGGGCTGTACTGGGGAACCCGCGCCTGTCGGGACAGGAATCACAGCCTTTAATAACCCAGTCCGGTCCCACATTAACCAGAAAAGGGAAGGAAGCCTTCTGGGCGTGTCACAAGGGTTTTGGGGGAGGAGTTTCTGATGTACTTTCAAGAGAGAGAGACAGAGAGAGAGAGAGAGAGAGGGAGAGAGAGAGAGAGGTCTGAAACAGCCATGATCCTCAGGACGTTCACCTTACTTTAAGATCTGGGAAATATTTGGCCCCCTCAAGGACAAATGTAGAACTTTAATCTCAAGATTCCTTCAAATTCAACAGAGGATCAGCGAATAAATCGTGGGATTCTTTATGGAATTCGACCCGAGCCCATGTGACCACGAGGCGTTTCCAGGCCGGCGCTTCTTTATAGCATCAGGCAGCTGTTTCCTGGATTTCGGAGCATCGGGAGTCGATCTCTGATCCTCAGACGAGCTGAGAGGATAAACACACGAGGAAAAAGTGTCCGTTACCTCGGAGGCGTCGGCATGTGGCTCTGATTTATAAAAATCATCATAAAACTCTGAAATGTGTCAGTAATGGCCGCGGTGTCGGCTGATTGGTTCCCCGATCTGTCAGTGACTGAAAGGGTGGTTTGAAAGCCGAAATCCCGCCTCTTTTCTTTATCAGACATGCTGAGTATTTTCCTGCGTGATCACCGGGTTCATATAATTTTGCTCGGCGGGTCTCCGTCTCCTCTCCGCGTGTTTCGGTGAGAGGAACCTGAAGCCGAGCGGCGTGCAGATTTCGTTCAGTTTCCTCACGCGGAGGATTTTTATCGAATCTCTCTCAGCCTGCTCACATGACTTACATTGCTGTATAAGACATAAAGAGACCTGTCGGGAAAAGCGCGGTCCTCGATAACAATCCGCGATTTTTAACAGACCGCGGCCTTTCGCTGTTATTTTACTCTGATGTCAGCCTGATGTTTCGATGACGGGTTGCGATGTTTATAAAATGTTTTTCATGATAATCTGCTGATTTATAGCGTGCTCGCAAAACTGATGGTCAGTCGTACAGCGGCGAGATAAGAGGAGCGCTCAAGAAGGGAAAACGTGCAGAATGACGTCACCCGCGTGTGACCACAGGACAACCTCGACGCGCAGCTGCAAGATCAGGAGAGCGCCGAAAGTGAGAAAAACATATGAAGTGATGACACTTGAATATGACCTCATACTAACGCTCGCTGTTTTAGAAGTGATTGTGCGGCGACTCGTGCACCGAGGAGAAATAACGGCCCCGAACCGAAAATATAAAACAAAAGCAGAAGCTTTATTATTGAAATTGGGAAAAGTTACACATCACTGCATTTATCCAGAGGGATGATGGGAGTCACGTCCGTAGAAGAAGAGGCCTCGGACGCAGGGGGCGGGGTCTGTGTATAGTCGAAGGTTGAGTCAGGCCGGCCCGGAGGCGGGGGAGAAGACACGGGAGAAGCATGGTTGGGACTGGAGTGAGGACTATAGTCAGAGTAGTGCGAACAGTCAGGTGACCGCAGAGGGACATCGGTAGAACCAGGATGATACTATGGGAGTCGCGAGGACGATGGGGAGGTGAAGAGAGAGACAGGGACTCGTCAGTCTGGGTAGATTGATCACACGTCTCTGGGAGGGACTGGATATCTTGTTGATGGGGGACAGGGTGCGAGGGTTGGAACTGAGTGTCCAACAGGAAGTGCAGAAAGTCCAGAAAAGAATTTCTAAACGGAATTCAGAACGGATCGCAGTTGCAGTTTGGATGGAGATGGCGTGTAGCGAGCAGAGCGATCTGATAGTTAGCCGCCGACCGTGCACGGGGTAGGACAGGAACGATAGATCACCTGATTGTCTGCTGTAACCGTCGCCCTTCCCCCATCATGTGTGTGAGATGTTTTGGAATAAAGGATTGTTTCTGGATCTTCTCATCCGGTTGTGGGAAGCTCCGTTATTTTATTCAGCGCCGACTGATCTCAGATTTAATTGGAAATGGACTGAGAACAATACAAGGGCAACTGGGGGACCTTCTCTCCACCGGCACATGTCCAACTTGGCCAGGTGGGCCTGAGTTTTTCCGACAGACCTCTCAGAAAGGCTTGGTGGACGTTTCCGTAGCAACGGTGACTTTTCTGGAGGCTGAATTATTAGATGATGAATTTTTAAAATGAATGTGTGGAATAAGGTCTCGATCTGTCAGGATGAAGGGGTTGAACCTCCAGTAAACAGCCTGGTGGATCCGCCTCCCGAGGCGATACCGAATCCAAACTGTGGCTCAGTCGGACCCGCGATATTCCGGGTGGCGCCCGAGGTGAGTCAGAGTGAGAGTCAGTTCCTGTAAAGCGCTGGGGAAATTTAAAAAGAAATAAAACGAGGTATCCGCTTTATCTCGAGGGGGCGGAACCCGCCACACGGCCACAAAATCCAAGTCCTCACGAGGGGCGGTGACCGCCTTCGCCTGGGGAGAGACGGACGGCGCTCATGGGAGTTTTTATCCATCGCTTGGCTTTAATGCTGATTAAAATAATTTCCAAGTGAAGACGTCCCACCATAAGATCCGTTAATTTCGAGAACGCGGGACTCGGAGCATCACGGGGGCGACGACGGAGGCGATAAACATTCAGAGTAGCGACTTCCTCCCTGAACGATGCACCTCTTACAACAACATCTGGTTCTCCTGCGTCCTTCATACAGTTTAAAAGTGTAAAGGGGGATTCGAACCCTCATCAGTGCACTTGGGCTCTGCTCGGACCCTGCGCTGTATATTTAGTGACGTTCAATGCTGCGCTGTGTGTGGCAGCGGCGTCTCCGCGCAGCCTTCTCCCGCGAGTGTTGTTTGTGATGAACATGTGTAAATAGCGTGAGACCCGCCCTCTGATTTGGTGGTTTCAGTAAAATTAGTGGTTCTGAACGTTAGAATTCACACCCGGGTGAGTTGGCGGCTGAACGTCGCCGCACTTGATCTGAAGGTTCGTGCTTTTAGTGCGAGGTCCACTTGGACCGCGGTGCTCCAGGGGGACATTTTGATAAATCAGATAAATATCTGCTGTGCGTGCGCATCCTTATTATATTTGATTGTGGCGTATTATCCGAGGAACATCAGGATGCGCCGCACACGTCTTCAGACTTGATGTAGCACGAAAATCATCAAAAGGTAAAAAAAGTGGAAATATTGTGAATAAAATCTCAGAACCAGCAGAATTTTATTTCTTTTGGTTTTTATCTCCATGTTGAAACCTGAATTCGAACAGATTGTGGCGCCGTCATGTCCTCAGTGTGGATATAAAGTAGATGACGCGGTGCTGGGGGTCCCTGTGGAATCCAGATGTTCACGTTAATCAGTCCCACTACGTGGCCCGGTGACGGTCACACTAAACATCCGCATCTCCCAGTTAATGTAAATAAAGGAAAGGAAAGATTCCCGAATTCCCCAGTGCTGCAGTTTTACAAGCTCCGCCTCTTCAAATCGTCTCCTGTAGTGCTGCGAACTGAAGCTCCTCCTTTCACACCAAGTCAGGACCGCCCTGCGTTTAACATCTGTGTGTGAATATCGTTAATGTTCCAGCTGTGGTTTCGGTGTTGAAATCGAGACAAACTGTAAAATAAAATATTTCCTCGGCACATTTTTCACCTCGACGCGTCATCAGAGTAAAAGCAGCGCCGAGTAACAAATAACACGCGACTGTCAGAGCAGAAATAAACCCTTCAGGGTAACCTGCCTGCCGGGGGGATCGAACCGTGTCCTCCTCCTGACCCTGGAGAACCCGAGAGAAGGGACTCTGACAATGAGGCAGAAGAAAATTCTGTTCGGAACTCCAAGGGGCGTTGCTTTGAATTTAACCTTCCCTTCCTTACAGTGACCCGATTGCGGTAGAGTACGCGACACCATCCCGTCCTCAGGAACGTTCCACCTCATCATCTCCGTGATAAAGACGGAATCAGTCCGACATTATGACGGGTTTTAGTGGAAGGATTCACACACAGTGATTCGATGTACCGCTCTGGCGCAGCCGGGTCACGGAACAGCCCGGTACAGCCACGGTAGGTGACTTTATTTGAGGCAGGTAAACATATTGGACTCAACACTGATTGATTTCAGGGGTTTATTCACCCGGTTGAATTGTTTACACTTTTGAGGAACAGCAGCTGAGGAATCCTGGAAGATCATGACGGCGGCGTTTCCGTGGTTTTCCCGTTCGGTTCTGTCCTCCCATCATCCCCCTCATCTCCTCATCGTCCTCATCTCCTCGAGGTTGAATTTGGAGATAATGAGCGGTTGCCATCTCCAGCTCAACTCGACCCAACTTTGCTTTGATAAAAGTTTTCGGGAGCCGGGTCTCAAAATCTGAATCAGGTCGCCGCCCCCTGACCCCAGAGAGACCGACAATGCGCATGTTTCCACTCTTTCTTCTGTTCGAAAGATCAGTTCGAGTCCTGTTTGTTTTCATTGTTCTTTTCCTCCCGCCACAGGATCCACTGCGTCCGCGGCGCTGAAATTCTGATCCGTTTCTGTCGCTGCTCGTCATGACTGTGATGATGTTCTCTGCTCTTCTCGGAGCTGCGGTGAAGGATCTGTACAGGAACCGACTCTTTCTTTATTCCAAAAACACAGCTGCACTCAGTTACCTCGGGCGATGCTGGGAATCTTGTCGGGTCCGACCGAGCCACGGTGTTTGTAGAATCTCTGGAGGGTTTAATGTGAGAATCGGCGAGTCGGCGCACCAGCTCGACTAAACTCCGCCTCTCTTCAAGCCGCCATCTTAAGCCCGCCCACAGATCCATTTATAATAACGAACACACACTCAGACCTTTCATCATTAATTGGAGATGTTTGGTTCTGAAATTCTGGATCGGGTTTGGGTTCCTTTTCGGCGTCGGTTCGGGTTCGCTTGAGTTCTTTTTGAACAGACCAGTTTGGAACACGCAAGATTTTTCAGTGGGGGAAATCTGTGCTGCTTTTCTGTTTAAAATGTAAATATTAAATATAAAGTGATGGATGTTGTTCTCTCTCTTATTGAGATCCAGACTCCAACCTGACCGAACCCGAGATATTCCACAGAAACACGGAGTGTTAGCACAAACAGCTCGTCTGTAAACAAGCAGATCTCATGTAAACATCGTGTTGAATGTTACAGTCAAACACCAACATACTGTATAAATACACAAAACAACATTACATCACTGTTTCATATTAACCCCACAGTGCACATCACTGGGTTATCAGAGGCCGGCCGCGTCTCTCACTGTCCGGGGTGGGAGCTTCATGTGAAAGAAGCATTGCTGAGCTTCATCAAGAGGAGCTGCAGAGTCGTTAGCGTGTTTCTGCCCTGTGATGGCCTGGCAAGCTGTCCAGGGTGTACACTGTGTATGCCCAGGGTTGGCTGAGATGGGCATCAGCCTCCCTGCAACCATAATTAGTATTAATCAGTTCATTAAATAAATAAATGAATATTTCTTACAAGGTGCTCTCATTGTTCACACACACACACGCGCACACACACACACACACACACACACACACACCTCATACATTTGAAGCTGTATAATAAATTAACATAATTATAATTAATTTGTGAGTGTAAAATAAAGACTTGGTTTTCAGTAGATAATTGTTTATTGTACATCAGTCCTGCTTGGTGTACTTGTTCATGTAAATTAAGTAATTAAATATTAGCGTAGGCCTCCGTCAGTCCCGAAGGACTATGGCTGCGCTCTGGCCAGTATCCCGACTGGTGATACTCCCCAGTGCACAGAGCCTGGGTAGGGAGTAATGAGGGACAGGCTGTTACCCAAGCAGCAAGTCCCCCCCTGTCTCAGCGCCACCAGAAGGATCCAATGGAAAGGCAAGTGCCGATACGACTGGGTTCCAGTGCCGCTGCAGGAGAGAAACTACGGTCAATTTAGAACGGCCAATTAACCTACAGTGCACGTCTTTGGATTGCGGGGGAAACCGGAGCACCCGGAGGAAACCCGCACAAGCACGGGGAGAACATGCAAACTCCACACAGAAACGCCCAGGCCGGGAATCGAACCCGGGCCTTCTTGCTGTGAGGCGGACGTGCTAACCACTACGCCACCGTGCCGCCTGTCATTAAATATAAATTAAATGTAAATATGTGAAGGAAAATATGTGAATTAAATACATTCCCATGTGATGTTTTCATGACATTATGCTGTGTGTGTGTGTGCAGGTGTTCACACAGTACAGAGGATGTATGGCTGTGAGATTGATGATGACGGCACCACTCGCGGATACAGACAGGACGGTTATGATGGAGAAGATTTCATCAGTCTGGATCTGAAAACTCTCACCTGGGTCGCTCCGACACCTCAAGCTCTGACCACCAAGAACAAGTTGGATGCTACAGGAGTTGCTGCTCGGTATAAGATTTACGCGGAGAATGAGTGTGTCGAGTGGTTGAGAAAGTATGTGTCTTACGGAAGAGACACTTTGGAGAGAAAAGGTAAAGTATGTGTTGTGATTTCCATATAAAATGATTTTATTCTTTAAAAACTGGATTTTGAGATTTTATGTTTATTTAAAAGTGTAAATATATTTTTCTCTTCAGAACTGAACTGTGTTTCGGAGTCGTAGAAATAAAAAGTTGATAAAATGAAAAATAACATTTAATATCTGAGTGGGGAAAAAACACACACACGCACAACTCAAAGGTAAATTGGGATATTAATTTGTAATGACTGTCATGTGACCCCCGCAAGCCCCACCTCTCCCTATGTCATGTGATCTGGTCTTGATCTTGTTGAGTGAAAGATGCGGCGCTTTGTCGTCTCTCCCGGTGAATGAGGAATAAATTCAGGTTATTAATATCAGGAAATCTATCGGCGGAGTTTCATTCACAGAAAAAAAAATAAATATACAGACGTTGTTACAAACTCGCCGAGTTCAGTCATGTGATCTTTCCGATTATTCCACATGTTCAGACATGAAAATGCGACCCTCGTAAAAATCTTTCAAATCTCTCTCTCTCTCTCTCTCTCTCTCTCTCTCTAGTGCTCACTCCATAGTTATTAAGTCTCCTGATTCAATCGGGAGTCTCCCAATTTAAAAGCATAAATCCAATCTCCCGCCAGGAGATTAATTTCTCCCGATTCACCTCCCGAAAAAAAAAAGTCACACTTTGAACACACCGTAGAATTTTTAAGTCTTAATCTTTTGCATATTGCACTTTGGAGACACCGTAGAAATGTATAGCCAGTCTCTATCTTCTGTTTGTTTATGCACGCACGAGTTGGCAGTTCACTGATACAGGCTAGCGACTTCAAGTCACGTGATCATTCAGTGCGTGCAGTTCAAAAACAAAATGGCAGATGTAAACCCAGCAAAAAAAACGAAAATATGATTGCAAGTATCAGGCTTATTGGCAAAAAGACTTTCCTTTTATTCGAAGCAGTGAAAAAGGTGACACGTTTGCGTTTTGCACACTTTGTTCCGTCAACATTGGGATTAAACACGGAGGAATCAACGATGTGAAGAAACATGTGAACACTTCGCAACACACGCAACAATCTACAAATCGGAGAATTACGTCTTTTATTACAAGTTCAAGAGATAACATCTCCACACAAGTGATGAGGGCAGAGCTTATGTTTGCATTTTTATAGCTGAGCATAATTTGCCCTTTAGTATTGCAGATCACTTTACTGAACTTGTGAAGACTATGTTCTCGGATAGTGAAATTTCCAAAAAATTTTCATGTAAGAAAATGAAAACAACAATGCTTGTGAAGAATGCTCTTGCTCCAGATATGACAGATCCAGTTATAAAAAAATGTGTGGAGCAGCCTTTTTCATTGTTGATCGATGAATCCAACAACATAGGGTCTGAAAAAAATCTTGTAATTTTGGTCAGGCTTGCTGATGGTACAATTGGCCGATCAGTGACAAGATTTTTGGATATGCCAATTTGCAACATCTGTACAGGAGCTGCAGTCTTTGATGCACTGGATACCACCTTTCAGTAAGTCTATTTCAATATATTTTTTGTGATTATGCAATGAATGAAACACATATGAGGTAGTGTATGTGTATTAAGTTAAACAAACTGTACTAATGATTTTAAACAATGTTGGCCATTGCACAAATGTGTCGAAAATATTTAAAGAATAATTATTAGATAAATAATAATTAGATTTGTATTTTAATGTATTATGTTTACTATGACATGTTTTAATCTCTTCTCTTTGTGCCAGTTCAATTTGAAATTTAATGAGCAATTTGCTAAATAAAATATTTAATGAATTTTATTGTGTTACAGGAAATTGAAGATTCCTTGGGCAAACCTCATCTCCTTCAACAGTGACAACTGCAGCGTAATGAAGGGGAAAACAAACTCTGTGCTCTCCAGAATCAAGGAAAAACAGCCAGCAGTCTTTGACATGGGGTGCATAACACATTTAGCTAATCTGTGCTGTGTTGCTGGTGTGAAAACACTTCCTCTGCCTATCAATGACTTTTTGGTTGATATTTATTATCATTTCCACTACAGTGCCAAGAGGATGGAACTATTTAAAGAGTTTGAGGAATTTGCTGGTGTTGAACATTCCAAAATTTTGAAACACTGTGAGACAAGATGGCTTAGTCTTGAAAAATGTGTGAAAAGAACATTGGAACAGTGGCCTGCTCTCAAAAGCTACTTTTTAAGTCATGATGATGTGGAAAAGCCTGGTAGAATTAAAAGAATCGCAGGACATCTTGACAATGTGGAAATGAAATTGTATTTCCATTTCTTGGAATTTATATTAGAGCCATTAAATGAGTTCAATACTCTCTTCCAAGCTGATGAGACATTGGTGGGTAAGATGATGTCAGAAATGGAAAGGTTGCTGAGAAAAATGCTGGCAAAATTTGTCAAAATGGATGTGGTGAGGAAGGCTGATGATTTGACAGAAGTTGATTTTAGGAACAGGGAGAACATACAGACCCATGACAAGATTGCAGTGGGTTGGCCTGTCAGAAATGTCATGTCAGAGGAAGCAGACAGCTTGGATGACAACGCACTGAATAGATTTTATGAAAGTGTGGAAAGATTTTATATTTGTGTGGTGAACAAAATGATTTCAAAATTCCCTTTCAATGAAACAATTCTTGAAGACTTGAACGTTCTCAACCCTAAAGTATCAGTGAAAAAGATGAACAATGATGCTACTGAGAGATTAGCAAAGATATTTAAGATAGTGGAGGGTGTGGAAGAAGACAAGCTGGTTGAGGAATTACAGGATTTTCAATTAATGCATGAAAATGAAATGCCAGTGTTCAGAGAAAAGATGAGGTGTGATGAGTGGTGGCATCAAGTGATGACAATGTCAACTGTGATGGGAGTGAAGAGATTTCCTCTTTTCACAAAACTGTTGCAGGCAGTGCTGACTATACCAAACAGCAATTGTGACAGTGAAAGGGTATTTTCTATTGTAAAGAAAATCCACACTGATGCCAGGTCAGAATTGATCAATGAAACGGTTTGTGCCCTCTTGGCTACAAAATTGAACTCAGACTTTGTTTGTTACAAATGCCATCCAAGTCCTGAACTTTGTAAAATTGGAAAGCAAGCAACATACAAGTATGTGCAGGAACATACCTAAACATCTGGTGTCATTATTAAGCAAGCAGCATTAGTATATGTCACAATATTTTTAGTTGTTACCTTTTTTATCAGCTGATTCATAAAACTGTATACATCCATGAATAAATAATAATAAAAAAAAATTGTTTATTGAGCAATGTTCCTTTATAAAAAACTATGCATCAATTCTTGGGGCCGCAGCCCGGCCGCACAGGGGGTGCGGTGTGTCTGGTGAAAATTCTCCCGATTTCAAAATGTCGAAACTTAATAAGTATGTCACTCTCGTGCTCACTCCCTCTCTCCCTCTCTCGCTCTCTCGTTCTTTCCCTCTCTCTCTGGCTTTCTCTCGCTCTCATTCACTCTTTCTGTCTCGCTGTCTCCCTTGCTCTCTCTCGCTCTCTCTCTCTCTCTCTCTCTCTCTCTCTCTCTCTCTCTCTCTCTCTCACTCACTCTTTCTCACTCACTCACTCAATCTCTCTCTCTCACACTCTCTCTCTCACACTCAATCTCTCTCTCTATCTCTCTCTCTCTCTCTCACCCCACATACACCCTCTTTCTCCCACTCTCTCTCACTATCTCACGTTCTCTCTTTCTGTTTCTTGCACTCTCTCTCTCTCTCTCTCTCTCTCTCTCTCTCTCTCTCACTCTCTCTGTCTCTCACTCTCTCCCTCACTCTTTTTCTCTCTCTTGCTCATGCTCCTGCTCTCTCTCCTGCTCTCCCCCACTCTCTCCAGCACTCTCTCGCTTGATCTGTCTCATTCGCTCTTGGTCTCTCACTCACTCGCTCATTCTTGCTCTCTCTCTCACTCTGTCTTTCTCTCTCGCTCGCTTGCTCCCTTTCTCTTACTTTCTCTCTCTCTTTCACTCTCTTTCTCTCTCTCTCGCTGTCATGCTTTCTTGCTCTCATTCTTTCTCTCTTGCTCTCTGTCTCTCTCTCGCTCTCTCTTTCTTTCTTGCTCACTCTGACTCTCTCACTTGCTCTCTCTCTCTCCCTATCTCTCTTGCTCTTTCTCGCTCGCTCTTTCTCGCTCGCTCTTTCTCTCTCACGCTCTTTTTCTTTTGCTCTTTCTCTCTTGCTCTCTCTTTCTGTTACTCTCTCTATCACTCTCCCTCAATCTCTTTATCTCTGTTTTTCTCTCTCGCTCTCTCTCTTGCTCACTTTCCTGCTCTCTCTCTCGCTCTCTCTAGTACTCTCTCGATCGCTCTCTCTATCTCACTCTTTCTCTCTCTATCTCTCTCTTTCTCTTTCTCTATTGCTCTCTTACTCTTTCTCTCTCTCTCTCGCTTGCTGTCTCGCTCTATCTTTTGATCTGTCTTTCACTCGCTTTCTCTTTCTGTCTGTCTCTCTCTCTCTCTTACTCTTTCTCTCTTGCTTTCTCTTGTGCTCTCACTCTCTTTGCTGTCTCGCTCTCTCTATTTCTCTCGCTTGCTCTCTTCCTCACTCTTCCACTCACTCTTTCTCTCTATTGCTCTCTTTCTCTCTCCCTCTCTCTCTATCGCTTACTCGGGCTCGTTCTCTTTCTCTCTCACTTGCTCTCTCTCTCTCTCTTTCTCGCTCTTTTGCTCGGTCTCTCGCTTTTTCTCACTCTTTTTCTCACTCTTGCGCGCGCTCTCTCTCTCTCTCTCTCTCTCTGGCTCTCTGTCTCTCTCTCTGTCCAACGCACATACACTGTAGTATATCTCTTATTATTTGAAATGTTATTTTTGCAGAATTTCCCCTCAGATTGTCGATGTTGTTTATTTGCCCTAAATGTTTATGATTTGCACTTTTCATTCAAAACATCCAAATTATGTCACTGTGTGTGATGGCTGAAAGTTATCGCCATTTTCCTCGCCATACCATGATGTTGCTGCGACACGCTATGATATATTTTCCGGGTTTTTTCTTCTGGGCCAATTACATCCCTGCTCGTTTCCATTCATTTAGTTTTAAAGAACATAAACATTTCTCCTGTAAACATTTTCGCACACTGACGGAGAGAAAACCATTAAACAAGTCATCATGACCAGCACACGCTCCTCCTCATCATGGATCACATCAGGCTTTTATATACGAGGAAGAAAGACAAGGTTGATACTGATGTCTCTGTGTCTCTGCAGTTCGTCCCGAGGCGTCAGTGTTCCAGAGACACTCGTCTTCTCCAGAGCTGGTGTGTCATGCTACAGGTTTCTTCCCCAGATCAGTGATGATCACCTGGCGGAAGGACGGCGAGGACATGCATGAGGACGTGGAACTCAGAGAGACGTTATCCAACCAGGATGGAAGTTTCCAGAAGAGCAGTATTCTGAAAGTCCCAGCTGAGGATCTGCAGAAACACACCTACACCTGCGTGATTCAGCACAGCAGCTTGGGGGAGGAGTTAGTGCTGGAAACACCAAAAGGTCCAAATAAAGTCCAGATTTACAGAGTGAAAGTGATTCATTACTGCAGCACATCATCATCACTCTGTACTCACTTCACAGGTGGAGCTTCGATTGGTCTCATCGTTGGTGTGATCGCGGCTCTCCTGATTCTGGTTCTGGTTGTTGGAATTGTGGTGTGGAAGAAGAAGAAATCTGGTGAGTGTAAGGAAGAGAAGTGAAGTTTCAAGAGAACAGATTTACACTTAATTTCTGAAAGGAGATTTAATGAATATTTTGGAGAGTTTGATGTTGATCTGATAAATGAAACGAGACAATAATGACATATTGATGATTATTTACTGAAACCAAACCCAGTCCAGAGTTTATAAGGTTCTGTCCATCATCTGTGTTTCAGGTTTCAAACCTGTTCCATCCGGATCCTGTAAGTGAATCTTTATGATCCAGAAATGGGGTTTAAAATCACCACATGATTTATCAGTGTTTCATTCACTTTGTGATCATTTCGATGTTTTGTTTTGTTTTCAGCTTCTGAAGGAGATTCTGCCTCCAACAAATCTTAAAGTGTGACGCTGTGACGTCCTGCTGAGGTGAGAGAGTGAGATCTGGTGATGTTTACAGTGGAATGTGTGCGGAGTGAAAATCCAATAAATACTGTGGTACTGAAAAGTTTGTTAGATGACACGATTATTCCCAGAAGAAATAACAGAAAACCAATGAATCCGTTCCAACTCCCTCCCAAACTCACTTTGAATTAAGTTCTTTTCAATTATACCTCGGTTTTCAAAAAATATATGGAAATATATAAAAAAAATAAATAAAGTTTACGTCATTATAATCAGATAATCGCATCGCACTGTTTGAACAGCACTGAATTAGAGGAAAATTATACATACGCATCATCCCCACATTACTGGCACGTGATTCAAATTCAGCCAATGGCTGAGAGCTTTTGTTTCTTCCTCCTTCTGATTGGTTGCAGATGATGTGTACACCTCTTTTTTTCCTCCTTCACACACATGTCATCAACGTGATTGCTTCAATTGTGAATTCACATTTTTTTGTGTGTTTTTAATGATTATTTAATCCCTATTATGTCACTCAAACGCCGTGCATCTTCTCTAGCTTCTGGTCAGGAGCCTAAGCGCTTTATTCATTAATAAATATTATCACAGTACAAAATTAAAATATTTTTACTTAATCATGACTACATTTTACTGCATTATTACTGTATTAATGAGTAAGTCTGTCTATGGAATGTGTTTATCAAGCATATTGTAGCGCATCTAATATCATACACAGGGTTTTAAAACCGCATCAATAATTCGGAAATTTTCGGGATCCGATGGGGGGGGTTTGACTGGACCCATGAATAATCGGGGCATTCTGTATATTGTATATATTTAGTAGGGATACTCCCTCCTGCACCCTCCTTATGCATCGCACACCTTGGGCTACAAGGCGCTACTACACTCGTCGCCGGTGTCAGTCCGCTTGGTTGCTTTGCAGCCTCAGCCTTCGGCTTCAGTAAATTTTTTTCAGTCAAAATGATTTCTGCCTGCTAATACCCATGCCGTATTATCAGTTCAGTTCATTTTCTGTACCCTCATAATCCTAACTTGGGTTACGGGGAGGCTGGCGCCCATCCCAGCCAACTTCGGGCGAGGGCAGAGTACACCCTGGACAGCTCACCAGGCCATCGCAGGGCGGAAACACGCTGACGGGCTTTGCAGCTACTCTTGTCGAAAGTCAGCAATGGTTCTTTTACATGCCTCACACCATAGACAGTGAGAGACATGGCCAGCCTTTGATAACCCAGTTAGCTCCACTGAGGGGGGACAGTGACAACCTTGTGCAGAGTGGGACCCGAACCCCCAACCTTTGGATCAGCGATCCGGCGCCTTATACCACTAGACCACCACTGCCCGGTATGCCATATTATATTAAAGATAAACATGTAAAAACAATTAATATTTCTTAATAATAATAAAACAAGAGTAAACAACAAGTCAACTTGCTCTTCTGATCATTGACTGCGGTGAAGATGCCATGTGGGCAGACATGAGGTGATGCATAACAGATAAGAAGGAGGAGAATTTTATGCATGTGCACGCTACGAATGCCAGCGAGAAAAGGCTCATGGTGAGCTGCCACAAGGCCAGTGCTTCTCAAATAGTAGTGCGCACACAGTGTGATTGGAGGGGGGCTTTGCCCCTTGGGAACATGCTTTTTTTGCCATACTGTACTCGAATTAAGTGTTATTGAGCATCCACTACAGTAGTTGGCAGTGGCGATCTCAAACCCTACACACTGAGCAAACGTCATGAAGTGCAGTAAACACTTTATAGCGGCGCGTTGTGGGGGACATGAAATGTTTTAGGGTTTTTTTCTGGAGGGGGCATCACAGAAAATAATTGAGAAGCATTGTACAAGGGGTTTTCAGAACGCAGAGGAATACATGCAGAAGAATACGAGGCTAATCGGCCCGGAAAAGCCATTTCCCCAGCAGAGCACAGGGCAAATTTTTGGTGGGATCGAAGCTCGTATCATGGAAAATGCATAATTAAAGACACTCACGAGTAAAGGTACCACTGTACTTACATTCAGTCTGAACTCCAACACCATCCTGTTTCTGTCTGTTTTTAGGAAATGCGGGAAGGAGGGGACTTCTGAAGAGATGAGGGACAAACGCAGTTTTTTTTTTTTTTGTATAATGTTGGATTAATTTTTCTTGATGTTTTGCTGGAGGAGCTTTTGATTGGAAATTTGTTGTTATTGTGTAAAATGGGAAAAAAAAAAAAAATATATATATATATATATATATATATATATATATATATATATATGTGTGTGTGTGTGTGTGTGTGTGTGTATATATGTATATATAATATATATTGTGTGCATGTATGTATGTATTGTGCGTTTCTTTGAAGTTTCTTTCTGAAGACAAAATTACCGCCAGAAGTAACCCAGATGTTGTGAGGTCCATTCTCACAAATGATAATCTGGGACAAAAGTTGTAATTCCTTGAAGGTCATCAACAGCACAGAGAGAGGCGTCGCCCTTATTAATGATAATCTGCGAAACGAAGACCAAAAGCAATGTTTGCTCCTCGTGGTGTGAGGACACAGAAGAAAGTCAAAGAGAAAAAAAAATGTTGGAACACAGTGAGCGTAATTACAGCGAGACTGATTATTAATCTGCAGCTTATCTTTGTATTGTTCATGTCTCTGTTTCCTGAGAAAATTATGCATTCTGAGGTAGAGCAATAAAAACTGTGAAAAAAAAAGTGTCCGCCCTTTACCAGCATCATTTTGGCTCAATCAGTTGTTGGTACAAAAGTTCAAAATGTCATCAGGAGCAAGGTAAACACGCCATCTGGCAAAATTAGGAAAACTTTTACTTGTATATTGTGATCCACCCGAGTGCGCAACTTCTGCTCTCATTGTGTGCAACAAAATAAATAAAACTAAATAAATCCACTTTGTACAGGAATAGGCTCGAATAATATTGTTCTTCCATCTCTGACATAGAAGTGTTTCTCTCAGTACGTTTTTCCCACGGAATATCACTTACCTGTTTCCATATGACTGGGCACTTCCATAAAAATTGGGACACGACCAAGCAAGAATTATTTCCAGTTTGCTATATATTCCAAAAAAAAAAAAAAAAAAAAAGAAACTTATTCATAAAAACTGCACTTTCAGAGCACAGGCTGAATTCACTGTGAAATATCAGTTTTCATCTGAACTTGGACTGTTCAATTATTATATCCAGAACAGGCCACAGGAAATGCATGAAGGTTGTAATTTCTGTAAAATTATTAGTAACTGGATAATTTAATCATTTCCTCATAAAATCAGGAGTAAATCTTATTAATGGATCAGATTTCATGTCTGTCATGTAGAATTTCTCTCAGTGCTGATACCGTACATACTCTCACTTTACAATCAGGTATCGTTCACTTTCACAGAATTTTAAATGAAGTTTGATCAAAATTTCATGGATCTTTTTCATTTAACACTCAATGCTTTCATTACAATAAATTAATAAATGCTATTTAAAGTCATAAAATAAATAAAGCAGAATTATCGTTGGGTATTTTTTCTTCTCTGTGTAAACACCTCAAGAACTTCACTCTATCCTCAGGCACAAGATCAGAGACTTGTGGCTTCAGCTTTCCCTGTGAGTCTGGCTGAGCTTACAGATGTGATGTTCATCCCAGTGGATCTGCTGCCTGAACACTGAATGGCTTCACACTGAGAGAGAATTAATCAAAGTTTGGGTCATTTTCACTCATGTTCTGGTTGGGCCTGATGACAATAGAACTGTCACCTCAGTTTCATGAGTGTTGCTCTGAGTGATCAGAGAGATGATGTTCAGATTTCATCCCCGTGAAGGTGAAAGTTAAATAATCTGATAATAATTTTACAGAATATTGTTATTTTTGTGTAAATGTTCAGATTTCATGGCGGCAGGTAACTGGGGGAGATTTTCAGATTCCATTCCCAAATAATAGTGATAGTTTATATCTATTTCCACTTTTGCATGTTTACCTCTCAGAAC
This sequence comes from Plotosus lineatus, assembly GCA_024760905.1. Taxonomy (NCBI): domain Eukaryota; kingdom Metazoa; phylum Chordata; class Actinopteri; order Siluriformes; family Plotosidae; genus Plotosus; species Plotosus lineatus. The sequence continues at coordinate 11,894,563 of CM045734.1, read as the reverse complement.
AATAAAATATTACCTTTAAATATCTGCTATATTATTACCAGCGCTAATAACTTTTAAAAATATGTTCCCGTTGATCAGGTTCATTATCATCATCATCATCATCATCATCATCATCATCATCATCATCATCGTCAGTGCTTTGTATTTATAAATAAAATTCACAAACCCATCACAGCCACAATTCTTCATATTTAAAAGGTTATAAATTATTCAGATTAAATTCCTTCATATTTTCACTAAACTCTGTTGTTTATTTATAATTTCAGGGCTCAGGATGTGATATTATTTATTAATAATTGCATCATAAACAGAAAACTCCTCAAACTTTTCTCTCTCAGTACAATTCACTGGACTTTCTTGTAATAAACGACAAAATATTGTAACATAAATACTGAAAATGTTGGAATTAATCGATGACGTCATCCAGATGTTTACTGCGGTTATTCCCTGAGTTTCATTTGACTTTCATTTCACTGTCAGAGCGGCTCGTTTCCAGGAAGTCATGTGATTAGCAGTCAGCCCGCGACAAGTATGTCCGCGGGGGCGCTGTGATAAATCATTGAGCAACCCTCTGATCACGTGACTTCTCGACACCGCACATGTTGACCCTTTGTGACCCCCTGACTCTGGAATCCTGGTCACGATTTTCTCTGAAGTTTCAGTAACACGAATGTAAATAAGTGAAGCTGTGAATTTACATAAAGTTGTAATTTTTATATAAAAAAAAAAACACTTATATGTTGAGTTTCAGGATTAAACAGGAAAGGAAAATGAGTTACAGGAAATTTTAGATTATAGAAAAATTAAAAAGTAAATTATATTTAAACCAAACACAAGATATCGAGGGGGGGTGGCAGCAGTGACATCATGGTGATGATGAGCCTTGAACCCCCAACCTTGGGATGAGGAAGCCAGGGCTCTACTACAAGGCCACCACTACCCAATAATAATAATAATAATAATAATAATAATAATAATAATAATAATAATGTTCGAGGTCAGAATTCAGCAATATTTATACAATATTCATCTGATGTTAAAACCTATGCCAAATCAAATATGCGAATCAGATGATTCGCTGTGGTGACCAATGATGTGAAGAATTCTTGACGTCATTGGTGGTGACACCTGAAAAAGGGACAAGCCGAAAGGAGAAGAAAAAGAAGATTCATGAGTTCCTCATTGGTCAGTCTTATTTAAACTCAGTGTTACAGCGCCAACTGGTGTCTTCTATTTTAGTGAAAGTATGAAGAATTTGATCTGTTTTCACTACAGTTTTTTTGTGCTGTGAGACTTCTAACCAATGTTGCCTCTGAACTGCGCAACTGCGTAATTGCGCACTGGTCACACTGGTGAGTGACAGGTGTTCAGCCAATCATATGATACGATGCAATTACGCTACGCAGCCAATCATGGCACCGTCACGTGCTCTACTCATACACGCCCTATAATAATAATAAGAGTAGAGATAATAAGAATGCAGCCATGAGGTGGGGAAATGCAGCCATGAGGTGGGGGGGGGGCACTAACCAGTGTCTCTCCCCCTCATGCCGGTCCCAAGCCCGAAGGAATGCAGAGGGTTGTGTCAGGAAGGGCATCCGACGTAAAACCAATGCCAAACATTTATGATGCAATTCAGAAGTATTACCCCCAAACCGGATCGGTCGAGGCCCGGGTTAACAACGACTGCCATCAGTGCTGTCAATCAACAGGGTGCTGATGGAAATTGGACTACTGTTGGTCGAAGACGTTGAAGAAGGAGAGGTGGAAGGCGTGTCCGTAGGCAGAGAGAGAAGAGGAAAGGCATGAGTCTAGGACCGAGAGTGGGGACTTTGAATGTTGGAACTATGCAAAGAAAAGGTAGAGCACTGGCTGACATGATGCAGAGGAGGAAGGTGGACATACTGTGTATTCAGGAGACCAGGTGGAAAGGGAGCAAAGCTAAAAGCTTAGGAGCAGGGTTTAAGCTATTTTATCACGGTGTGGATGGGAAGAGAAATGGAGTAGGAGTCATCTTGAAGGAGGGGTTTGTCAGGAATGTTCTAAAAGTGAAAAGAGTGTCAGACAGAGTGATGAGTCTCAAGTTAGAAATTGAAGGTGTAATGCTCAATGTTGTTAGTGCTCATGCCCCACAGGCAGGATGTGAGCGAGAAGAGAAGGAGAGATTCTGGAGTGAGTTAGATGAAGTGATGCAGAGTACCTCCAGAGGTGAAAGAGTGGTCATTGGTGCAGACTTCAATGGACATGTTGGTGAAGGCAATAGAGGGGACGAGGAAGTGATGGGCAGGTTTGGTATCCAGGACAGGAACGCGGAAGGACAGATGTTGATAGATTTTGCAAAAAGGATGGAAATGGCTGTGGTGAATACTTTCTTCCAGAAGAAACAGGAGCATAGGGTGACATAAAAGCAGAGGTAAAGTAGCAGTGGCTAAGGCCAAACAGAGGGCGTATGATGACTTGTATGATAGGTTGGATAGTAAAGGGGGAGAAAATGATCTATACAGGTTAACACAGCATAGAAATAGAGATGGGAAGGACGTGCAGCAAGTTAGATTGATAAAGGACAGAGAGGGAAATGTATTGACTGATGACAGAAGTGTGCTGGGAAGATGGAAAGAGTACTTTGAAGAGCTGATGAATGAGGAAAATGAGAGAGAAAAAAGAGTAGAAGAGGTGACCATTGAGGAACAGGATGTAGCAAAGATCAGTAAGGGTGAAGTGAGAAGGGCATTGAAGAGGATGAATAATGGAAAGGCAGTTGGTCCTGATGACATACCTGTGGAGGTATGGAAGTGTCTAGGAGAGGTAGCAGTAGATTTTCTGACAAGAACATTCAACAAGGTACCAGAGAGTGAGCAGATGCCAGAGGAGTGGAGGAGAAGTGTGCTGGTGCCCATTTTTAAGAACAAGGGAGACGTGCAGAGTTGCTGCAACTACAGAGGGATAAAGTTGATGAGCCATACGATGAAGTTATGGGAAAGAATTGTGGAAGCTAGACTAAGGGCAGAGGTCAGCGTTTATGAACAACAGTTTGGTTTCATGCCAAGAAAGAGCACCACAGATGCAATGTTTGCTTTGAGGATGTTAATAGAGAAGTACAGAGAAGGTCAGAGGGAGCTACATTGTGCCTTTGTGGATCTGGAAAAAGCATATGACAGGGTGCCAAGATAAGAACTGTGGTATTGCATGAGGAAGTCTGGAGTGGCAGAGAAGTATGTTAGAGTGGTGCAGGACATGTATGAGAGATGTAAGACAGTGGTGAGGTGTGCTGTCGGCGTGACCGACGAATTCAAGGTGGAGGTGGGACTGCATCAAGGGTCAGCTCTCAGCCCCTTCTTGTTTGCTGTGGTGATGGACAGGCTGACAGACGAGGTGAGACAAGAATCTCCATGGACTATGATGTTTGCAGATGACATTGTGATCTGTAGTGAGAGCAGAGAACAAGTGCAGGAAAATCTAGAGAGGTGGAGGTATGCCCTGGAAAGGAGAGGAATGAAGGTGAGCCTCAGAAAATCAGAATACATGTGTGTGAATGAGAAGGACGCAGGAGGAACGGTGAAGTTACAGGGAGCAGAGATAACGAAGGTGGAGGATTTTAAGTACTTAGGCTCAACAATCCAGAGCAATGGAGAGTGTGGAAAAGAGGTGAAGAAGCATGTGCAGGCAGGCTGGAATGGTTGGAGAAAAGTGTCCGGTGTGATGTGCGATAGGAGAGTGTCAGCAAGAATGAAGGGAAAAGTGTACAAGACGGTGGTGAGGCCAGCGATGTTGTATGGCTTAGAAACAGTGGCGCTAAGGAAAAGGCAGGAGGCGGAGTTGGAGGTAGCGGAGATGAAAATGTTGTGGTTCTCTCTGGGAGTAACGAGAATGGATAGGATCAGAAATGAGTATATCAGAGGGACAGTCCACGTAAGATGTTTTGGAGACAAAGTCAGAGAGGCTAGATTGAGATGGTTTGGACATGTACAGAGGAGGGATAGTAAGTATATTGGCAGTAGGATGCTGAGGTTGGAACTACCAGGCAGAAGGCCTCGAGGAAGACCAAAGAAGAGATTTATGGATGTGGTGAAGGAAGACATGAAGGTCGTTGGAGTCAGAAAAGAAGATGCGGAGGACAGGGTGAGGTGGAGGCGGATGATTTGCTGTGGCGACCCCTGAAGGGAGCAGCCGAAAGTAAAAGAAGAAGAAGAAGTGCGGTGGAGTGAAGTGATGCTAATGCTAACCCGTTATCATGGCGAAACGAGCTACGAGGGAATGTGATACGTCGACTCACCAAACCAAATTAAAAAAGAATTGCGCGAAGTATGTGAGTATACCAGAAAGCTGGCGAAGAAAAACTTATTATTTGAATTTGTGAACTCAATCAATGAGAGAGTGCAGAATGAGAATGTGTGAGGTTAAAAATTCACCCTGGCCGACCCTGGTCGTAGATGAGAACACAGACATGACAGGACACAGAATGATAGTCATCTAAATTCAGGGATGAAAACGATGTCAGCTATAAAACTCTGTTTAGTAAGCCATGAAACTTTCTATGATCCCAGGTGTGGTACGGGTGTGTGGCCACAGCGAGCACTTGTGATGTTGCTCACAGTGGTCCTCAGTGTGCTCAGGGAGGTCGTCTGTAATCCCAGACAGAGGAAAAATTACAGGGAACATTGCTCCCAACTGCTGGAGTGGGCTGGGGGTGGGCTACAATAAATCAGTCCTGAAAATAAAATAAAATGAACAACATTTAAATACATTTTTTTATTCAATTCCACCAATATTTCCTTCATTTATCATGTACCGTCTGGCAGCTACATTTATCATCATTTATTTGAGCAGAATCTGGGTGGGATTAGAATCATCCACTAAATCAGACCAAACACACCCGTTCTGTACCAGCTCCTCATGACGTCAGACATGTAGTTATAGATCAGTCATTTCAGATCTGGTTCCACCCTCCACCTCTTTAAAGGGGAAATTTACTATCAAAATCTATACTTCAGACATAATAAATAAAGATTATTGATGATATTACCATCTCATCTACTGGATGCTCTGATGGTTTGCACTGATTCAGATTATTGTCTCCGTGCACTCAGAAATTTAATCACAGGGGGACGTTGACTCAGAGGAGTCATCTGGTATCAGAACAATGTGGAATTTGCACTGTCCAATCATTTAATGTAAATATCCATCATTCCTACACCATTCCAAAGCTGTGTGTGCCATCAAAAGCATTTCAATCTGACATGTGATTTCCAGAATGAATCGAATGAGAAGAGGAATTTAAATTTAGGACATTTTATTTTATTCCAAACTGCTTTATGTTCTATTTGGGTGTCATGGGGGCAGGAGCGTCCCTCTCATTTGCCAAACCTCTTAATTCCACCTGGGTCATAGGGAGGCAGGTGCCTATTTCAGGAAGGGTACACCCTGAACAGCTCATCAGACCATTGGAGGGTCAATATACAACCAACTGTTCCCATTCACACTCACACCCAGGGGCAATATGAAACAGTCATTTCGTCCAATGTGCATGCTTTTGGCCTGTTGGAGGAAACTGGTGTACCCAGAGAAAAACCTCACAAGCACAGGGAGGTCATGCAAACCCCAAACTGAAAGAAGCCCAGGCCTTTCTTGCTGTGGTGTGGAAGTACTAACCACTACACGGCTGTGCTGCTATTTAGTTTTAGTACACCGCCTGTCAGTCTTCTGTTAATTTATAAGTTTATGGATGTAAAGGAAAAAATTCAGGGGGATCAGGTGCCATTGGGGCTCCTGTGTGGTTTTGGACCCATGATCTGAGGACGGCCTGCTGGTCTGAGATATAATAACATTTGGTCCTCTATAAATCTTATGCAGAGCAGTACGGTGACATAGTGGTTAGCACGTCACAGCAAGAAGATCCCGGGTTCAATTTCCAGCTCAGGTGTTACTGTGTGGGGTTTGCATGTTCTCCTCGTGCTTGTGTGGATTTCCTCAGATTACTCCGGTTTCCTCCTGCAGTCCAAAACCATGTACAGTGGGTTAATTGGCTGCTCCAAATCTCCGCGAGGTGTGAGTGTGAATGGTCGTGTTGGTGTTGGCCCTGCCGTGGCCTGGCGAGCTATCGAGGGTGTACCCCGCCTTTGCGCGGAATTGGCTGAAATGGGATCCAGCCTCCCTGTGATCCTAATTAGGATTAAGTGGTTCAGAAAATGAATGAATTTATGCTAATGGTTAGACTCAACTGTCATGTACTCAAGTCCCTAAACATCGATTGATGCGACTACAAAGAGTTTGACGAGGTTCTGTGGAATATATAGGTCTTGTTCCCATCTGCATCTTCAGCAGGTATCTCAGGGTCTTTGGCGTTTCCCCCTTAACCTGTACACCTCGCCTCAGTGGGGCAGCAAAGACTGTGTAGTGATGGCCTTCACCTGCAGACTGGTATTTACCTCTGGTTATGACTTCATTGGCTGCTGGGATCCAGGCTTTGCTTCTCTTAATCCAAAGCCAACGTGAGTTTGACTCTGCTGACGATCTGATTGCTTTGATGGCTTTCTTTGACATGGAGGGTGACAGTCCAATCCGACTAAAGAAACGTCTTGTTGACAATGCAACAAAGACTCTACAACCAACTTCTGTCGGCATCAGGATTGCTTTCCAGCCTCTTGTATCAGCTTCATCTACTAGGTGTTGGTACTTGGTGGCCTTCAGCTCATGTGATGCTTCCAGTCTGTCCTCCCAGGGAACTGTGGGTTCTTTGATAAGAATAGTGTGAGAGCTTCTTGACAGCAGTACTATGTGTGGTTGCAGAAAAGTGCTGACGACTTCTTCCGGAAACTTACGTTTCTTTTGGACATCGGCATGTGCCTCTCAGTCGGATGCTTGTGACGGTAGTGAGCTGGACTGAGTAGACTTGGCAACCTTCAACTTGTCGCCTTCCTTGTGGAACTGTACTTGTTTTGGGCCTCTTTGTGTTAAATGCCGATTGACACCCATCCTATGCTGGTCTACCCATGCTCCAATCTCCTGCAGTACATTGTCATGCCTTCCTCCTAAGGAAGGTCTAAAACTCAAATTAATTATTCATCATTAACAGCATCAACATGAATACAAATACAGAAATTATAATGTCTTTCGAATTAGTGATTATATTTAATTTATGAAAATACATTTGTAATCCTGAAATGGAGAACTGCCCAATGAGATCATCTCGAATGAAATATATATTTAAATTGTTGATGATTCGACCTGTAGAAGAGCAAGTGTATGATTTAGTGCACCATTTAATTCTTGTATGATTTCTGTGACTCTTGTCTGAGAAGATGATTCCCTGAAGTGAATGGAAGATTATTTTATTTAAATCATTCCACACTGATCCAAGGACCTTGAGAAGAGGAACGAAATATCCAAAGCTATAGAACTCAAACTCAATGAGGGCAAGTTGACATATGTCATGATGGACCAATCAGAGTCGACAGCTAGAAGATGGTAGTCCAATCAGAGTGGGATGGACACTTTTTTTAGCCAATGCTGTGGATTGATTACTCAGCGAGGTATATATTGCTATTTGAAATTTTATCCTGTATGTTGTGATATTACAATCAGATATAGTAAAGTATAGTATGATGTAATCATGTTATTACACATTTATAAAGCACAGTATAGGCAGTTGTATGGTGTTGTTGTACTTTACTGTATCTGTAGCTTTTAATGTGATGACTCGTTTTTCAGGACACATTTCCTCGGCTCCCCATTTGGGCTGGTTTTCTTGACATGGGCCCATTCCAAATGAATTGGATATCCGTGCTGTACAGGCTCCTGGAGGAAGGATGGGAGTTTGCTCAGTCTGTTCCCGTGTGCTCTGTGGACCTGGAGAAGGCTTTCGACCGTGTCCCACAGGCTAGCTTGTGAGCTGTACTCCGGGAATATGGTGTACTGGACCCGGTGCTACAGGCCATTTGGCTTTTGGAGAGCCAGAGCTCGGTCCACACTGGTAAGAGAAAAAAGAGGAATAATTAATGAAATTTAAAAAAAAAATGACGATCACCTCATTGTATTGCTAAAGTCCAAAAGCTTTTAAAGCTGAATGTGAGCGAAGTGACTGAAGCTTGGACCCTGAAGTAACGTCCAGCAATTTATTGAGATTTTTGAATAAATAAACAAAAATAAATAACACATTCAGCTCCATACAACACACGTGTGTACCAGAGTGGCAGTTTATTTACAGTTGAATGACTTGGCTCACAGGATGGCAGGTCCGGAATTATGTGAGGTTCATGACATCAGAAACCCAACCAGAGAACAGCAAGCTTACAGTTTGAAAATATTTATCCATTTCAAACAGAACTAAACCAAACTCATAATAGCAACCACAGCACCGAACCGAATATCACTTTCGCTTTATGTCTTCTGAGGTGACTTCTGAGATCTTGGGTTTGAAGGGAAAATTATTGATGTATGTGTTGATAAAAATAAATAAATAAATGTGAATTATTTTTTCATTTAGCTTTATGTAAACCCAAGACAGTACACAATGAAAGAATTATAATTCATTCGCAGCCCTTTTTTACGTTCGCCAGATGATAGAACGAAAAATATTAAGAGCAGTTATATAATTAAATTAACGTAAAAATGAAAACACCAAATTAAATTTAACTTAAATTTTATAAACACTTTAAATTTAATATTGCAGTGGTGGCCCAGTGTGAGAGGGTGCTGGATCACTGATCCTAAGGTTGGGGGTTCCAGTTCCACTCACCACAGGTTGCCACTGTCCCCCCAGTGCACTAACTGAGTTATCAAAGGTCGGCCATATCTCTCACTGTCTCTGAGGAGAGATTCATGTAAAAGAACCACTGCTGACTTTCGACAAGAGCAGCTGCATAGCCATCAGTGTGTTTCCGCCCTGCGATGGCCTGGCGAGCTGTCCAGAGTGTAATCTGCCCTCGCCTGGAGTCGGTTGGGATGGGCGCCAGCCTCCCCGTGACCATAATTAGGATTAAGCAGTTACAGAAAATTAACTGAACTTGAAATTTAAATATTTTACCAACGTATGATAATGTGCATTAGTGACATCATCAGTCAGCAAAGGTACTGACTTTCAGCATAGTTACTGACTCAGTATTTTTGAAAAGTCTCCCAACTGTGTAGGTCTATGTGTGTAACCGTCTTCATTCATTCATTCATTTTCTGAACCACTTAATATTAATCAGGGTCGCAAGGAGGGTGGCACCCATCTCAGCAGACTCCAAGAATGGGCGGGGTGCACCCTGGACGGCTTCTGGGGCCATCGCAGGGCTCACACAACCATTCACACCGAGGGGAGATTTGAAACTGCCAGTTACTACTGTGGATGTTTTTGGACTGCGGAAGGAAACCAGAGTACCCAGAGGAAACCCATGCAAGCACGAGGAGAACATGCAAACCCTACACAGAATCAAACCCAGTCCTTCTTGCTGTGAGGCGGCATGCTAACCGCTACGCTACCGCGCCGCCTTGTATGTAACCGTGCTTTTGAAAAATGTCTTTTCGGGCCTGTCAGACAGTTACCAACTTAAAAACCTCGAAAATATTACGATATCAGAATATGAGATAATTCTGATCTGATAACATTCATTCATTCATTTTCTGAAGCACTTAATCCTCATTATGGTCATGGAGAAGCTGGCGCCTATCTTGGTCACCTCTGGCCAAAGGCAGAGTACACCCTGGACAGCGTGCCAGGCCATTGCATGACAGAAACATGTTGACGGTTATGTAGCTTCTCTTTACAAAAATCAGCAATGATTCTTTTACATGAACATCTCACCCCAGACAGTGAGAGACACGGCCGGCCTTTGATAACCCAGTTAGCTGCACTTGGGGACAGCAGTGACAACCACTGACAGTGGGGCTTGAACCCCCGACCCTTGGATCGGTGATCCGGCGCCTTCACACCAGGCCGCCACTGGCCCCGATATGATAACATGATATACAATATATCAAAATAATAATATGTAAAAATGTACAAATAATAATAATAATAATGTAAATTTGAAATGATTACAAACATCTGGCATGACTTGTTTCACACAACCCCAATGTAAACATCAAAATCTTGGAAATCACACATGAACCAAGCCGACTCATTAACAAGCATCAAATTGTAAATATAAGACTATTAGTCAGACACGTGAAAATTGTGCGAAACACACGTTAGTTTGGATGCACATTCTCGCTCTTTGTGCTCTTTGTACTCATTAGCTCATTCGGGTATGAAAATCACAATGATGTCGACGCCACCTTTCAAGGTGAGAATGACGATGTACAGTCAACAATAGCACAGTGCGCACCTGTCATGTTTACACTGCACCTGAACTTACGGCTTGAACACAGGTAAAGCTGCACATCCTCCTCAGCACATATCATCATTCTGTGGGGCTTCAGTCAGCGCTTGATAGCCAAACGCCAGAGAGACCCAAAGTTCACGCAGCACAGACATGCTCAGTTCAGTTCATTTTCTGTAACCGCTTAATCCTTATTAGGGTCGCAGGAAGGCTGGCGCCCATTCCAGCTGACTCCAGGTGGGCGCAGAGTACACCCTGGACAGCTCGCCAGGCCATCGCAGGGCGGAAACACGCTGATGACTTTGCAATTACTCTTGTCGAAAGTCAGTAATGGTTCTTTGACATGAACCTCACACCAAAGACAGTGAGAGACATGGTTGGCCTTTGATAACCCAGTTAGAGCACTGGGGGGACAGTCACAGCCTTGTGGAGAGTGGGCTGCTAATTGGGCTAATTAACATAACGTTGGTGGATCATTGTGTACGACCATCAACCGTCGAGCAATTTGTGCCAATTATGAGGTTGCACCATGTCAGCTTTTTTTTTATTTCGAAATCCATCTGCCATTAAAATGTATTGAATTCTAATTGAATGTAAACAATCACTTAACCAGGTAAACACAAATCAGGGATAATCACTTCAATAAAGATAAACACAAAACTTAATATCCGACACATTTTCAAGCGTAACTGCGTTCGGCCGTCTACCTGTATGTAATCCAACATGGGAGACGAGCCTAACCCCGTGACGTCATCACGACCCCCTTCTTTTTCTTCCTCTTCTTCTTCTCTCAGCCTGTCTCGCCACTAATGGTGGATGGCCTCCACATACATTTCCAATTCCGGCGATCTTGTGTCAACTGCATCCGTCTACTTCTGGCTTTGTGCTCGATTTCGTCTCTCCATCTACACTTTGGTCTGCCTCTCCTCTTCTTATCTCTCAGTGTCCACTCTGTTACTTTTTTGGCCCATTTATCGGCGTTTATTCAGGGTAGATGTTCAGCCCATTGGCCTTTTTGCCTCCACAACTTTTTCAGTCTTTCAACTTTGTGCATGCTCTAATTTCTCTCTTCCTGATTTTCTCTGTTCTCGTGACTCCGAGCATTGCTCTTTCCATGGTTCTGTGGGCTGCCGTTAATTTCTCTTTTTGGTGATTTGTTGGTGCCCATGTCTCCGCTTCATACGTCATCGATGGCAGTATGACCGGATCCATGATCTTCTTTTTCAGGCAAATGGGAATCTTTTTGTCTTTTAGAAAAATGCTGTACTGACCAAATCTCTTCCAGCCTGCTGTCGTCCTTTCCTCGGTTTCTCTGACCATCTCGGTGCCTGGTGTCAACAGTCTTCCCAAGTACTTGTATTCATCCACCTCTTCAATTTGTTCTCCTTCGATTGATCTTCCCTTTCTGCCTCTTTTTCTTCTCACTTGCGCTGTTCCTCCCTCATATATTTCATTAATGATGTTGATTTATTGACCCTCAATACCGTTCAAATTTACCGTGCAAATTGAAGACTGCTTTGTGTTGGATTGAATCAAAGACCGTCTCATAGTCTACAAATGCCATGTATATGGGTATGTTGTATTCGTTGGTCTTCTCGAGTATCTGTGTTACTGTTTGAGGTGCTCAATCGTGGCGTGTCCTCGTCGGTATGCGGCTTGTTCCGGTGGTTGGTGTTCACTCAGAGTTCCGCTCAGCCTATTTTTCAAGATCTTCATGAAGAGTTTATAGACTTGGAAGAGCAAACTGATGGGTCTGTAGTTTGCTCGGTCTTTCCTATTCCCTTTTTTGAGGATGAGGGTGATGATAGCGTTCTTCCACTACTTCGGTACCTGTTTTTTTTTTTTTCGGCACTTTGTTGAATAATACTCTCAGCCCTCTGCGAATGATATCTCCTCCCGCTCTCAGCATTTCTATCACGATTTGATCTTCTCCGGGTGCTTTGTTGTTTTTCATACTTTTTATCGCCTTTTCAATTTCACTGTCGAGGGTTGGTGGTATTTCGTCCACCTGGGTTCGCATGATGTTACTGGCCGTCTCTTTGTATCGGTTTTCATCGAACTCTGAACACCTCTCCATGATTCTTTCCCTGTTGGTGGTGATGGTTCCATCTTTTTCTTGCCGTGCTGGTAACATCGCTTTCCGACCTGTGCGATTTGTTTTTTGCAGTCCTTTTCCATTCTCTATTGCTTCTTTCACTTTCATGGTCTTGTGTTCTGAGATCTTCTCTCTTTTTCGGGCCATGTCTGTCACTGTCTATGGTGTGAGGTTCATGTAACAGAACCATTGCTGACTTTCACAAGAGAAGCTGCATAGCCATCGACATGTTTCTGCCCTGCGATGGCCTGACAAGCTGTCCTCGGTGTGCTCTGTGCCTCGCCCGGAGTTGGCTGAGATGGGTGCTGGTCTCCCTGCAACCCCAATTGGGATTAAGCGGTTCAAAAAAAAAAGAATGAATAACGAAAAAACATTGGAATCAATGACTTTATCTAGTTTTTCCTGTCGCTATTCACGGAGTTTCATTTCGCTGTCAGAGCGGCTCAGTGACAGAATATCACGTGATTAACGTTCAGCCTGCCAGCGGCCTGTGATGAATCACAACCTTCTGATCAGCATGTAAAGCTGCTTTGCGACAATGTCAGTTGTACAAATAAAACTGAATTGAATTGAAAGTAGTTTAGTTTTATAATTTATTGTTTCTTTATTTTTTTCAGGATTCGCTCTTGATACTTCAGTTTAATGTTCTAAACTCACTCGCAGCACATTGTGACTGAAATTAATTTTTATTGGAAAATCGTAATTCTCAACAATTAATTTACAGTTCAGTTAATTTTTTAAGTTTCATAAGATCCTGTAAACAAGTTGAAGTTGTGATTGTTGTAAATGTTGTGCTCTTGTAGTTTTCATTATAATAAAGCATTTTATAAAACCTTTAATTGTTGTTTATATTTACTGTTTCAGATTAAAAGTTTCATTCACAGGAAAGAAAGCATTAAATTCTCTGAAGTCTTTAATATTGGGAATTCAGCATTTCAGTTTCTGGTGGAATATAAAAACTTGTTTTAATGGATTAGTCACAGAAGGACCTGAAGGGTGTGTCACTTTTATCCTCTTTACTTTTTTTTTTTGGTAAAAACACACTGAATACATTTATTAGAAACACTTTGTGATATGGCATGAAGCACAAAATGCTGTAGGGGGCATCACACTGCTGTCTCTTCTTGCACCAATCAGGAGAGCTGCCGGGTTTAGACCTTGAAAGAATCTCCCAGGATTCAATGGTCACGCAAGAGCAAGACGATGATCTTTATAACAGTGATGCTCGGAATCCTTCAATAAAATCAAGGAAAAGTTCAACATTCCACAATCCCCCTTTTGAAAATAAAATCCCTGCAGATTCTCACTTTTATTGATTGTGTATTCAGACCTTTGATCCGTGGCGAGCTGTGCATGTTGTACCCAGGTCTTCAGTGCGATTTAACCTCCTCATACTACCACTATCACTTCACAATTATACAAAACATCAATAATATACAAAAACACAGTAAAATAAGGTGTGGCATTGCAGAGAGAGAGAGAGAGAAAGAGAGAGAGGGAGAGCGAGAGAGGGAGAGAGAGACAGGCACTCCACACATTTCTGCTATTAACTGAGCATTACATCACTTTCTCCGACATTTACCGGTGGGAGCTGCTGGAAAATTGACGTCCATCCAGATGGAATAAGCGTGAACGTCACTTCCTCGTCCTCCTCTTACAATGTCTAGCTTTTCCGGAAAAGTCCGCCATGAAAATGGATTTTAAAAATATCAGATATAAAGTTAATTTCTCCTCTGCATCATCCATCATACCATCAAAAATTCTGACTGAAATGTATTGTGTGCAGAGCACTAAGATAAGATAAGATAAGATAAGATAAGATAAGATAAGATACAGCTTTATTAATCTCACAATGGAGAAATTCACTGTTACAGGCTCTTGAGGTACCATCAGTAGGGGGTGTAAAAATAGATACAATTACAAACATACACACGTACATATATATTATATAAGTAAATAAATAAATAGATACATAAATAGTATAAATTAATAAACAATAAAAGAAAAGAATGGAGCAACTTTATAGACTGGCCTATATTAAAGTGTAATGTATCTGAGTGCAGAGTAGATGGGTTGATATGGTTCACAGTCAGTGGGGTAGATGTGGTTGATTAAAGTGCGCGGGGTTTTTATTGCACATAACCGGTATTTTCACAGACAGTTACAAAGTGCCGTTGTACAGTCTGACAGCGGTGGGAATGAACGACCTGCGGTAGCGCTCCTTCCTGCACTGAGGATGCCTCAGTCGTCCACTGAAGGAGCTGCTTAGCTTCTCTACAGTCTGGTGCAGTGGGTGAGAGCTGTTGAACAGGATGGATGTGAGCTTTGCTACCATCCTCCTCTCACTCACCTCCTCCACAGAGTCCAGTGGGCAGCTGAGGACAGAGCTGGCCCTCCTGACCAGCTTGTTCAGTCTCTTCCTGTCCCGCTCTGTGCTGCCCGGGGCCCAGCAGATGGCAGCGTAGAGGATTGCAGAGGCTACCACAGAGTCATAAAATGTCCTGAGCAGAGGTCTGCATACGCCGAAGGACCTGAGTCTCCTCAGAAGGTGGAGGCGACTCTGGCCCTTCTTGTACAGGGCGTTGGTGTTGTGGGACCAGTCCAGTTTATTGTTAAGGTGAACACCCAGGTACTTGAAACTGTCCACTGTCTCAATGTCCTGTCCCTGGATGTTCACTAGTAAGTGTGTGTGTGTGTGTGTGTGTGTGTGTGTGTGTGTGTGTGTTAGTGTGCCTCTTCTGAAGTCGACCACCATCTCCTTCGTCTTCCTAGTGTTCAAGCACAGGTGGTTGCGCTCACACCAGTCCACGAAGTCAACGATGACCGACCGGTACTCCAGCTCGTTCCCCTCTGACACACGGCCCACGATGGCGGAGTCGTCCGAGAACTTCTGGAGGTGGCAGCTGTTTGTGTTATATATGAAGTCCGAGGTATAGATGTTAAAAAGGAAGGGTGAGAGGACGGTGCCCTGCGGTGCCCCCGTGCTACAGACTACCACCTTTGACTTACAGCCGCGCAGCCGCACGTACTGTGGACGGTTAGTAAGGTAGTCAATAATCCAGGCAGCAAGATGCCCGTCCACTCCCACGTCCTCCAGCTTCCCCCGCAGGCGCGCTGGCCTGATGGCAGACTGCACTACAGACTGCACTACAGACTGCACCTAGTTTTGCTCCCTGACCAATCAGAGCATGAAGAAATGCTGATGGTATTGTCGGCCAGCTAGCGGGCCCTGTGAGGCAAATCTGAAACAGTCCCATTGCTATTATAGTTCAAGTGACATTGGCTGAGGAAGGTGGTGCTTCTGATTGTGTTCAGGCCAGAAGAGAAGGCTTTGTTGGCCAGGACAGCCCATCACTGTCTTTTATCTTGTTTATAAAAGAAGTGAAGCGAGAGCCAATCCCAGGTAAGTCTGGGTGAAAGGAAGGTTCTAACCTGAATTTGGCAGATCATTGCAGGACCTGCATCTCAGGATAACTAAATTTGCTTGAAGTTTATTATTATTATTATTATTATTATTATTATTATTATTATTATTATTATGGTTGTTGTTGTTATTCTTCTTATTATTATTATTATGGCTGTTGTTGTTATTATTATTATTATTATGGTTGTTGTTGTTGTTGTTGTTATGATTATTATTATTATTATAAATTGCTTCATCCTTTACTCGGGTCACATGGAGCCTGGGACCCATCCCAGCTGACTCCGACTCTGGGTGAAGGCGGGGTTTTCCCTGAACAGCTCACAAGACCATTGCAGCTCAAACACACACACACACACACACACACACACACACACACACACAGTCACATTCTCACCTGCGGCAATCAAGAATATCCCATCAGCCCAGTGTGCCTATCTTCAGATTATTGGGAGGAAACCCAAACATGCGGCTGAACTGTGACTTCATCTGAGCGAGTTCTCTGTACAGTACAGGGATTTATCTGAGCACACGTCATTTACTTGCAATCTCATTATTTACAATGCCTGTCTTACTTAAAAATAAACAGCTTATCTATTGATCAATAAAAGGGCTACATGTCACGTGCAGGGCTAAAATGATCAGATGTTAACAGCTCCCACCTGACTCAGCATCACTTGCACTCAGTGCTCGAAATAATCTCACAACACACTCTGTCCATCGGCCTGTGATTTGCGGGAAATTATTTCTGAGTGTCTTTCTGATGAATATAAATAAAACATCTACACTGACTGGTTATAAAATGATGACTTCAGTCGTGGATCTAATCCTTGTTTAGGTTCGATTCTTGGCTTTTTCCCCGTGACCAGTAGCGCCTGCATCCCAGCCATCTTTTCAGATGATAAACTAAATATTGACTGATATCAGAGTGTAAAATTCTCCAGAACCGGCCCGACCCATACTGTCTCAGTGCAGGAGATCTAATGTTTTTCTGATAGGTTTGATGTTTGTACGACGTGGTGACATCATGTCAATCAGACAGGCTGACTATGAAAAAATCTTGAACTTAATCAGCATTAAAAATCCTCTATAGTTTATTTCTCTATTGCTGATTAAAGGGGACGGGGCAAACCTATCATGAATTTATTTGAGTTTATTTGAGCTCATAATCTCATGATATATAGCTCAGTTTATTTTAATATCTGTGTTATTATTATGTGGTAAGTTTAGAACGGAGACTCTTGTGCATCAAGAATCGGGAACAGTTCAATGTAAATAAATATAAACTGATTTGAAAGTCAAGTAAACTGAAACTGAGATCTTTCTTTACTGAAGATATCAGTGTTTCTTCCTTTATGAAATAAATGAATGAATGATTGTGTTTGATTGAAATTCTGCAGGCCGGGGTGCACATACTTTCAGCATGCGAGCGACTTACAAAATCACCAACTCAGAATGATCTGCCAACTATAAAACTGCGACACAGATAACAGCAAAAAGCTGTTGAAGATCAACATTAACATGAATACCAACAGGCGCATGACCAGCGTCACTCAGTAGCTGCCTCTAGCAATTCTCAATGCGTGAAATGTCAATGTTTATGCAGATCTCGTGCAGTTCTCACAGACCACATGTCTCATGCAATTCAACTCAAGACTGTCAATTTCACTACTGAAAGACTATCTATCTATCTATCTATCTATCTATCTATCTATCTATCTATCTATCTATCTGTCTATCTATATCTATATCTATATATATATATATATATATATATATATATATATATATATATATATATATATATATATATATAGATAGATAGATAGATATATAGATAAATAGATAGATATATATACACACACACACACACACACACACACACACACACACACACACACACACACACACACAGTAGGCCGGGGTTTGGTTCCAGCCCCTCCCACAAATGAAGATAATTCGCAAGTTCTGTACTCGGAAGTAAAAGCCCATGTATCATATTACATGCACGAATGATCAACCGGAAGTAAAATACCATGTATCTATTACATGCACTAAAATATGCTTCTTACGCACATTCTTCATACTCATTAATACAGTATTAATGTAGTAAAATATAGTAATGATTAAGAAAAACCTAATTTTATTTATTGATCATCAAATGTAAACATTATACAGCATAAAATATATATATATGGGCAGTGGTGGTCTAGTGGATAGGGCGCAGGATTGCTGATCCTAAGGTTGGGGGTTCAAGTCCCCACAGGGTTGTCACTGTCCCCCCAGTGCGGCTAACTGGGTTATCAAAGGCGGGCCATGTCTCTCACTGTCTATGGTGAGAGGTTCATGTAAAAGAACCATTTCTGACTTTCGTAAAGAGTAGCTGCAAAGCCGTCAGCGTGTTTCTGTCCCTGCCTTGCTGAAAGGTTGTGACAAGAAGGGCATCCGACGTAAAAACCTGTGCCAAATCAAATGTGCCAATCAGATAAGTCGCTGTGGCGACTCCCGATGAAAGGGAAAAAGCCGAAAGAAAAAAAAAAATATATATATATATATATATATATATATATATATATATATACAGTCTGCCCTCTACTTACGAGAACCTCTGAATACAAAAAATGAAGGTTACTAAAAACACTTTCCTGAATTTATGTCCTCTGTATACAAAACAACCTCTTCTTACGAAAAGCGCCAAACACACCATTCAAAAATTTAAACGCGCCATTCAAACATTCAAACAATGCGTGAGTTGCCCTCTCATTGGCTGTCTCCCAACATCTCGCCCCGCTGGCCTCCCATTGGCCAGGAGGGAGCTGAACTGTACCCATTCCTTTACCCATACTTCCTGTTTGTCACACGCGTGAAGGAGAGTTGAACAGGACTGGTGGCTTGTGAGTTTTTTTAAGAGTGATCATTGCGGCGTTATATTTCCATTATGGACCCCAAGAAAGTGATTCCCGGTGACACCGAAAAGAAAAAGAAGAAGCGGGCTCCGCTATCAATCGAAGTGAAGCAGGAGATAATAAAAAAATATGAAAGTGGGATGTGGTTGAGCGAAATCGCAAAGGAGTATGGGAGTATGGTCGAAACCCCACATTCGGGATGATATTGAAACAGAAGGAGACCTTAAAAGCGGAGATACAGTGATGGAGGTGATGGTTTCTGAAAAAGCAACCGCCATATTTAAGGACCTCATGAAGGAGTGTTGGGGTCCTTCAGACCAGCAACCCCTGGACTTTAAAGCATTGCATGGGTGGTTCGAGAGATTTTAAAAAAGGTAAATAATTTTCTTTGACTTTTACCACATATTTGATACATATTTCATACAAAATTGGTTTACTTTTATCATTTTTAAAGGATTTATGGGGTAGTCTTGGGAGCCTTGGAATGAATCACGTGTTTTACATGTAAAATGCGTCTCTACTTATGAAAACATCAGGTTATGAAAAAAGCACTGAAGTGGCTCAATTTCCTAAGTGTGTATACACACACACACACACACACACACACACACACACAGTCGGCAATCTAGCGGCCCTTTACCTACGAAATTCATCCGCTCCAGCGCTTTTTTCATAATGCCAGAATTTCGAAATATGCGTTAAAAGTAAAAGAAAATTATTTATTAAACCATTTAAACATTTTATTAACATATTAAACCATTTTATTAACATATTCATGAATTAAACCATTATTGCACATTTTTATTAATACACAGATACACACACACATACACACACACACACACCCCTGTCTCTCTCTCTCTTCTTCGCTCTCTTTCTCATACACACGCACACACACACACACACACACACACAGACGCATTAAAATGTATACAATACACATGTTTATTCGAGCGTTGCGGGCCATGCCCATAAGCCGAGGAATTCAAAGAGCATTACCTGCTTGATAAAGGAGGTCCAAACTCAACTTTAACTTGATTCCTTGAGGGATCGGAACTCCAGATGAGCTCAAATGCGCCCACATTTATTCAACATTTACTGAATTAAACAACTTAAAAAACTAAACTAAAAACTAAAGAGTGAAGCTTCCTTCTCTCTCTCGCTCTCTCTCTCTCTCTCTCTCTCTGTCTCTCTCTCTGTCTTTCACACATGCGCATGCGCGCGCGCACACACACACACACACACACACACACACACACAGTACCAAAATACTCTTGAAATAAAATTAAATGCATATTAGTTGAGAAAAATTGTATAATATATATAATCTTCTGTGTCATTTTTGGGTCACGTATGGCGAATGGATGAGGGGCGTATCCCTAAAAAAATATATGGAGAGCTGAGTGAGGGCTTCCGCCGCACAGGAAGACCACAACTTCAAGTACAAGGACGTGTGCAAGCGGGACATGAAATTATCTGGCATCGGCATCAAAACCTGGGAAGGCACTGCTGAAACACGCCAGCTCTGGAAGACCACTGTCAACGAAGGGGTCAACAAAGCTGAAAGCAACAGAATGAACAAGCCAGCTGAGAAAAGAGCAAAGAGGAAAGAAAGGGCAGCCCCCATGGCACCTCAAAGCCCTTTTGTATGCTGTACATGTTTAAGAAACTGTCACTCTAGGGTGGGCCTTTATAGTCACTCCTGCAAATGCCTATCATAGTGCTACACCATCGTCTCTCGAGACGTACGGCTGCCGACGACGACGAAATTGGGGCGGGGTTAAATATGTCAGTAAATAAAACGTGTGAAAATATGAAGTTCAAATATAGTTTGTAATATAAAACCCATAAATGTAATAAGTGTAATGTGCTGTATCTGTATGAAAATGATTTATGCAAACAAAACCTATGGATTATATTTTAAACGGTTAGAATAAGCTCGGTGGGTTTCAAACCCCGGCATGTGAATTGAAAATGCACGGGATTGGACCTGGAAATCACCGAAGTGCCTGAGCTGGTACTAAACTGAGTGGAAGCAGGAAATACCATTTCTTGGTACTGTACTCTCCAAAAGCACGGAGAAACCCATGTTAATGTTTACTCACATCTTATCTGAACTGTCTGTACTAACAGGGATTATCATGAAAACCCGTTAAACTAAACAAACAAACAAACAAACAAAACAAAACAAAATAAAACAAAACAAAAAATTATGTATGTGGACGCGGTTTCCATTTATAACTCGACACATCTCTATCAGATGAAAATCTTTGATGGTCAGTAACTCGGTCGCCAACTACTGCGACTGTGATCGATCACAATGGTCTCAGACTGCCAGCAGTAGAATCGCTGATAATTGGCGCCAGTGACTGGGAAGTAGATTACCGTGTGTTGGAACATCTGGAAGCAGCGCTCAATAAAACGATGTGACTGTTCACAGCATCTGGATTCCTCACTGACAGCGATATGATCGACGAGATCAGTCGCTGACCCCCACGCTCGATCCCGACTTAAAACTTTATCATTATCAGCCAAATGAGATCTCACCTTTAGTGGAACTGATTTATGGGTAAAAAACAAAGTGGGCGGAGCTTCATGTGATGGGTGTGAAAGAAATGAAAATGTAAAAGAACAGGAGTGAACATGTGACTATATTCTGGAAAAAAGGGAACTGATAACTCAGTGTGGTGATGAACTGAAGTCAGATTGTAGAAATGCAGTGTGAGAAGATTGACTGATGTCCTTTCACACATTTAATTTAACGCTGTATCATGCATTTGATGTGTGTAAGGAGGACACGATGGAGCATTCGCACAGAATGAACATCCAGTGCCCCGAACCTGATGTAAATAACTCAATATTATTCTGTATTCATGGTGTTATTGATTTGTGTAATTGCTGTCAATGTATAAATACTACAGTGAGCCCTGTGTGTAGTGCGGCGCCCACGGCACTTTGACACGGTTGCCCTTCTTCAGTTGCAGCGTCCTCTGGTGGTCGGTGGGAGGAGAGTCTTCCTTTTATATCCACCTTTTATCAATGAATTTCTTTTTCAAACATTGAATACACAACATCCAAGCAAATCATCCTTTAAAATCCAACCAACAAATTACGAGCATGCTGGTAAAGGACGAGGGGGTGGAGCTTTAGGTCAGAAAAACGTTTTAGTTATTTCCACCATGTGCTTTGTGCTTCTGATTCCGTGGCAGCAAATAATTTTACCTTTTGTTGGTGATTTTGCTGCTGTGGCCTTCAAAAAGTGTGATTTTTGGGCTCCACCTCCATGAAATTCCCTTTTTTTTGCTCTTTTCTTGCCTGCAATCATCATTCACATCAACAACAGAACAGGAGGACACCAGGTTCATTTACATGCAGCCCATCCACGAGATGATTGGCATTGGCCAATTGTGGTTAACAAGGGCATGAACAAGATTGGAATTTAGGTGCATACTTTTGTAGGTCCTCTCATTTAT
Organism: Plotosus lineatus; assembly: GCA_024760905.1. NCBI lineage: Eukaryota > Metazoa > Chordata > Actinopteri > Siluriformes > Plotosidae > Plotosus > Plotosus lineatus. The sequence continues at coordinate 11,872,367 of CM045734.1, read as the reverse complement.
AAAGTGAAGATTGGTTACGAGTTTTATAAATCTGAATATTGATTGGCGTGCACACAGATTTTGGGTTGATGGTGCAGGTACAATGTTTTATAGATGAAACCACTGTCAATAATAACAGTTCCCCGAACTCAGAATAAGATCAGATAAGATACAGCTTTATTAATCTCACAATGGAGAAATTCACTGTTACAGGCTCTTGAGGTACCATCAGTAGGGGGTGCAAAATAGATGCATATACAATAATACATATGCATACATACATACATACACACATACAGATATATTATATAAGTAGATAAATAAATAGATACATAAATAGTATAAAGTAATATACAATAAAAAAGAAAAAGAAGGGAACAACTTTGTAGACTAGCCTATATTCAAGTGTACATGTATCCGAGGGCAGAGTAGATGGGTTGATATGGTTCACAGTCAGTGGGGTAGATGTGGTTGATTAAAGTGCACGGGGTTTTTATTGCACATAACCGGTATTTTCACAGACAGTTACAAAGTGGCATTGTACAGTCTGACAGCGGTGGGAATGAACGACCTTAGGATAGGTTTATGTGCCACAAATGTCAACAGTGTACCTTTACTGTAATTGTTATTAATAATTACATGTTGTTTACATTATTCCAGTTGGACACAAATCAACCATTAAGTCTTCATTGAGGAATTAGCTGAAGTGCAACAGTATTAACCAGGCTGGTTGAACAAGGCCTGTCATTTATTATCTCAGTTTGTCCTCGACCGATTTAGACAAATGAGGTTTCAAATTTTATAATTTCCCTTGTAATACCTCTGCTGATTAAAAAAGTACATTCAAAATGATTGAAGAAAATGTCCAAGTGCCTTGTGTTTGTATGACTTAATGTATTGTACTTCTGCCACATGACAGGATGACTGCGTGATGGGGACAGACGTATAGCAGATGTTCCCAATCACCGGTTCATGGACTTGTACCAGTCTGTAGGTCATTTGGTACCGGGCCCTCAGAAAGGCTGAATAAAAAATTAATTGATTGATATAGATAATATCTGTGACATTGTCACTGCATAACAATAGATATATGTTCTTTAAGTTAGTCGTCATCGTGGATACATTACATTACTATGGTTACATGACTGCAACTCATTCATGGCAGGTCTGCTACCTTTGAGTGCTATTTGACCTCTGCAAATGATCCAGAATCCAGCTGCACGGCTTCTTTTCCATCTTGCCCGGTTTCCCACACCACACCACTGCTACAATCTTTCCACCAACTTCCCGTAGCTGCACGCATTCGATTTAAAACACGAATGCATGAGCATGACGACTTGGGGATTTTCCTGAGGGACATCGATTTGGGGGCAAGGGTTGTGCAACCTGCTGATCAGTGGTGTATTTGTGATGGCCCCTGTGAATATATGAGATGCCCACTGATGAATTTCTGCTGTCATGAGCTGGAAGAGCTGCACGAACGACTATTGCATGATGACCTGGATTACATCGTCCAGCTCATGGACTTTAATATGGTGGTGTTAAACCCAGTTATCTTGCGTACGGCTTTGGTTGCTATGAAGGACGTCAAGAGAAGGCGCCTGGAAGAACCCATTCAGAACAGGTAAGCCTCCTCATGGGTGTGGCTGCATTTAGCCCTATCTACACCATGTACACTGCAGTTCGCCTACATGGCTTGTATCACTGTTTGTCAAAACAGGACAACAGTAGGCGATCCAATTACTACATTAGTGCCAGATTATCCCAACATTCTGACTGTAATCTCCAGACCAAGCTGTGATTATAAAGTTACTGAGCCAGCTTTGTTTCCTTATATTGGTAAATAAACCTACAAGTTTTCAGGTTTCATCCACCTGCCACTGTCCCTGGAAAAAACAATACAGTACCAGTACTTCATAGTAATAATACTAGTAGTTACTGGTAAGTTACTAACGAGTACTTACTGATACTAACTAGTTAGTTAACTAGTTAACTAAGTTACTAAGTTAACTAACTAGTTACTAGTACCAGTACTTCATAGTAATAATAATAATTGAACTGTCTCAAACATGCGGACATTTTCATGGTTGTCTGGGTGGACGAAATGTTCACTACACACACGTGCCTGTGCATTCTTCACGCGCTCAGCTGGCCGGCCACACTTTGCCAGCCACTGCCGCCGAAGAGCAACTTGTTTCTTCCCAGAGGGCCGTCTGTGAAAGTGTGACTTCCTGATGTTGTTGTTGTCGGACACTTTGCAGTGTTTAGCGATGCAATAGGGCATTATTGGAGCAGAAAGACGGAGACGATATAGCGCGTTTGTACACAACAAAGCATGAAAAACGGCGGAGTACGTGGAGGCGTGAGCACCAATGACGTCACAGACCCGATTTTGAACACATGACCGGTATGAATGGCTGCACCCGCGGAATATAAATCTTCTTCGGTTAATTGCTTCTAAACTCTGGAATGTGATTACTTTTCTTTGTCATAGTTCGTAAGTATGCTGTACTTGGTCGATTATTTCATCTGCGATAGTGAAAGGAATGGGCTTTTATAACCAAAGTATCACTTTAAGCACTATGCTGTACACACTAAAACAAACAAACAAACAAACAACAAAAAAAAACACACGCAACAACTACCATCTGAGTTTGGCTGATGTTACACTTAGTCTGTTTTCTAACAAACCAGTATAAGAATATATTCACTGATCGAGACTTTAAAACTCTTCTGTATGTTGCTCTGGATAAGAGCGTCTGCTAATGCTGTAAACAAATGCAAATAATGCCTGGTGGCGAAAGATCATGCTGTTGCTCTGGATGATAGTCAGGTGGAGATGATGATGATGATGATGATGATGATGTGCCCTGAGGATGCCCCGCCCCCCCGATTTTCTCCTAAATTTAGTCATGGCCTATTTTCCTATTTCCCCTCATCAGACAGTTCTTGTCTATCACATAACGGCTACCTGTTCTCGGTATGGTGCCAGCCAACCACTTTTTAAATATTCAAACAAAATTCAGTGTCCCTATAGTGAGCATTATAATCCTGGCATGTGGCTGCAATAATTCCCCTATCCACTGCACCGTTTATGCACGTGGACCCACAAAACAGCACCAAACACACACACACACACACACACACACACACACACACACACACACACACACACACACACTACTGCTCCAAGCTCTCTATCTTGCTATCTTGTCTCCAGCTCCTCTCTATCTACAAACACTCAGACAACACAGAACATAAATAGGGTCAACAATTAGACAAGCATGCACTCATACGATACCTGTTGGCTCTGACTCCTGTCCTGCAGAGGGCACTGCACCACCCCCTCATTGCCATACACCACCACCATTCAGTCTTTTACGGAGTACCCCTTTGTGGGAGAGAAAATCAGCTTCCACCATCTGCACTGCCTGCCTGTGAATGACCTCAAACCTAAAGGGCTGTAAAGCAGGACCAGCTTCAACATGCAGCAAGTAAATATCCAGAAACATAATATCAAGGTTTGCCTCTGTGACCTTGAAAAGTGGGTCAATGTCACTTACATCTACCATTACTAGTAGTGAGCCAGCAAAATAAGTTTAAAAGCCATAGTTTATGAGGTGGCAAGTAAATGTCATTCATCATTCATTTTCTGAACCGCTTAATCCTAATTATGGTCGAGGAAGACTGGCACTGACCTCAGCAGACTCTGGGCGAGGGCAGGGTACACCCTGGACAGCTCGCTAGGCCATTGCAGGGCAGAAACATGCTGACAGTAATGCAGCTACTCTTTACAAAAAACACCAACAGTTCTTTTAAATCCTTCTTACCACAGACAGCGAGAGTCACAATTTTCTCCATTTTTTAATCTATTGACTGGTTTTATTTATAAACACGTCTACCGACTGCGCCATTGGTGTCTTTCATAAAAAGTCTCGATGCTAATTTTATGACAAGAACAGATGATAGTTTTGTTGTTTGTTTTGTTTTGTTGTTCTCTGTTGTACGGAGTGTTTAGTCAACAGTGAACTTGAAACATGTTCAGAAAACCACACAGTAACCAACAAGTTTTTGCTCAGAGAAATTCATCATTTGTCCATTTCAGAGAAGGACTGCTTCACAGAATAGTTTCCAACCACAGGCTGATGCACAACTATTTTTATTTCATGTCTAAATGTTCCACTGTTGGTTTCAGATCATAGCCAGTGGTTTACCGAGGGACAAACAACCCAACAGTAACTAGTTTATTTTTTCACGAAGGCCGATTTTTAGAGCCCCACGCCACAGAACTCACAGTAGTCAGATGTGTGTCCTCTTCTTCAGACTTGCTCTTGGGTCTTTAAATGACCCAGTACTGAAGTTAAGGCCATGCCAGTCAACTCGTTGTTTCTTTTTTTCATGTCACAGACAAGGTCTGATTGATTACACTGTGTAGCCTGAATTTTGCTACTGGCAAATATTTTTTTTAGGAGCAGTGAGCTGCCGCACACATTGGAGGCACCCAGAGAGCAGTTGGGGGTTAGGTGCCTTGCTCAAGGGCACTTCAGTCATTTATGTGGAGGAAGGGAGTGTGCATCTCACTCAACCACCGCCACACTTGGGAAAGAAAACAGGAACCTTTCCCTCCAATGCTGCTTCTCTCGCCATTAGGCTACATTACACAAGTCACATCAATGCCACGGGATCAGATTGCTTTCCTCATCTCATGACTGAAAATTCCTGCAAACATGGCTGCTGACAAAAACACCCAACCACTGCAGAACCTCCCGTTTTGGGAGTGGTCACTAATCAAGTCTAATAAAGCATTAGCAATGGGGTTGGCAATGTCCATTTCTGCATGAGTTCAAATTATATGCCGGTTATTGCTATGCTGGAACATGTTTGGGCTTTTAAGTTCCAAATCAGAAATTACACGACATTTTAGAGAATATTTGACCTTCAAATTTTTAAACTTTGAGGGAAGCTCCATATAGGACTCATAGGCAGGTGTCCACATACTTTAGGCCATGTAGTGATATAAAAGAGTTTCATGGTGGGTTCTTGCTTCAGTTTGCTTTGTTTTTACCACACATAAATCACCGAGGCTGAATTGGGTCGCGCAACAGTCAGTGGTGTTCAGAATCGCACGCTTTACCAGATACAGCCGTTCCTGTTTGAGGCCCACAGCCCAGTTCTTCCGCATGTATAAGACGTGTGAAAATGTTCGAGGGGTTTTCTTGACTGTTAGTATTATGTTGTATCTAGAATTAGATAAAATTGAGTACATGGGAAAGAAACAGTCTGAAACCAGCAGAACAGAAAATATTTAGTTGTACAATGATTGTTTGCCTCATATACGTACATCGTACGTGTGTAATGTTACAAGTGCTGTTTGAAAATGTCTAAAGGTTCAGGGAGTTCAAAATCAGTTTTTTATTCAGGTTTAGTGCACAGAGTTTCAACCAGTTGCTGTAAGACTGGAAATGAAGGTAAGGTGGGATTTGTTTGAAAGTTGGTGGGAGTTTGGATATGTTTATGTGATTACAGATGTTTATAAGAGGGATTCAGATCTGTTTTCAGGAAAATTATTTTTTCACAAAAGTTTAAAATTTCGACAGTATTTACAAATCTTTTAAAAATGCAAATATTATAGGTTATTTGAAAAAAAAAAAAAAATATATATATATATATATATATAGTGCATCCATGAGGCAGGATGGGGGGGGGGGGGGCACTAATCAGTGTCTCTCCCCCTTATGCCGGTCCCAAGCTTGGAGAAATGCAGAGGGTTGTGTCAGGAAGGGCATCCAACGTAAAACCAATGAAAACTTTATCATGCAAATTACACATATTACCTCAGTCGAGGCCCGGGTTAACAACGACCGCCATCAGTGCTGTCAACCAACAGGGTGCTGGTGGAAATTGGACTACTGTTGGTCGAAGACGTCAAAGAAGGAGAGGCGGGAGGCGTGTCCATAGGCAGAGAGAGAAGAGGAAAAGCATGAGTCTAGGACTGAGAGTAGGGACTTTGAATGCTGGAACTACGCAAGGAAAAGATAGAGAGCTGGCTGACATGATGCAGAGGAGGAAGGTGGACATACTGTGTGTTCAGGAGACCAGGTGGAAAGGTAGCAAAGCTAGAAGCTTCGGAGCAGGGTTTAAGCTGTTTTTTCATGGTGTGGATGGGAAGAGAAATGGAGTAGGATTCATCTTGAAGGAGGGATTTGGCAGGAATGTTCTAGAAGTGAAAAGAGTGTCAGACAGAGTGGTGAGTCTCAAGTTAGAAATTGAAGGTGTGATGTTCAATGTTGTTCGTGCTTATGCCCCACAGGCAGGATATGAGCTAGAAGAGAAGGAGAGATTCTGGAGTGAGTTAGATGAAGTGATGCAGAGTACCCCCAGAGGTGAAAGAGTGGTCATTGGTGCAGACTTCAATGGACATGTTGGTGCAGGCAACAGAGGGGACGAGGAAGTGATGGGCAGCTTTGGTATCCAGGACAGGAACACAGAAGGACAGATGTTGAAAGATTTTGCAAAAAGGATGGAAATGGCTGTGGTGAATACTTTCTTTCAGAAGAGACAGGAGCATAGGGTGACTTATAAAAGTGGAGGTAAGAGCACACAGGTAGACTCCATCTTGTGTAGGCGATGCAATTTGAAGGAAGTCAGTGACTGCAAAGTAGTAGCGGGTGAGAGTGTTGCCAAACAGCATAGGATGGTGGTGTGCAGGATGACGCTGATGGTGAGGAAGGTGAAGAAGGCAAAGGCAGAGCAGAAGACAAAGTGGTGGAAGCTGAAAAAGGAAGTGTCGTGTTGTCTTCAAGGAGGAGTTGAAACAAGGTTTGGGTGGTCAGGAAGTGCTTCCAGATGACTGGAGAACCACAGCAAATGTGATCAGGGACACAGGTAGGAGAGTACTTTGTGTGTCCTCTGGAAGGAAAGTAGATCAGGAGACTTGGTGGTGGAATGAAGACGTGCAGGAGTGTGTACAACAGAAGAGGTTAGCCAAGAAGAAGTGGGACACAGAGAGGACCGAAGAGAGTAAACAGGAGTACAGGGAGACACAGCGTAAGGCAAAGGTAGCGGTGTCAAAGGCCAAACAGAGGGCGTATGATGACTTGTATGATTGGTTGGACAGTAAGGAGGGAGAAAATGATTTATACAGGTTGGCACAGCAGAGAGATAGAGATGGGAAGGACGTGCAGCAAGTTAGAGTGAGAAACGACAGAGAGGGAAATGTATTGACAGAAGTGTGCTGGGAAGATGGAAAGAGTACTTTGAACAGCTAATGAATGAGGAAAATGAGAGAGAAAAGAGGGTAGAAGAGGTGACCGTTGAGGAGCAGGAAGTAGCAAAGATTATTAAGGGAGAAGTGAGGAAAGCACTGAAGAGAATGAAGAATGGAAAGGCAGTTGGTCCTGATGATATACTTGTGGAAGTATGGAAGTGTTTAGGAGAGGTAGCAGTAGATTCTCTGACAAGAACATTCAACAAGGTCTTAGAGAGTGAGCAGATGCCAGAGGAAATGAGGGGAAGTGTGCTGGTGCCCATTTTTAAGAACAAGGGAGATGTGCAGAGTTGTGACAACTACAGAGAGATAACGTTGATGAGCCGTATGATGAAGTTATGGGAAAGAATAGTGGAAGCTAGACTAAGGGCAGAGGTCAGCATTTGTGAACAACAGTTTGGTTTCATGCCAAGAAAGAGCACCACAGATGCAGTGTTTGCTTTGAGGATGTTAATGGAGAAGTACAGAGAAGGTCAGAGGGAGCTGCATTGTGCCTTTGTGGATCTGGAGAAAGCATATGACAGGGTGCCAGGAGAAAAACTGTGGTATTGCATGAGGAAGTCTGGAGTGGCAGAGAAGTATGTAAGAGTGGTTCAGGACATGTATGAGAGATGTAAGACAGTGGTGAGGTGTACTGTTGGTGTGATCGATGAATTCAAGGTGGATGTGGGACTGCATCAACGATCAGCTCTGAGCCCCTTCTTGTTTGCAATTGTGATGGACAAGCTGACAGATGAGGTAAGGCAAAAATCTCCATGGACTGTGATGTTTGCAGATGACATTGTGATCTGCAGTGAGAGCAGAGAACAAGTGGAGGAAAATCTAGAGAGGTGGCGGTATGCACTGGAGACGAGGGAAATGAAGGTTAGCCTCAGAAAATCAGAATACATGTGTGAATGAGAAGGACCCAAGAGGAATGGTGATGTTACAGGGAACAGAGATAACAAAGGTGGAGGATTTTAAGTACTTCGGCTCAACAATCCAGAGCAATGGAGAGTGTGGAAAAGAGGTGAAGAAGCGTGTGCAGGCAGGTTGGAGTGGTTGGGGAAAAGAGGTCAGCAATGTTGTATGGTTTAGAAACAGTGGCTCTGGGGAAAAGACAGGAGGCAGAGCTGGAGGTAGCAGAGATGAAAATATTGAGGTTCTCTCTGGGAGTAACGAGGATGAATAGGATCAGAAATGAGTCCATCAGGGGGACAGCCCATGTAAGATGTTTTGAAGACAAAGTCAGATTGAAATGGTTTGGACATGTACAGAAGAAGGATAGTGAGTCTCTTGGCAGTAGGATGCTGAGGTTGGAACTAACAGGCAGAAGGCCTAGAGCAAGACCAAAGAAGAAATTTATGGATGTGGTGAAGGAGGACATGAAGGTCGTTGGAGTAAGAGAAGAAGATGCAGAGGACAGGGTGAGATGGAGTCGGATGATTTGCTGTGGTGACCCCTGAAGGGAACAGCCGAAAGAAAAAGACGAAGAAGAAGAAGATCTATCTATCTATCTATCTATCTATCTATCTATCTATCTATCTATCTATCTATCTATCTATCTATCTATCTATATATATATATATATATATATATATATATATATATATATATCTATATATATATCTATATATATATATATATATATATATATATATATATATTTATATATATATATATATATATATATGAACAACAATCTGGAGAAAGCATATGACAGGGTGCCGAGAGAAGAACTGTGGTATTGTATGAGGAAGTCTGGAGTGACAGAGAAGTATGTTAGAGTGGTGCAGGACATGTATGAGAGATGTAAGACAGTGGTGAGGTGTGCTGTCGGTGTGACAGAAGAGTTCAAGGTGGAGGTGGGACTGCATCAAGGGTCAGCTCTCAGCCCCTTCTTGTTTGCTATGGTGATGGACAGGCTAACAGACGAGGTTAGACAAGAATCTCCATGGACTATGATGTTTGCAGATGACATCGTGATCTGTAGTGAGAGCAGAGAACAAGTGGAGGAAAATCTAGAGAGGTGGAGGTATGCCCTGGAAAGGAGGGGATTGAAGGTTAGTCTTAGTAAGACAGAATACATGTGTGTGAACGACAAGGACCCAAGAGGAACTTTGAGGTTACAGGGGGCAGAGATAAAGAAGGTGGAGGATTTTAAGTACTTAGGCTCAGCAATGGAGAGTGTGGAAAAGAGGTGAAGAAGTGCATGCAGGCAGGTTGGAATGGATGGAGAAAAGTGTCCGATGTGATGTGTGATAGGAGAGTATCGGCAAGAATGAAGGGAAAAGTGTACAAGACGGTGATGAGGCCAGCAATGTTGTATGGTTTAGAGACAGTGGCCCTGGGGAAAAGACAGGAGTCAGAGTTGGAGGTAGCAGAGATGAAAATGTTGAGGTTCTCTTTGGGAGTAACGAGGATGGATTGGATCAGAAATGAGTACATCAGAGGGACAGCACACGTTAGATGTTTTGGAGACAAAGTCAGAGAGGCTAGATTGAGATGGTTTGGACATGTACAGAGGAGGGATAGTGAGTATATTGGTCATAGGATGCTGAGGTTGGAACTACCAGACAAAAGGCCCAGAGGAAGACCAAAGAGAAGATTTATGGATGCGGTGAAGGCGGACATGAAGGTCGTTGGCGTAAGAGTAGAAGATGCAGAGGATAGGGTGAGATGGAGGCAGATGATTCGCTGTGGCGACTCCTGAAGGGAACAGCCGAAAGGGAAAGAATATATATATATATATATATATATATATATATATATATATATATATATATATATATATATATATAATATCTAATCTAAATTATATTCATTCATATTTGTAAATATTATTATGGGTGTTTTATTATTTTGGTGCTTTAAAATAACTGCAGAGGATTTAAACATCTCTTCTTATGGACAACCTCAATAACAGGAAGTAGTGTCCCTGTGATAAATCCGACAGCGGTCCGTACAGTCTCATCCCATTCATCGAAAACACCTGACTCTAATTTCACCTTTATCTCTCGACCTATCTCGTGCTATCACGACTATCACGAGTCGTCGGACGGCCATTGGCGACCTGCCATGAAGGATAACACTCTGGTTATCATCTTCATGGGGGTTTTCTTGGCAGGATGAGTGCAGTGGTTTGCCATCGCCTTCTGCACGATGCGAGCTATGGGCAATTTAGAACGGCCAATTAACCTACTGTGCATGTCTTTGGATTGTGGGAGGAAACCTGAGCACCCGGAGGAAACCCACCCGAGCACGGGGAGAACATGCAAATTCCACACAGAAACGCCCAGGCCGGGAATCTGACCCAGGCCTTCTTGCTGTGAGGCGGACCTGCTAACCACTACGCCACCGTGCCACCCTGTGAGAAAATAAAAAAGTAAAATATTTTATCTTTTTTATTTTAACCGGGTTCTCTTTCTCTGCTTTCAGGACTTTTATGAGAATCTGATGATGTTTTATGTCGTATTTATGCAGAAATGTATAAAATTCTAAAGGAATCACAACCTTTCATGCACCACTGTATGCCACACCCCCTTCCAACATATCAATCACCATGTGGTCTCCCTGACAGACAGTTTCCTCTTTCTCTGTGTTGCCGGATACACAGCACCAATGGCTCACGTTATGCTTATGCCTCTGTTTTTCTTCATGGTTGGTGAGTGTTTATAACTTTATTAATTGTTTTAATTAATGAACAAACCTCCAAGATCTATTTTTATCTGAATAAATCACTCAGATGCTGGAACAACAAAACAGCATTTATAAATCAGCAGTAAAATGATAAACCAATTAAAGCTGTGTGATGGCCATGAATATATTTTTAAAAGGTTCATGTCCTGGGCAGCGTTGTGGTCCATCTCACAGCAAAAAGGTCCTGAGTATATTTCACGGGCTCAGGCATTTCTGTGTGGAGTTGACATGTTCTCTCCGTGCTTGTGTGAGTTTTCTCTGGGTTCTCCGGTTTCCTCCCACAGTATAAAGACATGTACATTATGCTAATTGGCCAGGTGTAAGGTTGAAGGTGTAAGGTTCCCGAAATAGGGTGAAATAGTGCAACTTTTTTGGTTGGTTTTGGTTTCGGCTGGCCCAAAAAATGTGCGCCATCATTGAAAAACTTCAATATAGCTTATCATTGAAGATCCGTAACCCTGCGCTGGCTGTGCGTTGTATGAACCTGCCCTTAAATTGTCAAGAATACAAATCCAAGTCTTTTCTTTATTAATGACTTTTATATTCTTTTTATTTCCCTCTGCATATTTTAAATCTCCATGATTGTCTTGAGTGTGAAGGTCCGTTTAAATTAGTTGTGTATTCCAACAAGAGCTGCACAGCTTTGGTTTATGGGACAGCTATTTCAGCCTGCACTATTTGGATGTGTGTGTGTGTGTGTGTGTGTGTCTGTGTGTGTGTGTGTGTGTGTGTGTGTCTGTGTGTGTGTGTGTGTGTGTGAGACAGGGAGAGAGAGAGAGAGAGAGAGAACACTGCACCTAAAACCTTTGATCTCGTCTGTGATTTGTTCATTCCATTTCAGATCGGATCAAATTAGCTGTGAGAGGTTTTTACAAATTAAACCTGGGATTTATTATTTATTTTGGACGTATGTAACAGACCAGATCAGCGTTCCGACGCGTACTGATGAGGGAATTCGCTTGTACTCACAGCCATAATTGCTTACATGTGATCCAGGCTTAAGTGTGAATGGTTGTATGTGTGTTGCTGTAAGATGGTCTGGGGATAGTGTAGCCTGTCTCCGCCCGGTGTCGGCGCCAGCCCTCCTGCAACCTTAGTTTGGATTAAGCAGTTCAGCAAATGAGTGAATCACAATAATCATCTCCTTTATTTATACAAATTTATTTATTCACTTTATTCAGATAAATACAGTTGATCCAAGTACAGAAATGAAAATTATAATTAATACTTTATTACTATTACCTGTGGAACATGTGAAATCTAGGCTGAATGGAATTGAGTTCTGGAATATTTCTTTTTATTTTCATACCATTTTCCAAACTGCTTTATCTTAAGGTTACAGGAAGGTTGAAGCCTATCTCAACCAACTCTAGATGAAGGCAGCGTACATGCTGAACAGTATTTTATATAATGATATAAATGAGGCGTTATAAATGAGGTGTGTGTGTGTGTGTGTGTGTGTGTGTGTGTGTGTGTGTGTGTTGCAGGTTTACTCTCAGAGCCTCTGAGTTCTTTAACTCTGGAGGCAGAAGTTGGAGATAAAGTCACTATTTGGTGCCAACATGAAATGATAATTACAGGTCACATCTTCTGGTTTAAACACACGAGTGATTCAGTTCCACTTCTTGTTGGGTGTAAACGCTTCTTTCTGCCTCCATCAGAGGATTGTACATTCTTTACTGAGAGTGAGAGAATAGTGATGTCTGTTCAGGGCAGGGACACGTCTCTCACCATCACTGCAGTAAACGTCTCTGATACTGGACTCTATTACTGCAGCTACATGAAAGAGATCAAAACAGACTTCAGCAACTCAACCTTCTTACACGTGAAAGGTAAATGTTTATAAAATGAAGAATTTCAGTGAAGGTTCACTGAGATGAGTGAGATTAAAGTAATGTTTCCTTTTTTAGGTGAAAATGAAGAAAATACGAAACCGGACGAAGCAGATGGTTTGTCATTAACATGTTCTCTCAAAGTAAAACCGTTATGTTTAAAAAAAAACAGTCTACAGAATTGTTGATTTTTATCTTGATTTGTTTAGTAAAATCATAATTTTCTTATAAATTATTTTCCTTTATCGAGGTTCAGCTTGCTCTGATGTGTTCTTCGTAACGACGGTGGTGTTTGGTGTTGTGATTGTGATTCTTCTTGGTGTCATGATCTTCACCAGAGTGAAACATAGAAAAACACACAGAGGTAATACACGGCTGTCACAGGGCCAGGGGAACAAGAACGCTGCTTAAAAGAGTCACATATGTAACACTGAAATATTAATTTATTTCTTTCTTTAAAATATTTTAGGTGAAAACACCAGAATACAGAATAATGAGGTAAATATCCTGAGATTGATTAAAACCATTCTCGGTTTGAGTTGTGTTATTCCATGCTGTAGAATATGATGTGGCGGAGGTGAAGGTCACACAGCGCCATTTTCATCGTTCTCTTTAGTCGGGCTACAAACAATAATGATGGTGCTGGTTCTGACTACTTGGAGCCTTTGGACTGCAGATCAGTTTTCTGTGATGGTTCAGTGTAACTGATGTACAGTGTCGATGATGTGAATGTTCTCTATATATATTTTCTCACTGCAGAAGCCTGATTCGGTGAATTATTCTGTTCGACACTTCTCCAGGAAGGAAATTATTAAGACGGACCGACACAGAATTTCCTGTGAAATGGTGCATACACATGTTGTATATTTGGCTCTCAAATAATTATCGAGCAACTTTGCATGGTGCATTTCTTTTAATTGTTTATGCAAACTGTTAATACATCTGTTGATGATTTCTTAATCTTTTCCAGAATAAAGAATTTTGTTGTGTTGGGAATGACAGGAGTGTCCACATGGTGCGACTGCATTAGTACGCAGAGTATTTTTTATTTGTTTACTGTTTGACTTTTTTTGAATGCCCCTTCTTCAATCTCCACCTTGTGGTGGTGGAGGGATTTGCATGACCTAATGATCCTAGAAGCTATGTTGTCTGGAGGCATAATGCCCTGGTAGGGTCACCCAAGGCAAACAGGTCCTGGGTGAAGGTCCAGACGAAGTGCAGTTAAGAAGACCTCTTTGCAAAACAAAAAGAAATGGACACAGTTTCCCTTGCACGGACGTAGATCACCGGGGTCCCCTCCTGGAGCTAGGTCTGGGGGAAGGGCTCAAGATCGAGCACCTGATGGTCAGGCTTCTATTTATGGACCCTGGCCGGGCTCAGCCCGAAAAGGAGACATGGGTCCACCCTCCCATGGACCCACCACACCTGTGTGGTGCAATATGAGTTGGGTGGCAGTGAGTTCTGTCTGACAGATCCTTGGTTACTGACTCTGACTCTTGGAACATGGAATGTCACCTCTCTGGTGGGGAAGGGGCCTGAGCTAGTATGTGAGGTGGAGAAATACCAACCAGATATAGTCAGGCTCACCTCAAGGGATACCTTGGGCTCTGGAACCACACATCTTAAAAGAGGCTGGACCTTATTCCATTCTGGAGTTGCTCAATGGGTGAGGCGGCGAGCCAGTATGGCATCCTTGTTGCCCCTCATCTTGGTCCCCAAAGGTTGGGGTTCTCTGCAATTGACGAAAGAGTAGCTTCCCTCTGCCGTCGGTTGGGGGGGACAGGTCCTGACTGTTATTTGTGCTTATGCACCAAATAACAGTTCAGAGTACCCACCCTTCTTGGAGTTTTTAGGGTGTGTGTTGGAGAACGCTCCCTTGGGATACTCACTCGTTGTCTTGGGAGACTTCAACACCCATGTTGCCAACTATAGTGTGACCTGGAAGGGTGTGATCGGTAGGTACGGCCTCTCCAGCAATGACGCTGCATTCGTTGTTTAGAAACTACAGACCGAGTGTCTTCTTCTTCTTTTCCTTTCGGCTTTTCCCTTCAGGGGTCGCCACAGCAAACTATCCGCCTCCATCTCACCCTATCCTCTGTATCTTCTACTCTTACTCCAACTACCTTCATGTCCTCCTTCACCACATCCATAAATCTTCTCTTTGGTCTTCCTCGAGAGCTTCTGCCTGGTAGTTCCAACCTCAGCATCCTACTACCAATATACTCACTATCCCTTCTCTGTACATGTCCAAACCATCTCAATCTAGCCTCTCTGACTTTGTCTCCAAAACATCTAACATGTGCTGTCCCTCTGATGTGCTCATTCCTGATCCTATCCATCCTCATTACTCCCAAAAAGAACCTCAACATTTTCATCTCTGTTACCTCCAGCTCAGCCTCATATCTTTTCCCCAGAGCCACTGTTTCTAAACCAGACAACATCGCTGGCCTCATCACCGTCTTGTACACTTTTCCTGTCATTCTTGCCGATACCTTCCTATCGCATATCATACCAGATACTTTTCTCCAACTATGCCAACCTATGCACACGCTTCTTCACCTCTTTTCCACACTCTCCATTTCTCCAGATTATTGAGTCTAATTACTTAAAATCCTCCACCTTCTTTATCTCTGCTCCCGGTAACCTCATTGTTCCTCTTTGGTCCTTGTCGTTAACACACATGTATTCTGTTTTACTGAGGCTAACATTCATTCCTGTGCTTTCCAGGGCATACCTCCACCTCTCAAGATTTTCCTGCACTTGTTCTCTGCTCTCACTACAGATCACAATGTCATCTGCAAACATCATAGTCCATGGAGATTCTTGTCAAATCTTGTCTGTCAGCCTGTCCATCACCATAGAAAACAAGAAGGGGCTCACAGCTGACCCTTGATGCAGTTCCACCTCCACCTTGAACTCTTCTGTCACACCGACAGCACACCTCACCATTGTCTTACATACATATACATGTCCTGCACCACTCTAACATACTTCTGTGCCACTCCATACTTCCTCATGCAATACCACAGTTTCTCTCTCCGCACCCTGTCATATGCTTTCTCCAGATCCACAAAGGCACAATGCAGCTCCTTCTGACCTTCTCTCTACTTCTCTATTAACATCCTCAAGGCAAACACTGCATCTGTGGTGCTCTTTTTTGGCATGAAACCAAACTGTTGCTCACAAATGCTGACCTTCGCCCTTAGTCTAGCTTCCACTATTTTTTCCCATAACTTCATAGAATGGCTCAACAACTTTATCCCTCTATAGTTGCCATAACTCTGAATGTCTCTCTTGTTCTTAAAAATGGGCACAAGCACACTTCTCCTCCATTCCTCCGGCATGCTCTCACTCTCTAAGACCTTGTTGACTCTTCTTGTCCTCCATTGGTATATCATCAGGACCAACTGCCTTTCCACTCTTCATCCTCTTCAATGCCCTTCTCACTTCACCCTTACTAATCTTTGCGACGTCCTGGTTCTCGACAGTCACCTCTTCGACTCTTTTTTCTCTCTTATTTTCCTCATTCATCAGCTCTTCAAAGTACTCTTTCCATCTTCACAGCGCACTTCTGTCATCAGTCAAAACGTTTCCCACTCTGTCCTTAATCACTCTAATTTGCTGCACGTCCCTCCCATCTCTATTTCTCTGCTGTGCCAACCTGTATGAATCATTTTCTCCCTCTTTACTGTCCAACCTAGCATACAAGTCATCATACGCCCTCTGTTTGGCCTTTGATTCCACTACCTAAGCCTTACGCTGTGTCTCCCTGTACTGCTGTTTACTCTCTTCGATCCTCTCTATGTCCCATTTCTTCTTAGCTAACCTCTTCCTTTGTACACACTCCTGTACTTCCTCATTCCACCACCAAGTCTCCCTATCTACTGTCCTTCCGAGGACACACCAAGTACTCTCCTACCTGTCTCCCTGATCACATTTGCTGTAGTTGTCCAGTCATCCGGAAGCACTTCCTGACTACCAAAAACCTGTTTCAACCCCTACTTGAAGACAACATGACACTCTTCCTTTTTCAGCTTCCAGCTTATGCTGTTTGGCAATACTCTCACCCACTACTACTTTGCAGTCACTGACTTCCTTCAAATTACATCACCTACACAAGATGTAGTCTACCTGTGTGCTCCTACCTCCACTTTTATAATTTCCATCCTTTTTGCAAAATCGATCAACATCTGTCCTTCTGTGTTCTTGTCCTGGATACCAAACCTGCGCATCACTTCCTCGTCTCCTGTTTCCTGCACCAACATGCCCATTGAAGTCTGCACCAATGACCACTCTTTCACCTCTGGGAGTACTCTGCATCACTTCATCTAACTCACTCCAGAATCTCTCCTTCTCTTCTAGCTCACATCCTGCCTGTGGAGCATAAGCACTAACATCATTGAACTTCACACCTTCAATTTCTAACTTGAGACTCATCACTCTGTCTGACACTCTTTTCACTTCTAGAACATTCTTGACAAACCCCTCCTTCAAGATGACTCCTACTCCATGTATCTTCCCATCCACACCATGATGAAACACCTTAAACCCTGCTCCTAAGCTTCTATCCTTGCTACCTTTCCATCTGGTCTCCTGATGATATGCTCAATCCTCAATGTACCAAAAGAGACACTTGATCAGCTCGAAACAGAAAAACTGACAGCTTATGACAGAAGTCTTCTGCAAGATCTGTGTAACATTCTTACCCCATTTGAAGAGGTAACAGATCTGACTCAAGGACAGGATGTTGTCACTTCCAGCATTGTGGTACCATCAATTATTGGACTGAAAACAGAACTGGCTACTATGCAGTCTAGGTACAATTGCAAGCTTGTTGAAGTACTGCGAAAGTCTGTAGAAAAGTGCCTTACATTCTACGAAAGCCGTGAAGTTCTTTGTCTTACTGCAGTGCATGAGCCGCGTTTCAATCTACAGTGGTGCCCTGCACAAGAGCCGGGTATGAGTGCATCTCTTTCTAAGCAGTTATTCAGTGAGTTGCAGAACACATCCACACCACCTAGTGTTGAACACCTGTGTGAAGCACCTCCACGCAAAAGGGCAACAATATTTGGCTTCATGAACAATTACAATGAAGCCCAGACACCAGCTGCCTCAACTGATGAGGAGCTGGGGGAGTACCTGCGAACTCCATGTATTTCAGATGACAGCAGTCCTCTGTCGTATTGGAAGACAAACCAGCAGCAGTATCCTGGACTCTCAAAACTTGCACAACAGTATTTAAATATTCCTGCAACCTCTGGCCCGTTTCAGCGACTATTTAGTGTAGGTGGAAAAGTTTTCAGACCCGAGAGGTGCCAAATTTCAGACAGTTCTTTTGAAAATGTCATGTTCATTAAAATGAACAAAGATTTGTATTGTAACAATTTAGCTAATGCTGCAACACGACAGAACGAGCTGTAAAACAAGTTGTGCAGCAAAATCGACAATGTACATGAATTTATAAGAACACTTATATTTGTAAGGTGATACAAATACTGCACACAATGTTTATTACATCTTTAGAAGTTTTACATACATGTCTGTCTGTCTGTCTTCCTTTCGGCTTTTTCCCTTTTACTCGGGAGTCGCCACAGTGAATCATCTGATTCGCACGTTTGATTTGGCCGAGTTTTTTTTTTTTTTTACATCGGATGCCCTTCCTGTCACAACCCTTTTAGCAAGGGACAGAAACACGCTGACGACTTTGCAGCTACTCTTTACGAAAGTCAGCAATGGTTCTTTTACATGCCTCTCACCATAGACAGTGAGAGACATGGCCGGCCTTTGATAACCCAGTTAGCTGCACTGGGGGGGACAGTGACAACCTTGTGGAGAGTGGAACTCGAACCCCCAACCTTTTGATCAGCGATCCAGCGCCCTATACCACTAGACCACCACTGCCCCAAGTTTTACATACATGTATGTAATTAATTTAGTTCATATCATGCCATAATGAGTTCAACAAAGCTTTGTCTAGATTATAGCTTCAAATCCTGAATGAACATTACTGCAATGAGATTTACTTTGGTTATTAAAGCTTGTTTGAAGTATTATTGAATCTAAATCAAACAAGTCAAATTCAAGAGCTAATCAATATAAAAGGCTCTCCAGTTTGAAGACACTGTACATGTATGGTTTTGTAAATAAACAGTAATTTTGTTGTATTAAAAATGTATATATTGTTGTATTTAAATTAAAATTGGTAATTTGTCCCAACATAAAAAATGGTATGAGGCTATTATGAATGTATTCATGAATACTCCTAATGTACTTGTATTCATATTCAAATGAATTCAGGTTTTGTGTATTCGTATTCGCATTTGTATTCATGACATTACCAAGTATTCATATTCGTATTCGAATACATTTTTGCTGTATTCGCCCCATGTCTGATGGTATGTGCACCTGTGCTTTTCATGTGGTTATTGGACCTGTGGAGACCTTATCAGAGGCTCAGCGGGATGTGACCATAATGAGGTCTTTTACAAAATTGAGCGTGAAAAAGTGTGAACTAGGAATGTACGCACTTTATTTCAAAAACTGTTCACCCTATGTACGCATTTTGACATGATTTTACCTCCCAGGCCTGCACCAGATTCACAATCGATTCACATACATTCACAAATAAACTTGAACGTAGAAATATTTATAAAGTTTGAAGTTGAATACTTGGAGAATGTACCAGTTTCATGATCAGACCCATATTTTGTTATGTCTGATTGGTGTGGTGTATAGTAATTAATAAGGACCAGCCCTTTCCATGATATGCGAAAAACTGCGAAATAACTTCTGCCACTTCTTAAGGGCACCCACCCACCTATATATTATATACATTTTATATAAAAGTTAATTTTAAAGTGTCCTATGCATGTTAATGTCATACAGGCAACATGTATTAATATATAAATAAATTATACACCTTATAATGACAATAAATATATACAGTATAAGATAGAAGATACAGCTTTATGAATCTCACAATGGAGAAATTCACTTACAGGTTCTTGAAGTACCATCAGTAGGGGGTGCAAAATAGATGTCTGTCTGTCTTCCTTTCGGCTTTTTCCCTTTTAAAAAAGAAAAGAACAACTTTGTAGACTGGCCTATATTCAAGTGTATATGTATCTGAGGGCAGAGTAAATGGGTTGATATGGTTCACAGTCAGTGGGGTAGATGTGGTTGATTAAAGTGCACGGGGTTTTTATTGCACATAACCGGTATTTTCACAGACAGTTACAAAGTGGCGTTGTACAGTCTGACAGCGGTGGGAATGAACGACCTGCGGTAGCGCTCCTTCCTGCACTGAGGATGTCTCAGTCGTCCACTGAAGGAGCTGCTCAGCTTCTCTACAGTCTGGTGCAGTGGGTGAGAGCTGTTGACCAGGATGGATGTGAGCTTTGCTACCATCCTCCTCTCACTCACCTCCTCCACAGAGTCCAGTGGGCAGCCGAGGACAGCGCTGGCCCTCCTGACCAGCTTGTTCAGTCTCTTTCTGTCCCGCTCTGTGCTGCCCGGGGCCCAGAAGATGGCAGTGTAGAGGATTGCAGAGGCTACCACAGAGTCATAAAAAGTCCTGAGCAGAGGTCTGCTTATGCCGAAGGACCTGAGTCTCCTCAGAAGGTGGAGGCGACTCTGGCCCTTCTTGTACAGGGCGTTGGTGTTGTGGGACCAGTCCAGTTTATTGTTAAGGTGAACACCCAGGTACTTGAAACTGTCCACTGTCTCAATGTCCTGTCCCTGGATGTTCACTAGTAAGTGTGTGTGTGTGTGTGTGTGTGTGTGTGTGTGTTCAAGTGCTTCTCCTGAAGTCGACCACCATCTCCTTCGTCTTCCTAGTGTTCAAGCACAGGTGGTTGCGCTCACACCAGTCCACGAAGTCAACGATGACCGACCGGTACTCCAGCTCGTTCCCTTCTGACACACGGCCCACGATGGCGGAGTCGTCCGAGAACTTCTGGAGGTGGCAGCTGTTTGTGTTATATATGAAGTCCGAGGTATAGATGTTGAAAAGGAAGGGTGAGAGGACGGTGCCCTGCGGTGCCCCCGTGCTGCAGACTACCACCTTTGACTTACAGCTGCGCAGCCGCACGTACTGTGGACGGTTAGTAAGGTAGTCAATAATCCAGGCAGCAAGATGCCCGTCCACTCCCATGTCCTCCAGCTTCCCCCGCAGACGCGCTGGCCTGATGGTGTTGAAGGTGCTGGAGAAGTCAAAGAACATGACCCTCACAGCGCTGCCGGCGATCTCCAGGTGGGTGAGTGCCCGCTGCAGAAGGTAGATGACGGCGTCTTCTACTCCGATGTTGGGCCTGTAGGCAAACTGCAGCGGGTCTAGGGTGGGGCTCACCATAGAGCGGAGGTGTTCAAGGAGGAGCCTTTCCATGGTCTTAATGAGGTGGGAGGTCAGGGCGACAAGTCTGTAGTGGGCTGGTTCCTTCGCTTGAGCTGTTTTGGGAACCGGAACCACACAGGAGGTCTTCCATAGGACGGGAACCTTGTCCAGGCTGAGGCTCAGGTTGTACAGGTAGCATAGTACCTCACAGAGCTGGTCTGCGCAGGTCCTCAGCAGCCTGGGACTGATGCCATCAGGTCCTTCAGATTTCCTCTGACTTAGTCAGCTCAGCTGTCTCCTCACCTGGTCTGATGTGAGGGAGAGGGGGGGCTGGGGTGGGCTGCAGAGGGAGGGGGATGTGTCTGTCGGGCTGTAGCAGTCAAGTGAAGTTGGCCTGGGGAGGGGGGAGGTGTCTGCTGGTCTGGAGACGTGTGAAGAGGGTAGGGGAACGGGGAGGGGTGCAGAGGGGGAGGGGGGAGAATCAAACCTGTTGAAGTAACAGTTTAGTTCATCCGCCCAGCGCTGGTCACCATCAGCTGTCCCTCTGACACTCTGCCCAAATCCAGACATGGTCTTTAGTCCTCTCCAGACGTCCCGCACTTTGTTCTGAGCCAGCTTCTCCTCCATCTTCTTCCCATAGTCCTTCTTTGCCCTCCTGATCCTCCACTGGAGCTCACGCTGGACCTTCTTCTGCTCCTCTCTGTCCCCCGAGATGAAAGCCCTCTTTTTCTGGTTCAGGAGGACTTTAAGCTCAGGGGTGGTTGTTGGAGAAGCACCGTACCCTCCGTGTTGGCACAGTGCTGTCCACGCAGAAGTTCATGTAGTCGGTGATGCAGTGTGTGAGGCCGTCGATGTCATCACCAAAGGAGTCACAGAGCATGCTCCAGTCTGTGGTCTGGAAACAGTCCCTAAGCCTCTCGTTGGTCTCCTCGGTCCACACTTTCACAGACCTCTTCTGTGCAAGTTCCTTTCGCACCCTGGGTGTGTATTGGGGGAGCAGGTAGACCAGGTTGTGGTCTGAGCATCCCAGTGGGGGGAGGGGGGGAGCTGTAAGCGTCCTTCACATTTGCATACAGCAAGTCCAGTGTTTTATTGTCTCTTGTGGAGCACTTCACGTATTGCGTGAACGTCGGGAGAGAGGCGCGTGGTTAAAATCCCTGCTGATCAGAATCATGGCGCGGGGGTGACGAGTCTGTGTCTGACTGACAGCGCTGTGGAGACGCTCACACGCGGCCGCCGCATCAGCCGAGGGCGGAATGTACACGCAAAACACAATCACGTGTGAAAACTCCCTCGGTAGATAATAGGGCCACGCGCTTCCCGCGAGCAGCTCCAGGTCCCGCGTGCACAGCTGCTCCTTCACGTGCACGTTTGCCGGGTGGCACCATCGTTCATTCACATAGACCGCCACACCCCCTCCTTTCTTCTTACCGCTCTCCGTTACACTCCGATCTGCACGCGCGAGTGTAAATCCGTGAAGAGAAACCAGAGTCTGGTGTGAGTTCATTCAGCCACGTCTCTGAGAAACACATGAGGCTGCAGTCCCGGTACTGCCTCTGCTGCCGGGTCAGCGCCGCCAGCTCCTCGGTCTTGTTGGCGATCGCGCGGACATTTCCCATGATGACAGAGGGAACACATGTCCTCCGCGTCTTTTGTCCCCCTCTGCAGCCTCTCCTTTTCCTCCGTATTTCCACAGGAACAACGGGCTTTTCCGCGTGAAGCAGGGCGGGGGCGTGCAGGCCGAGGAGGGTCTCACGTGTGTAAGACCGACGTTGCTCAGAGCCGTCGGTGAATGAGTTTCCTGACGCCGATCCAAAAAGTGAAAATAAAAGTGCACAGAAAAACAAAAGCATCATGAAAGTATGTTTTCCAGATGCAGGATTGAAGAAAGAAAAAGAAAATTTGAAAAAAGATAAAGAAACACGCCTATATACAATAGAAAAGAGAAAAAAAAGAAAAATAAACTGAAGAGCTCCTGTAACTGGCTGCAGGTCACCCGGGGCCATCTTGGGGGAAAAAAAAAAAAAAAAAAAAAAAAAAGTGAGGTGGTTCGGGCATCTGGTTAGAATGCCTCCTGATCGCCTCCCTGGTGGTGGTGTTTTGGGCATGTCCGACCAGGAAGAGACCCTGGGATAGGCCCAGAACACACCGGAGGAATGGCATCTCTCGGCTGGTCTAGGAACACCTCTGTTTCAGCCATCAGCTACCTCTCTCTCTCTCTCTCTCTGTCTCTCTCTCCTCTCTTTTCTTTCAAGCCTTCACTTGTGTTTCCATTGTGTTCCCTGCTCCATGGAATGGAGAATAACTCACAAAATTCCTCTTCTCTGAACATGTGTGTTGGTTCTGTGTTCCCCATTGAATTTTGTCACTAAGAAAGGGGTGAGGCAGTTCCTGGGTTGGTTGCCCCTGACTGACCAAACTAAAGGCAGAGTCTGATCTGATATACTTAACAGAGCTGTGTGAACAATTTTTAGACAGATTTAAGCTGTTTTGCGTTGGGTTCACTGTTGCATGCCTCACATTTTGCATTGCTGCTAGTATGACCATGTCCATAATCTCTTTCTTTAGACTCATGGGCATCCTTTTATCCTTTAGGTAGTAGCTGTACTGGCCGAATCTTTTCCATCCTGATGTTATTTTTTCATCGATCTCCTTGGCCATCTCATTTTCTAGTGTTAACAGCCTTCCTAAATACTTATACTGGTCCACCTCTTCTAGATGTTTTCTGTCAATGGATATCCCTTGTCTATGTATTCTTCTTGCCACTTCATTGCACATGAGCTTGGTTTTCTTCTTGTTCTTCATGGCAACTTTTTTTCCTTCTCTGTTCAGATTGTTTATCAGATTCTCCAGCTCTTCCTCTGTCTTTGCGAGCAAGATGATGTCATCCACAAATTGCACATTGTCAAGTCTCTCTCCACTGATGTTGATTCCGATTTCAATGTCTATTCTCTTAAAGATCTCCTCGACTGCTGATGTAAACATAACTGGTGACAATGTGGCGCCTTGTCGGACCCCTTTCATAATGTTGATTTTTCTGCTTAACTTTTATGTTCTGATCTGTGCTGTGCCTCCCTTGTAGGTTTCTTTCAGGATGTTGATATATTTCTCTTGAATACTGTGTCTTCTTAAAGCTTCAAACACTGCCTGATGTTGTATAGAATCAAATGTTTGCTCGTAATCTACAAAGGCCATATATAGTTGTATTCTGTAAGATGGTTTGCAGATGGTCTATGGTGGAGTGACATTTGCGGTAGGCGGCCTGGTCTGGTGGCTGATGTTCATCTAGCGCGTGGTGTTAAGTCTATTTTTCAGGATCTTCATGAAAAGCTTGTATATTTAAGGCAGCAAGCTGATTGGTCTATAGTTTGCAAGGTCTTTCTTGTCTCCCTTCTTGAAGATCAGGGTGATGATGGCATTTTTCCACTTCTTGGCGTTCACTGCCTGTAAAAATGAGTTTACACTGTATTTCACGACCCCCTGCCACTGGCAAATATCTATAATGTTCATCAGTAATATTGTTCCACCGTGCTTTAAAAACAGGAAAATATTTTGCTGTTCTCTTGGTAAATGTCCAACAACCAGTGAACCATTAGAAACTGCTACAGCAAAACTATCGGATGCTCTGAATGGAGTGATGACCCAGATATGGACCAATCAGAAAGTGATGACGAGTATTTTTCACCCGATTCTCCTGCTCACTAACTTCATAAATTTAAAGACATTCCTGGCCATATGCTTTTGTTTATGTTCATGTTGATTGGTTCAACGTGCCATGTGCTAAAGTTGACCTTCATGTTGATTGGCTCGATTTTACTTCTGGGAAAATGTCCAAAGGAACTGCACCTGGAGGGAAACTAAGTTTTTTTATTATTATTATTATTATTATTATTATTATGCTGTTTTCTATTTATTTTCCGCTTTAATGTGAGTAGTTTGGTTGAAACACCATAAAATGAATAACACAGATACCAGTGGGGCAGTGGTGGTGGTCTAGTGGTATAAGGTGCTGGATCGCTGATCCAAAGGTTGGGGGTTCGAGTCCCACTCTCCACAAGGTTGTCACTGTCCCCCCCAGTGCAGCTAACTGGGTTATCAAAGGCCGGCCATGTCTCTCACTGTCTATGGTGTGAGGCATGTAAAAGAACCATTGCTGACTTTCGACAAGAGTAGGCTGCAAAGCCGTCAGCGTGTTTCCGCCCTGCGATGGCCTGGCGAGCTGTCCAGGGTGTACTCTGCCCTCGCCTTGAGTTGGCTGGGATGGGCACCAGCCTCCCCGTGACCCTAGTTAGGATGAAGCGGTTACAGAAAATGAACTGAACAGATACCAGTAAAACTCTTTTATTATTCTGTTATTCATTTTTTGAATATTGCAGTGGTTGTGCATCAGATCCGATAATGACGTTTGCATTCTGCAGCTCATCGATGCATGCAAAGGTAGCTCTGCATTTCTAGCCTGGAAGTGCAGAGTCTTGAACAGTGGGGGCATTGGAAGTCCTTTCCAGTGATCACTGATAATGCAGTTTTGTGTTGCTTTTCTCTGGCAGCAGTGAGCTTTTGGCATCGTACTTTTTCGAAGTAGGCAGCAGCTTTGTGGATTGAGGCTCTCCATTCTGGTCTGTGCATAGCATGCTCTTCCAGTTCTTTCAGCTCGACATGACACCACTGGATGTTTGCTTTCACAGCGTCTTTGTATCTCAGCTTTGGGCAGCTTTGGTTTCTTTTGCCGAGCTGGAGCTCACCATACATCAGGCGTCTTGGCATCCTGAACTTTTCCATTCAAATGACATGCCCCACCCATCAAAGTTGGGCCTTGATGAGCATGGACACAATGGTGGTGAAGTTGGCATGTTCTAGGACCTCCAAGTTGGTGATGTGGTCCTGCTAGTTGATTTTGAGGGTGGAATGAAGAGCTCGCATGTGAAAGTGCTAGAGCGTTTTGACATTTCTGCAATACAGTGTCCATGTTTCACAACTGTGGGGGGGGGGTTCAGTTTTGTTGATATCTGGATACTGTGTGGGTTCAGCAATCGGGTGAGTCTGCCCAGTGCCTGGCTAGCCTTGCTGATCCTAGAAACAATTTCTTTGTCTAGGGAGCCATCACAGGAAATGGTGTTTTCCAGGTACTTGAAATGTTCGACATTGGCAAGTGATGTGTTGTCGATGACAATGCTGGGTGTGGGAGGATGGGTGTTTGGTTCAGGTTGGTGAAGCACCTCCATCTTACCGAGACTGACGGTCAGGCCGAAAAGTTTGGAAGCCTCAATGAAGCGGTCCAGCATCATCTGCAGGTCAAATTCTGTTTGGACCACAAAGGCACAATCATCAGCAAGGAGGACTTCTTGAAGAAGGGTTTGCAGGCTCTATGTCTTGGCAATGAGACAACGCAGGTCGAATAAGGAGCCATCCAAATACTAGCAAATATAGAGAGTAGTTTGGTGAGGGCCTGGAGAGAAATTATCGGTTGGCCTCAAAAAGGTTCTGGACCACCATCTGATGCATCAGTAGGGGGGAAGCAGTTCTCCACAGACACTGTCTACAGTGGAGGTGGGGAGCTGCTCACCTTGACTGGGGATGTTGTCGGGAGATGGAGAGAATACTTTGAGGACCTCCTCAGTCCCACCAACTCACCCTCTGTGGAGGAGGAAGACCCTGGGGGTTTGGACGGGGGTCTGCCCATCACTGGAGTGGAGGTTACCGAGGTAGTCAAAAAGCTCCTTGGTGGTTGGGCTCTGGGGTTGGATTAGATCTGCCCTGAATATCCCAGGGCTCTGGATGCTGTAAGACTGTCTTGGTTGACATGTCTCTGCAACATTGCATGGTCATCGGGGGGCTGTACCCCTGAATTGGCAAACCGGAGTGGTAGTCCCCCCTTTTTAGAAAGAGGGGCCAGAGGGCGTGTTCCAATTATCGGGGAATCACACTCCTCAGCCTACCTGGGGAAGTCTATGCAAGAGTACTGGAGAGGAGGATCCAACTGATATTCAAACCTCGGATTCAGGAAGAACAATGTGGTTTTCATCCTGGCCAGAGCCCTCTTGACCAACTGTATATGCTCCACAGGATCTTGGAGGGGGCATGGGAGTTTGCCCAATCTGTCCACATGTGTATTTTGTATTTGGAGAAGGCTTTCAACCGTGTCCCTCGAACTATCTTGTGGCTACAGGAGTACGGCGTTCCTCACATATTGCTATGGGTCATTCGATCGCTGTACAGTAGGCCCTTGACATTCGCGGGGGTACGGTTCCGGGCCTTCAGGGAATCGAGATAATCCGCGAGTTCTGTACTCGGAAGTAAAACCCCATGTATGACGTCACATGCGTGAATGAGCAGCCGGCAGTAAAATACTATGTATCTATTATGCGTTAAATATGCTTCTTAAACACATTCTATAGACAGTCTTACTCATAATACAGTATTAATGTAGTAAAATGTAGTCATGATTCAGAAAAACTTTTTAATTTTGTACTGTGATATTTAGTAATAAAATATATAAACATTATACAGCAATACTTTATATACATACACATACATACAGTTAGTGGTTAAAAATTCTTTGCTTATCAGACACCCACTAGAAGGAAGCATTTACATTATATTTAATTCTACTGCACTCTAAATAATCAACATAAAAAAACATGAAGTGATCTTCTTTTCCTTTCGGCTTTTTACCTTTTTCAGGGGTCACCACAGCGATGAAGTGTAATAAAATGGTTTGATAATTTGGATAATCATACAGTTACAGCACTGTGTATTTTCACATCAGTGCTTAAAGGGATACTTTGGTGATAAAGCCCACTCTTTTCACTATCTCAGATGAAATAATCGACCAAGTACAGCATACTTACGAACTATGACAATGAAAAGTAATCACATACCAGAGTTTAGAAGCAATTAAACGAAGAAAATTTATATTCCGCGGGTGCAGCCATTTATACCCGGTCACGTGTTAAAAATTCGGTTTGTGACGTCATTGGCGCTCATGCCTCCTTGGACTCCGCCGTTTTGCATGTTTTGTTGTGTACAAATGCGCTCTATTGTCTCTTTCTGCTCCAATAATGCCCTATTGCATTGCTAAACACTGCAAAGTGTCCGACAAAATCAACATCAGGAAGTCACACCTTCACAGACGGCCCTCTGAGAAGAAACAAGTTGTTCTTCGGCGGCAGTGGCTGGCAAAGTGTGGCCGGCCATTCTTCATGTTAGATGCACTTTTATTTACTATGGCTTTAAATGAAGCCTCCCTTTAAAAATGCTTCTCAGACGCCCACTAGAGGGAACCCTTGCACTGTTTATTGGACTGTTGAGGACATGAAAAACATGAAGTGTACAGTAATTAACAAACTGGATGCTAAAAGGAGAAACTTGTGTCATGGTCTGTGCTGGCTGGAGACACTAACTTTCCCTTAATTCATTGCAGGTACGGGCGAGGGGCGTGGCAGTCGCCGGTAGAGGAGTTTCTGAGCGGAGCGCACCTGGTCCTAATCAGCAATCAGTGGCAGCCAACTAGAAATGGGAGCGGCATGCGTCCCTCCGCTGTCAGAAGATTGATTTTCGTGACTCTGTCCCTCGATGTTCTCTCTGATCCCTGGCCCGTGCTTCATGCACGACCAGTTCCCTCCTTTCTGCGTTTTCTAGTGATTTCCAGGACTGAATGTTTAATAAATCGTTGAACCTTCCTTCGGTCTCCTGCACTCTCACCACGACAATTTGATTACTGTAAACATACTGTACTGTACTACAGAACATAAAATCTCACACATAAACATCCTAAACATTAATTTATGTACAGAACTGTACTGGAATAATAACTTAAAACATTTTAATACTGTACAGTACTGTAGAACTTTACAACAGTTCAGATTAATCATCTTCAAGCACTTCAAAAGAAACTTGTTTCTTCAGGAGAAAGTGTTATTACTTCGAAAGAGACAGGAGGTGGTGTATTTTCTTCGAGTGTGGGTTGTGTAGAGTTTTCTTGGCCTTTGTTAGGAATATGCTTATTGGCAGCCTGCTTTGTTGTTTTTTCATAGTGCTGAAAAGGGTTTGCAGACTTATGAATAAGTCCAG
Organism: Plotosus lineatus; assembly: GCA_024760905.1. Classification (NCBI taxonomy): domain Eukaryota; kingdom Metazoa; phylum Chordata; class Actinopteri; order Siluriformes; family Plotosidae; genus Plotosus; species Plotosus lineatus. Next base: position 11,843,209 of record CM045734.1, on the reverse strand, counting down.
GTTTCATCATCCAGCCAGCAGCATTACCACATAACCACATAACAAGTGTTACTCTGTCCTTCTGCACTTTGAAACCCGGGACTCTAATTTCGTCCTTCATGAGGAATGCAGCCATGAGGTGTGTGTGTGTGTGTGTGTGTGTGGGGGGGGGGGGGGCACTAACCAGTGTCTCTCCCCCTCATGCCGGTCCTAAGCCCGGAGAAATGCAGAGGGTTGTGTCAGGAAGGGTATCTGACGTAAAACCAATGCCAAACTTTTATGATGCAAATCAGAAGTATTACCCCCATATCGGATCGGTCGAGGCCTGGGTTAACAACGACCGCCATCAGTGCTGTCAATCAACAGGGTGCTGATGGAAATTGGACTACTGTTGGTCGAAGACGTCAAAGAAGGAGAGGTGGGAGGCGTGTCCGTAGGCAGAAAGAGAAGAGGAAAGGCATGAGTCTAGGACTTAGAGTGGGGACTTTGAATGTTGGAACTATGCAAAGAAAAGGTAGAGATCTGGCTGACATGATGCAGAGGAGGAAGGTGGACATACTGTGTGTTCAGGAGACCAGGTGGAAAGGTAGCAAAGCTAAAAGTTTAGGAGCAGGGTTTAAGCTATTTTATCATGGTGTGGATGGGAAGAGAAATGGAGTAGAAGTCATCTTGAAGGAGGGGTTTGTCAGGAATGTTCTAAAAGTGAAAAGAGTGTCAGACAGAGTGATGAGTCTCAAGTTAGAAATTGAAGGTGTAATGCTCACTGTTGTGAGTGCTTATGCCCCACAGGCAGGATGTGAGCTAGAAGAGAAGGAGAGATTCTGGAGTGACTGAGATGAAGTGATGCAGAGTACCCCCAGAGGTGAAAGAGTGGTCATTGGTGCAGACTTCAATGGACATGTTGGTGCAGGCAACAGAGGGGATGAGGAAGTGATGGGCAGGTTTGTTATCCAGGACAGTAACGCAGAAGGACAGATGTTGATAGATTTTGCAAAAAGGATGGAAATGGCTGTGGTGAATACTTTCTTCCAGAAGAAACAGGAGCATAGGGTGACTTATAAAAGTGGAGGTAGGAGCACACAGGTAGATTACATCTTGTGTAGGCGATGTAATTTGAAGGAAGTCAGTGACTGCAAAGTAGTAGTGGGTGAGAGTGTTGCCAAACAGCATAGGATGGTGGTGTGCAGGATGACGCTGATGGTGAGGAAAGTGAAGAAGGCAAAGGCAGAGCAGAAGACAAAGTGGTGGAAGTTGAAAAAGGAAGAGTGTCGTGTTGTCTTCAAAGAGGACTTGAAACAGGCTTTGGGTGGCCAGGAAGTGCTTCCAAATGACTGGACAACCACAGCAAATGTGATCAGGGACACAGGAAGGAGAGTACTTGGTGTGTCCTCTGGAAGGAAAGTAGATAAGGAGACTTGGGGGTGGAATGAGGAAGTGCAGGAGTGTGTACAAAGGAAGAGGTTAGCTAAGAAAAAGTGGGACATAGAGAGGACCGAAGAGAGTAAACAGGAGTACAGGGAGACACAGCGTAAGGCGAAAGTAGCAGTGGCTAAGGCCAAACAGAGGGCGTATGAATGAGGAAAATGAGATAGAAAAAAGAGTAGAAGAGGTGACCATTGAGGAGCAGGATGTAGCAAAGATCAGTAAGGGTGAAGTGAGAAGGGCATTGAAGAGGATGAAGAATGGAAAGGCAGTTGGTCCTGATGACATACCTGTGGAGGTATGGAAGTGTCTAGGAGAGGTAGCAGTAGATTTTCTGACAAGAACATTCAACAAGGTCCTAGAGAGTGAGCAGATGCCGGAGGAGTGGAGGGGAAGTGTGCTGGTGCCCATTTTTAAGAACAAGGGAGATGTGCAGAGTTGCGGCAACTACAGAGGGATAAAGTTGATGAGCCATACGATGAAGTTATGGGAAAGAATAGTGGAAGCTAGATTAAGGGCAGAGGTCAGCATTTGTGAACAACAGTTTGGTTTCATGCCAAGAAAGAGCACCACAGATGCAATGTTTGCTTTGAGGATGTTAATAGAGAAGTACAGAGAAGGTCAGAGGGAGCTACATTGTGCCTTTGTTGATCTGGAAAAAGCATATGACAGGGTTTCGAGAGAAGAACTGTGGTATTGCATGAGGAAGTCTGGAGTGGCAGAGAAGTATGTTAGAGTGGTGCAGGACATGTATGAGAGATGTAAGACAGTGGTGAAGTGTGCTGTCGGTGTGACAGAAGAGTTCAAGGTGGAGGTGGGACTGCATCAAGGGTCAGCTCTGAGCCCCTTCTTGTTTGCTATGGTGATGGACAGGCTGACAGACGAGGTTAGACAAGAATCTCCATGGACTATGATGTTTGCAGATGACATCGTGATCTGTAGTGAGAGCAGAGAACAAGTGCAGGAAAATCTAGAGAGGTGGAGGTATGCCCTGGAAAGGAGAGGAATGAAGGTTTGCCTCAGAAAATCAGAATATATGTGTGTGAATGAGAAGGACCCAGGAGGAACGGTGATGTTACAGGGAGCAGAGATAACGAAGGTGGAGGATTTTAAGTACTTAGGCTCAACAATCCAGAGCAATGGAGAGTGTGGAAAAGAGGTGAAGAAGCGTGTGCAGGCAAGCTGGAATGGTTGGAGAAAAGTGTCCGGTGTGATGTGCGATAGGAGAGTGTCAGCAAGAATGAAGGGAAAAGTGTACAAGACGGTGGTGAGGCCAGCGATGCTGCATGGCTTAGAAACAGTGGCGCTGAGGAAAAGGCAGGAGGCAGAGCTGGAGGTCCCAGAGATGAAAATGTTGAGGTTCTCTCTGGGAGTAACGAGGATGGATAGGATCAGAAATGAGTATATCAGAGGGACAGCCCATGTAAGATGTTTTGGAGACAAAGTCAGAGAGGCTAGATTGAGATGGTTTGGACATGTACAGAGGAGGGATAGTGAGTATATTGGCAGTAGGATGCTGAGGTTGGAACTACCAGGCAGAAGGCCTCGAGGAAGACCAAAGAAGAGATTTGTGGATGTGGTGAAGGAAGACATGAAGGTCGTTGGAGTCAGAAAAGAAGATGCAGAGGACAGGGTGAGATGGAGGCGGATGATTTGCTGTGGCAACCCCTGAAGGGAGCAGCCGAAAGTAAAAGAAGAAGAAGAAGAAGATGAGGAATGTTCTGGAAGGTATCTTTTTCCAAAACAACCCTGTCTCATCCATGTTGAATACCTGATGTATTGAAACATACAGTGTTTTATTCATCCAGGAAAAGGATTAGGCACAAGTTATCCAACTTAAGTTAAAGTTAAAGCTGAATATAGTACCTTAAAAAAACAAAAAAAAGTTCAATACCTGCTCTGGCTTGTATCGATTTTCCATAACAATTTTCTCAAATGTATCAGGATGCTTCTCTGCAGCGTGTGTATCTGCAGCTGTGCTTTCTCCATGTGATTTTCCGATTCGAATCTGGTAACATTTTACAAAACCATCAAATCAGCCCTTGCTGGCTTGAAAAGGCTCTGCAGCTCATGCTGTTGATGGTCCTGGTTGTTGTTCACCTTCACTGCCTCCGCTGAATTGAGAATATCAACTCAGTGCCTTCTTTTTCCTCCATAAGTCTTGTATCCAGAAAACCAAGGCGGATTCCATCCTGACGATTCCCTTGTTTCTTACCACATTCAGATTCTTAGCACTTCCACAATAGCTCAATGCTACACTAGCTCTGATAGCCTTCTCTTTTTTCTTTATATAGCGGACTGTACTCTCATTTACTTTATAATGGGCCCTACTGCGGCAAAACTTTTTCCTTCCAAGTAATTCAACTTTATCATGCAGCGTCATTACTTTTTTAATGTGCTTTAATGCCTTACCAGAAGCCAGAGAAGTTGTGCAACGTTTTGGTGACATGACTGAGCTTAACTGTGCTTACTATGATTAAAAACAGAAAAAACCCCAACAACACATGCACAAAGTTTGCGCGAATGAGTAAAAAGGGGTGGACATCAGCTCAACCAATCAGCAGAAAGGAGGACAGCCATTGGCTGAATTTGAATCACGTGCCGGTTGCTGGTGTAAAAGTGCATCATATTATCATGTACTTTAGTACAAACACTGCCGTATATAACGGTACAATGGTATTTTGTTTTTCTATGTTTTGCTATACTTAAATGCTTGCTGAGAATAATCAAATAATATGCTTAAGGGGCCATTCTGCATGTCAATTGTAAAAGTGCATGTTCAGACACACTGAGCCGTTGGGGGTCTGTGTGCAATTCAGCAGTTTCTAAATCCGAAGGTCTCCTCACTTCCTCACAATTTCCTCACTTCCTCATTTCGAGATCAGGAGGCGACAGCGTGAAACTGATGTGTGAGGGGTGTGTGGGGGTTGTGAGGCACCCGGATAGAGCCCAGACTTATCGCATCCTGTTGAGGCAACGACACAGCGTAGACCCAGCCCCAAACCAGGAAGAGGGAACCTGCTCTGAAGCCCTTAAAAGCACACACCCGCGAGTGGGGCCCCAGACCTTAACGAGCGTGTCTTTTATGCATGTTTGTTGGGTCTCCGTCCTCTGCAGACGACGCAATAAAGCTTCTCATATTCAACTCAAAACCAGTCTCCAGTCGTCTTCTTTCACATTCACGGATCCTAACACTGGGCAGACCGCGTGTACTCAAACCGCGAGTGCAAAACCGCGAATAGTCAAGGGCCTACTGTATCACTGGAGCCAGAGTTTGGTCCGTATTGGTAACAACAGGTCGATTTTGTTTCCGGTGAGGGTTGGAGTTCGCCAAGGCTGTCCTTTGTCACCGATTCTGTTCATAATTTTTATGGACAGAATTTCTAAGTGCAGCCGAGGTGTTGAGAGGTTCTGGTTTAATGGCCATCGGATCTCATCTCTGCTCTTTGTGGATGATGTTGTCGTTTTGGTTTCATGAAGCAGGAACCTCCAGCTCTCATTGGAGCAATTTGCAGTCGAGTGCGAAGCGATCAGGATGAAAATCAGCACCTCCAAGTCCGAGGCCATGGTTCTCAGTTAGACAAGGGTGGAATACACCTTCCGGGTCAGGAATTAGGTCCTGCCCCAAGTGGAGGAGTTTAAGTATCTTGGAGTCTTGTTCACGAGTAAGGGAAGGATGGAGTGGGAGATCGACAGACAGATCGCTGCAGCCTCTGATGTTAAATGGAGCCTGTACCGGTCCGTCGTGGTGAAGGGGGAGCTGAGCCACAAGGCAAAGCTCTCAGTTTAGCAGTTGACCAACATTCAAGCCCTCACCTATGGTCACGAGCTTTGGGTAGTGACCGAAAGAACAAGATCGCGGATAGAAGTTGCTGAAATCAGCTTCCTTCACCAGGTGGCGGTGTTTACTAAATGAATGATTGAATAAAATTGTGACTCAAATAATGAAAGGTTCAGGAAGCATAAGGAATCATTTTCACACATGAACTGGAACCACAGACTTTAATCTTATAAGTCTCTGGAATGTGCTAGAGAAGAATTCATGGAGTCGTTAAATTTCCCATTATTAATTCACTAATATCAGTATTAAGAAACTATATCGTTAATATCAGTAAAAAATCAACCCAAGTCTGAGATGGAAATAAATGTGATGCTGCTTGTTTGTTGAAACAATGTCATGGCCTGTAATTGAAGCTGAAGGCGGTCCAACAAAATATAAAAATTCAATTTATTTATTTTTTTTTATCTGGCCAGAGAATCTATCTATCTCGTGCCTGAGTTGTAGGACGACCATTGGTGACCCACCATGAAGGATAACGCCCTGGTTATCATCTTCATGGAGGTTTTCTTGGCAGGATTAGTGCAGTGATTTGCCATTGCCTTCTGCACGAGGCGAACCTACAGGCAATTAACCTACTGTGAATGTCTTTGGATTGTGGGCGGAAACCCACACAAGCACGGGGAGAACATGAAAACTCCACACAGAAACACCCAGGCTGGGAATTGAACCCAGGCCTTCTTGCTGTAAGGCGGACGTGCTAACCACTACGCCACCATGCCGCTGGCCAAAGAATAAATGCAGTAAAATTATGTGACAGTTCAGTGGTTGAGCACTAGGGGGCGGTCTTGGCGACTGTATTATGAGGTATGCGGCATGTGTGTTTGTGCGTGCGTGTGTGTGTGTGTGCGTGCGTGCGTGTGTGTGTGTGCGTGCGTGTGTGTGTGTGTGTGTGTGTGTGTGTGTGTGAGTGACAGAGTTAGAGATAAAGCTGTGTCGTGTGTTTAGAGGCCATACCTACTAAACACACCCTTCTGGGTTACACCTTCATTTCCGTCATGTTGAAGTTTCCAAGGATGATGATCTCCCTATTGCACCCTTTAAGGACCCCAAAAAGAGTGGGTACTTACTGTCATGGCAGAGGGAGGCTGCTCTTTTACATAATGGAGAGCCACAACATGTGTCACTGAGATGGGGGCAACAAGAATACTCACACCAGCTTGCTGCCCCTCTCCGTACGCAACTCCAGAATATATAATATGCTCCAACACCTCTCAAGAGGGGAGGTTCCAGAGCACAAGCTATGTGTCGAGGTAAGCCCAACGATATCTAGGTGGTATCTTTCAACCTCATGCACTACCTCAAGAATTCGTCCCCATCAGAAAGCTGTTACTCTACGTCCCAAAACCAAAGATAGTAGCCAAGGATTGGTCTGACAGAACCCATATCTTCAGCTACCACCCAACTCACATCGTACAACATTTATAACCACTGTCACAGGTGGGGGGTGAATGAGAGAGCGGTAGCCTGTGTCTGGGTAAAGGAAACTGCATCCTTATAAATACTTTGTTCATAGAGGTCTTCTGGATCATTCTTAGTCTGAACTTTCACCTATGACGTGTTTTCTTGGGTGACCCTACCAAAAACACAACTTCTGGGATCATAAGGACTCTCAAATGCCTCCACCACGATAAGGTGGTGATTCAAACAGCGAGTATTGAGTGTTTTTGATATCTATTATCCGTGGATACTTTATTAGTAACAGTCTTCTTATCTATGTGATTATACACTGCATGATCTTCAGTTATCCAGTGTTGGTGAGTCTCTACTTATATAAGTATATAAGTATATAAAAGTATATAAGTATATGACGTTGTTGCGACCATTTGCAACGTTGCAGAAAGGTCGCAATTTTGTCAGTTTGCATGTAACGTCATGTAAACGTTGTACCGACATTGCCGCAACGTGACCGTGTCAGTGTTTCCGCCAAATCCACACGTCACTTGTGATGTTGCAGCAACGTTTCTGCCACGTTCATCACGGAAGTCACTCGCGACGTTGCAGCAACGATTTGGAGACGTTTGTCTACAAAGTCTACAAGTCTATTTTGAGTCTACAAAGTAACGTTGTAGCGACGTTGCTGCAACGTGACTGTGCTATCTGGAATGTAGCATCAGATTTCTTTTCGAGAGTCACCTAAGGATAGTGGCTAACACGCCCCCTCCCTCACAGCAATAAGGTTCTGGGTTCATATCCTGTGTCCAGAAGTTTCTGTGTGGAGTTTGGTTGTAGTTGTTTCCTCTGGGTTCTTTGGTTCCGCCCACAGTCCAAAGACGTGCACATTAAGTAGACGAACTTGCTGTTCCTGTTGCTTTAGGTGTAAGTCGAATTGGTTGTGTATGTTTCCCCTTGATGCTGTGGTGAGCTGTTCAGGGTGTACCCTGCATTCACCCAGTGTCTGCTGTGATAAGCTACAGCCTCCCTATGATCCAGTTTGAAAAATGAGTGACTGATAAATGAGAAACATATAAGTGGAACCCAGTGCGGTCTTCTGTTACTGGACCTCTTTTCTCTAAAGTTTTGATGATATCACAAACTGAGATATTTTCTGCTCCCCATGTGTGTTACTCATAATGTTCGAAATCACTGTGGCTTTTCTGGTAGCTCACCCAACCTGCTCCTTCTCATATGATCTTCCAAATGCAAATATTTTTTAGATCTTTATCTTAATCTACAGCATTTATGTGACATAATGAACTTTCAGCCGAACCCAGAATGCAGGAGACAGTGTGGGATGAGTCGATTTATTATTCAAAGGGGAACCACTTAAGCAGAGCAAACACAGTAACTGCTGGTGAGGAGGAGGAACACAAAAAACTTTTAAGCACTGGGGAACTACAGAGCGGGAACTGGTTGAGCACGGACCTGGAACCAGGCGCCAGAGAGAACACAGGACAGCAGGGATGTGAAGCGAAACAATCTTCTGGCACAGAGGTGAGCGCATTGGTTGTCTTTATAGCATAGAAGATTAGGGAGTGGGATCAGGTATGCGTGCTGCAATCAGCCTGTGTCGGTCAGCCACGCCCCTCCCGCTGGAGCCGGCACCGCTGAGGAGAAAGCAGAGTTAGAACAGTTCAGTGCAGTTCATTTTCTGTAAAGGCTTAATTCTAATTAGGGTCACAGGGAGGCTGGCACCCATCCCAGCCGATTCCGGGCGAGGGCAGAATACACTCTGGACAGCTTTCACAGGGCGGAAACACGCTGACGGCTTTGCAGCCAACTGTTATGGAAAGCCAGCAATGGTTCGATTACATGCCTCACACCATAGACAGTGAGAGACATGTCCGGCCTTTGATAACCCAGTTAGCTACACTGGGGGAACAGTAACAACCTTGTGGAGAGTGGGACTTGAATCCCGAACCTTTGGATCAGCGATCCAGCGCCCTATACCACTAGGACTAGAGTTAGAACAGAGCCGCAAAAATCAAAGTCACCCAAAACACAGATCATAACAATTTATATATCACATTGACTGTGATTACTTTCAGTGATGCTGCCAAACAGATTTAGATTAATTTAGGTCGGTCACGATAAGTATGAGTTGAAAAAAAAAAGAACTTAACCAGGAAATGTTCTTGTAGCTTCTGGAAAGTTCAGAATATTTCTTTATTTAAAAAAAAAGTAATCCTATCCATTAAGCAATCTTGCATGGGCAGTGGGGCCTGATGTGATGGTAATGTGCTGGATCACTGATCCCAAGGTTGGGGGTTCAAGCCCCACCCTCAACAGGTTGTTACTGTCAACCCAGTGCAGCTAAGTGTTTTATCAAAGGCTGGCCATGTGTCTCACTGTCTATGGTGAGAGGTTCATGTAAAAAAAACAAAAACATTACTGATATTCGACAAGATTAGCTGCATAGCCATCAGCAAGTTTCTGCCCTGTAATGCCCTGGTGAGCTTTCCAGGGTGAACTCTGCTCTCACCCAGAGTCAGCTGGGATGAGCACCTGCTTCCCCGTGACCTATTTAGGATTAAAAGGTTCAGAAAATGAATAAAAAGGATCAAATAATCTTCAATAATCACTTTTTCCTGATCAGAGTCATGATGGCACTAAGACTAGAAATAATTTCCAGGAAACAGCAGATGTAAAGGCAAGAGAATCCATACTGGAAGGAATGACGTACTAGGAAGCGCAACAGGAAGTTTGTACCTGCACCACCCATATCTTCACCTGTGTACATGTGCAAGGATTTAATAAAAAAGGGGCTCGAGTACTGAAAAATTAGTAGTTATTTCAAAGCTTCACATTGTACCATTAGTTTCATAAAGTCTACTTCTTAATCTTTTCCTTTCTGCTGCTCCCTTCAGGGGTCGCCACAGCGAATCATCTGCCTCCATCTCACCCTATCCTCTGCATTTTCTTCTCTTACACCAACTGCCTTCATGTCCTCCTTCACGACATCCATAAATCGTCTCTTTGGTCTTCCTCGAGGCCTTCTGCCTGGTAGTTCCAACCTCAGCATCCTACTACCAATATACTCACTATCCCTCCTCTGCACATGTCCAAACCATCTCAATCTAGCCTCTCTGACTTTGTCTCCAAAGAGGAGCAGAGAGCAATGTTTCAGATGCCCTCAAAGCTATACGTCCCATCCAGAAAGTCTTTTGAAGAAAGAGAGGAGTATGAATTCATGCTATGGATGCATTGTCCTCCAGGAGGTTGTCCTTTGCTTGAAAATAATGAGTTCCTCCCATGTTCTTTGTCTTCAGGAGCCCACATAGACCCCCCTCGACATTTTTCTCCTCTGCATCACTAGAATGTAGTGACTCACTATTCACACTTGTGCGCCATCACCCAGAGACAATAACATCAAGCCACATCAGGATGATAATGTGCGTTCCCCATTAGTTTTGGGGTGATTCCCAGAATCAATTTTCTCAGTATAGGACAGTCATGCTGTTTCAGACTGAACACATGCCTCTTCTGCTTATAGGTAATGCATGCAACACAATTCATGCAGTATACACGACCACTACTGCTTCACTTTAATTTCTATGTTGCAGACTCCAAGATTAAGAAGCTAGAGCCACACACACACACACACACACACACACACACACACACACACACGCGGATGGGGGGCACCAGAAGTCTTTACTCAGAAAAAAAGTCTGTTTATTTTCGAGAAAGGCATACAGAGTAGTTTTATTATTTTCCAACCACAAAACTGATACACATCTATTTTCATTGTTCCACTAAAACAACACCCATCCCCCTGCTACATCCACACCACACAGACATATCTTTCATATCTTCGATCATAGCCAGTGGTTTACTGAGTGTCAAACAATACTCATCATATATTAAATATATCATTTATAAAATGACAATAATAATAAATGGAATAGTATAAAGAGCAACTGTTTATCAAGCATATCTATTCTATTTAGCAGAACCCCGAGGACACATTAGTGTATGCTTATGCTTAAACAAATAATATAATATATACTTATATCGATCTCATCATAAGCAATCATAAAACATTTCATTTTCTGAGATTTAGATTTAGTTATTGCCTCAAAAACAAAAATAATTGTCTTTAGTACAACAAGGGTGTTACTGTGGTGCAGTGATCAACACATCCACCTCACAGCAAGAAGGTCTCAGGTTGGATTTCTAGGTTTCCATGGTAATTTGCACGTTCTCTCCGTGCTTTTATGCGTTTTCTCCGAATACTCCGGTTTCCTCCCACAGTCCAAAAACATGTAGGCTAACTGACTGTTTAAACAAATTGCTTCTATTTGTGTGTGTGTGTGTGTGTGTGTGTGTGTGTGTGTGTGTGTGTGCGTGTGTGTGTGTGTGTGTGTGTGTGTGTGTGTGTGTGTGGGTGCGTGCTTTGCAATGGTCTGGTGTTGTATCTTGCACTGAGACATTGGGATTAGAGCCTTCGAGATGTGTCTCTTACAGATTCCATGTGTTTATCCAGCATGTACATCTTACAGATGCTTGATCAGATAAATATCTGGAGAATTTGGAGGTGGAGTTAACACCTTGAAGTCTTTATCATGTTCCTCAACCCTGAACAGTTTTTGTAATGCAGCAAAGTACATTATCTTGGTACAAGAAGCTACTGCTATTCGGGAACACTGTTGGTATAAAACGTTAGCACTTGGTCTGTACCAATGTTAATCGACCTCACAGTAATAATTCCATGAATGGAAGGACTCTCGGTTCATCAGCATTGTCCAGAACATCACTTTGCCTGATTGGGTTATACATGGACTGATGTATTTTTTACACAGCCTCCAAACTTCTTTGGAATCAGGGACTTATGACCTTAGCATCTAGCTCGAGTTCATGGGCAAGAGTGTGTAATGGTGCTCTAGACACTCCATGACCACAGGTTTCATCACTGAGTTAAAACACTTAAACCTTAATAATGGCTTCATAACATAGTAAATACAAACATGTTTTTAATTTAATAAATTAATGATGAACATGAACATGTTTTTAATTCACATTACAGCCGTGTACACATCAGCCAGACCATTTCATTATTCAAACCACATGCACCATGTGTCCATTTCAGAAGCTGCACCGAGTGGTTTAAATAATTTCCGACCACAAAACATTTTCCCTTCTGCACTGCAGCATCAGAAACATTCATCACCTCACACCTAGAACGCTGCATCAAAACCACACGGGCATGTTCATCGTTCATACACATTTATAAACATTTAGTTATTGAGTGATAACAGTTCTGATCATCTGCCTGTAAAATAAAAAAACTAAATATTTTTTAAAATGTTCAGTATCTATATGGAAAACGCAGCTCTTTATCTCTTTATCTCAATAGGAGGAGCAGGTGGTGAGTCTCTGGTGGTTCATCTCCGTAAAAAACAATCTAATCTCTTCATTTTTTTCAGTTCTTGACCAACAATGTGTTTCCCGCACTTAAATAACTGAAACAATAGTTTCACTTTGACTTTAGGAAAACATAAAATACGAAATAAAAAATCATCAATGCAAATCATTAATTCATTTAACCGCTTAATTCTAATTGTTGTGAGGAGACTGGGGTCCATCTCAGCCAGCAGAAGCACAGTGATGGTCACCTGATGGCCCATTCTTTACGAATGACAGCAATGAGTGTTTTACATGTCTCCACCACTGACAATAACAAGGAATTCGTTGTTATTAATTAAACAGATTCACAAAAAGTATAATTAAATCTAAATAACATTTTTCACCAACTCAATTGCCAAATAACTTACTCCTATTAGGATCATAGGAAGGCTGGAGCCTTTCTCACCCAGCCTGGACGAAGGTGAGACACACCCGCAACAACTCGCCGGTTCATCACAAGGACGACACATGCAACTATTCACACTCACACCTAGGCGCAATTTGGAACAACCAATTATTTCTTTTGAATGTAGATGGAAACCTGTGTACTCAGAGGAAACCCAGGCATGCTCTGGGAGAACTGAATTGGGTCGACCTGGTACCTGTGCTCCATTTTGGGTCACACCCTCTTCTTCTTCTTCTTTTCCTTTCAGCTTTTCCCTTCAGGGGTCACCACAGTGAATCATCTGCCTCCATCTGACCCTGTCCTCTGCATCTTCTACTCTTACTCCAACTACCTTCATGTCCTCCTTCACCACATCCATAAAACTTCTCTTTGGTTTTCCTCTGGGCCTTCTGCCTGGTAGTTCCAACCTCAGCATCCTACTACCAATGTACTCATTATCCCTCCTCTGTACATGTCCAAACCATCTGAATCTAGCCTCTCTGACTTTGTCTCCAAAACCTCTTCCATGTGATGTCTCTCTGATTCCATCCATCCTCGTTACTCCCAAAGAGAACCTCAACATTTTCATCTCACATTTTGGGTCACACCCATTTCTTTTTATCCTTCCGGTATAAATATACCATAAATTTAAAGATAAAGATAAGAGCTTTTAATTATAATGTGCATAGTGCTAAAATGTTGTGATGTTCGAGGCTTGATCTGAACATGACTATTGCAGTGTCGAGGAAGATGGTCTGAATGATAATTATTCACTCAGTGTGCGTGACAGTACTGGTTGGGTTACACATTTAACAGCTTGTTGGTAAAAGCTGTACTCTGCATTGCAGTAACAAGAGATTAAAGATGGTGGTGAAAACCTCTGATAGTACATATGCACACGTTTTAAGTACCCTTCCTATTACTCCATCTGGACCAGTAGATTTCCACCTATCGACTCTCTGCAGGGTAATGTGTTGCTGCTGTAGCCGGATGGGGTCATCGTCCTTTTCTGGAAGAGCAGGACAGGTGTAAGTCACTCCATTGTGTTGATCGAAGCGAGCAAAGAACTGGTTCAGGGTGTCTGGTAGGGTACTGTCTGAGGTGGCTGGTGGCGTTAACTCTCTCTTCATTCATTGCAGGTGCTGGAAAGGGGCGTGGTTGTTACCTGCAGGTGAGGTCCAGAGAGCGCACTTGTTTCCATTCAGCAATAAATAAATAGGAGCGGCACGCTTCCCTCCGGCGTCAGAAGATTGTCCTTCCTTGTGATTCCATTTCTCTGCGATCTCTCTGACTCCTAGTATCCTGCTTCATGCTTGACAAGTTTCCCATGAATAATTATTTCCAGTGATTTAGATTTTCACAGTGCAAAAATAAAATTGTTGACTCTTCTTACATGGTCTCCCTGCATCTTTGGATACGACGCATATGCTCCAGGCATAACAGAATCTTCTGACCTGAAACATGGACCCAGCAGAGACCGCTCCGCTCCGACTGGCATTATCCGACCAGTAAGTCCCATTGGGAGGACACGACTCCTCCCTGCACCAAATTGCAGATAACCTCCAGAGGCTAACCACCAGCATGGTGCAGCTTGGCAGAAGGATGGACGCCATCGCCACCCAACTCACCGCCATGACCCCGCCCACTCACGCTTCCCTCTCTGCTTCAGCAGCAGCAGCGCCAGCGCCTTCCATGTGCCGTGAATCACTCATTCCCACGCCAGCCAAGTATTTGGGCACGATTGGCTCTCGCGCGCAATTCATCCATCGGTGTTTGCTCGTCTTCAGCCAGCAGCTGCTCACATACACCACCGACCAAGCTAAGACCGCCTTTATTATAAGCCTACTCACGGAGCAAGCCTCGTCCTGGGCACTAGTGGACGCCACCCATTCAGCGGAATTATGCTCCCATTTTGACCAGTTCGGGCGAGAAATGAAAAAGGTTTTTGATCGCCTGGTGAAACAGGAGGCGCTCTCAGCTCCTACGAATCTGGCAAGGCTCGCAGTCAGTGGCGGAGTATGCAATCCGATTCTGGATTCTCGCTATAGAAAGCGGCTGGAATGGCCCCGCGCTCCGGGGGGCTTTCCTGTGGGGTCTGAATGAAAGACTGAAAGATGAGCTCACGGCATGAGATGAGACTGCTACTCTCAAGGATTTGATCGCCTTGTCGACCAGGCTGGACAACCGGCTGAAAGAGAGGGATAGATCCCGGGAAGAGCGGACCAGTCTTGTCTACCCATCCTCAAGCGCCTTCGTGAGGCCCAAGGAGGCCCCACCTCGAATTTCCTCGCCATTCTCTCCTCTGAGGGAGGATGAGGGTCAAGAGCCCATGCAGGTGAGCTGCACCAGGCTGACGGCAGACCAATGGTCTATGCATCTACTGTGTGGAAAAGGGCCATTACCTCGCCCAGTACAACGCACGACAGGGTCCGACAGCTAGGAGTGGAGCAGCGGCTAGAGAACCCTCCAAGACACCCTGGAAATGCCTGCAAGTTCAGGGTAGGCTGCACTCAGTGCAACAGTCCTATTTTGTGGACGTATTCACTGACTCAGGCACTGACACTAACTTCATTGATCTGGGGATGGTTGAGCTCCACGACCTACCTGTATATGAACTCAAAACCCCCAAGGAGGTAGTGGCCATTGAGGGCCGACTCAGAGCTTGCGTCACGCACAAGACGAAGCCGGTTAAGCTCAGTCTGTCCGGGAACCACCAGGAGTATTTGGAGCTGTTTGTTCTCTCCGCCCCTCTCTCTCCCCTGCTGATGGGGTGGCCATGGCTGCAGACCCACAATCCCCACATCGACTGGCGCACCCTCAGCATACGCATCTGGAGTGACTACTGTCTACAACACTTCTTAATGGCGGCTGTACCCTCCCAAGCTTCACAACCCTCGGTCGACCTGGAGGATCTGGACTTGGTCAGCGTGCCGAAGGAATACCATGATCTAAAAGAGGTCTTCAGCAAGGACCGGGCTCGCTCACTACCTCCTCATCGACCGTAGGACTGCACCATCAACTTACTCCCAGGTTCCACGCTCCCTTCTCAGCGACTGTACAACTTCTCGAATCCAGATAAAGACGCCATGGAGGTATATATAAGTGAGTCGCCTACTGCAGGTCTCATTCAGCACTCATCATCCTTAGTAGGCGCTGGGTTCTTCTTCGTAGAAAAGAAAGACAAAACCCTGAGACCTTGTATTGATTACACGAGCCTGAAACACATCACTATAAAAAAGAAGTACCCTATCCCTATAATAGATTTTTCCCAGCCCTTGTTGTAATCGCATTCTCTGTGCAGTAGGAGACAAGTCCTTCTCCAAAAATGAGCATATTGTGATAAAGTTCATTATTTTCGGTAAAGTACTGATAAAAATTAAACTTTCATATATTTTAGATTCATTGCACACCAACTGAAATATTTCCGGTCTTTTATTGTTTTAATTCTGATGATTTTGGCATACAGCTCATGAAAACCCAAAATTCCTATCTCAAGAAATTAGCATATCATGAAAAGGTTCTCCAAACGAGCTATTAACCTAATCATCTGAATCAACCAATTAACTCTAAACACCTGCAAAAGATTCCTGAGGCTTTTAAAAACTCCCAGCCTGGTTCATTACTCAAAACCACAATCATGGGTAAGACTGCCGACCTGACTGCTGTCCAGAAGGCCATCATTGACACTCTCAAGCAAGAGGGTAAGACACAGAAAGAAATCTCTGAGCGAATAGGCTGTTCCCAGAGTGCTGTATCAAGGCACCTCAGTGGGACGTCTGTGGGAAGGAAAAAGTGTGGCAGAAAACTCTGCACAACCAGAAGAGGTGACCGGACCCTGAGGAAGATTGTGGAGAAGGGCCGATTCCAGACCTTGGGGGACCTGTGGAAGCAATGGACTGGGCTACAGATGCCGCATTCCCCAGGTCAAGCCACTTTTGAACCAGAAACAGCGGCAGAAGTGCCTGACCTGGGCTACAGAGAAGCAGCACTGGACTGTTGCTCAGTGGTCCAAAGTATTTTTTTCGGATGAAAGCAAATGTTGCATGTCATTCGGAAATCAAGGTGCCAGAGTCTGGAGGAAGACTGGGGAGAAGGAAATGCCAAAATGCCTGAAGTCCAGTGTCAAGTACCCACAGTCAGTGATGGTCTGGGGTGCCATGGCAGCTGCTGGTGTTGGTCCACTGTGTTTTATCAAGGGCAGGGTCAGTGCAGCTAGCTATCAGGAGATTTTGGAGCACTTCATGCTTCCATCTGCTGAAAAGCTTTATGGAGATTAAGATTTCATTGTTCAGCACGACGTGGCACCTGCTTACAGTGCCAAAACCACTGCTAAATGGTTTACTGTCCATGGTATTACTGGGCTCAATTGGCCTGCCAACTCTCCTGACCTGAACCCCATAGAGAATCTGTGGGATGTTGTGAAGAGCAAGTTGAGAGACACCAGACCCAACACTGTGGATGAGCTTAAGGCTGCTATCGAAGCATCCTGGGCCTCCTTAACACCTCAGCAGTGCCACAGGCTGATTGGCTCCATGCCATGCCGCATTGAAGCAGTCATTTCTGCAAAAGGATTCCCGACCAAGTATTGAGTGCATAACTGAACATAATTATTTGAAGGTTGACTTTTTTGTATTAAAAACACGTTTTTTATTGGTCGGAAGAAATATGCTAATTTTTTGAGATAGGAATTTTTATGTTTTCTTTACTTTTTTGCCAAAATAATCAATATTAAAACAATAAAAGGCTTAAACTACTTCAGTTGTGTGTAATGAATCTAAAATATATGATAGTCTAATGTTTATCAGTACATTCCAGAAAATAATGAACTTTATCACAATATGGTAATTTATTGAGAAGGACTAGTTTGTAGGAGAGCACAGCTGATATGTGACCCTGCAGGTTCATCTCTTCTGCAAATATTTCCCTGTCTATAGAATCAAAAGAATCCTGTCGAGCTGCAGTAGCTTCCTAAGTCAGCACCTGGACTGTTTTAACTGCTGGTGTTTGGTTACAGATTGAAGGTTTATCAGCAGGAATCAGAGCAGAGAGATGATCTGAGAGCCCAAGATGTGGCAGAGGGATGACTTTATTGGGATTTGGGATGTTGAAGTACACCTAGTCCAGTGTGCTTTTTCCCTTGTCAGAAAACTGACATTTTTGTATAGTCTAGGCAGGACAGACTTCCCGATTGCAGAATTAAAGTCTCTTGTTCTGATTATAACACAGTATGGCTGCACTGATAGCTGTTTGTAATTTGAGTGTTGTTGTTGCTCCATGGCTAAATTCGCATTTAGCTTGGGGTGGCACGTAAACTGTGGTTATAACTGCAGATGTGAGATCTCAGCAGATAAAACGGTCTACACTGTACACTGTACTCGGAACACCAGCAGGTGTTGTTGCAAACACACAGGCCTCCTCGGAGTTTCTTATCGGACATGCTGGTTCTGTCCGCTCTGAAGGAGGCATGGCCTGCTAGCTCAACCGTGGCATCCGGAGTAGGGTGCAGTGAAACATATAGTTTTCATTTCATTTCATTTCTGTAACCGCTTCATCCTAATTAAGGTCACGGGGAGGCTGGTGTCCATCCCAGACAACTCAAGGCGAGGGCAGAGTACACCCTGGACAGCTCGCCAGGCCATCGCAGGGCGGAAACACGCTGACGGCTTTGCAGCCTACTCTTGTTGAAAGTCAGCAATGGTTCTTTTACATGCCTCGCACCATAGACAGTGAGCGACATGGCCGGCCTTTGATAACCCAGTTAGCTGCACTGGGGGGGACAGTGACAACCTTGTGGAGAGTGGGACTCGAACCCCAACCTTTGGATCAGTGATCCGGCACCTTATACCACTAGACCACCACTGCCCCTTTACATATAGTTTTTCACAATCAATTCAGAATAGTGTAGAAAAAACGTAACAATACCAGTTATAAACATATACAAAATATTAAAAATTTTTAAAAAATTTCTTGGTTCCTCAACTCACTCGAAATAAGGTATGTCGAGTCGATTTTGAGAGCACGCGAGCACACGATTGCCGACAAAGGGAATAATTCTAAATAATTAGAACATTCACAGTTCACAGATTTGGTATGACCGGAAAGGTCAGGACTCAGTAGTTTCGTAGAGGAAACTATCGCCAGGTTGCGACAGCATCATACTGGAAAGATTGAACTCTCTTTTCCGTTTCTTGCGAAATTCGGTAAAATCTGCCTTTTTAGCTATAAATAGTTGGTTTATGGTTTTGAAATTGTAGAAGCAAATTGGATCACTATATCAGAATTAAACATTTTCAGTAAAAATGCCCAAATATGGTCATTTTCATCGCTCTTGGGGGAGCCTTAGATAGCAACTTACCAAGATGAACTTTTGAAATCTTTTAGATGACACCTCTCCACGTCTTTTTATTGCTATTCCAAGTAAACATAATCAAACGTTTAATTTTGCACAATTTTCACTCCATCCTAGTCCGGAGTGAAAGTGTCCGACAAAGTTCCAAAATAACCGTCTCACAATAATCAATGCGGCGTGAATTAAAGCAGAGTTGTAACTCATCCATCTTGTTGATAAGTAACTGGGAGTTACTGAGAAATACGTTTACTCAGTGTATTTCACCTGACCTGCAGAAAAAAATAAATATCTATGTAAACTTAGAAGTAATGAAGTGGTTCTAGCGTACTCTGATGTTCCGGAGGTTGGAGGACTTGAGTTCCTCGAGATGTTGTACAGCCATTTTTCCGATGACACTGTTTAACTTGAACTTGAGATAACTTGGGTTTCTCTTCTTGTCCTGTTGATCAAAACAATAAAGGAACTTTGTCCTGATTCGGCTCATTGCCACAACCATAAATCCCACAAAATTCACCCAGTGTGAATTTGCTGTTCTCTGTAATGCATCTCTGTAATGACTGTTGTAAATGGCTTAATCAGGATCAGAATTCTTTAATGATCTCGAAGGAAATTGTGTTACAATAAACTTTCTGACTCTGATTAAGCCATATACAATAGTGGTGTAATCCAACATGGCGGAAACCTCAATGTACGTCTTGTGATGTCACTCCATAGAGCAATCAGTTTGTACAACAAATTTTATAATTTTTGTACTTTTTTTTCGATCCAAATTTGAGTATCGAAATGCATATGAAATCCACTGATATTTATAACCTCCTTTAGAATGAAAATCTGTTCCACACCTGGAGCTTAATGCATCAAATCCCTCATGCTTTTTAGACATCAACACAAAATTATACAACAGACTTTAGAGCCTCAGGATTTCTTAGATATGCTGCTGAACAACCTGCTCAAAAACAGAGAGAGAGAGAGAGAGAGAGAGAGAGAGAGAGAGAGAGAGAGAGAGAGACTGAGTCTCTCACAGCTTAATGAACTGAAAATTAAATTAAAAAAATGAATAATGTAATTTAGAGTAAAACTAAAACTACACAAAAGTTCATTCTCTGAACCGCTTAATCTTAATTGGGGCCGCGGGGAGGCTGGCGCCCATCTTAGCTCACCCTGTATACCCCACCCCCAAACCACATATAATCATCATGTGTTCTACCTGACAGACAGTTTCCTCCTTCTTTCTCGCCTGATACACAACAGCACTGGGTCACGTTATGCTTCTGCCTCTGTTTTTCTTCTTGGTTGGTGAGTGTTTATAATTTTATTTATTGTTTTAATTCATTAACAAAACAGCTGAAACCTCCCAGATCTGTTAGTAACTAAAGAAGTCACACTGATGCTTGCACAATAAAACACGACATATATTTATAAATCAGCATAAATAAGCTAAACCAGGTAAAGCTGTGTGATACTGATTAATATTTAAAAAGTTTCACATCCTCTGCAGCACAGTGGTGTAATGGTTACCACATCCTTCTCACACCAAAAAGGTCCTGGGGTTAATTCCCAGACTCGGGCAGGTCTGTGTGGAGTTTTCATGTTCCCTCAGTGACTGTGAGAGGTTTCTCTGGATACTTCAGTTTCCTCACACAATCTACAGACATGTACATGAGACTAACTGACCCAGGTGTAAGTGTAAGTCTGAATGGTTGTGTGTTTTGCTCTGAGATGGAGTGGTGAGTGTGTACCTTGCCTTCTCCCAGTGTTGGAAGAGATAGGCTCCAATCTTCCTGCTAGCCTACTTAAGCAGTTCAGTAGATGAGTGAGTGAGAGATCATATCCTTTATTTCTCCATATTTATTTATTATATATGTTCACTACTTTCAGAAATACTCTGAAATAAAGAAATGCAAATTATGATGAAATACGTTTTTATTACTATGACTTGTATATAGGTGAAATTTTTGAATGCACTCAAGTTCTGTCATATTACGTGTTCATTTTAATTTTATTCTCCAAAGCACTTTATGATTAATTATGATCGTGGGGAGGTGGAAGCTCATCCCAACCAACTCCGCATGAAAGCGGTGTAGGCCCTGAATAGTATTGTATAAGTGTATGTGTGTGTGTGTGTGTGTGTGTGTGTGTGTGTATGTGTGTGTGTGTGTGTGTGTGTGTGTGTGTGTGTGTGTGTGTGTGTGTTGCAGGTTTACTCTCAGAAACTCTGAGTTCTTTAACTCTGGAGGCAGAAATTGGAGATAAAGTCACTATTTGGTGCCAACATGAAATGATAATTACAGCTCACATCTTCTGGTTTAAACACACGAGTGATTCAGTTCCACTTCTTGTTGGGTGTAAACGTTTCTTTACGTTATCTCCATCAGAGGATTGTACATTCTTTACTGAGAGTGAGAGAATAGTGATGTCTGTTCAGGGCAGGGACACGTCTCTCACCATCACTGCAGTAAACGTCTCTGATACTGGACTCTATTACTGCAGCTACATGAAAGAGATCAAAACAGACTTCAGCAACTCGACCTTCTTACACGTGAAAGGTAAATGTTTATAAAATGAAGAATTTCAGTAAAGGTTCACTGAGATGAGTGAGATTAAAGTAATGTTTCCTTTTTTAGGTGAAAATGAAGAAAATACGAAACCGGACGAAGCAGATGGTTTGTCATTAACATGTTCTCTCAAAGTAAAGCCTCTTTGTTTAAAAAAAAAATCAGTCGACAGAATTGCTCAATTTTAGCTCATTTTTTAAGTAAAATAATTATTTTCTGATAAATTATTTCTGTTTACCAAGGTTCAGCTTGTTCTGATATGTTCTTCATAATGACGGTGGTGTTTGGTGTAGTGATTGTGATTCTTCTTGGTTTCTTCTTTATTCTCGTGATCTTCACCAGAGTGAAACGCAGAAAAACACACAGAGGTAATACACGGCTGTTACAGATTCATGTTGCTTAAAAAACTGAAATATGTAGCATTAAAATATTAATTAAATTTTTTTATTTAAAAATATTTTTAGGTGATAACACCAGAAGACATAATAATGAGGTAAATATCCTGAAAAAGACAAAAAAAAAAAAGTTTTCCATTGACATGCTGTAGAATGTGATGTGGTTCAGGTGAAAGTCACACTGTGCGATTTTCTTTGTCAGTTTTAGTCGGGTTACAAACAATAATGGAAGATGCTGGTTCTGACTACTTTGAATATATCTGAGAACATTTTCCTGCAGATCAGTTTCTTTCTCACGCAGTGTGACTGATGTTCAGTGTAAATGATGTTGCTGTTCTTATGTATTTACTTCGTCACTGCAGGAGCACACGTCTGATGCAGTGAATTACGCTGCACTACACTTCTCCAGGAAGAAAAATGGAAAGACGGACAGACATAAAACTGCGTGTGAAATGGTGGAGCCACATGTTGTATATTCGTCTACTCGATAATTACCGAGCAATGCTGTGTGTGTGTGTGTGTGTGTGTGTGTGTGTGTATGTGTGTGTGTGTGTGTGTGTGTGTTTGTGTGTGTTTGTGTGTGTTTGTTTGTTTGTCTGATTTTTACTTTTTATCACAACAGAAAAGTACAATGTATTACATTTTTATAAAGTAAATCAGATGGTTCTATATGAATAAAAATTGTATGCTGTTTACTGTATTGACACAAAGGCTGGATTCATTTCAAAATTTCTTTTTTTTTAAAGAAATCAATAAATTAAAAAAAAACCCAGAAAGACAGTCTGGACACATTTACAACATTATCAGTGTATAGATTTGTCGAAGTAGAAAGTGCTGTATTTTAATTGATTTTATTTAAACAAAAATGGAACGTGTCTAAATATTTTTTTTAAGAAAAATTTAACAAAAAATAGTTTAGGTTTTTTTTTGGAAAATGTACCATTGGACTCTCTAACCGTGTTTAAAACCTACCATGTCACCTGATCATGTTAAAAATCGAATTGATATTTAGAAAACCCTTCTGCAATGATGTCAGCAAAGATAGAAACTGTTTTTCTGATGAGAGAATTGTTAAAATCTCCCTCCTTTTGGTTCGATGAATGTCTTGAGCATCAGCATTTTTGGGTTTAATTATTGACTCAAAATGGCCTGAAAAAAGAAGTTTCTTCTGAAATTCATATTTCTATATTTGTTCTGAGAAATGAAGCCTTCTATATTTGAACCTGTTAAAAAGACACTGAAGAGTTCCGACAGCGGTGTGTGCTACTCCCACTCACAAAACAGCGGAAACCGCCTCGAACCAGAATACAAAGAGGAGTCAGAGATTTTAGTGCAGAACTCAGCAACAGGACAAGTATATCAGAGTCTCTGCTTTGATAAACCTGACACGTCCTCAACTGGCAGCTTCATCAAATATTACCCACAGTCACCAGCTTCATCTTCACCAGTGAAAATGCGACTTATGGAGCATCAAAGAAAAAGCCAAATCTGAGACCAGTGAATAAAAGGAGAAGATTAAAACACTGGACAGAGAAAGATTGAAAAAGTGCTTTTGATAAATGACGATGTTTGAGTCACAAAGAAAAAAAGTGATAAAATGCAGAGTTAATGAAGAGCTGCTCGATGATTGCTTGGCATCATCTATCAAGCATGGTGGCGGAGATGTGACGGTCTGGAGGAGCTGTAATGTTTTTTTTTTTTGTTTTTTTTTGACAATGTAAAAGACAATGAACTAGGAAATCTATCACGCTATTTTGCAATGCAATGCCATACCATGTGGATGAGGTTTGACTGAGGCCACCTTCCTCCTACAACACATTTCGACCCTATGACCCAAAGCACTACAAACTAGGTAAGAACTTTACAGAAGAACCAGTCAGCTGGTATTCTATTCATAACAGAGTGGAAAGTGCAGTTACTAGATCGACCCAAATGAGCTGTTCTGGGAGCAGCTTGCTCGTACGGTATAGAGGAAGCCCCCATAAAGTGAGTCCATCGTGTATAGGGTGCTTCATGAAGCATGGGGTGAAATTTCTACATCTTACCTCCACAAACTGACATCTAGGATGACAAAGGTCCGCAAGGCTGTGATAGTTACTAATGCAAGACTTCAGACAAAAGGAACACAGTTTGATAGAGTTACAATTGTTATTCTACATTGCAACCATTTCAGACAGAAATAGTGGAATCACCTACATGTAGTTCACTGAAGAATCCACGAGGTGCAGCAGGTCCCGTTACAAAGAGAACAGGAAGCAAAAGAGAAAACAAAGCAAGAGACAATGAGCAAAAGTGAAACTAACCAAAAGAAATACGATTTGAAAGAAGTGTTTTTGTTGTTAGAAAAATATTTATATTTAGAAAAGTAAGAGATTTTTTGGATGTATCAGGAGAATGTATATTACTTTTTTTGTGTTTATCTGCCCTTTGTGTTTACTTTCCCTGATTGAACATTTCACTGTTTTATATCATAAGAGTGTTGTGTTGTGTTTTACATCCCAGATGGTGTAGAACGACCTAACATAGCAATGAATCAATTTCACCATATTCAGTACACCGGTTGTAATTAAAATTTATACATTTTTATAAGCTTTTCATCTAAAAGGAAAGCCATCCAAACTCTCCTGTTACACATGCGAAGAAGTTTATTTCCATCATCAGGTGGGGGTTTTTAATTATTTTTTTCAGATGTTGCAGTTTCACTCTTATGGATGCATGTCTTCTTTTCTTTTCGACTTTTCCCTTTTTTTCAGGTGTCACCACAGCGAATCATTTGATTTGCATGTTTGATTTGGCATAGGTTTTTACATTGGATGCCCTTCCTGACACAACCCTTAGCAAAGGGCAGAAACACGCTGACGGCTTTACGAAAAGGTGAGTTTACAAAAGGGTGGGTTGATCAGAAGTGGTGAGTTGACTTATTGTTTATTCTTGTTTTATTATTATTTATTATTAATTATTATTAATGTTAATGTACATATATTATTATTGTGAAATATTTATTGCTTTTACATGTTTATCTTTCATATATTAGGTGGAGTAAACAGGAGTAAAAGTAAACAGGAGTACAGGGAGACAGCGTAAGGCAAAGGTAGCGTTGTAAAAGGCCAAACAGAAGGCGTATGATGACTTGTATGCTCGGTTGGACACTGAGGAGGGAGAAAATGATTTATACAGGGTGGCACAGCAGAGAAATAGAGATGGGAAGGACGTGCAGCAAGTTATAGTGATAAAGGACAGAGAGGGAAATGTATTGATTGATTACAGAAGTGTGCTGGGAAGATGAAAAGAGTACTTTGAAGAGCTGATGAATCAGGTAAATGAGGAAGAAAAAAGAGTAAAAGAGGTTACCATTGAGGACCAGGAAGTAGCAAGTGAAGGGTGAAGTGAGGAGGGCATTGAAGAGGATGAAGAGTGGAAAGGCAGTTGGTCCTGCTGACATACCTGTGGCGGTATGAATGTGTCTAGGAGAGGTAGCAGTAGATTTTCTGACAAGAACATTCAACAAGGTCTTAGAGAGTAAGAGGATGCCGGAGGAATGGAGAAGAAGTGGGCTGGTGCCCAATTTTCATAACAAGGGAGATGTGCAGAGTTGTGACAACTACAGAGGGATAAAGTTGATGAGCCATACGATGAAGTTATGGGAAAGAATAGTGGAAGCTAGACTAAGGGCAGAGGTCACTATTTGTGAACAACAGTTTGGGTTCATACCAAGAAAGAGCACCACAGATGCAGTGTTTGCCTTGAGGATGTTAATAGAGAAGTACAGAGAAGGTCAGATGGAGCTGCATTGTGCCTTTGGATCTGGAGAAAGCATATTACAGGGTGCCGAGAGAAGAACTGTGATCTTGCATGAGAAAGTCTGGAGTGGCAGAGAAGTATGTTAGAGTGGTGCAGGACATGTATGAGAGATGTAAGACAGTGGTGAGGTGTGCTGTCGATGTGACAGAAGAGTTCAAGGTGGAGGTGGGACTGCATCAAGGGTAAGCTCTCAGCCCCTTCTTGTTTGCTATGGTGATGGACAGGCTGACAGCTGAGGCTAGACAAGAATCTCCGTAGACTATGATGTTTACAGATGACATTGTGGTCTGTAGCAAGAGCAGAGAACAAGTGGAGAAAAATCTAGAGAGGTGGAGGTATGCCATGGAAAGGAGAGGAATGAAGGTTAGCCCCAGTAAGACAGAATATATGTGTGAACGAGAAGAACCCAATAAAAATGGTGAGGTTACAGGGAACAGAGATAAAGAAGGTGGAGGATTTTAAGCACTTAGGCTCAACAATCCAGAGCAATGGAGAATGTGGAAAAGAGGTAAAGTGATGTGTACAGGCAGGTTGGAATGGTTGGAGAAAAGTATCCAGTGTGATGTGTGATAGGAAGGTATCGGCGAGAATGAAAGGAAAAGTGTCCAAGACGGTGTTGAGGCCAGCGATGTTGTATGGTTTAGAAACAGTGGCGCGAAGGAATAGACAGGAGGCAGAGATGAAAATGTTGAGGTTCTCTTTGGGAGTAACGGGGATGGATAGGATCAGAAATTAATACATCAGAGGGACACCACATGTAAGAGGTAAAAAGAATAAAAAGAAATGCGTGTGACCCAAAATGTGAGATGAAAATGTTGAGGTTCTCTTTGGGAGTAACGAGGATGGATGGAATCAGAGAGACATCACATGGAAGAGGTTTTGGAGACAAATTCAGAGAGGCTCAATTAAGCTGGTTTGGACATGTACAGAGGAGGGATAATGAATGTATTGGTAGTAGGATGCTGAGGTTGGAACTGCCAGGCAGAAGGCCTAGATTTATGGATGTAGTGAAGGAAGACATGAAGGTAGTTGGTGTAAGTGAAGAAGACGCAGAGGATAGGGTGAAATGGAAACAGATGATTCACTTTGGCGACCTCTGAATGGAGCAGTCGAAAGAAAAAGAAGATGTTTATTAAATTTAATTTATGTATTTAGCTCTAAAACAGGAAAGAAACAGTTGAACAAGAAGATAACATCATCCCAGCTGTCACCATCCAAGGGTCCGATCACCTTAATGAGGAAGTCCCCACTAGTCTGGCTGTTTCTCTGCGATATGCTAGTGAGTTGTGGCACGTTGCTGTATTGGTTATCATGAAAACCTGGGTTTGATTCCCAGTTTCGGCGTTTCTGTGTGGAGTCTGCATGTTCTCCTCAGGGTTCTTCAGTTTCCTCCTACAGACCAAAAGCATGCACAGTCGACTGATTAGCTGCTCCAAATATCAATAGGTGTGAGAGTGGCTCTGCAATGGCCTGGCGAGCTGTTCAAGATGTACCCCACCCTTGCCCAGAGTCAGCCAAGATGGGTGCCAGCTGCCGCACAAACCAAATTAGCATTAAATGATTTGGAAAATGAATGAATACTGGCGAGGTTTTCACTCAGTACCATCCGAGCTGGGAGAGGAGTCTTACCCTGAAGAAGAGAAAAAGTGTAACACATGTTGTATTTACTCTGTGTAGCAAACCCTGATGTAAAATATCCTCAAATAAAAACTCACAATAAATACTATATACATAAAGGTATTAAAGAACACCACTAAGCTTTATTTGCTTTATTTACTTTATTTTCATTACATTCCAAAACCTATAAACACCCAAATTTATGGAAAACAGAAGCATGACCATTCTCAGGAACTCAGACTACAAGTTGCTTATGTCATTTACAATCGATTTCAATCAGGAATCGTAACTTTCACCTCTGAGACACAATCAGGCAATATTTTACACAGACAATATTTTAAAAGAAAGGTTGATTCAAAATAATATCAGACTGGTGATGGAAATATCTGAATTACAGGCATTTTATTGCTGAGGATGGTTTCTTCTCTTCTTAGACTTCTACAAATCCTTTGACTCTGTCGAGTATCCTTTCATCCTTTAAACCCCCATTTCACTGGAGTATGGCATGCAATGATCGTGATGGAAAGGCGCGGACCGCAGTCTTCAGAAGAGATTCGGCATTTTTATATGGAAAATGGGTCAAAATCCTATGGAAAAGTGGAAATTCTGAATATTTTTGGTACGTTCATGGCATATGCAGAACAGGCACGGCAAAGGACTGCAAAACTATGGTACAATTTCAGAATAAGTATGGAAAAGCCCACGGATGAACTGTGGAAAAAGTACAATTCGCGACAGATTGCAAAAGAAGACTTTCGGATAATTCACGGATTGTTCACGGCTAGCACTGAACACTTGAGGAATAACTACAGCACGAATCCATTTGAGAAGGAAGAGCTTCAGAATGATTGCGGACGCACGCGGCATGAAAGTGGAACGCATATGTTCAACACGGAATGACTGAAAAATACCCGGTGTAACCACCTTTCAATTCGGAAAAATCGTCAAAGATCAAAGGATTTGCACCTGATTCCTCATATAAATATGCAGAATTTACCAAGTAAACTCATTGTGCCTTATAACTTGTATACAATACAATATACAATAGCTTAGTCTATTTGTTGGCCAGGTAAAAAAAAAAAAAAAAAGCCGTAGTGCTTCATTTCATTTCATTACTTTGAGATGTGGTGAAGATTTCTTTTCTTTTTTCTTCAGGTTGGTTCATCTATTTGGAGTGTGTTGTGTTTCAGAGCATCATCTGGGCTTTATTCCGACTTCCCAATCCCCCTGATCGAGTCTGTGCTGGATGAAAGCATGCACTTGAGCCTGTGTTTAAGACGCACTGATCTCTGAACTCCACTTTGTATTTGCTTGATCATTTATGATAAGGCAGTGCGTTAAACATGGCTGTGCATGCGGCGCGCTCTGTACACCGTCCATGTGCACGTGATCATCGGCATGAGGATGGTCATGTAATCGAATTCACAAGCAAATCACAATCAGCAGTGAATCAATAAATCAGAAGGTGAAATACTCACGATGTGCTATAGATGGACTTTGATTGCGTCTGCATGATCATCCTCCTCATGCCAATGATCACGTGTGTGCGGAAGGAGTAGACAGCGTGCCGAACGCATAGCCAAAGTGAGGGGCAAAGCACTCAGCAAGCGCTCGGTCTGATGCTGCTGCTACTGCTGCTGACGGTGCTGGTGTTGTGTGGTATGTAGAGCAGCTCTCTCCCTGCTTTTGATCATATGGAAGAGGAGGGGAGACATGCGAATAAGTTATGGAACACTTGCGGTATAAAAGGAAAAACTATGGACCACTTGCGGAAATGACAGAATGTTTACGGAAGGACTACGGGGAGTACAAAGGGAACACTCAGGGGATTTTTTGATTTTGATTTTGAAATGTTGTAAACAGTCTATCTGAAAATATTTGTCGCGATGTTTTATTATCAAGTGGTTCGAGCCCAAACTTCGACTTCATATTGGAATCCACAAGGCTGTCCTACTTCACTCTATTTGTTCATAATAGTCACTGAAATGTCAGAAATGTATATAAAAGCCTGCAGTGACATGAAAAAAGTAAAGGTTTCGGGAACATGTATTGTTAGCCAGCTAGCAGATGATGCAATGTTATTCTGAAAGGATGAACATCAGGTTGCCATTGAAAAAGTTAGAAAATTTTCAAAAGCCTCAGGACTGAGACTTAATTTATTTTTTATTTTTCCCTATTCATGACTCAAACTTAACCGAAATTAAGAACATCCCCATTAAACCAGAAACAAAATATCTTGGATCATGTCTGACTGAAGATGAAAAACACTCTCAATAACTTAATTTTGAAAATAAACTTAAAGAATGCAAAGCAAAGCTGAATATATTCTTAAATTCTTCTTCTTCTTCTTTTTCTTTCGACTTTCTTTCTTTTTTCCCTTCAGGGGTCGCCACAGCAAATGATCTGCCTCCATCTCACCCTATCCTCTGCATCTTCTACTCTTACTCCAACGACCTTCATGTCCGCCTTCACCACATCTATCAATCTTCTCTTTGGTCTTCATCTGGGCCTTCTGCCTGGCCGTTCCGACCTCAGCATTCGACTGCCAATATACTCACTATCCCTCCTCTGTACATGTCCAAACCATCTCAATCTAGCCTCTCTGACTTTGTCTCCAAAACATCTAACATGTGCTGTCCGTCTGATGTACTCATTCCTGATCCTATCCATCCTCATTACTCCCAAAGAGAACCTCAACATTTTCATCCCTGCTACGTCCAGCTCTGCCTCCTGTCTTTTCCCCAGGGCCACTGTTTCTAATCGCTGGCCTCATTACTGTCTTGGACACTTTTCCTTTCATTCTCGCCGATACCTTCCTATCACACATCACACCGGACACTTTTCTCCAAC
This sequence comes from Plotosus lineatus, assembly GCA_024760905.1. Taxonomy (NCBI): domain Eukaryota; kingdom Metazoa; phylum Chordata; class Actinopteri; order Siluriformes; family Plotosidae; genus Plotosus; species Plotosus lineatus. Next base: position 11,813,172 of record CM045734.1, on the reverse strand, counting down.
AATTCCAACCTGCCTGCACACACTTCTTCACCTCTTTTCCACACTCTCCATTCCTCTGGATTGTTGAGCCAAAGTACTTAAAAATGTGTGTGAATGAATTCTGTCTTTCTGAGGCTAACTTTCATTCCTCTCCTTTCCATGGCATACCTCCACCTCTCTAGATTTTCCTCCACTTGTTCTGCATGAACATCATACTTAGTTCTCAAATATTACACAAATACAGTATTTCCATTATTGTATAAAGCTAAGATTATTTACAACTTCCCTTTCTCGAATCCACCACAATATTGTGGTGGAGGGGATTCCGTGTCTTAATAATCTGTGGAGCTATGTTGTTGGTGGCATTATACCCCTGGCAGAGTCACTCAAGGCAAACAGGTCCTAGGTAAAGGTCCAGACGATTCAAAAGACCTCTATGGATAAAGATAAAAGGACACATTTTCCCTTGGCTGGATGCAAGTCATGGGGTCCCCCTGGAGCCAGACCTTGGAAAGGGGCTTGAAGGTGAGTGCCTGACAGTTGCTTTCTGCCCATGGAGCCCGGATAGAAAAAGGTGACATCGATCTGCCCTCTCATGGTCTCACCACCTGTGGAAGCAGCTTTCGTGGTCGGGTGCATTGTGAGTTAGGTGGCAGCTGAAAGCATGGGTTCTCTCAGACCAATCCTCAGCCACTGACTCTGACTCTTGGACACAGAATGTCATCTCTCTTGCTGGGAAAGAGCCTGAGCTGATGCGACAGTCGGACTCACCTCAATGCATAGCTTGGGCTGTGCAACCATCCATCTCAAGAGGGGCTGGATCTCCCATTCTGGAGTTGTTCAAGGGGAAACGTGGCAAGCCGGTGTGGGCATACTTGTTGCCCCTGCATCTCGATGCCCACACATTGGGTTTTCCCAAGTTGATGAAAGGGTAGCTTACCTCCTCCTTTGGGTGGGGGGACTAGTCCCAGCTGTTGTTTGTGCTTATGCACCAAATAACCATTCAGAGTCTTTGGGGGGGGGGGGTGTTGGAGAGTGCCCCCTGGGGACTCCCTCATTGTCCTGGAAGACTTCAATGCCCATGTGGAAATTACTGTTACCCGGAAGGGTGTGATTGGTAGGTACAGCCTCTTCAATGTGAACTCAAATGGTGTTTTGTTGTTGGATGTCTGTGCTCATCATGCTTTGTCAATCACAAAGGCCATGTTCAAACAAAAGGATGTCCATTTGGCACCAGGACATCCGAAGCCGCGGTTTGATGATTGACTTTGTAGTTGTGTCACTGGACTTCCAGCTGCATGGTTGAAATGTCAAACTAAAATGTCAACCAATCATCATCTGGCTCCAATGGTGCTGGGGTCACTAAGGTAACTTAGGTCACTAAGATAGTCAAGGAGCTCCTCGGTGGTTAGTTTCTAGGGTGGATGAGATCCGCCCTGAATATCTCAGGGCTCTGGATGTTGTAGGACTGTTTCAGTTGACACGTCTCTGCAACATAACTTGGTCTGTACTTCTGGATTGGTGAACTGAGATGGTAGTACTTTTTTGTAGAAAGGAGGACTGGAAAGTGTGTTCCAATTATCATGGAATTACACTCCTCAGTTTACTTGGGAAATTCTACGTAGGGGTACTGGAGAGGAGAATCCGACCGATGGTTGAACCTTGGATTCATAAGGAACTTCTTCTTCTTCTTTTCCTTTCGGCTTTTCCCTTCAGGGGTCGCCACAGCGAATCATCTGCCTCCATCTCACCCTATCCTTTGCATCTTCTTCTCTTACACCAACGACCTTCATGTCCTCCTTCACCACATCCATGAATCGTCTCTTTGGTCTTCCTCTAGGCCTTTTACCTAGTAGTTCCAGCCTCAGCATCCTATTACCAATATACTCACTATCCCGCCTCTGTACATGTCCAAACCATCTCAATCTAGCCTCTTTGACTTTGTCTCCAAAACATCTTACATGTGCTGTCCCTCTGATGTGCTCATTCCTAATCCTATCCATCCTCGTTACTCCCAAAGAGAACCTCAACATTTTCATCTCTGCTACCTCCAGCTCTGCCTCCTGTCTTTTCCCCAGGGCCACTGTTTCTAATCGCTGGCCTCATCACTGTCTTGGACACTTTTCCTTTCATTCTTGCCGATACCCTCCTTTCACACATCACACCGGACACTTTTCTCCAACCATTCCAACCTGCCTGTACACGCTTCTTGACCTCTTTTCCACACTCTCCGTTGCTCTGGATTGTTGAGCCTAAGTACTTAAAATCCTCCACCTTTCTTATCTCTGCTCCCTGTAATCTCACCGTTCCTCTTGGGTCCTTGTCATTCATGCACATGTATTCTGTCTTACTGAGGCTAATCTTCATTCCTCTCCTTTCCAGGGCGTACCTCCACCTCTCTAGATTTTCCTGCACTTGTTCTCTGCTCTCACTACAGATCACAAGGTCATCTGCGAACATCATAGTCCATGGGGAATCTTGTCTAACCTCGTCTGTCAGCCTGTCCATCACCATAGCAAACAAGAAGGGGCTGAGAGCTGACCCTTGATGCAGTCCCACCTCCACCTTGAACTCTTGTGTCACACCGACAGCACACCTCACCAACGTCTTACATCTCTCATACATGTCCTGCACCACTCTAACATACTTCTCTGCCACTCCAGACTTCCTCATGCAATACCACAGTTCTTCTCTCGGCACCCTGTCATATGCTTTCTCCAGATCTACAAAGGCACAATGCAGCTCCCTCTGACCTTCTCTGTACTTTTCCATTAACATCCTCAAGGCAAACGCTGCATCTGTGGTGCTCTTTCTTGGCATGAAACCAAACTGTTGTTCACAAATGCTGACCTCCGCCCTTAGTCTAGTTTCCACTATTCTTTCCCATAACTTCATCGTATGGCTCATCAACTTTATCCCTCTGTAGTTGCCACAACTCTGCACGTCTCCCTTGTTCTTAAAAATGGGCACCAGCACACTTCTCCTCCATTCCTCTGGCATCCTCTCACTCTCTAAGACCTTGTTAAATGTTCTTGTCAGAAAATCTACTGCTACCTCTCCTAGACACTTCCATACCTCCACCGGTATGTCATCAGGACCAACTGCCTTTCCATTCTTCATCCTCTTCAATGCCCTCCTCACTTCACCCTTACCGATCTTTGCTACTTCCTGGTTCTCAACAGTCACTTCTTCTACTCTTTTTTCTCTCTCATTTTCCTCATTCATCAGCTCTTCAAAGTACTCTTTCCATCTTCCCAGCACACTTCTGTCATCAGTCAATACATTTCCCTCTCTGTCCTTTATCAATCTAACTTGCTGCACGTCCTCCCCATCTCTATTTCTCTGCTGTGCCAACCTGTATAAATAATTTTCTCCCTCCTTACTTTCCAACCGAGCATACAAGTCATCAAACGCGCTCTGTTTGGCCTTTGACACTGCTACCTTTGCCTTCCGCTGTGTCTCCCTGTACTCCTATTTACTCTCTTCGGTTTTCTCAATGTCCCACTTCTTCTGAGCTAACCTCTTCCTTTGTACACACTCCTGCACTTCCTCATTCCACCACCAAGTCTCCTTATCTACTTTCCTTCCAGATGACACACCAAGTATTCTCCTACCTGTCTCCCTGATCACATTAGCTGTAGTTGTCCAGTCATCTGGAAGCACTTCGTGACCACCAAAAGCCTGTTTCAACTCCTCCTTGAAGACAACCCGACACTCTTCCTTTTTCAACTTCCACCACTTTGTCTTCTGCTCTGCCTTTGCCTTCTTCACCTTCCTCACCATCAGCATCATCCTGCACACCACCATCCTATGCTGTTTGGCAACACTCTCACCCACTACTACTTTGCAGTCACTGACTTCCTTTAAATTACATCGCCTGCACAAGATGTACTCTACCTGTGTGCTCCTACCTCCACTTTTATAAGTCACCCTATGCTCCTCTCTCTTCTGGAAGAAAGTATTCAACACAGCCATTTCCATCCTTTTTGCAAAATCTACCAACATCTGTCCTTCTGCATTCCTGTCCTGGATACCAAACCTACCTATCACTTCCTCGTCCCCTCTGTTTCCTGCACCAACATGTCCATTGAAGTCTGCCCCAATGACCATTCTTTCACCTCTGGGGGTATTCTGCATCACTTCATCTAACTCCCTCCAGAATCTCTCCTTCTCTTCTCGCTCACATCCTGGCTGTGGGGCATAAGCACTAACAACATTGACCATCACACCTTCAATTTCTAACTTGAGACTCATCACTCTGTCTGACACTCTTTTCACTTCTAGAACATTCCTGACAAACTCCTCCTTCAAGATGACTCCGACTCCATTTCTCTTCACATCCACACCATGATAAAACAGCTTAAACCCTGCTCCGATGCTTCTCGCCTTGTTACCTTTCCACCTGGTCTCCTGAACACACAGTATGTCCACCTTCCTCCTCTGCATCATGTCAGCCAGCTCTCTACCTTTTCCTGTCATAGTTCCAACATTCAAAGTCCCTACTTTCAGTCCTAGACTCATGCCTTTCCTCTTCTCTCTCTGGCAAGCCTCCCGCCTCTCCTTCATCAACGTCTTCGACCAACAGTAGTCCAAATTCCATCAGCACCCTGTTGGTTGACGGCACTGATGGCGGTCGTTGTTAACCCGGGCCTCGACCGATCCGGTATGTCATTCTTTCTTGTGATTCGCATAGTTTATTTGGCATTTGTTTTACGCCGGATGCCCTTCCTGACGCAACCCTCTGCATTTATCCGGGCTTGGGACCGGCATGAGGGAGAGACACTGGTTTGTGCCCCCCCCCCCCCCTCACGGCTGCATTAGGATTCAGAAGGAACAATGTGTTTTTTGTCCTGGCTGAGGCACTCTTGGCCAACTGTATACGCTGTACAGGATCCTGAAGAGGGCAATGGGAGTTTGCAAAATCTGTCCACATATATTTTGTGGATTTAGAGCAGACTTTCAACTGTGTCCCTCGCGTTATCTTGTGGGGCATGCTCCGGGAGTACAGCGTACCAGACCCGCTGCTATGGGCCATTCGGTCTCTGTATCACCAGAGCCAGAGCTCAGTCACAATGGTCACAAAAGGTCAAATTCATTTCAAGTGAGGGTTGGAGTCTGCAATGGATGTCCTTGGACACCAATTTTGTTCATAATTTTTTTCCAGGCTCAGCAAGGCAAAGCTCTCAGTTTACCAGTTGCTCTATATTCCAACCCATACCTATGGTCACGAGATTTTAGGAGAGACTGAAAGAACAAGATTGCAGTTAAAAGTGGCTGAAATGAGCTTCCTTTACATGGTAGCGAGGCTCTTCCTTAGAGATAGAGTGAGATGCTCAGACATCCGAGAGAAGCTTGGCTTCTCAGCTGATTCTCTGCATAGAGACGAAAAAGTTCCCGGCATAGTTTTTTGAGCATGGCCAAACAGGAAGAGACCCTGGGTCGACCTGGAACACGCTGGATGGATTATGTCTCTTGGCTGGTCTAGAAAGGCCTCGGTGTCCCCCCAGAAGAGTTGGAGGAAGTGGCTGGAGAGAGAGACCTCTGTATCTCATTACTTAGGCTGTTGCCCCATGACCCGAACCTGGATTAGGAGGAAGATGATATTTACAAATTCAGGCAAAAAACCTCCATTGGTGCCCCTTTCATTAATGGTATATGTACCATGCTGCTCCTGGTAAAATCTATATGAGATATGCACCATAAAAACATTACCAAATTTATAGTGTGTGAACTTCATTCATAACTCAGAAATCAAGCATCAGATAACTCTCGGCTGGGAAGCATTTGACAAGTTTGAGTCCATCATGAAAGGCAGAAAGGCCAGCATGAGAATCAAGCTGAAGATACATGATGAATATATCCTGCTGGTCATGACATGGAAGCGAAACATGGGCTCTCAACAAAACAATGAAGGAAACGCTCACAGTGGCACAGAGGAAAATTGAACGCCTCATGCTGAATGTCTCTCTAAAGGATAGAAAGCCACAGCAATCTGCATAAATTACTATTGCACAGTCGCCCTAACTCCCATCATCACCAAATGTTTCAAGTCTGCAATCCCTTACTGATCTCGATCCACATCAGTGTGCATACAGAGGAAACAGGTCAAAAGAGGATGCCATCAATACAGCCTTCACACACCTGGACCACAGATACTCCTATGTGAGGATGCTGTTTGTAGACTTCAGGTCTGCTTTTAACACTGTTCAAGCACATAAACTTGTTCAGAAGTTGGGCAATTTTGCACTAGGAAGCTCATTGTGCACCTGGATACTGGAATTTCAGACCTCCGGACATCAGGATAGGAGAGCAAATTTCCTCCACTCTCATCCTGAATTGCAGAGAACAGGAAGGCCTTGCAGCGGGCGGTGGGGCCAGCAGAGTGGGTAATTGGAACTGCACTATCAGCCCTCTTTGACATTTCCACTGACAGAGTTGAGAGGAGAGCCAGTGAAATTATCAGGGACCCCACACACCCTGTAGAACCCCCTTCCTCTACACTCCCCTCCGGAAAAAGCTACAGCTAAAAAAGCAACTTAAATTTCCTGGCTGGCAAACCGAGGTCAGCAGGAATCCACCACAATGGTGCAAAAACAAAGAAAAAAAGTAATACTGAACTGATACTGGCTTCATGGAATGTCAGAACTCTACTTGACAATAATAGTATGCTACCAGAAAGAATAATTGCGCTCATCTCTAAAGAACTATCTCACTACATGGTCGACATTGCTGCACTGCAGGAAACCAGATTTTCTGATGTCGGACAACTCAAGGAGAATAGTCACACATTCTTCTGGTCTGGGAATCCAAAGGGTGAATGGCGAGAAGCAAGAGTTGTGTTTGCAATTTCAAACATCTTCGTTTGGAAGTTGCAGTCTCTACCAACTAGAATATTGGATCGTTTAATATCTCTGTGCATTCATGTGGGTAAACAGAGGTATCTGACAATAAGCCTATGCGCCAACCATGACCAATGACTATGAGACAAAATAACTGTTCTATCTTTTATTGGATAGAGTACTTGCAGAAATCCCTCTAGCTGGCAAAGTCATCCTTCTCGGTGACTTTAATGCAAGAATTGGAAGTGACCACAGCACTTGAACGCAATGTGTTGGCAAGTTTGGAAGAGGCCAAATGAACTCCAATGGCGACATGCTTCTACCGAAGTGTTCAGAGCATCAACTGGCAATCACTAACACCATCTTCAATCTTACAGACAAATGGTACTACACATGGAAGCACCCATGATCGAAACATCTGACTCTGCTGGACTACCTTATCACAAAGTGAGCCAACCTGAAAGACTTCCGTAGCACCGGAGTGATGCATGGAGCTGAGTGCGACACTGATCACTATATGATTCGCACAAAGTGCAATATCAAGCTGAAGGCGCAACACAAAAAGCGAGGGTCATAACCTCCAAGAAAGTTTAATGTCACTCAGCTGACAAGCAATGCTGAAAGAGACTTCCTGAAACCTTCCGCCCATGGCAAACAGTACTGTAGAGGAACAGTGGAAGGCCTTGAAAGACACAGTCTACAGCATTGTCGCAGAGGTACTTGGCAAACCCAGCAGGAGACAGGCAGACTGGTTCGATGCATCTGATGAAGAGATCACAGCTCTCATTACCAGGAAAAATGCTCTGTTCATTGCATGAGAGCTTTAAAAAAACAATACAAGGTGGCAAGAGCAGAACTTCAACAGAAGCTGCGAGCGATGAAGTAAAACTGGTAGCTGATGAAGGCAAGTAAAATCCAGCGACTAACTCCAAAGCATTCTTCGCATCTCTGAAAGTAGTCTACGGACTTCAGGGTGTCTGCCTTGAACCTATGAAGAGCATGGACAGCGCAGTGCTTCAAACGCAGAAGAGCAACATAATAAAGAGATGGAAGGCACACTTTGAGCGTCTGCTGAATCCAGAGGCCAGTGCCAATGACAGTGCTGGTGAAACACAGCAGCTGCCTATTAGGCATGGCATGGGTGGACCACCGACTGCCGAAGAGCTGGAAGTAATCATCAAGAAGATGAGAAATGGAAAAGCTGCAGGTCCAGATGGCATACCAGCTGAAGTCTGGCAGTATGGAGGAACAGCTCTAAGGCACCAGCTGCTTCCACTGCTCTGCAACATCTGATCCTCAAGCAAAGAAGTACCGCAAGACTTCAAGGACACTACCATTGATTTGATCTACAAAAGAAAGGGCGAGCGTACAGACTTTTGTGGATTTCAGCGAAGTCATTTGACACAGTGGACAGAGAGAATTCTATGGAAACTTCTTTCTCGTTACAGGTGTCCAGAGAAATTTGAAAACGTTGTGCACAGCTTTCATAGTGGTATGACTGCCCATATTTTGTGCTGCAACGAATGCTCGGACTCGTTCAACGATGGGCATTGTGTGAAGCAGGGCTGTGTTCTCACCCCAACCCTCTTCACAATCGGTCGCAATGTACTTATCCAAAAGCTCCTCTTCGCAGACAACTCGGCATTCATGACGCACAGTCTGTAAGCAATGCAAAGCCTGGTGACTGTATTCGGTGATGCCTCTAAGATTCGGATTAACTATCAACTGCAAGAAGATTGAAGTACTGATTCAGCACACTCACATCAACACAGTGACCCACAGGGAGATGCTACTTGACAGTGCATCGCTTGCAGAAGTTGAAACGTTTACATACCTGGGCAGTATCATATCTAACAATGGAACTGTCAACCGTGTGATTGCAAGAAGAACTCAAGCTGCCACAACGGCATTCAGAAAACTTTGAAACCGACTTTGAGACCAGAAGGATATTTACCTGAAGAACAAGATTAAGGCCTACAGAGCGATTGTGCTGTGAGACCTGGGCTCTCTATAAAAATAATTTCATGCAATTGCACAGCTTCCAGCAAAGACACCTCTGTCAGCTCATGAACATCTCGTGGAAAGATCACATATCATATTTTGAGGTCCTGAGCACAGCTGACATTTTTAGCATAGAGGAGCTGATTACCACCTCCCAGTTAAGGTGGACTGGCACGTTGCGCGCATTTCAGAAAATAGGCTTCTGAAGGCTGTTCTTATATATATATATATATATATATATATATATATATATATATATATATATATATATATATATATATATAAAAGAAGTTCTTCTGTAATTACCTGAAGCGAGAGGATGGTTTCACCACCCCTCGAAACAGATCTGTAGTGAAAATGAAGTTTCAATAGAAAGTCTTTGTCCTGTCCTTTTATTTTTACTTATATTTGCTCTACGAAAAAGTATTGAGCACTCTCTTACGGAAGGATCTACTCAGAAAATTATATATATATATAGAGAATATAGGTTGACCTTCTTCTTCGCACATTTGATTTGGCATAGCTTTCTACCATGTAAAATGAATGAGCTTCATTTAAAGTGACTCAACTCAGCTGACCATCCGTCGACCATCGGAACCATTTACAAGCAGAAAGATCACATCAGAGAGAATGTTAAAGGTAGTATTTGATACTGTATTTGATATTTGATGAGTGAATTTGATTAAAATTTATCTATTTGAAATTATTTTGCTTGAATTTAATTTATTTGAAATTAATGTTGATATTATTTGATATATTTGATATTATTTTACAATGTTATGTTTATGATAATTGATTTAGGGGTGTTTTATGAGATACGGTAATGGTATTTATGAATGTATAGGATAGTATGAACGTCATACGTCACTGGAACATACAGGAACAACTTACATTTTTTTTTTTTTTTTTTTAATTTACGTTCAGCCGTGTGGAACCAAACAAAAACGTAAGTTGGGGAGCGTCTGTACACACATATACACTCCTATACATTCACATATCCTACATACTCATTAAAATCTTTTTATCTTCAAAAAAATCTATGGTGTGCCTTATAATCCGGTGCACTTAATTTATGAATGAACCTACATGACTCCATCTCACTGATACTGTCAAAACCCAAGTGAAGCGAACTAATTCAGAGCCTACCATCATTTCGGATCTTCTTCTTTCTTCTTTTCCTTTCGGCTGCTCCCTTCAGGGGTCGCCACAGCAAATCATCTGCCTCCATCTCACCCTGTCCTCTGCATCTTCTTTTCTGACTCCAACGACCTTCATGTCTTCCTTCACCACATCCATAAATCTCTTCTTTGGTCTTCCTCGAGGCCTTCTGCCTGGTAATTCCAACCTCAGCATCCTACTGCCAATATACTCACTATCCCTCCTCTGTACATGTCCAAACCATCTCAATCTAGCCTCTCTGACTTTGTCTCCAAAACATCTTACATGGGCTGTCCCTCTGATATACTAATTTCTGATCCTATCCATCCTCGTTACTCCCAGAGAGAACCTCAACATTTTAATCTCCACTACCTCCAGCTCTGCCTCCTGTCTTTTCCTCAGTGCCACTGGTTGCTAAGCCATACAACATCGCTGGCCTCACCACCGTCTTGTACACTTTTTCCCTTCATTCTTGCTGACACTCTCCTATCACACATCACACCGGACACTTTTCTCCAACCATTCCAGCCTGCCTGCACACGCTTCTTCACCTCTTTTCCACACTCTCCAGTGCTCTGGATTGTTGAGCCTAAGTACGTAAAATCCTCCACCTTCGTTATCTCTGCTCCCTGTAACATCACCGTTCCTCCTGGGTCCTTCTCATTCACACACATATATTCTGATTTTCTGAGGCTAACCTTCATTCCTCTCCTTTCCAGGGCATACCTCCACTTCTCTAGATTTTCCTGCACTTGTTCTCTGCTCTCACTACAGATCACAATGTCATCTACAAACATCATAGTCCATGGAGATTCTTGTCTCACCGCAAACAAGAAGGGGCTCAGAGCTGACCCTTAATGCAATCCCACCTCCACCTTGAATTCGTCGGTCACACCGACAGCATACCTCACCACTGTCTTACATCTCTCATGCATGTCCTGCACCACTCTAACATACTTCTCTGCCACTCCAGACTTCCTCATGCAATACCACAGTTCTTCTCTTGGCACCCTGTCATATGCTTTTTCCAGATCCACAAAGACACAATGCAGTTCCCTCTGACCTTCTTTGTACTTCTCTATTAACATCCTCAAAGCAAACATTGCATCTGTGGTGCTCTTTCTTGGCATGAAACCAAACTGTTGTTCACAAATGCTGACCTCTGCCCTTAGTCTAGCTTCCACTATTCTTTCCCATAACTTCATCGTATGGCTCATCAACTTTATCCCTCTGTCGTTGCCGCAACTCTGCACGTCTCCCTTGTTCTTAAAAATGGGCACCAGCTCACTACTCCTCCACTCCTTTGGCATCTGCTCACTCTCTAGGACCTTGTTGAATGGATTAACCAAAGAATTCCAACCGTTATATGTTGGTGTCAACAGATCGTAAGTTAGAAGGATCCAAGCTTTATGTCCAACTCGTGTGTCTGCTACACCCAGACACTGAAGATGAAGAATTTGATGGATTTGTGGAAGAGGAATGAACTCAAAAAGTGAGTTTGTTGTTTTATATGGTGTGTCTTACAGCCTGCAAAGTACGGTGTATATATACACATACATACCTATGTATGTAGGATATGTACGTGTACTGTATATGAGTGAATATATGTGTATGTAGGTATATACACATGCAAAGCAGAGTGTAGTTCCTTAATTGTCTTTTGTGCATTTTCTTCTTCTAATTGCTGCTAAGATGATTTTTCATTGTTTTGATTTTAACAGTTGACAATAAAGATCTATTTTAATACATAATGAACTTTCAGCCGGACCCAGAAATGCAGGAGACAGTGTGAAATGACACAGAGCCAATTTATTACTCAAAGGGGAAGCACTCAAGCAGGAGGTAAACATGGTGACTACTGGCGATGAAGAGAAACACAATAAACATTAAGCACTGGGAACTAAGACGCAGGTAACTGGTCGAGTGCAGCGCTGGAACCACAAGCCAGAGAGAACACAGGGAAGCAAAGATGTGAAGCCAGACAATTTTCTGGCACTGAGGTGTATGGCTGCTTGTCTTTATAGGGTAATAGATTAGGGAGTGGGATCAGGTGTGTGCGCTGCAATCAGCCCTAGGTCAACCATGCCCCTATGCCGAAGCCTGCAGTTGATTGAAACATATTTCATTCATTGAAGAAAGGGATTAGGCACAAGTTATCAAACTTAGTGAAGCCTTCTCCGCAGATTATTTTAGCCAATTAACCTACTGTGCATGTTTTTGGAATGTGGGAGGAAACTGTAGTACCCGGAGGAACCCATGCAAGCACTCTTGCTGTGAGGCAGACGTGTTAAAAAATTAGTATATTGTAATAAAGTTCATTATTTTCTGGAATGTACTGATAAACATTAGACTTTCATAGAGTTTAGATTCATTGAACACCAACTGAAATGTTTCAGGTCTTTTATTGTTTTAATACTGATGATTTTGGCATACAGCTCATGAAAACCCAAAATTCCTATCTCAAAAAATGAGCATATCATGAATCATCATCATCATCATCTTCTTCCGCTTAGTCCAGGGTCGGGTCGCGGGGGCAGCAACCTTAGCAAAGAGGTCCAGATGTCCCTCTCCCGAGCCACTTCCTCCAATTCTCCCGGGGGGACACCGAGGCGGTCCCAGACAAGCCGAGAGACATAGTCCCTCCAGCATGTTCTAGGTCGACCCCCGGGTCTCTTCCCGGTTGGACATGCCCGAAACACCACACCAGGGAGGCGTCCGGGGGGCATTCTGACCAGATGCCCGAGCCACCTCAACTGGCCCCTCTCAATGCGGAGGAGCAGCGGATCTACTCCGAGCTCTCCCCGGATGGTGGAGCTTCTCACCTTATCTCTAAGGGAGAACCCCGCCACCCGGCGAAGGAAGCTCATTCCAGCCACTTGTATCCGTGATCTTGTTCTTTCGGTCATTACTCAAAGCTCGTGACCATAGGTGAGGGTTGGAACGTAGATCGACTGGTAAATTGAGAGCTTTGCCTTGCGGCTCAGCTCCTTCTTCACCACGACGGACCGGTACAGGCACCGCTTAACAGCAGAGGCTGCAGCGAACCGTCTGTCGATCTCTCGCTCCATCCTTCCCTCACTCGTAAACAAGACCCCAAGATACTTAAACTCCTCCACTTGGGGCAGGACCTCATTCCCGAGCCGGAGGGTGCATTCCACCATTGTCTGACTGAGAACCATGGCCTCGGACTTGGAAGTACTGATCTTCATCCCGGCTGCTTCGCACTCAGATGCGAATCGCTCCAATGAGAGCTGGAGGGCCCGACAACATCATCCGCAAAAAGCAGAGACGATATCCGATGGCCACCAAACTAAAACCCCTCATCGCCTCGACTGCGCCTAGAAATTCTGTCCATAAAAATTATGAACAGAATCGGTGACAAAGGACAGCCTTGGCGGACTCCAACTCCCACTGGAAACGAATCCGACCTGCTGTTATCAATACGGACTAAACTCTGGCTCCGGTGATACAGCGACCGAATAGCTCGTAGCAACGGATCCGGAACGCCGTACTCTCGGAGCACGCCCCACAAGATCTTTCGAGGGACACGGTCGAAAGCCTTCTCCAAATCCACAAAAGCACATGTGGACAGATTGGGCAAACTCCCATGCTCCCTCCAGAATCCTGTGGAGCGTATAGAGTTGGTCAAGAGTGCTACGGCAAGGACGAAAACCACATTGTTCCTCCTGAATCCGAGGTTCGACTATCGGTCAGATCCTCCTCTCTAGTACCCCTGTATAGACTTTCCCAGGTAGGCTGAGGAGTGTAACACACCCTCCGGTCCCCCTTCTTAAAAATTGGGACCACCACCCCAGTTTGCCAATCCAGAGGTACAGCCCCTGATGACCATGCGATGTTGCAGAGACGTATCAACCCAGACAGTCCTACAACATCCAGAGCCCTGAGATATTCCGGGCGGATCTCGTCCAACCCCGGAGCTCGACCACCGAGGAGCTTTTTGACAACCTCAGTGACCTCCACTCCAGTGATGGGCGGACCCTCACCCGAACCCCCAGGGTCTTCCTCTTCCACGGAGGGCGTGTTGATGGGATTGAGAAGGTCCTCAAAGTATTCCCTCCACTTCTCAACAACATCCCCAGTCAAGGTAAGCAGCTCCCCACCTCCACCGTAAACAGGGTTTGTGAAGAACTGCTTCCCCCTCCTGAGGCGTTGGATGGTGGCCCAGAACCTTTTTGAGACCAACCGATAATCACTCTCCAGGCCCTCACCGAACTCCTCCCACGCCCGAGATTTTGCATCTGCGACAGCCTCGGCTGCAGCACGTCTGGCCTGCCGGTACCCGTTTGCTGCCTCAGGAGTCCCACAGGCTAATAAAACCCAATAGGCCTCCTTCTTCAGCTGGACGGCCCCCTTCACCGCAGGTGTCCACCACTGGGTTCGGGGATTACCGCCACGACAAGCACCGACGACCTTACGGCCATAGCTATGGGCTACCGCCTCAGCAATGGAGGCACGAAACATGGCCCATTCGGATTCCATGTCCGCCGCCTCCTCCGGAACGTGGTTGTAGCTCTGCCGGTGGTGGGAGTTAAAGGCCTCTCGGAAAGGGGGCTCCGCCAAACGTTCCCAGCAGACCCTGATTACACGCTTGGGCCTGCCAGGTCTGGAAGGCAGCCTCCCACTCCACCGAAGCCAACTCACCACCAGGTAGTGATCGGTAGACAGCTCAGCTCCTCTCTTCACCCAAGTGTCCAGAACATATGGTCGCAAGTCCGATGACACGACTACAAAGTCAATCATCGAACTGCGACCTAGGGCGTCCTGGTGTCAAGTGCACTTATGGACACCCTTATGTTCGAACATGGTGTACGTGATAGACAAACTATGACGAGCACAGAAGTCCAACAACGAAACACCATTCGGATTCAGACTGGAGAGGTCGTACCTACCGATCACACCCTTCCAGGTCACACTATCGTTGCCCACATGGGCGTTGAAGTCTCCCAAGACAACGAGCGAGTCTCCCGAGGGAGCGTTCTCCAACACCCCCCCCCAAAGACTCCAAAAAGGGTGGGTACTCTGAACTGTCATTTGGTGCATAAGCACAAATAACAGTCAGGACCCGTCCCCCCACCCGAAGACGGAGGGAAGCTACCCTTTGATCAACCGGGGAGAACCCCAACATTTGGGCACCAAGACGGGGGGCAACAAGAATACCCACACCGGCTCACCGCCTCTCCCCATGAGCAACTCCAGAATAGAAGAAGGTCCAGCCTCTTTCGAGATGGATGGTTCCAGAGCCCAAGCTGTGCGTTGAGGTGAGCCCGACTATATCTCGTCGGTATCTCTCCACCTCACGCACCAAATCAGGCTCCTTTCCCGCCAGAGAGGTGACATTCCATGTCCCGAGGGTCAGAGTAAGTAGCTGAGGATCAGTCCGACAGAACCCATACCTTTGGCTGCCACCCAACTCACACTGCACCCGACCCCTAAAACTCCTCCCACGGGTGGTGGGTCCATGGGAGGGCGGACCCATGTCTCCTTTTCGGGCTAGGCCCGGCCAGGCTCCATGGGCATAAGCCCGACCACCAGGCGCTCGCCTTCAAGCCCCTCCCCTGGGCCTGGCTCCAGGAGGGAACCCCGGTGACCCGCGTCAAGGGAGACTGCTTCCTCTGTTGTCTCATGTATCATAGGGGTTTGTTTTGAATCGCACTTTGTGTGGACCTTCACCCCGGACCTGTTTGCCTTGGGTGACCCTACCAGGGGCATTTGCCCCCGACAACATAGCTCCTAGGATCATAAGGTAACGCAAACCCCTCCACCACGATAAGGTGGCGATTCAAGGAGGGGCCATGTCAGCTGCTGGTGTTGGGCCACTGTGTTTGATCAAGGGCAGGGTCAATGCAGCTAGCTATCAGGAGATTTTGGAGTACTTCATGCTTCCATCTGCTGAAAAGCTTTATGGAGATGAAGATTTCATTTTTCAGCACGACCTGGCACCTGCTCACAGTGCCAAAACCACTGCTAAATGGTTTACTGACCATGGTATTACTGTGCTCAATTGGCCTGCCAACTCTCCTGACCTGAACCCCATAGAGAATCTGTGGGATATTGTGAAGAAAAAGTTGAGAGACACCAGACCCAACACTGTGGATGAGCTTAAGGCCGCTATCGAACATCCTGGGCCTCCATAACACCTCAGCAGTGCCACAGGCTGATTGGCTCCATGCCACACCGCATTGAAGCAGTCATTTCTGCAAAAGGATTCCCGACCAAGTATTGAGTGCATAACTGAACATAATTATTTGAAGGTTGACTTTTTTGTTTTAAAAACACTTTTTTTATTGGTCGGATGAAATATGCTAATTTTTTGAGATAGGGATTTTTGATTTTTCTTTACTTTTTTGCCAAAATGATAAATTCTCAATATTAAAACAATAAAAGGCTTGAACGACTTCAGTTGTGTGTAATGAATCAAAAATATATGAAAGTTTAGTGTTCATAAGTACATTGCAGAAAATAATGAACTTAATCACAATATGCTAATTTTTTGAGAAGGATTAGTATATAAGAAGTTCGTACTGTCTAACTGTTAGAGAATTATTTAAATAATTTTAATGAATAACATCAACAGCATGGTTCATCTGGGTTGTTGATCATTCATTTGTTTCTCACATGTTCATTTCCTGTGAGTTTATAGGTCGTCCACTGAAAATCAACACGGTCTGTCTGCTTTACGAGTTGTCTGTATTGATCTGTAATTCATCAAAAACTAGTTCAAATAGACATCATTTAAGTTGAGTACTTTCTTGGGATTATATATATATATATATATATATATATATATATATATATATATATATATATATATATATATATATATATATATATATATATATATTTATTGATCGATTTCAAAACTTCAATAAATATTAGTATGTCTGGAAAACAATAAAATTACTTTGTATCAAACCCAGCCTGTCATTTGTTTTATTTGAGGTTCAGCTGTGTTGCATTCAGAGTGGTGTGAAGACCAGCTTTCAGTCAAACCACATGCAGTAAGTGTCCATATCAGGGTCTGAATGTTATTTTCCAACCACAGAACAAACAAGCAGTGTATTTTCACAATTAGCCTCAGACTCTCTCACCTAGTGTTCCTCTGCCTCTGAACACTGAGTGCTTTTATAAACCTTCATTTACACTTTTGACTTTTAAGAAAAAACCTGGATAATTTTAATGAGTTTCCACAAAAGATGCCTGAATGTTCATCGATGTGCAATGAACACAACATGATCTTAAATTCAAAGTGATAAATTAAAACTGTAAATATAATATAAAATAATATTTTTTAACATAAAATGTGATTATCCACAATGAAGTAATGCAGTGGTGATCTTTATAGCCGAGGACCATACTGAGGAGAGATTGGTATCACATCAATCTGATTTTTTTGTTGCAAATCACTGTGTACGTGCAGTATATGTGCACAATGATTATCATCATCTTCTTCCACTTACTCTGGGGTTGGGTTGTAGGGGTAGCAGCCTGAGCAGCAAGGTCCAGACGTCCTTCTCCCCAGCTACTTCCTCTAGCTCTTCTGGGGGACACTGAGGCATTCCCAGACCAGTCAAAAGGCTCTGAGGTCTCTTCCCAGTTGGAAATGAACATCTGAAACATCATACCTGGGAGGCTTTTGTGGGGCATTTACCTGAGACACCTCAACTGGCTGAGCTTCTCATCCTGTCTCTAAGGGAGCGCCCCATTACCTGCATTGAGGTGTTCCCAGACCAACTGAGAGACACATCAAGTATGTTGTGGGTCAACCTTGGGGTCACTTCCAGAATGAACATGCCTGAAACGCCACACCAGAAAAGAGTTCAGGAGGAATTTTAATGTTTCTCGAGCCACCACAACCAGCTCCTTTCAGTGTGCAGGAACAGAGGTTCTACTCCAAGCTTCTGGATGGAAAACGTCTCATCTTAGCTCAAAGAGAGAGCCCAGACACCCTGTGAAGGATCAGAATCTCTGACAATATCTTATGAATTGAAAAATTGGAGAAAATGAAAAAGAAGGGAAAGACTATTGATTTCACATCAAACAGCAATACTATGTGCACAGGTGTGCTCCTTCATGTTCATAGATTCCATTCATAGCTAAATACAGAAAAATTGCATAAATGAGACTTAATAACAAATTACTTTTTAACAGTTTATGAATGAGGCCCATTGATTTAGAATGGTGTGATGAACATGCTATTGATTTCAAAATTCAGCAGATCTCAGTTAAATCGAGCATCTGCAGAATATGCTGCACAAACACTTTAATCGGACTTGCAGGATTTTAAGAATGTCTTCACCTTGCAGCCAGATATCACAGCATACCTTGACAGGCCTGGTGTGGTCCATACCTTGATGATCGGTGTTATTTTTTATGGTCATGCCAGCCTACACAGTCTCAAGCAAGTGATTTTAATGTTCGAGTTAAATGTTCAAGAACAGACTGTTCACCTGCTGCCAATACATTCCTCTTCAAAACCGATTCCAGTGCAATGAGACAATCGTTTTATTCACTTCACCGCTCAATGGTTTTAACATTATTTTCAACTTTTCGTCTGTGTGTTGCATCAGTTTATAACTTTCTATATTTTAAAAAATGGGTTTAATTCATTTAAAAAAAAGATATTGTTTGTTTGGACTGTTTTCAGGTCAATAAAGATTCATATGAATTCATAAACCAAAGTTTTCTGTTGCTGCTGATCCTCCCTCCCCACGCCACCCAACCACATTCAAATGAAAAAGTGTAAGATTTGCTGTACATTTCATTTCCTCTTCATCTCTCATCTGATACACAATGGGACAGTGTGAAACGGTGTTTCTTTGCCTCATGGGTAAGTGTTTATAATATCATTTATTACCATTAATAAAAATTTGACTGTTAAAAATCTCATTTATTACTTTTCATAAATATTTTTACTGTTAATAAATAATCTATTCCTGTTTATAATTTCATTTATGACTGTTAATAATTTTTTTTCATGAATAACTTTTATTATAATTTTTATTATTCCGAGATTTGCAATTTCTGTGAATGGGAATTTTATTGTTGAAAAAAAAATACATTGTAAAATGTTTTTCCTCCAATTTTACTGATTTGTTGACATATATTTCTTGAGGGACAGTGATGGCATAGTGCGCTGGATCCCTGATCCTATGGTTGGGGGTTTGAGTCCCACTCTCCACAAGGTTGTCACTGTCCCCCCAGTGCAGCTAACTGGGTTATCAAAGGCGGGCCATGTCTCTCAGTGTCTATGGTGAGAGGTTGATGTAAAAGAACCATTGCTGACTTTCATAAAGAGGAGCTGCAAAACCATC
Organism: Plotosus lineatus; assembly: GCA_024760905.1. Classification (NCBI taxonomy): domain Eukaryota; kingdom Metazoa; phylum Chordata; class Actinopteri; order Siluriformes; family Plotosidae; genus Plotosus; species Plotosus lineatus. The sequence goes on along the minus strand of CM045734.1, from coordinate 11,793,863 downwards.
AGTGTGTTTCTGTTCCTTGATAAAGGGTTGTGTCAGGAAGGCCATCCGACATAAAAACCTATTCCAAATCAAACGTCCAAATCATTCGCTGGAGCGACCCCTGAGAAAGGGAAAAAGCCGAAAGGAAATCTCATCTCATTTACACATATTTCTTGAGAATAGCAAAATGATCTATGAAAGCTCCTGTGTTACCTTATACGTGTTATATTGGTTATATATGATCTGTCATGAGGTGTGTGTGTGTGTGTGTGTGTGTGTGTGTGTGTGTGTGTGTGTGTGTGTGTGTGTGTGTGTGTGTGTGTGTGTTGCAGGTTTACTTTCTGAGACTCTGAGTTCTTTAACTCTGGAGGCAGAAGTTGGAGATAAAGTCACTATTTGGTGCCAACATGACATGACTATTACAGGTCACATCTTCTGGTTTAAACACACGAGTGATTCAGTTCCACTTCTTGTTGGGTGTAAACGTTTCTTTACGTTATCTCCATCAGAGGATTGTACATTCTTTCCTGAGAGTGAGAGAATAGTGATGTCTGTTCAGGGCAGGAACACGTCTCTCACCATCACTGCAGTAAACGTCTCTGATACTGGACTCTATTACTGCAGCTACATGAAAGAGATCAAAACAGACTTCAGCAACTCGACCTTCTTACACGTGAAAGGTAAATGTTTATAAATTATGAAGAAATTGAATTCCATAACATTGGTTGAAGTTGAAAAAAAAAATTTTTTTTCCAGACAGAAATCAAGCAGTTCCTGAGAACCCAGACCGAGCTGAAAGAACGAATGGTTTGCTTTTTTCCCACAATTAAGACTTCTTTACGTTGCAGGTCTGTGATTCTAAATGTATATGATGTGGTTTTAAAGGTGAAAATGTGAGTTAATATTATTCTTCAGGTTCAGAAGCTTCTTTCTCTTCTGCTGAGTTCTTCCTGCTGAATGTGGGGTTCGGTTCAGTGATTGTGATTCTTCTCTGTGTTCTGATCTTCATCACACGGAAACACAGAAAAAATCACAGAGGTAAAGTACAACCACAAATAACAGCTTTTAAGTTGTGTGAGACGAAACAACATTGACATGATTCATGCTTTACTGTCCCAACTTTGATGAAAATCTTTTGCAAGAATAAAAAGCAAATGAAGTGTTTATTTAAAAAAAAGAAACTCACGAGGTAAAACACCAAAGAGTGCAGTACAGGACAAACATTTACAAATCATCATTTGTAGATTTAGTTTCAAATTACCCTCGCAAACTTTTCTGAATTAGGCTTGTAATAAAAATAATAATAATAAAATAATAATAATGTTAAAGGGTAATGCAGCCATGAGGGGGGGGGGGGGGGGGGCACTAACCAGTGTCTCTCCCCCTTATGCCGGTTCCATGCCCGGATAAACGCAGAGGGTTGCGACAGGAAGGGCACCGGCGTAAAACTTCTGCCAGATTAAAAATGCAAATGGTCAAAACAAAATTCATACCGGATCGGTCGAGGCCCGGGTTAACAACGACCACCATCAGTGCTGTCAACCAACAGAGTGCTGATGGAAATTGGACTACTGTTGGTCGAAGACGTCGAAGAAGGAGAGGCGGGAGGCGTGTCCGTAGGTAGAGAGACAAGAGGAAAGGCGTGAGCTTAGGACTGAAAGTAGGGACTTTGAATGTTGGAACTATGCGAGGAAAAGGCAGAGAGCTGGCTGACATGATGCAGAGGAGGAAGGTGGACATACTGTGTGTTCAGGAGACCAGGTGGAAAGGGAGCAAAGCTAAAGGCTTAGGAGCAGGGTTTAAGCTGTTTTATCATGGTGTGGATGGGAAGAGAAATGGAGTAGGAGTCATCTTGAAACCTGGGGTTTGTCAGGAATGTTCTAGAAGTGAAACGAGTGTCAGACAGAGTGATGAATCTCAAGTAAGAAATTGAAGGCGTGATGGTCAATGTTGTTAGTGCTTATGCCCCACAGGCAGGATGTAAGCTTGAAGAGAAGGAGAGATTCTGGAGTGAGTTAGATGAAGTAATGCAGCGTACCCCCAGAGGTGAAAGAGTGGTCATTGGGGCAGACTTCAATGGACATGTTGGTGCAAGCAACAGAGGGGACGAGGAAGTGATGGGCAGGTTTGGTATCCAGGACAGGAACACAGAAGGACAGATGTTGATTGATTTTGCAAAAAGGATGGAAATGGCTGTGGTGAATACTTTCTTCAAAAAGAAACAGGAGCATAGGGTGACTTATGAAAGCGGAGGTAAGAGCACACAGGTAGACTACATCTTCTGTAGGTGATGTAATTTGAAGGAAGGCAGTGACTGCAAAGTAGTAGTGGGTGAGAGTGTTGCCAAACAGCATAAGATGGTGGTGTGCAGGATGATGCTGATGGTGAGAAAGGTGAAAAAGGCAAAGGCAAAGCAGAAGACAAAGTGGTGGAAGCTGAAAAAGGAAGAGTGTCATGTTGTCTTCAAGGAGGAGTTGAAACAGGCTTTGGGTAGTCAGGGAGTGCTTCCAGATGACTGGATAACCACAGCCAATGTGATCAGGGAGACCTGTAGGAGAGCACTTAGTGTGTCCTCTGGAAGGAAAGTCGATAAGGAAACTTGGTGGTGGAATGAGGAAGTGCAGGAGTGTGTATAAAAGAAGAGGTTAGCTAAGAAGAAGTGGGACACAGAGAGGACTGAAGAGAGGAAACAGGAGTACAGGGAGACACAGCGTAAGGCGAAGGTAGCGGTGTCAAAGGCCAAACAGAGGGCGTATGATGACTTGTATGATAGGTTGGACAGTAAGGAGGGAGAAAATGATTTATACAGGTTGGCACAGCAGAGAAATAGAGATGGGAAAGACGTGCAGCAAGTTAGAGTGATAAAGGACAGAGAGGGAAATGTATTGACTGATGACAGAAGTGTGCTGGGAAGCTGGAAAGAGTACGTTGAAGAGCTGATGAACGAGGAAAATGAGAGAGAAAAAAGAGTAGGAAGGGTGAGTGTTGAGGACCAGGGAGTAGCAAAATTAGTAAGGGAGAAGTGAGGAGGGAATTGAAGAGGATGAAGAGTGGAAAGGCAGTTGGCCCTGATGACATCCCAGTTGAGGTATGGAAGGGTCTTGGGGAGGTAGCAGTAGATTTTCTGACAAGAATATTCAACAAGGTCTTAGAAAGTGAGCAGATGCCGGAGGAATGGAGGAGAAGTGTGCTTGTGCCCATTTTTAAGAACAAGGGAGATGTACAGAGTTGTGGCAACTACAGAGGGATAAAGTTGATGAGCCATACAATGAAGTTATGAGAAAGAATAGTGGAAGCTAGACTAAGGTTAGAGATCAGCATTTGTGAACAATAGTTTGGTTTCATGCCAAGAAAGAGCACCACAGATGCAGTGTTTGCTATGAGGATGTTAATAGAGAAGTTCAGAGAAGGTCAGAAGGAGCTGCATTGTGCTTTTGTGGATCTGGAGAAAGCATATGACTGGGTGCCAAGAGAAGAACTGTGGTATTGTATGAGGAAGTCTGGAGTGGCAGAGAAGTATGTTAGAGTGGTGCAAGACATGTATGAGAGATGTAAGACAGTGGTGAGGTGTGCTGTCAGTGTGACAGAAGAGTTCAAGGTGGAGGTGGGACTGCATCAAGGGTCAGCTCTCAGCCCTTTCTTGTTTGCTATGGTGATGGACAGGCTGACAGACGAGGTGAGACAAGAATCTCCATGGACTATTATGTTTGCAGATGACATCGTGATCTGTAGTGAGAGCAGAGAACAAGTGGAGGAAAATCTACAGAGGTGGAGGTATGCCCTGAAAAGGAGGGGAATGAAGGTTAGTCTCAGGAAGACAGAATACATGTTTGTGAACGACAAGGACCCCAGAAGAACGGTGAGGTTACAGGGGCAGAGATAAGGAAGGTGGAGGATTTTAAGTACTTAGGCTCAACAATCCAGAGCAATGGAGAGTGTGGAAAAGAGGTGAAGAAGCGCGTGCAGGCAGGTTGGAATGAATGGAGAAAAGTGTCTGGTGTGATGTGTGATAGGAGAGTAATGAATCGGCAAGAATGAAGGGAAAAGTGTACAAGATGGTGATGATCCCAGCGATGTTGTATGGTTTAGAGACAGTGGCCCTGGGGAAAAGACAGGAGTCAGAGTTGGAGGTAGCAGAGATGAAAATGTTGAGGTTCTCTTTGGGAGTAACGAGGATGGATAGGATCAGAAACGAGTACATCAGAGGGACAGCCCATGTAAGATGTTTTGGAGACAAAGTCAGAGAGGCTAGATTGAGATGGTTTAGACATGTGCAGAGGAGGGATAGTGAGTATATTGGTAGTAGGATGCTGAGGTTGGAACTACCAGGCAGAAGGCCCAGAGGAAGACCAAAGAGAAGATTTATGGATGCGGTGAAGGCGGACATGAAGGTCGTTGGAGTAAGAGTAGAAGATGCAGAGGATAGGGAGAGATGGAGGCAGATCATTTGCTGTGGCAACCCCTGAAGGGAACAGCCGAAAGAAAAAGAAGAAGAAGAATGTTAGAGGATGTCTGCTTTGCCTCATCGGCTCTTTTTCTGCCTTGCGTCAGCCCAGCCCCAGCAATCTCCAGATCTGGGAGAGATTTCAACAAAAGAGCCAAACACACGAGCGGTGTAGTGGATTGTTTATTCATACCTTATAATCACACAGTGTTACAGACCGGGATATATTAGTCAAGGTTGTGGGAATCCAAAGGATAAGAGATACAGCAATGCTTTCATTACAAATCACATCTGTTCATTAGCAAAGAAGAGAAGTAGATAAAGCAGGAAGTGTGTGGGGAGGCACTTTCTCGTGAGAGTCTTACTGAGACGTTCCGGTAACCCACACCTAATCATCACTCGTGCAGCAGGAGAAACAGAGAATTAAAGAAGTAGACCCTGAACTCAAAAACACCATTGTACGTCTATAAGAAATAATATGCAACATTATCAGCAAATAATATGCAAAGGCTAATATTTTTTTCTCTTCAAATAATAATAATAATTATAGGCCCTTCAGCGGTCTGGCAAGCTGTTCAGTGTGTACCACAGTTGGCTGAGATGGGTGCCAACCTCCCCATGAGAATCAAAGAGCTTATAAAATGAATGAATGGATGAATTAATTATTATTATTATTATTATTATTATTAATAATAATAATAATAATAATAATAATAATAATAATAATAATAATAATAATAATAATAATAATAATAATAATCATCATCATAATCATAATAATAATAATAATAATGTTTGTTATGTTTGTTTATTAGGTACTGAAACAGTAGATAATGAGGTAAGTGTGACACTACAGAACTTAAAACTACAGATAAGATTTCAAAAGATTATATGAATATTTTAAAGAATTTGTATTCATTTTAAAGTAACTTCTAAAAGATTAAAGTTACAGCTGCAGGACATTTCTTGTGTATTTTAATCATAAAAAGAACCAGATGATTGATAAATGTGATATCAGGTTTATTTAACTGCCTCGAACCTGTTCGGCAGCCAATATAGACTCCAAACAACTCTTTTGGTGTCTTTCTATTAACCAAACATATTATTATTTTATATCTGATGTTATTTTTACTGTTTCTTGAACATAAGCAAATAATGTATAATATTCATGAGCAAACAATAATGATAAAATAAATAATAAATATAGCATGAAAATAAAATAATATAAATATTTTATATACATATATTAGTACATAAATACATATACTTACCAGGGTGGGGTCCACCCGAAACTGAGTGTGCCAGACCATCATGGAGCAATTTGGGACAGCCAGGTTTTGTTTGATATGCATTTCTTTGAATTGTGGGAGGAAACTGGAATAACTGGAGGAAACTCACACAAGCAAGGAACACACATGCGAACTCCACTTTGCCCAAGCACAGGAATTGAAACCAGGACTTTCTTGCTGTAAGGTTCTCCATTACACCAGCATAACCCTGCATACTATATAAAAATGTAATAGTGTGTGAAAGTATTACAGCGGTCAATAAAGCATTCAGTTACTCTGTGAAAACCTGAGCCAGTCTGATCTAGAAAGCTGATCAGCACCAACACGAGCTAATACTTGGATGGGGACTGCCAGGGAATAGCAGAGACAGTGAAGGGTTAGGGATATACCTGGCAACCTTCCCTGTAAAAAAATCTGCTCATGTTTTTGCTATGATTCGCCCCAACCCTCATTTTGTAAATATATACCATGTATTTATGAAATGTATATGATGTTATAAACAGTATATAAAATGCATATGTTATTTATCCATCATTGTAAAGACAATAAATAAACATTATTACAGCATATTATTTGCTGTAATGCATTATTATATAACATTTTCTTCTGTCGTACAGTTCCGTCAGATGAAAAAGAAGAGGAGAGTTGATGGAGCGAAGTATTCATATGTTAGATATTCCTCTGTCAGTAACGCAGCGGTGTCGGGGTCATGTGTGTACATTGTAGAATAGATGATTTATGTTGATAACAATGTTCAGATATTCAATAATTTAGAACGTTTTCACCTCACTTTTACAGAATGTAGTCTAAAATTGTTGTATATATACCAATCAGCCAAACCATTAACACCATCTCTCTAGGTTGCTCCATACACAGCCAGCTGCAATGCATTATGGGTTCTGACTCATTTTTCCTGCCTCCAACACATCAACTTCGAGACCTCACTGCTCACTTTGAGAATAATACTTTTCACTCTTTAATGTAAGGAGATAATCAGTGTTATTCACTTCACCTGATTGTAGTCATAATGTTTTGGCTGATTCGTGTAATGTTCTCTGTTCATTATTCAGTGGTGTACAATACTCGAAATAAACAGATCAGTTTCCTTATTTTGTAGTTCTTTCTAAAAAAAATAATATATACATATAGAGTCTCTGCTCTTCATTTTAATCACAAATTTTAACTGTAAAGATAAAAAAAAACTTTTGTCAAACGTATTTATGAACACTCCATGCTCATGTAATTTTTTTTTTTTTTAACTGAAGTGTTTGTACTTATGGGTAGCAACTTTACTTACTGTCAAAAAGCCAATCTGGGCCTGAGTGTGTTTGCATGCATATTTGTGTGTAAAGCGAGCCATATCTTTAACCACAAGCCTTTACTGAAACATACAGCATCCGTCCATGTAATGGTTCAAACATTTTCCAACCACAGAACTAGTACTCGGTGTATAAAAATATACCCCCCACCCCCCAATGTTGCATCCTCTTCTGACCACTGCCTGCTTTTGTTCACCTTTGTTTTGAGTGACTGACTACTGTAGTTATAACTAAATGTGATATGTGAGTGATATGGAGTGAATTTCTCCATTGTGAGATTAATAAAGCTGTATCTATCTAAAAACAATTTGCAATATAATAAATAATTACCCCCCAGTGCAGCTACCTGGGTTATCAAAGGCCAGCCATGTCTCTCACTGTCTGTGGTGAGCTGTCCAGGGTGTACTCTACCCTTGTCCAGAGTTGGCTGAGATGGGCATCAGCCTCCCCACAACCCTAATTAAGATTAAGCGGTTCAGAAAATGAATGAATGCAAAATAAATAAATAAATAAATAAAAATGTTTTGTACACAATCATAAAAATAAAATAATTCTGTCTTCAAATGAAGAAAATATCCGGGGTCATCCCTGGGTCACTCTGTCATCTGTGGCCTTGCTTAAAGCAATGCATGCTGGTTCGAATTTTTGCCTGGTTCTTTTATATGCCTGCGTGGGTTTCCTGTGGGTACTTCAGTTTCCCCCCACAGTCCAAAGACATGTACATTGGGGATACTGGCTGCTCCAAATTGTATTTTATTCAATTATTATTTCCAGTATCTTAAGTTACAGTTGAGTAAATTTGGTTCCTAAGGTGGCAAGATATGAGTTTTGTACATGATTGTCCACATGTGTGATGAGACTTTTGTCAACGACTGTATATTTATAATTATTATTCGTGGTATTTTTACAATGTTATGATTTTCGGGGGATTTTTTGTTTGTTTTTTTAACTGTCACCTGATTGATGTTTTACAATACTGCAGCTGTGCCTGTTTTTAAGCTCTTTGGTGTCCATTTAATTTCAAGGATGCTTTTCACTTATCTCGTCTCATTCACTCATCATGACTACCAATCCTATGAGGGTCATGGGGAGGCTGGAGCCTATCTCAGCTGAGACTGGTTGAAGGCGGGGCACACTCAGGACAGTTTACCACTCCATGGCAAGACAAGACACATACAACCATTCACACTCACATCTCAGGGCAATTTGTAACAGCCAATTAGCCTCCAATGCATGTCTTTGGATAATGGGGGGAAACCGGAGTACCCGGATTAAACCTACACAAGGATGGAGATAGCATAAACTGGGGCCTGGGACTTGTCGATTGGACCTTCTTGCCGTGAGGATGTGCTAAACACTGTTGAATTATGGATGCTACTTAGATTGTCGGGAAAATCCTAGAAGAACTGATGAACTTTGTTAGAAGTCAATTCATCGCTTTCTTATCAATCCGATGGTAAGCTAATGTAGAAAGGCTTTAATTAAAGCCTATATACAACTATTTAGAATTTAAGATGGGTTTAAATATACTTGGCTGATTCTGAACAAATTCCTGAAAATAAAATTAAGCTTTCATAAACTTGGAATTGGACATTTTTGTTTTGCATTTTACCTCAAAAACGTTTTCTGGGGTTTTTTCATTTCCAAATTTGATACCATACGTAGTTATTCCACTGTGAAGGTAAAAGTTCTGACATGCTTTAGATAACTTAACTTGAGATAAATATTTTTTAACATCACACCAACCTAATATGCCCACAGAGGGCGTGAAGAATTTTGGATCTTCAGTAGGCCGTCGTTATTCGCGGACGTTCGGTTCCCGCCCCTCCCGCGAATCAAAAAATCCACAAGTTCTGTACCCGGAAGTAAAACCCTATATATCATATTACATGCACTAAAATAGGCTTCTTAAACACATTCTATATCGTCTTACTCATTAATACAGTATGAATGTAGTAAAATGTAGTAATGATGAAGAAAAACCTTTTAATTTTGTACTGTGATATTTATTAATAAAATATATAAGCATTATACAGCATTGTAAATATAAAAGAACATGAAGTGTAATACAGTAAAACGGTTTGATAATTTGGATAAACATACAGGCACAGCACTGAATTGCATATTAGTGAGTAAAAATGCGAATCAGATGCCCACTAGAGGGAGGAATTGCATTATTTATTGCACTGTACATAATCTGTGTGTGTGTGTGTGTGTGTGTGTGTGCGTGTGTATCTTTATATATATATATATATATATATATATATATATATATATATATATATATATATATATATATATATATATATATATATATATATATATACATATATATATACACACACACGCACACACACACACACACACACACACACACACACACACACACACAGATTATGTACAGATTATGTATATATATATGTATATAAATATTATAGTAGTCGTAGTTTGTAGTTTATTAAAGTGTCACGTGTATGAATACAGAATAGAAAAAAAATGCAAATTATATGGATAAAAGATTACATACACCCAGCCTAGTATAGGTTTATGAGACACTGTTAAAACAATATTATGTACTTCAGAATATAAATATAGAAATTAAAATGTTTGCATAATGTATAGTACTCAGATAAAACATTCCCTCCTTTTAAACATTTCGTAAAGAGATATTGCTAAGATATATAAAAGATGGGGGTATGAAGACATCAAAAGACTTAAAATTTGAATATCATTTTCACAAAATGAAGTATCTAACAAGGATAAAAATTTAGATCTCAGATCATGGTAAAAATGGCAATTTAAAAGGAAGTGAATTTCATCTTCCACGCAGTCACAGAAGGGGCAGGTTCTCTCAGACAGTGGGGTGGGGGGCTTGCTGTATCTTCCTGTCTCGATGTGGAGGGCAAGATTGCCACAGCGTACTTTGATGAGATTTCGTCGTATGTTCCTGTATTATATCTAAAAGGACACAAACTGAGTCCAATACAGCATCTTCAATTCAACATACAGCACTGTAGTTTTCAAAAATGCCCACTCGGGGGCATTGCATTAAATCAGGGGTCGGGAACTCATGGTTCATGCGGCTCTTTGACCTCTCTGGTTTCCAGGGGTTCGAGAGTTAAACCAGCTTTCAGCTGAATGATGGGAGAATCTGCCTAAGGCAGAGTTCTGCAACGGTCGGGTCCCCACAGGCACCCAGTCGGTACCCCTCCAAAAATGCTCTTTTAGGGTTGAAAATTACATAGATGAAAATTAACAATCACGGGTGTGAGCAGATATTTATTTGGTGTGGGCAGGGTGATTTTGTGTGCGTGTTCTTGTGGACAGATCAGCTACATTAAGAGTCTCAGTGTTTTTGACCTGCTGTGTTGGTGGATTTCCAAATTCTTATGCCCATGGTAAGGAGTGTTCTTGCTATCAGCAGTGCGGCGAGCGAGAGATTTTTTCCGCCGCCAGGGTTTGTTATCCAGGAACAGAAATCACAGCTAAAGTAAGAGACGGTGAGATTTGTTTATACACAGCAATCTTCGAATTAAATAATTCTCCTCCCAGTGACAAAATAAAAGATTGGGTGTGGTTTCGTGTCCACTCTGAGAATGGGTCGTCAGTGCAGCATTAAGCATTAAAATTATTTAAAAGAATGTTGATCAGGCTCCTTCTTAAAATAAGTCTTCATATAATTTTCTGTGTTTCTGTCATTTTTGGAAATTAAAACTATTGGCAAAACAACATTAATATGATGAATAAAGAAAAAGAAAATCCCACGAAGGGATGGTGAGGTAGATACCCTACCCGTTATCACATCTGGCTGCAGCCCGTCCCACGCTTCGTGGGACAGATGTTCTTTTTCTTTATAAAAATACAAAAAGGACTCGAACAAATTCATTCATTTTCTGAACCACTTAATCCTAATTAGGGTCGTGGGGAGGCTGGCGATTTTTTTTTTAATCTAGAATTTTGTTGCAAGCAGAATTGTAATTTAATTGTCTCTGCAGTCGTTTAAATCAATGCAACACATTGTTGTTTCATATTAACATGAAGGAAAAAGAGGGAAAACATTATATACAGTGTTATTTGATTTTAAATGTCACAAAAGGATTTGTGGCTTCAGTGTTTTCTTTAATGTGGAAAACAGGTCCAAATGGCTCTTTGAATGGCAAAGGTTGCCGACCCCTGAACTCGAAGCATCCAGAATACTAAGACAGGTTCCATTCTGATGATGACCTTGTTTCATACAACATTCACCTTCTTCGCAAAACGTTTTCCTTCCTGAATCATATCAAGCAGTTCTACTTTTTCATACAGTTCATACCTTTTTCTGGCACTTTTGCGCCTTACCAGAAGCCTGAGAGGTGCGCGTGCGTTTGGGCGGCATGGTGGAGTTTAACAGTAATTTAAAACACACACACTTAAAAAGCACAGGCACAAAGTGCGCGCAAATGAGGAAAAGGGGGCATTACATTATCGAAACCAGTCAGTAGGAAGGAGGACAGCCATTGGCTGAATTTGAATCACGTGACAGTTGCTCGGCAATCCGCGAATATGCAAGTCATGAGCGCAAAACAATGGGCAGTGGTGGTCTAGTGGTATAAGGTGCCGGATCGCTGATCCAAAGGTTGGGGGTTCGAGTCCCACTCTCCACAAGGTTGTCACTGTCCTCCAAGTGCAGCTAACTGGGTTATCAAAGGCCGGCCATGTCTCTCACTGTCTATGGTGTGAGGCATGTAGAAGAACCATTGCTGACTTTCGACAAGAGTAGGCTGCAAAGCCGTCAGCGTGTTTCCATCCTGCGATGGCCTCGTGTAAGAACTCTCTCCGTGGAGGAAGCTCTTAGAGAAACCTGCACGATCTGGATTCCTGCATCTCAACGTCTAGGAGTACTCCGGGAGCAACAGACAACGAGCCACACGAGTGAAATCAGTCTGGTTTATTCATCGGAAGCTCCTCGAATACATGCAGTGTCAGCTTATTTCTACAGAGGGATGTGCGTGCAAAGCAATAATTGCATGTTCACAAAGCATTAACATATATGTTTGTGCACTGCGGCACTTAACACCTGGGGATGTGCATGCAAATAAGTAATTGCGTGTTCTCAATGCATTTCCATATATGTGTTTGTGCCCTGCGGCGCTTAACACTTGGGGATATGCATGTAAAGCAATAATTGCGTGTTCACAAAGCATTTCCATATATATGTTTGTGCCCTGCGGCGCTTAACACTTGGCTAATTCCATTTCAAAGCAATTCCTCATTGTTACATTATTACTTTCCGAATCCCACACCCTAACCGAAACACGACACAGGAACACCCACCCAACAGTTTCATGTGCCTAGCGCACATGTCACAATTACAAGAAGAACAGGAAGCTTTAGATACACAGAAGTTACAATACACACATAGTTGCATCTCATTTATCCTATCAATTTATTCCATCAATCCCCTCTTTTAATACTATGAAATATGTATAAATTCTGTAGCGGCACGCCGGAGCCCTCTCTTTCTTGTGGCATTTCAGACGTGGTTTTTTCTTCGTGTGGAATGTTGGACACCGTCGGGAAGAAACCAGGCCGTGGTTGCGCCGAGGCTGGTGCTTGAAGGGCAGGCAGAGTCCCGTACCTTGGGGCTCCGGTAGCCTTCCCGTCCGGATGTATCCAAGCACTACACACACGATGTATTCTTGGGTCCATAGTCATCGACAGAGGCGGAGAGCAGGCGGGTATATCGGGGTTCGCTGAAGGAACTGGCCAGGACACAGATTCGATTCATCAAACACCTAAAAATACAGGGTCCAAACACGCAAACCAACAACAAACATATACATACGGGAACAAGCATGGTTAAATACGGGGTAAACATGCCGAAAAGAGAGTGGGGGAATCCCCAGCCATAGTTTGGACTTTCGTCGCGTCGCAGTTGGTCCGCTACGTCACGCATTTTTTGTAAGTGGTGTAATTGTCCCGTGCTGAGGTATTTACATACGGGGTTCCTCCATCATGGGGAAAGAGAGAGCAAGCAATACATTCTTCCTGGGTCACATCTCGTTTTACCGTGAAATTTAAATACTGCCAGAACATGTTATTTTCTGGATGACGGTAAGGTGTGCACCAACCCGGGACCACGCATAGTAGTTCGATTAAGAGCAGGGCATAAGTGGTATACATAAGTTGGATTTTAAATGGGCGTTATCCGCCCCGTGTGCGAGAGGATGTGGTGGTGATACTTAGGTATCTGGATCAGGTCAAGACGAGTAAGTCATTCACCCCAGAAGGGCTGGTATCTCGAGACCTGAAAGAGAGGTAATGAGGACAAAAATTTCACAAATACAAAGTGCACTTAATACGTCATTGCGGACTTTTCTTCAGTCTGGTAGCATGGATCCACTGTGGAAAATTGGTCGGTTAATACGGCGATACGAGTAACAGCGAGTATCTCCGTGGGCTCACTGTAAGGGGTGTCTCTCAAAGGGGAATTTAGTTTCGCAAATTTTTTGACCAGCACCTTGTCTCCTACCTTGAAGGCATGAGTGCTTGTGTCTGCCGGGACCGAAGTACTCTGATTAGCGCGTTTCCAATAGTTGTTTAGGACCTTAACAAGGCCCACGGCATACTCGCTCATGTGTATATCTAAGTCTTCCGTCCCCAAAGCCTGCTTTCCCTTCCTCCAAGGCGCGGGAAAGGGTCTCCCCATTACCACTTCGTAAGGAGATAGATTCCCTAAGGCCACCTGCGAGGTCATTCGCAGATCCGCCAAAACCACGGGTAGTACTGAAACCCAATTCCTTGATCCAGTGGCGTGCATTGCCTTCCGTCATTTCTCTTTAATTGTTCTGTTTGTTCATTCCACGATTCCGGAGGACTGAGGGTGATATGGGACATGGAACAACAGAGAAACAGAGGAGGTATCGCACGTTTGAATGGTCATGCTCGAGCCCTGGAAAGAGATTTGAAACCCCAGAATGCTCATGAGATCGCGGCCCAGCAAATTAAAAGGGCATTCAGACATATGTACAAAGGAGTAGGATATTTGCAATTTATCAAGCGTAGGGTCGTCAGGAAAACATAAAAGAAGGGGCGGCGTATATGGGGAGGAGAAGGGGACACTGTTTGTACACAGCAGGCTGGACTTTTGGTAATTTTCTTTTTTTCCTTTTCCTTACTCACTAATTTGGGTTTGGGGACACTCTGAGTCACCCTTTTTGGTTCGAAGAGTTTCTTAAGTTGTAACCAGTATGAGCGCATTTCATACCATTTTACATAAGCCTCCTTCATGTATTCATAATCCCAGGAGGGGTTTCCCAATCCATCATAAATCATGCGATGCGCGGATGTCAGGAATCCTGCATCGAAAGTCCCCATTCGAGGGAAGTTTGGCACTTGGTCGAGTCCCTCCGTCCATCCGGCTAGATTACTAAGCCATGGTTCAGTATAATAAGCAAGACCACATCTATTCATGCATTCCTTGGGGGTTTCCCTGGGATTAGACTTTGGGTAGGAATTTCCCATTATTTACCCACCACCAGAAATACGTTGGCATGCAGGAATACACGTGCACCTTTTGTATATTTGTATAGTGCTCTTCCCAGTTATAGCATCTGAGGATAACCATCCCTTATGAAAAGGGGTTAAACCATCCCTTATAAAAAGGGAATAACCATCCCTTCTAAAGAAGGGGATAACAGACGCTCAGATACTGCTAACCAGGTCGTCAAACAAATCTTGTCTTACCTGATCAGGAGTATCACGCCAGGGTCACCAGATTGTAAGAACTCTCTCCATGGAGGAAGCTCTTAGAGAAACCTGCACGATCTGGAATCCTGCATCTCAACATCTAGGAGTACCCACCCAACAGTTTCATGTGCCTAGCGCACATGTCACAATTACAAGAAGAACAGGAAGCTTTAGATACACAGAAGTTACAATACACACATAGTTGCATCTCATTTATCCTATCAATTTATTCCATCACCTGCACACCACCATCCAATGCTGTTTGGCAACACTCTCACCCACTACTACTTTGCAGTCACTGGCATCCTTCAAATTACATCGCCTGCACAAGATGTAACCTACTTGTGTGCTCTTACCTCCGCTTTCATAAGTCACCCTATGCTCCTGTTTCTTCTTGAAGAAAGTATTCACCACAGCCATTTCCATCCTTTTGCAAAATCGATCAACATCTGTCCTTCTGTGTTCCTGTCCTGGATACCAAACCTGCCCATCACTTCCTCGTCCCCTCTGTTGCCTGCACCAACATGTCCATTGAAGTCTGCCCCAATGACCACTCTTTCACCTCTGGGGGTACTCTGCATCACTTAATGTAACTCACTCCAGAATCTCTCCTTCTCTTCTAGCTTACATCCTGCCTGTGGGGCATAAGCACGAACAACATTGACCATCACGCCTTCAATTTCTAACTTGAGACTCATCACTCTGTCTGACACTCTTTTCACTTCTAGAATATTCCTGACAAACCCCTCCTTCAAGATGACTCCTACTCCATTTCTCTTCTCATCCACACCATGATAAAACAGCTTAAACCCTGCTCCGAAGCTTTTAGCTTTGCTACCTTTCCACCTGGTCTTCTGAACACACAATATGTCCACCTTCCTCCTCTGCATCATGTCAGCCAGCTCTCTACCTTTTCTTTGCATAGTTCCAACATTCAAAGTCCCTACTCTCAGTCCTAGGCTCACGCCTTTCCTCTTCTCTCTC
This sequence comes from Plotosus lineatus, assembly GCA_024760905.1. Classification (NCBI taxonomy): domain Eukaryota; kingdom Metazoa; phylum Chordata; class Actinopteri; order Siluriformes; family Plotosidae; genus Plotosus; species Plotosus lineatus. Next base: position 11,778,120 of record CM045734.1, on the reverse strand, counting down.
TGCCTACGGACAGGCCTCCCGCCTCTCCTTCTTCGATGTCTTCGACCAACAGTAGTCCAATTTCCACCAGCACCCTGTTAGTTGACAGCACTGATGGCGGTCGTTGTTAACCCGGGCCTCGACCGGTCCGGTATGAGTTTTGTTTTGATCATTTGCATTTTTAATGTGGCAGAAGTTTTACGCCGGATGCCCTTCCTGTCGCAACCCTCTGCATTTATCCAGGCTTGGGACCGGCATAAGGGGGAGAGACACTGGTTAGTGCCCCCCCGCCTCATGGCTGCATTTTATATATATATATATATATATATATATATATTTATATATATATATATCTATATATATATATATATATATATATATATATATATATATCCAACTACACACACTAGTATATTGAATGTAAAGTTGATGGATTTTTTTTATATATATATATATATACCATGTGAGTACATAGCAAATTTTCCTAGTTTTTTTTAGATTTAAAAAATTATTATTGAAGATTTATTATATTAAAAATTTTATGAGGCAAAATAAGGAATGCAGTGTTTATTTGTTTGTTTGTTTTTGTCTTTTGTTTGTTTGTTGTTTTCTGCCCTGCGATGGCCTGGCAATTTGTCCCAGGTGTTCTCTGCCCTTGCTCTCAGCTCTTGGCTGAGACTGGCAACTATCTCCCCGGGACCCTAAAGATGATTAAATGCTTCAGATAATGAATGTTTGTTTGTTTCTTTTTTTTTGTTTGTTTGTTTGTTTGCTTGTTTGTTTGATTAATAGGGAAATGAGGTGACTGTCAAAATCCAAAAGCTTTAAAAGCTAAATGAAGGTGAAGTGACTGACACTAGGAAATTGAGGCATTCAGCTATTTGTTGAGGATATATTTGAATAAATTGTTTGACCTGAAATCAGATTTTCCCCCCAAGCACAGGTGTGAAATGCTGGTAACTGGAGGCGTGTGGAAGGCCCTGAGAGCCCATCAATACTGGTCTGTCGTGTGATTGTGGTGTTGAGATCAGGCCCTCAATTGGGCGAATTGTACTCAGCTTTACAGTAAAAGCAGTTACTTTGAAACTGGCTGCTCTGTGTTTTTGGTGATCTGCTATAAAATGCTTAGGTTGTACCTTCAGATATTCACTTCTGGAGTAATGACTCCATCTATAGAAGTTCATTCATCATCAGTTCATTTTCTGTAACCGCTTGATCCGAATTAGGGTCATGGGGAGGCTGGTGCCCATCCCAGCCAACTTCGGGTGAGGGCAGAGTACATCCTGGACAGCTCGCCAGGCCATCGCTGGGTAACGCCAACGGCTTTGCAGCCTACTCTTCATGAAAGTCAGCAATGGTTCTTTAACATGCCTCACACCATAGAAAGTGGGAGACATGGCCGGCCTTTGATAACCCAGTTAACTGCACTTTAGTGACAACCTTGTGGAGAGTGGGACTCGAACCCCTAACCTTTGGTTCAGTGATCCAGCGCCCAATACCACTAGACCAACACTGCCCATCTATAGAAGTAAATCAGTAAAATATCAGAAACTAAAGATAACAACAATGGGTTCAAATTGTTACAATTTATTCACTGATCGCTTACCAGGCCCAACATTGACTGAAACAGAACCTGGTACCGTACATTCAGGTCTGTAGGACTTCCCTTTCATGCCCCTCGTCTCATTTCCCTCGTTTAAGCTCAGTGACACTGTTGGATGACCAGGACTGAATCAATCAAACACTGAAACAATTACAGTCTAGGCAGTGGTGGCCTAGTAGTACAGATGGTGGATCACTGATCCTAAGGTTGGGGGTTCGAGTCCCACTCTCCACAAGGTTGTCACTGTCCCCCCCAGTGCAGCTAACTGGGTTATCAAACGCGGGCCATGTCTCTCACTGTCTATGGTGTGAGGCATGTAAAAGAACCATTGCTGACTTTCGTAAAGAGTAGCTGCAAAGCCGTCAGTGTGTTTCTGTCCCTTGCTAAAAGGGTTGTGACAGGAAGGGCATCCGACGTAAAAACCTCTTCCAAATCAAACGCGCGAATCAGATGATTCGCTGTGGCGACTCCCGAGTAAAACAGAAAAAAGCCAAAAGGAAGACAGACATAAGAATTATGGATGATGTTCATTCATTTCCCGTCTTTGACAATCAGACGACTGGCATGCAAGTCTGCTGCTCTGTGAGCTCCTCCCTGTGTTGGTGTTGCTCCATCTGTTTTCAGTGGATCTCTTTCACATTAACAGTACACACATGGGAGGAATATTACCAGCAAATAATAATGAAGTAAATAAAAATTGTAATACATTTCTTACAAAGTGATGCAGAAGCCTTCAAGGTCTGAAAACATGTGTTCCAGTCAGAGCACAAATAGGACATCTGATTTCCTACAACAAACAAACAAACAGACAAAACAACCACATACACACATAAAGATAAAATTAAAGCATAATTTAATCCTGTCTCAGTTGAAAGCCCTCTTAGAGACGGTTTAACGTTTTCAACATTTTCCCAAGCGAACAGAGAGTACGCTTTTTTGACCAAACCCCCACCACCACCACCTACTCCCGAAAGTGTACAAATAAATGTTGATGATCTCTCGGCAGGATTCTTAAATAAGATATTAAACAAAAAAATGGTCAAACCTATTTTATAAAATAAATCAATGTATTTCCTTGATCAATACTTCTTTTATACACCAGTGAAAAAATTAATGAAATCAATAAAAATATATACTTTTAAAGAATTATTTTTCATGACACCTGCTTTAATATTAATATTAAGACATTTGGTTTTAATAATAAAAATGACGTTGTTTTTAATAATATTATTTTATATGAAAATATAATTCAAAATGTCTGCATTTTTTATTGGTCATTGGCTTTTGGACGACCATGCTTCAGTTTGTGATCAGCAAGGGCATAGGCTGGTCTGACCATGGGGGGGGTTTCACATCTCGGTTTGATCAGAGCCTAAGCCTTAAAGGGGAAATGAAACGCCGACTAAATAAGTTGGCGGTAGATTAAGTATAGTTTATTGAAGCGATTGTGGCTTAAATTTTATATTATAAATAAACAATTGCACACACAGCGGTTTTGTTTTATGTGCTTGTTGTATAAGTTATCCACCCGAAAGCCGCCATCGCTAAGTGCCCGCCGACACAAAGTTACCGTGACGTCACTGAATTGATACAAAGTACCACATAAAATATAGTGCAGACATACCACAGCATATGATATAAACAACATGGAATCACACGCTAACAACACGCACAGTTTTTCAGCAGAAGACGATTCATCCATTACTCTCAGAAGACCAATCAAATATTATCGTTCAACCAAAAACATTCTCAAATATATTTCAAACTACATCTGCAAGTACATGTGCTAAATACATTTACAAATTGAGCTAAAGTTACTTATCTATTCCAAGGCACAAACAAATATTAATACATATTTACAGCACAAAAGCATGCTATTAATTTTAAAACAGTCCTGAGCATTAGGCTTCAGATCCAGGCTGGATGGCTTCTGATTATTTTATCCATTCATTCTCTATACGTCAATGTTTGTGTTCTAACACATGTGCAGGAACCGGAGGCGGGACTAACAAACTGTGCTTTCTTCTCACACTCGCATTTTGTTTGATTGACAGTGTTCAGCTATTATTGCTTACTGATATTATGTTTGTTGATTGGTCAGCTCAGGCGTTCACATGCGCAGTGCCAGTTACACGTTATCTTCTGGTTTACTTCCTGACTCTAGTCATGCAGAACTTATCTCCGACTTTCTCTTCAATAACAGTCATTAAGTTTATTTCTGAGATTGTGAATACACATAATTTCTTGTCCAGCTGAACTCAACTCCTGCTGTGTGTGTGTGTGTGTGTGTGTGTGTGTGTGTGTGTGTGTGTGTGTGTGTGTGTGTGGAGTGGGTGGGGGGTGCATGTGCACCCCTGTGCACTCCCCCTGCCAGCTCCTTGATCAGCTGCCTTCTGATGTTTCAGCAGCTGATACTGGGTTGGATAGTATTCATTGAAGACTTTGTAGAAATGCAACACCTCAGGTGGTTGGCGAATCGCGCATTGAGAGTTTCAAACGTGCAAAAATAAATAAATGAATGAAAAAATTCACGAGCGCATGTATTATTGTCGTTCGACAGTTTTATATTAAAAAGCGTACACAGACATCTTACCCCCTCCCCCCGAGTGTACATTTTGTACACTTAGGAAAATGTTGAGTGACCCCTTACCACAAGCGTGGGAACACAGGAGAGGAATACTTCAATCAATTATAAAGTTAAAATCAAATAACCACGATTCCAAACCTGAAATGAGCACCACACAACACTACAGTATTACCTGCAGCGAATATAAATAAAATAATCACATATAAAACACGCACATAAATCTTCATTATTGATGTACAATATTCACATTTAAATCCTTCAGAAATATAAAACTGAATATGAATGATCATAGTGTCCTAAAATACAGTTTTATTAAATTCATGTTATTCATTACAACAGCACAACCCAACTAAACAGGCGCCAAGCACAGGTTTTCTTCATGACTGATTCTGGTCCTCTCACCTTCAACCCTAAACCTTTGTAAACACACCAGCTAATCCTACCGCGAGCTCACTACTAATAATGCAGAGTTCTTATCCTGTTCATTCTCACCTGTTCTCTCCGCTTTCCCTGATTTCCTATCTCTCCCACTTTGTTTTGAATTTTATACACAGTGATTGTCTCCCTTTATCTCTTTATCCCAGTATTCATCCCACTCTTTGTGAACCGCCTTCCAGATGATGCTTTTTCATCCGCTTTGAAAAGTTTAAACCCTCTCCAGGCAGGCCTTGCAAATTTGTAACTGCTAATTTGGTCCTGAGAGGGTTAATGCTTAATTCTAGTTGTTCTTTTGCGGTTTCTACTATTGCTATTTTTTTTTTTTTTTTTTTTTTTCATGAATCCCCATGTGTGCTGTAACCCACATAAATATTTTTCACTCCGTTGATTGGTTAATCTTGTATTGGTCATTCATATTTCACATATAATATCTTAGTGGGATTTACACATACCTGATTTTATACCTAATATGGAAGAAACTAAATCACTACATATGAGGATTTTCCTTTCACTTATACTTTCTGACCACACCAAGGCCAACATTATGGTGACCGGCTCCACATCGTAGAAACTTAAACAATCTGATGTTCTCTTATTGACCCCTTTCTGACGCCTGGGTACCAATACCGCGGCCCCTGTAGCTTCTGTCTGTAGATTTTTAGGTCCATCTGTCTGAAGTGTTCACTGTACTCTTGGAATCTGAAACTATAAACTCAGGTACGAGATTTGCTGTCTTATTTCATTGTTTTTTATTCAGGATTACGAAGTCTACCTTTACCATTACCACCACCACACTTCGTCGACTCGATATCGAGTATGACCATAGCAACACAAACAACACAGTGTCTAAGAGGCGGGGTGATGTGTCCGCAGGTGGCTTGTAAGGCCAATACGGGCGTGAAAACCCCTCCCACAAGTTGAACACCAGTGAGAGGGGATCGTGTTGGTAGATTGGTCAGCTCGAGCCTTGCGTGTTTGACGTTTATCTTTGGCTACGTTTGAACGTTTATTCTCTGAGTGGATGGCACCTTTGTGAATCAGGTTGCGACAAGCCAGTCTGTCAAATGCTGCGGTTTCCCACGTTGCAACGTCGATGTTAAAGTCCTTCAGGTATGCTTTGATGGAGTCTTTATAGCGTTTGCGCTGGCCTCCTACTTTCCTGCTACCACGACTGAGTTCACCGTACAGTAACTGCTTGGGTATCCTGGAGTCTGACATACGGCAGACGTGTCCTGCCCATCGTGTCTGAGCTTTGCGCATGATGGTAATAATGCTGGGGAGGTCTGCTCTCTCCAGAACCTCGGTGTTTAAGATCCTATCTTGCCAGCGGATATTAAACATGTTTCGGAGACAACGGAGATGGAACTGCTGGAGAAGTTTCTCGTGTCTTCTGTAGATGGTCCAAGATTCACAGCCATAAAGAAGCATAGTTAAGACGACTGCTCTTGTACACTTTGATCTTGGTGTATTGTGAGATACCTCTTCGTTCCCAGACTAACTTCTTCAATCTCCCAAAAGCACTGCTTGCCTTCGCAATGCGGTTGCTGACTTTAGCAGCGATGTTGGTGTAGCGAGAGAGAGTGCTGCCGAGGTAGGTGAAGTTTTCCACATTTTGAAGTCGCTGTCCCTTCACTGTGATGTTTGGTTCCTGATATGGTTTTCCTGGGGCGGGCTGATACATCACTTCAGTCTTCTTGATGCTGACGGTGAGGCCGAAGTTGTCACAGGCAGATGAGAATGCGTCCATTTCCTGTTGCATTTCTTGCTCATTGATGGCACTGAGGGCACAGTCATCAGCAAAGAGCAGATCACGAATCACAGTCTTTTTGACTTTAGTGACGGCCTGCAGACGTCGGAGGTTGAACAGTTTTCCGTCACACCTGTACTTAATGGGGATGCCTAGGGGAGTCTCCCTAAAGGCATCGGTCAGCATCGCCGAAAACATCACACTGAACAGTGTAGGGGCAAGGACAAAGCCTTGTTTAACTCCATTTGACACCTGAAACGGATCGGAGGCGTTTCCATCGTCAAGAACACGGGCCACCATTCCGTCGTGAAATTGTCTGACAATCTTCACAAACCTGTCCGGGCAGCCAAACTTCGACATGATCTTCCACAGTCCCTCTCTGCTCACAGTGTTGAAGCCTTTTGTTAGATCTACGAAAGTGATATAGAGATCTTGACTTTGTTCCACACTTTTCTCCTGAATCTGACGGGCAGCAAAGATCATCTCAATAGTCTCTCGACCTGCGCGGAATCCGCATTGGCTCTCGGGAAGATGACCTTGCTCGAGATGTTTCAGGAGATGATTGAGCAGCACTCGGGCAAAGATCTTGCCGGCGATAGAGAGAAGTGATATCCCTCTGTGGTTGTCACACGATCGTTTGTTTCCCTTTCTTTTGTAGATGTGAACGATTGTGGCATCTTTAAAATCTTGAGGAAGGGTCTCACTTTCCCAAAACGATTGAAATAGCGCTGTAAGTTTGTGTCGGAGAGAAGTGCTGCCTGTCTTGAACACTTCAGCAGGGATGGCATCAAAGCCGAGGGCTTTCCCAGTCGACATCTGCTTGATTGCCTTGGCAACCTCGTCCTCTGATGGAGTTATGTCCAAGTCTGGGTTTATGTCCACCTGGGGAAGGCGTTGAACGGCTTCGTCATTGATGGACGATGGACGATTAGGAACGCCTTTGAAGTGTTCTGCCCATCTCTCTACGATCTTGTTTTTGTCAGTGATGAGTGTTGCTCCGTCCGCGCTGAGTAAAGGGGAACTGCCTGATGTTGGTGGTCCGAATACACACCTGAGTGAATCGTAGAAGCGTTTCATGTCGTGTCTATCTGCAAAGCCTTGAATCTCGTCGGCTTTGTTACTTAGCCATGTGTCTTGCATAGTGCGGAGATTTATTTGAACCTGTCTGTGCTTACTGATGTAGGCGTCTTTCTTCGAGACCGAGTTGGGATCTCTCTGATGAGTTCTGAAGAGTTGGCGTTTTTCTTCCAGCAGGGCTCTGATTTTGACATCATTTTCATCAAACCAGTCCTGGTGGTTCCTGGTAGCTTGTCCGAGCACCTGTCGGGCAGCAGAATGAACAGATGTCTTCAGAGAGTCCCAGTTGTTTCCGGTAGCCTCAGTCAGCTGGATTTCTAAACTTGATACTAGTTCTTCTTGAACTTCTTGAAGGAAGCTTGAGCTTGTTGATGTTGAGCTTCTTCACAACTGTCTGGCCTTGTGGTCTTCTCTTGGGCTGAATATGCAAATTGGTCTTAGAAATGATGAGACGATGGTCTGTCCAACAGTCAGCACCACACATTGCTTTAGTCACACGCACATCCCGCCTGTCCTTTGCTCTGACAATGACGTAGTCGATGAGATGCCAATGCTTAGATCGAGGGTGCATCCATGACGTTTTATTATGGGTTGGAAGGCGGAACATGGTGTTGGTGATGGCTAAGCCATGGGTGGCACACGTTCTGAGCAGGAGGAGATCATTAGTGTTACATTTCCCTGCTCCATGGGGTCTGAGGACTCCTTCCCATGCCTGGTGGTCTTGACCTACACCAGCGTTAAAGTCGCCAAGGAGGAGGAGCTGGTCCGCCCGCGGAACAGTGGAGATGAGGGCATCCAGTTCTTCATAGAACTCCTCCTTAGTGTCTTCCGAGTTTGTCATAGTGGGAGTGTAGGCGTTAATGAGGGTTGCGGATCTTCCCCTGTCCAGGGGCAACTTGAGTTTCATGAGGCAATCGTTGATGCCTTCTGGTATACAATCAACTTTTCATACGAGATGGTCGTTAATCGCAAATCCGACACCAGCCTCACGTCACTCTTCATTGCTGCTGCCGCTCCAAAAGAAGGTATAGCTGCCTCCAATCTCACTGAGCTGGCCTTTGTCGGGAAAACGTGTTTTTCTGAGGGCTGCAATGCCGACATTGTAGCGGGCAAGTTCTCTGGCTACGAGAGCCGTACGTCTTTCTGGTCTCCCTTACTTACAGGTGGTTGAGTCGAGAAGAGTTCTAACGTTCCATGACGCAAGGGTGAGCTTGAATATTTTCTTGGATATTTTCTTGTGATTTCCGCAAGATGGGAACCCACCAGCCACGGTATGCTTGCCAGGTGGTTGTGGAACAGGTTATGTTTAGAGCACCTTTTCTAGCTCTGTCCTCAGACTACGGAGGCAGGCAGAGCTATCCTAAATAGGGCTGCATGGTCACTCAGGGTGCTGCCAAACTTCCCTGTTGTCCCGATCAGAGAAGAACGACCATATGGCCTGAGCCACCTGTGTGCAGGATTGCAGCTACAGCATCCAGTGATTCCGCACCTGCTGCTTTGCCATTCCCCCATCGCCACAGGACTTTGAGGATAAAGGGTTGTCCATGGTGGTGTTGCCATGACTTGCGCTGAAGTAGGTGAAGGAGGCTTGCGCAGCACCAGCCTCACTCTCTCGTCCTGATGAGCCTGATCCCACGGCAAGACAGAGTCAAGACAGTTGGAGACTCATCGAGGGTGCAGGAGTTGCTGGAAGGGGACGAGATACGCCTTCTAACCGCGGGGCTCCACTCGGGGTTTACTCCCTTAGCCTTAGCCATTCAAGGCCAACCCGCAAGGCAACAGGAAAAACTTGTTCCATGCAATCTTCTTGACATCACCGAAACCCAGGCACGGGGGGCCCTAAGTGGGTGCTCGATCTTGCCCAAGGATCTCCCACAGGCTAGTGGAGGGAAGTAGGCACCTTACTTCTCCTGTTGGTGGAAGATTTTTCCACCCCGCCACCCGCAATGCTTATTATATGATAATGCTTATGCTTATTAAGACAGTGCCAGACCACATACTGCGCACATAACAAAGGCATGGCTGCATGAGAAGAGGGGGCGGTGCTTAACTGGCCTGCCTGCAGCCATGAGTTGTCTCCTATAGAGAATGTTTGGTGTATTTTCAAATTGCGTCGGAAAGACCCCGTACTGTTGCACATCTAAAAAGTTGTCTGTGGGGAAAATGGGTTAAATTAACACTTGCAACACTTAATCACTTGTTTACTTAAACACTTGTTTTCTTGTTTACTTTACTCCCTAAACATGTTTTAATTGTAGTTAAAAGGAATGTGAACAATACAAAGTGGTAAATACAGGCCCGTCCCAACTTTTTTGGCATGTGCTGATAGTGTGAACGGCAAGAATGGATGTTTGTTTACAAATGAAATGATGTTGACCCGACAAAATATGAATTATCTTGTGTTCTTACAGTCTGCAATGAAACACAACTTCGGGGAAATTTGTAAATGACAAATTTTTTTATCATATTTTCCACTGTCTCTACTTTTTCTGATTTGGGATCGTAGTATAGATGAAAGAATTGTTCTAAAAATCCATACAGGAGCTTTTATCAACAAGAATAACACACAGCTGAAAGTCTGTCCAACCAGTTACACACTACCTTCATTTATTAATTGGTTAATTTATTAATTACACTTCATTTATTAATTTGTTCACATGTCAGTGGAATAAACCCTGGAGCCGAGAACCAGAATCGTGAATATTTAATTATTCTAGACACACCCAGGGAACACTTTTCCAACTTCCATGATTTTGGCCACAGGTGACAATGCCGGCTGTCAATGTTGCATGACATAAAATTAAAGTGGCTTTCGAATTGATTGTGTGGATAACATTATCTTTTATTGAACATTATGGCTTCATTTAGAGTCCCAACTTTGTAGATTGAGAAGAACTTTGATTGTTTTAATGATTTTTAATAAATGTTCCCAAAACCAAATAATGACACTTTATATTTTAATTTTTATTGTTTACAGATTCATTATATCTTAATGGGTGTTCTCTTTTTCACACATCATTCCCTCGTGAATGACTAATTACATTTAACGCTTGCTTTAAGGAGTGTGTGTGTGTGTGTGTGTGTGTGTGTGTGTGTGTGTGTGTGTGTGTGTGTGTGTGTGTGTGTGTGTGTGTGTATAATCACTTGTATATTCAAACACAGATGTTCACATTTATGCTGAAATTGGACACTTATTATTTACATTTAAGAAACAACATTTAAACATTGTTTACTTGTAAAAACAACATGAGGAAACGTGAATGCATTTGAATTATGCAAGTTTATCTCTAAAGAATGAAAAGTGTAAGCAGTGATGGGATGTTACTTTTGTAATAAAGTCGATGTATTTTCTGAGCAGCATCCTGCAGATTAAAGCTGCTGGAGTTTGAGTTATTGTTGTTTTAAGTTCCTTTATAAAACTGCTGTCTGTGTTTTCACTCTTACAGTCACACACTCTCTGCAGTACTTCTACACTGGAGTTACATCAGGAATCAATTTCCCAGAAGTTACAGATGTGGGTTTGATGGATGGAGAAGAATTTAACTACTATGACAGTAACATCAGAAGGAAGATCCCAAAGACTGAGTGGATTAAGAAGGTCACCGCTGATCATCCAGATTACTGGGTCAGAGAGACACAGACCAATCAGGGGACTCAGGAGACCTTCAAAGCCAATGTGGGTACAGTAATGCAGCGCTTTAATCAAATAATCAAACTACAGGTAAACACACACACACACACACACACACACACACACACACACACACACCCGCGTCCAGGATGGTGGTGATGTTTTTGGACAGCGTGGAGAAAGTGAACGGAGTTGTAGAGAGCGGTTTTGTGCTTCAGGGAAGTTTCACTCCCGTTCTCTCACTGGTTAATCCCGCCAAACGCGTTACTATTTCAAACGTGCCGCCGTTTGAACGTAATGAGCTTCTGGAGCAGGAGTTGTCCTGATACGGCCAGATTTTGTCACCGATTCGAATGATCTCATTAAATCGTAAGTCCCCGTACCTGAAACATGTCGTTTCCTTCAGACGGCAAATGATGATGATTCTTAAAAGCCCCGAGGAGCTGAACTTGGCTTTGGAATTTAAAGTTGATAATTTTGACTACATTATTCACGTCACGTCGGGGAACATGAAGTGTTTCAAGTGCGGCATGGAAGGACATCTTATCCTCTCGTGTCCGGAGGGGGATGAAGCAAAGCGGTCGGCTGCCGCCTCCCGTGCTCCGACGGAGCAGGGAGCGGGACTGGCCGCGGCGGACGCGCCCGAGCCGGCGGCGGCAGCGGCGGCGCTGGGTAAACCGATAACCAAACTGTTTGGAAGCCCTTCCAATTTGCACGAGACAGCAACAACAACGGTTCGGAAACTGGGGAAATGGTTTCTCACAGCCTGGAGACACAGACGGACGGTGTGCAGTCCAGCACAGACACCACGGTGGTCGCACAGGTAAATAACTCACAGGTGGAGGGTTATGGGTGTGTACAACATTCACATGGTGATGATCAGATGGAGTTGGGGACACAGAGGGAAAGCGTGGGGCAGATCGCAGCTCGAGTGGCAGTTATGGAGTAATTAGGTGAGGAGGATGAAGAATTAATAGTTGACCAGTTAGAAACGGTAGTTAGAAGAAAGTTCACAAACACAGAAAACAGCATTTCAAACAAAATAAAAAACACCTCAAAAGGGAAAACCTGTCTGTCCCACGGCTTGTCTGAGAATGGACACAGACACGGCGTACACCGTGGAAAAAAATACAAACGGTTTCCATGACAATAAAGGGGCTCCAATTAAAGCCGAAAACTTTTTTTCGGACCTCAGACTATTTATTGACTCTGTCCGTCTCCATTTAAGAAAGCGAGGTGAGCCTGGACAGCCCGGTTTCACCAAACAGATTTATAGACGGAGGAAACTGGTTTCAAAGTGTAAAAAGCAACTCGCTGAGGAGGACTAATGTTCTTTTTTTCATCTGTCTTTTACTCAATCTGTTTTTATCCCTCACGTTTCAGTCTCTTCCCTCTTTTATTTTCAACATGGAGACTTAAAATCACCACGCTCAATGTAAACGGAGCGAAACAGGACTTAAAAAGAGCCACGATTTTTAGTTTGATTCATGGAAAGAAACTAAATGTTGTTTTTATTCAGGAGACACACAACACCGTAGACAATGAAGTTGACTGGAGGAGGGAATGGAACGGACAGGTGTTTTTTTAGTCACAAAAGTGCCAATAGTGGGGGAGTTGGGATTTTATTCTCCCGAGATTTTAACCCGGTTTCTGTTCACACTGAAGATGTGATGGCGGGCCATATTTTAAAAGTTACAGCAGAGCTGGGAAAAAAATCAAGGTTTTGTTTTTAAACCACAGAGAGACTTCTGTTTTTAAGCGCTCTGGATGATGTGATCCAGAGGTGCGGTCAGGATTAGTACCTGTTTATGGGGGGGTTAACTGTACTGAAAATCATCTTTTACATCGGAACCACCCGAGCCACACACTGCCTCGCAAAGGACATAAAGAAAACTTTTAGACGTCTGGATAAATTTTTATGGCAACAGCCGACAGTTCACCTGGCTCCACTCAAGGGATGGACTACTTTCCATGGCCAGGCTCGACAGGTTTTATTGTTTTAAACAGCATTTTAATATTTTTAAGAAATGCTCGATTTTGCCGGTGGGCTTCTCAGACCATTATTTGGTCGAGTGCTGTGTTCTAATCAACAACATCAGATGTGGAAGTGCGTTCTGGCACTTAAACACAGCGCTCTTATCTGACCACGGTTTTAAGAAAGCTTTTTATGTTTTTTGGGAAAGTTTTAGACAAAAAGAGTTCTTTGCAGCAGTGGTGGGATGTTGGGAAGAACAAAATCAAATCTCTGTGCCTGCAGTGTACTCGCAATGTCTCCAGGAACTTGGTCAAATCTATTAAGGATTTGGAGAGGGAAATGGTGGATTTGCAAACTCTGGCAGACTCGACAGGAGAAAGAAGACATTTTGAAGTCTTCAAAGCCAAAAAAACGCATGCTGTCGAGCCTCTCCTGCACCGACTCAGAACGGGTCTCTCTGGTTTTAATGTCCTGAACTGTATTTCGACTTTTAAACTTTCCGCATCTGCAGACGATCTTATTATTGTTGTGAATAACCAGAGAGATGTTAATTTTTTAACCTAAACTGTCGAAGATGTTGGTGCCATTTCATCAGCCAAGGTAAACTGGGGGAAAAAGTGAAACTCTGTGTGTGGAGGTCTCGTCCTGCCGAGTGGTTTCACCTGGAAAAAGGGTGGGATCAAGTACCTGGGAATCTACCTTGGCGATGGAAATAATGTAAATAAAAATTGGGAAAACGTTCTCGAGAAAGTGCAAGGGAGGCTCAAAAAGTGGAAATGGATCTTACCGAAAATATCTTGTAAAGGTCATGTTTTAATTATTAACAATCTTGTGGCTTCCATGCTGTGGCACCGTCTCTCCTGCGTGGACCCCCCTTCGACCCTTCTCGCAAAAGTCCAGGCTGAGATCATGAGTTGTTTCTGGGACAAGCTGCAATGGGTCCCACAGAGAGTCCTCTTCCTCCCCAAAGAGGAAGGGGGGTACGGTCTTATACATTTGGCCAGCAGAGGAGCAACTTTCAGGCTCCAGTTCATCCAGAGACTGCTGACCGGACTGAAAGACTTGGTGTCTAAGCCCACAGCGCGAGCAGCTCTGGCCCGGTGCTGGGAGCCGGGACTGGAGGACTCTCTCTTTTTAATGGATTTAAGCAAACATGACCTAAAAGTATTTCCAGAGTTTTATCAAAGCCTTTTTAAAATCTGTTGACTTTTTAAAAAGCACAGAACACAGGCACACTGCTCACACTTCTGGACTTTAAAGGAGCCTGTGGTCTGTGTAACTCGTTTTAACGTATGACAGTCTGCGGGGCCATCCGTCGCAGAGAACTTTGCGGCGGCACATGTCACCACACTGGGTCACGTGTTTGACCTGTGTGGTCCACAGCTCGAGGACGCCGCTGCTCTCTCTGCCACTGTCAGGGTGTCTTTGGTGAGATGACTGGAAAGCATGCTGAGGCTCTGGAAGAACCAGTTCTCCCCAGACGAACACTCCAGCATCGTCTCCGGAACCGACGGCGTTTTACCTCCGGAGACACGGACCCCTTTCCTGTCGACAGCCTCGCCCCGGATTTTAAGGACTGCTCTGGTTGGTTTTTAGAACATGGTATGTCAGGGCCTATAAAACTGTGTAACACCTCAGGTAAAATAATGTACAAACTGATGGTAAAAGTACTAAATAAAGAGAAACGAAGTGGTCGGACTGACACACTGTGGAGTTTGAAACCAGAATCTGGTTTGAAACCAGAAGTGGACCCCTCATGGAGAGCGCTGTACAAACCACCGTTGACAAAAAGGGTTGGAGACTTACAGTGGAGAATTTCCATGGTGCTGTCGCAGTTAATAGTTTTGTTAACATTTTAAATCAGGGTGTTGAAAGGTGTCCGTTCTGTTCCCTCAGAGAGACGCTGTTTCACAGCCTGCTGCATTACCTGTTTATGTGGTTATCGAGGCTGTTCTGGACTTTTGCCATGGGTTTTACGAAGCACATTTTTATTATGGGTTTTATATGCCAACAAAAGAAGAAGCCAAGTGTCAACTTCTGAACTTCCTCCTGGGCCAATCAAAAATGGCCGTCTACCTGAGCAGGAGGAGAAAAATAGAGGGTTCACTGGACTGTGATATTAAAACAATTTTAATCAAAATGATAAAGAGCAGGTTGATGATTGATTTCAATTATTATAACTTGATGAAAGATTTGGAGTCCTTTGAGAAAGTGTGGTGTGTAAATGATGGTTTGTGTTCTGTGAAGGAGGCGAAACTGCTGTTCTCAACAATGTTGGGTTAAAGGAACTGACTCTGATTATGGAAATACTTTTTCTGTTGAGATCGAGGGGGTTAAATCTGTTGGTGTTGTTTTGTTGTTTATTTATTTATTTATTTATTTCGTTAGTTTACTTTTTTTTCCATTTATTTAATTTTGTGTGTAATGGGTTTGTTTTCGACATTAATTCATTTAATGTACCCTTTATGTTTATGCTTTAAGAACTAGTGTTTCTTTTTGTGTGTGTGTTAAAATGAAGTACCTTTTAAAATTTCAATTTCTTGCTCTTTTTCTCTCTCTCTTTTTCTGACTTTCTCGCTCTCTCACTCTCTCTCTTACGCTCTTGCTCTCTCTCACTCTCTCGCTCCCTTTCTCTTGCGCTCTCTCTTTTACTCTTTCTCTTTCACTCTCTTTCTCTCGCTCTCTCTCACTCTGTCTTTCTACACCTTGCACACTTATGCATTTTGTGAGATTTTTTTTTTGAATATCATTTAGTTTTAAAGAAGTTAAACATTTCTCCTGTAAACATTTTCCACTCGCACACTGATGGAGAGAACGCCATTAAACAAGTCATCATGACCAACACATGCTCCTCCTCATCATGGATCATGATGAGCTTGCATGTTGCAGCTCATCCCGAGGCATCAGTGTTCCAGAAACACTCGTCTTCTCCAGAGCTGGTGTGTCATGCTACAGGTTTCTTCCCCAAATCAGTGATGATCACCTGGCAGAAGGACGGCGAGGACGTGCTTGAGGACGTGGAGCTCAGAGAGATGTTACCCAACCAGGATGGAAGTTTCCAGAAGAGAAGTATTCTGAAAGTCCCAGCTGAGGATCTGCAGAAACACACCTACACCTGTGTGATTCAGCACAGCAGCTTGGGGGAGGAGTTAGTGCTGGAAGTACCAAAAGGTCCATATAAAGTCCAGAGTTACAGAGTGAAAGTGATTAATTCCTGCAGCACATCATCATCACTCTGTACTCACTTCACAGGTGGAGCTTTGGTTGGTCTCATCATTGGCGTGATCTCGGGTCTCCTGGTTCTGATTGTTGTTGGAATTGTGGTGTGGATGAAGAAGAAATCTGGTGAGTGTAAGGAGGAGATGTGAAGTTTTGAGAGAACAGATTTACACTTTTAATTCTTGAAAGGAAATTTAATGAATATTTTGTAGAGTTTGATGTTGAGCTGATAAATTAAACAAGACAATAATGAGATATTGATGATTATTTACTGAAACCAAATATAAGGTTCTGTCCATCATCTGTGTTTCAGGTTTCAAAGCTGTTCCATCCAAAGCCTGTAAGTGAATCTTTATAATCCAGAAATGAGGTTTAAATTCACCACATGATTTATTATCAGTGTTTCATTCACTTTGTGATCATTTCATTTTTTTTTTCAGCCTCTCAAGGAGATTCTTCCTCCAACAACTCCTAAAGTGTGATGTCCTGCTGAAGTGAGAAAGTAAGATCTGATGATGTTTACAGTGGAATGTGCAATAAAAATGTGTGCGTAGTTAAAATTGCAGTGGGACCTCGACTTAAGAATTTAATCCGTTCCGAGGGCGAGCTTGTAAGCCAAAAAGTTTGTTTGATGAAACAATTATTCCCAGAAGAAATCACAGAAAACCAATTAATCCGTTCCAACCCTCTCCTAATTCATAAACCCTGACACAAACACGCATATTTGACCTACTATATTAAAGATAATGATAAATATTTAATAATACATGAAAATTAACATTAATAATAATTAATAATAAAACAAGAGTAAATAATAAGTCAGCTAACCCTTCTGAGCAGGTACAAAGTGGTGTGTAACAGAGAAAGAGGAGTAGAATTTGTGTGTGTACACACAACAATTGCCAGCGAGGAAAGGCTCATGATGAGCTCCCACAAGGCCAGTGCCTCTCAAAGTGGGGCCTCCCAAGGGGGGTGTTGTGACCCTGAGAAACATAATTCTAGTACAGTATGACAAAAAATCAAGTGTAGTGCCACATCCACTACAGTAGTTGTCAATGGCGCTCTCATTGTCACGCTATGGTGTAGGGGGGAAAAGCACCGAGCAAACGATATGAAGTGCAGTAAACTCACGCACGGGGGGGAGGGTTCTTCCTATAGGAGGCATCACAGAAAATAATTGATAAGCACTGCACAACACATTCTTGGAGCACGGAGGAATACACATGGAAGAATACGAGTCTAATCGGCCCATAAATGGCCCATAAATATTTATTATGAAATAGTTATTGTTTTCACAATAATGCATGTACATTAACATGAATAATAATAAATAATAATAAAACAAGAATAAACAATAAGTGAACTAACCCTTCCGATCGCCTGCGGCAAATATTTCACATGGGTGCGAAGATGTCAGGTGGGCAGGCACGAGGTGCTTCGTAACAGAGGAGGAGGAGAATTTTGTGCATGTGCATGCTACGAATGCCAGCAAGGAAAGGCCCGTGGTGAGCTCCCACAAAGCCAGTGCTTCTCAAGGGGGCATAGTGTGATATTGGTGGCTGGTATGACCCTGGGGAACATGCTTTTTTTTTGCCATACTGTACTACAATTTGTTAGGACGTTCGCCTCACAGCAAGAAGGCCTGGGTTTGATTCCCGGCTTGGGCGTTTCTGTGTTCTCGCCATGCTTGCGTGGGTTCCTCCGGGTGCTCCGGTTTCCTCCCACAATCCAAAGACATGCACAATAGGTTAATTGGTCATTCTAAATTGCCCATAGGTTCGCATCGTGCAGAAGGCAATGGTAAACCACTGCACTAATCCTGCCAAGAAAACCTCCCTGAAAATTATGACCAGGGTGTTATCCTTCATGGAATGCAGCCATGAGGCGTGGGGGGGCACTAACCAGTGTCTCTCCCCCATATGCCGGTCCCAAGCCCAGATAAATGCAGAGGGTTGCGACAGGAAGGGCATCCAGCGTAAAACTTCTGCCACATTTCTCATGCAAATGATCAAAACAAAATTCATACCGTATCGGTCAAGGCCCGGGATAACAACGACCGCCATCAGTGCTGTCAACCAACAGGGTGCTGATGGAAATTGGACTACCGTTGGTCGAAGACATCGAAGAAGGAGAGGTGGGAGGCATGTCCATAGACAGAGAGAGAAGAGGAAATGCGTGAGTCTAGGACTGAGAGTAGGGACTTTGAATGTTGGAACTATGCAAGGAAAAGATAGAGAGCTGGCTGACATGATGCAGAGGAAGAAGGTAGACATACTATGTGTTCAGGAGACCAGGTGGAAAGGTAGCAAGGCTAGAAGCTTAGGGGCAGGGTTTAAGCTGTTTTATCACAGTGTGGATGGGAAGAGAAATGGAGTAGGAGTCATTTTAAAGGAGGGGTTTGTCAGGAATGTTCTAGAAGTGAAAAGAGTGTCAGACAGAGTGATGAGTCTCAAGTTAGAAATTGAAGGTGTAATGCTCAATGTTGTTAGTGCTTATGCCCCACAGGCAGGATGTGAGCTAAAAGAGAAGGAGAGATTCTGGAGTGACTGAGATGAAGTGATGCAGAATACCCACAGTGGTGAAAGACTGGTCATTGGGGCAGACTTCAATGGACATGTTGGTGCAGGCATCAGAGGGGACGAGGAAGTGATGGGCAGGTTTGGTATCCAGGACAGGAACACAGAAGGACAGATGTTGATCGATTTTGCAAAAAGGATGGAAATGGCTGTGGTGAATACTTTCTTCAAGAAGAAACAGGAGCAGAGGGTGACTTATGAAAGCAGAGGTACGAGCATACAGGTAGACTACATCTTGTGCAGGCGATGTAATTTGAAGGAAGTCAGTGACTGCAAAGTAGTAGTGGGTGAGAGTGGTGCCAAACAGCATAGGATGGTGGTGTGCAGGATGACGCTGATGGTGAGGAAGGTGAAAAAGGCAAAGGCAGAGCAGAAGACAAAGTGGTGGAAGCTGAAAAAGGAAGAGTGTCGTGTTGTCTCCAAGGAGGAGTTGAAACAGGCTTTGGGTAGTCAGGAAGTTCTTCCAGATGACTGGTCAACCACAGCCAATGTGATCAGGGAGACTGGTAGGAGAGTACTTGGTGTGTCCTGTGGAAGGAAAGTAGATCAGGAAACTTGGTAGTGGAATGAGGAAGTGCAGGAGTGTGTACGAAAGAAGAGGTTAGCTAAGACGTATGACACAGAGAGGACCGAAGTAAACAGGAGTACAGGGAGACACAGCATAAGGCGAAGGTAGCAGTGTCAAAGGCCAAACAGAGGGCGTATGATGACTTGTATGATAGGTTGGACAGTAAGGAGGGAGAAAATGATTTATACTGGTTCGCACAGCAGAGAGATAGAGATGGGAAAGACGTGCAGCAAGTTAGTGATAAAGGACAGAGAGGGAAATGTATTGACTGATGACAGAAGTGTGCAAGGAAGATGGAAAGGGTACTTTGAAGAGCTGATGAATGAAGAAAATAAGAGCGAAAAAAGAGTAGAAGGGGTGACCGTTGAGCACCAGGAAGTAGCAAAGATTAGTAAGGGTGAAGTGAGGAGGGCATTGAAGAGGATGAAAAATGGAAAGGCAGTTGGTCCTGATGACATACCGGTGGAGGTATGGAAGTATCTAGGGGAGGTAGCAGTAGATTTTCTGACAAGAATATTCAACAAGGTCTTAGAAAGTGAGCCGATGCCGGAGGAATGGAGAAGTGTGCTTGTGCCCATTTTTAAGAACAAGGGAGATGTACAGAGTTGTGGCATCTACAGAGGGATAAAGTTGATGAGCCATACGATGAAGTTATGGGAAAGAATAGTGGAAGCTAGACTAAGGGCAGAGGTCAGCATTTGTGAACAACAGTTTGGTTTAATGCCAAGAAAGCGCACCACAGATGCAGTGTTTGCTTTGAGCATGTTACTAGAGAAGTACAGAGAAGGTCAGAAGGAGCTGCCTTGTGCCTTTGTGGATCTGGAGAACACATGACAGGGTGCCGAGAGAGGAACTATGGTATTGTATGAGGAAGTCTGGAGTGGCAGAGAAGTATGTTAGAATGGTACAGGACATGTATGAGAGATGTAAGACAGTGGTGAGGTGTGTTGTCGGTGTGACAGAAAAGTTCAAGGTGGAGGTGGGACTGCATCAAGGGTCAGCTCTGAGCCCCTTCTTGTTTGCTATGGTGATGGACAGGCTGACAGACGAGGTCAGACAAGAATCTCCATGGACTATGATGTTTGCAGATGACATTGTGATCTGTAGTGAGAGCAGAGAACAAGTGGAGGAAAATCTAGAGAGGTGCAGGTATGCCCTGGAAAGGAAGGGAATGAAGGTTAGTCTCAGAGGAACGGTGAGGTTACAGGAGGCAGAGATAAAGAAGGTGGAGGATTTTACGTACTGAGGCGCAACAATCCAGAGCAATTAAGAGTGTGGAAAAGAGGTGAAGAAGCCTGTGCAGGCAGGTTGGAATGGATGGAGAAAAGTGTCCGGTGTGATGTGTGATCGGAGAGTATCGGCAAGAATGAAGGGAAAAGTGTACAAGACGGTGATGAGGCCAGCGATGTTGTGTGGTTTAGAGACAGTGGCCCTGGGGAAAAGACAGGAGTCAGAGTTGGAGGTAGCAGAGATGGAAATGTTGAGGTTCTCTTTGGGAGTAATGAGGATGGATAGGATCAGGAATGAGTACATCAGAGGGAGAGCACACGTTAGATGTTTTGGAGACAAAGTCAGAGAGGCTGGATTGAGATGGTTTGGACATGTACAGAGGAGGGATAGTGAGTATATTGTCAGTAGGATGCTGAGGTTGGAACTGCCAGCCAGAAGGCCCACAAGAAGACCAAAGAGAAGATTTATGGATGTGGTGAAGGCGGACATGAAGGTAGTTGGAGTAAGAGTTGAAGATGCAGAGGATAGGGTGAGATGGAAGTAGATCATTTGCTGTGACGACCCCTGAAGGAAACAGCCAAAAGGAAAAGAAGAAGCAGAAGAAAGAAGACGGTGTTATCCTTCATGGCAGGTCGCCAATGGTCGTCCTACGACTCGGGCACCAGATAGCTAGATAGAGAGATCGTACGACAATTAAGTGTAATTGCGCATCCTCCACAGCAGGTGGCGCCACTGCCACATACTGGAGAGGACTCGCAATTACACTTTCCCTGTTGTCATTTGGAGCGTGCACATGCACAAAATTCTCCTCCTCCTCCCTCTGTTACACACAACCTCATGCGTGACCACATGACATTTTCGCCCATGTGACATCTGTGTGTAGTCAATGATTGGAAGGGTTCGTTGACTTATTGTTTATTCTGTTTTATTATTATTTATTAATGATTAATGTAAATGGACATGTATTATTAGAAAATATTTATTGTTTATACATGTTTATCTTTCATATATTAGTTGAAATATACCTGTTTGTGTCAGGTTATACACGCTTGGGAGGAGGTTGGAGCAGATTAATTGTTTTTCTATTCTATGGAAATAATTGTCAGCGGGAGTGTGTGTGTGTGTGTGGGGGGGGTGTTCGGGCTGAATTTTTTTTTCTTCTTCCGACAGGGGATGTCACAGAAAATAATTGTGAAGCTCTGCATAAGGCGTTCTCGGAGTGTGGAGGAATGCATGCGGAAGAATACGAGACTAATTGGCCCGGAAAAGTAATTTCCCCAGCAGAGCCTGTTAATCAAAATTTTGCTCGTTGGTGAGGGCAGATTTTTGGAAGCATCGAAGCTTGTATCATGGAAAATTTGTTATTAAAGAACCTCGTAACTCAAGGTACTACTGCACTAACATTCAGTCTGAGCTCAGACACCATACTGTTTCTTTGTCTGTTTTTAGGAAACGTGGGAAGGAGGGGAGTTCTGAAGAGATGAGGGACAAAACAGTTGTTTTTTTTGTATAATGTTGGATTAATTTTTCTTAATGTTTTGGTGGAGGAAGGTTTTCTTGGGAATCTGTCGTGTGTAAAATTGGATTATTTGTGATTATTCTCTCATGCTGGGATTATTATTATTATTATTATTATTATTATTATTACTATTATTATGAAGATGATTTATTTTAAGCAATGCAGCCATGAGGGAGGGGCACAAGCCAGTGTTTCTCCCTCACGCCGGTCCCAAGCCCGGATAAGTAAGGAAGTGATGGGCAGGTTTGGTATCCAGGACAGGAATGCAGAAGGACAGATGTTGGTGTATTTTACAAAAAGGATGGAAATGATTGTGGTGAATACTTTCTTCCAGAAGAGACAGGAGCATCGAGTGACTTATAAAAGTGGAGGTAGGAGCACACAGATAGACTACATCTATCCCACCGTTGTCAGACTGTACAACGCCACTTTGTAACTGTCTGTGAAAATACCGGTTATGTGCAATAAAAACCCCATGCACTTTAATCAACCACATCTACCCCACTGACTGTGAACCATATCAACCCATCTACTCTGTCCTCAGATACATATACACTTTAATATAGGCCAGTCTACAAAGCTGTTCCCTTCTTTTCTTTTATTGTTTATTAATTTATACTATTTATGTATCTATTTATTTATTTACTTAATAATATATATGTATGTTTGTTTGTATATGTATCTATTTTTTCACCCCCTACTGATGGTACCTCAAGAGCCTGTTACAGTGAATTTCTCCATTGTGAGATTAATGAAGCTGTATCTTATCTTATCTTACATCTTGTATAGGCGATGTAATTTGAAAGAAGTCAGTGAATGCAAAGTAGTAGTTGGTGAGAGTGTTGCCAAACAGCATAGGATGTTGGTGTGCAGGATGACGGTGATGGTGAGGAAGGTGAAGAAAGCAAAGACAGAGCAGAAGACAAAGTGGTGGAAGCTGAAAAAGGAAGAGTGTCGTGTTGTCTTCAAGGAGTAGTTGAAACAGGCTTTGGGTGGTCAGGAACTGCTTCCAGATGACTGGACAACCACAGCTAATGTGATCAGGGAGACAGGTAGAAAAATACTTGGTAGTGAAATGAGGAAGTGCAGGAGTGTGTACAAAAGAAGAGGCTAGCTAAGAAGTGGAACATAGAGAGGACTGAAGAGAGTAAATAGGAGTACAGGGAGACACAGCAAAAGGCGAAGGTAGTGGTATCAAAGGCCAAACAGAGGGTGGATGATGACTTGAATGCTCGGTTGGAAAGTAAAGCTGGAGAAAATGATTTATCCAGGTTGGCACAGCAGAGAAATAGAGATGGGAAGGGTGTGCAGCAAGTTACGGTGATAAAGGACAGAGAGGGAAATGTGTTGACTGATGATAGAAGTGTGCTGGGAAGATGGAAAGAGTACTTTGAAGAGCTGATGAATGAGGAAAATAAGTAAGAAAAAAGAGTAGAAGAGGTGACTGTTGAGGACAAGGAAGTAGCAAAGATTAGTACGGGTGAAATGAGGAGGGCATTGAAGAGGATGAAGAATGTAAAGGCAGTTGGTCCAGATGACAGACAGGTGGAGGTATGGAGTGTCTCGGAGAGGTAACAATAGATTTCCTGACAAGAACATTCAACAAGGTCTTAGAGAATGAGAGGATGCGAGAGGAATGGAGGAGAAGTGTGCTGGTGCTCATTTTTAAGAACAAGAGAGATGTGCAGAGTTGTGGCAACTACAGAGGGATAAAGTTGATGAGCCATACGATGAAGTTATGAGAAAGAACAGTGGAAGCGAGACTAAGGGCAGAGGTCAGCATTTGTAAACAACAGTTTGATTTCATGCCAAGAATGAGCACCACAGATGCAGTGTTTGCCTTGAGGATGTTAATAGAGAAGGTCAGAAGGAGCTGCATTGTGCCTTTGTGGATCTGGAAAAAGCATATATCAGGGTGCCGAGAGAGGAACTGTGGTATTGTATGGGGAAGTATTGAATGGCAGAGAAATATGTTAGAGTTGTGCAGGACATGTTTAAGAGATATAAGACAGTGGTGACGTGTGCTGTCTGTGTGAGAGAAGAGTTCAAGGTGGAGGTGGGACTTCATCAAGGGTCAGCTCTGAGCCCCTTCTTGTTTGCTATGGTGATGGACAGGCTGACAGACAAGGTTCGACAAGATTCCCCATGGACTATTATGTTTGCAGATGACATTGTGATCTCCAGTGAGAGGAGAGAACAAGTGCAGGAAAATCTAGAGAAGTGGAGGTATGCCCTGGAAAGGAGGGGAATGAAGGTTAGTCTCAGTAAGACAGAATACATGTATGTGAACGACAAGGACCCAAGAGGAACGGTGAGGTTACAGGGGGCAGAGATAAAGAAGGTGGAGGATTTTAAGTACTTAGGCGCAACAATCCAGAGCAATGGAGAGTGTGGAAAAGAGGTGAAGAAGCGTGTGCAGGCAGCTTGGAATGGATGGAGAAAAGTCTCAGGTGTGTTGTGTGATAGGAGCGTATCGGCAAGAATGAAGGGAAAAGTGTAAAAGATGGTGATGAGGCCAGCGATGTTGTATGGTTCAGAGACAGTGGCCCTGGGGAAAAGACAGCAGTCAGAGTTGGAGGTAGCAGAGATGAAAATGTTGAGGTTCTCTTTGGGAGTAACAAGGATGGATAGGATCAGGAAGAGCACATCAGAGAGACAGCACATGTAAGACGTTTTGGAGACAAAGTCAGAGAGGCTAGATTGAAATGGTTTGGACATGTACAGAGGAGGGATAGTGAGTATATTGGTAGTAGGATGCTGAGGTTGGAACTGCCAGGCAGAAGGCCCAGAGGAAGACCAAAGAGAAGATTTATGGACATGGTGAAGGAGGACATGAAGGTAGTTGGAGTAAGAGTAGAAGATGCAGAGGATAGGTTGAGATGGAGGCAGATGGTTTGCTGTGACGACCCCTGAAGGGAAAAGCTGAAAGGAAAAGAATAAGAAGTCTGAGCTGCTTGATTTCAATATTAAATCTCCCCTTTAAAGAGGTGGGGTGGGAACAGAACCAAAATGACTGATCTATCACTCCATGTCTGACGTCATGAGGAGCTGGTACTGAAAGGGAATGTTTAGTCTTCTTTAGTGGATCATTCTAATCCCACCCAGATGCTGTTCGAATAAATGATGATCCATGTAGCTGCCAGACGGTACATGATGAAGGAAATATTGATGGATTTTAGTGAAAAAATTGATTTAAAGGTTGTTCGTTTTATTTTATTTTCAGGATTGCTTTATTGTAGCCCAACCCAGCCGATTCCAGCGGTGGAAGCGTCACAGCACAAACAGCTGGAGTAAAAACAGATCAAATTTTTAACACTTTAACTAAATGAGGAGACACCAGCTGGTGGTGTAACACTGAGTTTGAATAAGACTGAACAATGAGGAACTCATGAATATTGTATAAATATTGCTGAATTCTGACCTTGAACATTATTATTATTATTGTTGTTGTTGTTATTATTATTGGACAGGGGTGGTCCTCACTTTCTCACTATCTTGTGTTTGGTTTAGATATAATATAAATAAGAAAACAAGATGTGTTTTATTGGGTGACCCTACAAACACAACTTCTGGGATCATAAGGACTCTTAAAAGCCTCCACCACGATAAGGTGGTGATTCAAACAGCAAGCATTGAGTGTTTTTGATATCTATTATCAGTGGTTACTTTATTAGTAACAGTCTTCTTATTTATGTAATTATACACTGCATGATCTTCAGTTATCCAGTGTTGGTGAGTCACTCCTTCTATAAGTACGTATATGTAACTTATGTAAGTGTGTTTGGTTGTTGTATGCATCTAGTGTGAGTGCATGTAGTTAGTAGCTGCTTACAGAGTTCTTGCTTTCAGCCTCACCGCTGGCTAGCACAGCCAAAAGCAGTGCTATAAGGTGAGCCCAGTGCGGAAGCCTCACTCTGCCAGTCCATAGCCTCTGCAACAGCAAACCTTATACAGTGCCTCCTTGTGGCAAGCAATGCATGGTAACTGTGCACCTTGCGGTCCCAGGCTAAACTGCAAAGGACTTTGAGGAGATCTGGCCCCCAGACATGCGGCATGCAGGATACGCCCTGATGTCCATGAACCAGGTCCCCAACTATGGGTAAATAGTTCCGCTGCCTTGTGGACTCCTCTTTTGGGGAAAGGCTAAGGGAGTAAACCTTGACAGAAAATCATCCCGGATGAAGGTCACTCACTGATACCTCAAAGGACCCTCTCTTGTCACTGACTATGGGAAGGAACAACCCAGACAGAAAACCCTTTGCGGAGGGCCAGCGACCCGCCCAGAGTAAAATATAGCTACGGAATCTATCACAAGAACAAACCTTCAGTCTTTTGCCAACAACCTCACAGCCTTGATGGCTTGAATGACGACTGCTATCCTATAAGCTTGACTAGTCAAGATGGTGCCATTTTGACTTGAGGAAGTAAGCAGGAGATCCTTAATTACATAAAGAAACCTTTGAGAGTGGGATTATAGAACACCAGAGCACTATATAAGAAAAGCAACAAGGAACAACTCATGAAAGAACTAGAAAGGTACAACATAGATCTATGTGGCATATGTGAAACTCATCTTACAGGTATAGACGTGGAGAATGTTGAAGGATAGACATTGATCAATTCTGGAAAAGATAACATCCATGAGCATGGAGTTGGACTAGCACATTCACAAAGAACAAGAGCAAGTCTAATGTCATATGAGAACATCAACGAAAGAATACTCAAAGCTAGGTTATATGCAAGACAAGTGAAACTCAGTGTAATAGTGGCTTATGCACCAAGAGAAGAAGCCAATGAATAAGTAAAAGACAAATTTTATGAAGATCTAAATACAGTAACAGATAGCTTACCAACACATGATGTAAGACTTATTATTGGAGACTTCAATGCAAAAGCTGGCGATGATAACAAACAGTGGTCATCGGTAATGGGTCAACATGGAGTTGGAGTCCATGACAACAATGGAATGAGATAGTGGAATCATTGTGCAGAGAATGACATGGTTATTGGAGGAACACTATTTGCCCACAAGAACACATACAAAACCACATGGACATCACCAGATGGCAATACTCACAATCAGATTGACCATGTGATGATAAATGGCAAATGGAGAAAAACACTCCAAGATGTGAGAGCATATAGGGGAACAGATATTGGTCGTGATCATGAGCTTGTTATCGCCAAGGTTCAATTGAAACTGGCAGCTCAGAAGAAATCAAGAAAAGAGCCAAAGATCCAAAGCAGTAATCTGATTCTCCCTCAATACAAACAAAAATACCAGAACAAAATTTCACAGCGGTTCGATGCACTCTCTGATCTGAAGAGCACTTAAGAGAACTACTAAATGCACAACCACCCGAAGAGTCACTAGCTGAAACTGAAGTTGAGATAGAATGGGAAGAACTGGGCATGGACATGAGTGACCCTACATAAACAGAAGTAGACAAATCAGTAAATAGGTTAAAGACCAACAAGGCACCAGGATATGATGAAATAAGAGCAGCTTACTAGACTATGACTAGCTTACTAGAGTGTGCGTAGCAGAATGGAGATCTGAAGACTCTCCAGAAGATTGGAAGAAAGGTACCATATTAAACTACCAAAGAAAGGTGACCTGAGATGACCTATGTAGCAATAACAGAACTATCACATTGCTGAGCATAGCAGGGAAAGTTTACTGCACTATTGTCTTACTGCGAATTCGTGATGCTGTAGACAAACGACTGCAAAAAAGCCAAGCAGGGTTCAGGACTGGAAGACCATGGGTAGACCAGTGCTTTGCGTTGAGACAACTGATTGAAAAGAGTTTGGAGATGCAACTCCCAGGCAAAATCAACTTCATTGACTTCAAAGCTGCTGCCTTTGACAGGGTACACAGAGAATCACTATGGAAAGTCTTAAGGGTGTATGGAATTCCAGCAAAAATAGTTGCCATCATGAAGAACACATACGAGATGTCAGAATGCTGTGTGAAAGTGGATGGTGATACAACAAGTTGGTTCCCAGTGACAGTAGGAGTCAGACAGGGCTGCATTTGGTCACCTTTGTTATTAGGTATACTCATTGACTGGGTGCTGAAGAATGCCCTTGCCAAGAACGACACAGGGATAGTACTAGAATTAAGGAGTTCCCAATACCAACAACAAAGGCTCCCAGATCTAGAATTTGCTGATGATATTGCACTGATTATGCATGAGGAAGTCTGGAGTGGCAGAGAAGTATGTTAGAGTGGTGCAGGACATGTATGAGAGATGTAAGACAGTGGTGAGGTGTGCTGTCGGTGTGACAGAATAGTTCAAGGTGGAGGTGGGACTGCATCAAGGGTCAGCTCTCAGCCCCTTCTTGTTTGCTATGGTGATGGACAGGCTGACAGATGAGGTTAGACAAGATTCCCCATGGACTATGATGTTTGCAGATGACATTGTGATCTGTAGTGAGAGCAGAGAACAAGTGCAGGAAAATCTAGAGAGGTGGAGGTATGCCCTGGAAAGGAGGGGAATGAAGATTAGCCTCAGTAAGACAGAATACATGTGCATGAATGACAAGGACCCAAGAGGAACGGTGAGATTACAGGGAGCAGAGATAAGAAAGGTGGAGGATTTTAAGTACTTAGGCTCAAGAATCCTGAGCAGAGATGAAAATGTTGAGGTTCTCTTTGGGAGGAACGAGGATGGATAGGATTAGGAATGAGCACATCAGAGGGACAGCACATGTAAGACGTTTTGGAGGCAAAGTCAGAGAGGCTAGATTGAGATGGTTTGGACATGTACAGAGGAGGGATAGTGAGTATATTGGTAGTAGGATGCTGAGGCTGGAACTACCAGGCAGAAGGCCGAGAGGAAGACCAAAGAGATGATGAATGGATGTGGTGAAGGAGGACATGAAGGTCATTGGTGTAAGAGAAGAAGATGCAAAGGATAGGGTGAGATGGAGGCAGATGATTCGCTGTGGCGACCCCTGAAGGGAAAAGCCGAAAGGAAAAAAAGAAGAAGATTGCACTGATTGATAACCCAGAAAATAGACTCCAGCATGCAACATCACAAGTTGAAGAAAAACGAGCCAAAGTGGGACTCATTGCAAATGCTAAAAAGACAAAAGTCATGGCCATCTCGAAAGAACATGTGAACCTTAACATCAAAATGGGAGAAGGTGAAACATTAGAAAATGTAGATGAGTTTGTGTATCTAGGAAGCACTATGACACAATGGTGAGCTCACCCCTGAACTGAACTACCGTATAGGGAGAGCTGCAGATGCCTTCACCAAGATCTTACCAGTCATTACCCACAGATCTGTCAGCATGTCAACAAAAATCCAGATATTCCAAGCAGTCGTCATCACCACCCTGCTATATCTTGCCGCCTATATAGATTTTCGCAAGGCGTTCGACTCGGTGGATAGGGAGGTCCTCTGGGGCATACTTCGTCTACGTGGGATCCCGTCGGCTCTGGTCCGACTGATATTGTCGCTGTATTCTGGGACAGAGAGTGCTGTGAGGTGTGGGGGCTCAACCTCTGACTTCTTTTCGGTCGAGACTGGAGTGAGGCAGGGGTGTGTTCTGGCCCCCACTCCCTTCAGTACTGCAATGGACTGGATCATGGCGGCGGTATTGGGTGGATCGGCCTGCGGTGTGTCTTTTGGTGAGGTTCGGATTACTGATCTGGACTTTGCCGATAATGCAGTGATCTTCGCAGAAACGGTGGATCTCCTGACTGAGACTCTCTGTTCGTTGGGTGAGGTGGCGGAACCGCTTGGTTTGCGAGTCTCCTGGATCAAAACCAAGATCCAAGCTTTCGGCGACCTCTTGGATGCTGCTGTTGACTCGATCGCTGTGGGTGTTGAAAGAGTAGAGATCGTGGAGTCTTTCACTCACCTTGGCAACGTGGTCCATCATTCCACTGATTAATCATCAACTTGGTCTCGCCTATGAGGCGATGAACTCGCTGAACAGGACCGTGTGGCAGTCGAAGTATCTGAGCAGGCGGACGAAAGCCAGAGTCTTTCGCTCCCTTGTGCTCCCTGTCTTGCTCTACTCAAGCGAGACATGGATGCTCACGGTTGAGCTTGGACGACGACTGGACTCCTTTGTTACGACTTCCCTTTGCCGCATCTTCGGATACCACTGGTGGGACTTTGTTACTAACCAGAAGATGCTCGGGGATGCGGGGATGGTAAGAGTAACCTGCTTGATCCGCGACCGTCAGCTGCGCAACAATGGGCACTTGGCGCGTTTTCCGCCTTCAGACCCAGCACACCGGGGATCCGTTCGGGATCCTAGGGGCTGGAGCCGATCGCGGGGACGATCGCGTTCAACGTGGTTGTCGCAGCTGAGGGCTGTCCTGCTGAGGGGTATGGGCCCTGCGCAGGCCTGGTCGATCAACAGGAGATGGCCGGATGAGTGGAGGCGGCTGGTGGACGCAGCGAAGTGCCATCCCGGCGCATGCCCTCATACCTTACCTGACCTACCAGAAAGGTTGCAATTTCGTCAGGTTGCATGTAACGTCATGTAAACATTGTACCGACATTGCCGCAACGTGACCATGTCAACGTTTCTGCCACGTCCGCACGTCACTTGCGACATTGTAGCAACGTTTCTGCCACGGTCATCGCAGATGTCGCTTGGGGACGTTTGTCTACAAGTCTACTTAAAATCTACAAAGAAACGTTGTAGCGACATTGCTGTAACGTGACCATGTTATCTGGGCTGTAGCATCAGATTCCTGTTCTGGAGTCACCTGAGGATAGTGGCTAACATGCCCTCTCCCTCACAGCAAGAAGGTCCTGGTTCATATCCTGTGCCAAGAAGTTTCTGTGTGAAGCTTGGTTGTAGTTGTTTCCTCTGGGTTCTTTGGTTCCTCCCACAGTCCAAAGACGTGCACATTAAGTAGACAAACTTGCTGTTCCTGTTGCTTTAGGTGTAAGTCTAAGTGGTTGTGTATGTTTCCCCTTGATGCTATGGTGAGCTGTTCAGGGTGTACCCTGCCTTCACCCAGTATCTGCTGTGATAAGCTCCAGCCTCCCTATGATCCTAATAGGATGAACCACTTTGACAAATGAATGACTGATGAGTGAGAAACATATGAGTGGAACCCAGTGCGGTCTTCTATTACTGTACCTCTTCTAAAGTTTCGATTATATCACAAACTGAGATATTTTCTGTTCCCCATGTGTGCTACTCATAATCTTCTAAATTACTGTGGCTTTTCTGGTATCTCACCCAGCCTGCTCCTTCTCATCTGATCTTCCAAATGCAAGGATTTTTTTAGATCTTTATCTTACTCTACAGCATTTATGTGACATAATGAACTTTCAGCTGAACCAAGAATGCAAGAGACAGTGTGGGATGACATGGAGTCGATTTATTATTCAAAGGGTAAACACTTAAGCAGAGCAAACACAGTAACTGCTGGTGAGGAGAAACACAAAAAACTTGTAAGCACTGGGGAACTACGGAGCAGGAACTAGTCAAGCACAGAGCTGGAACCAGGAGCCAGAGAGAACACAGGAAAGCAAGGATGTGAAGTGAAACAATCTTCTGGCACAGAGGTGAGTGCATTGCTTGTCTTTATAGTAAAGAAGATTAGGGAGTGGGATCAGGTATGCGGCCTGTATCAGCCTGTGTCGGTCAGCCACGCCCCTCCACTGGAGCCTGCACCACTGGGGAGAAAGCAGAGTTAGAACAGTTCAGGTCAGTTCATTTTCTGTAAAGGCTTAATCCTAATTAGGGTCACAGGGAGGCTGGCACCCATCCCAGCTGACTGCGGGCGAGGGCAGAATACACTCTGGACAGCTTTCTTGGCCATCACAGGGCGGAAACACGCCGGCGTGTTCCATCCTAACATACTTCTCTGCAACTCCAGAC
This sequence comes from Plotosus lineatus, assembly GCA_024760905.1. Taxonomy (NCBI): domain Eukaryota; kingdom Metazoa; phylum Chordata; class Actinopteri; order Siluriformes; family Plotosidae; genus Plotosus; species Plotosus lineatus. Next base: position 11,746,107 of record CM045734.1, on the reverse strand, counting down.
TTCCTCATGCAATACTTCATGCTTTCTTGGCATAAAACCAAACTGTTGTTCACAAATGCTTACCTCTGCCCTTAGTCTCGCTTCCACTATTCTTTACCATAACGTCATCGTATGGCCCATCAACTCTATCACTCTATAGTTGCCACAACTCTGCATGTCTCTCTTATTCTTAAAAAATGAGCGTCAGCACACTTCTCCTTCATTCCTCTGGCATCCTCTCACTCTCTAAGACCTTGCTGAATGTTCTAAGACCTTGGTTTCATCAAGGAAAGTACATTATACACCTTGGTCTACAACAACAAGTTGAAGCTTGGACAGGCATAGTCAGCACCGTGTTATGTCCTTCACGGGCTGTTTCAGCCCTGGTAGTTATGCAGTTGTTTTTTTTTTTATCTGCCTGATTTGTTGGGGGCGGCAGCAGATTGGGTACTTGACAAGATTCAGCACGAGTTTCTAATTCTTCGACCTGAACTGTGGCAGCTTGAACCTCAAGCCCAACCTCAGTAAATCTCAACGTAAAGTCACTACTGGGGCTGTCAGATATCATCAAAATAGGTCTCGTGAACATTAGTGCCAATGTTTATACTGTCCATCAGGGGGCTCTAAAGTGAGACTTTAACTATGACATTACAGACAAGCTTACCATTATACACATGTGAATTGCTAAAACTGTGCCCCCTGTCAGACAGGTGCCATTTGCAATAAAGTACAAAGCAGTGGGTGAAATGGGTTGAATGACAAAGCTGGGAGTCCTCACACCTGTCATGGAGTGGGTCTCAAAAACAAAAAAACCTGAATAAAGCACTCCTCAGGTACCACCACCCAACAAAAACAGTAGAGTTGCTCACTGCAGACATTCCTGAACTAAAGTGCTCAGCATCCTGGATGCTCAATGAGGGCTTTGGCAGGTTTCACTGGAAGATGAATAATCAAATTTCACCACCTTCATAATTCTAACTGGCTGCTACCACGTCCCCCGTATGCCTGGTGGTATTTCCACAGGCAGCAAAGTGTACTAATGCTGCATGAGACAGCTGTTTGCAGGACATCCATTTGAGATCATAGTGGACGACATAGTGGTCAGGGGATAGTATCTAAACATGAGCATGTGGAACATGTCCACAAAGTCATGGACAGGATATACACAGTTAATATGAACCTCAGAGAGACTGAGGTCCCATATGTGGGAAACCTTCTCACAAGCAAAGGGTTTCAACTCTGATCTTGAAAAAACTACAGCAGTTCCAGGGGATGAAGAACTACGTCTCCAAGTTCATTCCAAACCATAGTGACCTCGTGGAACCCTTGCAGTGACTCCTCCATCAAAACACTGACTGGTGCAAGCACAGGCGCCATGCTGTTGTATTCTCCAAACTGAACTACAGACTAAAGATGCCATCAGTGCTGCAGTATTTTAATTGTTTTCCAGCTGGTTGTACTGTCAGCTGACACCTCGCAGCATGAGTTTGCTCTCTGCCTACAAAACAAAACAGTGGCTCTTCTCTCCAGGACTCTCAGTGACACTGGTCTTTGCATGCCAAAAGGTTCTTGGCTTCATTTATGGCTGACCAGCACCTCATCAACATTCTGAAAAATAAAGATTGCATGCAGATGAGGCAGCACGATGGCATAGTGGTTAGCATGTCCACCTCACAGCCAGAAGGACCTTGGCTCGAGTTCCAGCTCGGGCATTGAAAGGGATTTTCTGAATTCTTATAATAACCAACATATATACCCACTATGCTGTCATAATCATATGGCTGCCATCTAACATCATTGTTATTTCACACCTGCTTGATATGTTGTGATCATTTATGCATTTATTATGTATTCACTTATACGATACTTATGATATCTTTCTTATTCACATGTCTATGTGTTTGTGCTTGGATGTTTTGGAACATTCTGGGTTAGTTAGGGTTCATAAAGGGGAAGAGAAACTAAGAGAACCTTTTCCCTACTTTTCAAGCCCATAAATAGGTCAGGTTAGAACTACAATATTCCAGGTTTTTTTTTTTTAACCTTGTTTATCTTAATCATGCACATTGCATTCTGTGTAATCTCCGCTAACATCAACTTAACAACGTGACCCAGCCACGTTTTCTTGCTGTCTGACAAGCCATGCGTCAACATGATGTAATTTCTTCATTTTCATGTATAAAAACCCCTGTACTGGTCATCAGACTTTGGTGATCGGGGAATAAACACTTGAACACATAACCTTGGTCGGTGTCTGTGCCTTCTTTGCTGATCCCTCTAGCGCTCTTGGTGAAACTTGGGAACTGATACACGGGAAGACTTGCTTAGGGCCATCAAAAAACTGTCTTAACAGACGTCTTTGTGTGGAGTTTGCATGTTCTCCACTTGGGTTTCCACTGGGTCGTTTGGTTTCTTCCCACACTCCAAAAACATGCACAGTAGATTAATTGGCTGTTCCAAGTAGCCCCTCGGTGTGAAAAGTCATGTGAGTGTTAGCCCTGCAATAGGCTGGCGAGCTTTCCAGGGTATACCCTATCTTTAAATGAATGAATGTAGCCTCTGCCGGCTCCAGAGAATGATGCTGAAAGTCTGATGTTACAACTTCTTTACATAAGAGGTGCAGGGAACGATTATGTTTCAGATGCCCTCAAAGCTATATGGCCTATCCAGAAAATCTGCTGAATAAAGAAAGGAGTATGAGTTCATGCTATGGGTGCATTCTCCTCCAGGAGGTTGTCCTTTGTTTAAAAAGAATGAGTTCTTCCCATGTTCTTTGCCTTCAGGAGCCCACACAGATCCCCCTTGACATTTTTCTCCTTTGCATCACTCGAATGTAGTGACTCACTATTCACACTTGTGCTCCATCACCCAGAGACAATAACATCAAGCCACTTCAGGATGATAATGTGCGTTCCCCATTCGTTTTGGGGTGATTTCCAGAATCAATTCTCTCAGTATCGGACAGTCATGATGCTTCAGACTGAACACACACCTCTTCTGCTTATAGGTAGTACATGCAACACAATTCATGCAGTATACATGACCACTACTGATTCACTTTAATTTCTATGTTGCAGACTCCAAGATTAAGAGGTCAGAGGTCACAGGAAACTTTACTTGATACTGACATCTCCATTCCAACTGATATGATGAGAGTAAAGGTCAAGAATCGTGTCACGTCTTCTCTGTACAGACTTATCTACACATGACCTTCAATGCTTTACACCTCCATTTTGGGGGGTTGGCACAAGTCTTCACTCAGAAAAAAAAGTCTGTTTATGTTCGAGAAAGGCATGCAGAGTAGTTTTATGATTTTCCAACCACAAAACTGATACACAGCTATTTTCATTGTTCCACTAAAACAACACCCATCCCCCTGCTACATCCACACCACGCAGACAATGATCTTTCATATCTTAGATCATAGCCAGTGGTTTACTGAGTGTCAAACAATACTCGTCATATATTAAATATCATTTATAAAATGACCATAATAATAAATAGAATAGTAGAAAGAGCAACTGCTTATCAAGCATATATATTCTATTTCGCAGAACCCCGAGGACACATTAGTGTATGCTGATGCTGAAACAAATAATATATACTTATATCGATCTCATCATAAGCAATCATAAAACGTTTATTTTTCTGAGATTTACATTTAGTTATTGCCTCAAAAAAAAAAAAAATTGTCTTTAGTATAACAAGGGTGTTACAGTGGTGCAGTGATCAGCACATCCACCTCACAGCAAGAAGGTCTCAGGTTGGATTACTGGGTTTCCCTGGTAAGTGCATGTTCTCTCCGTGCTTGCATGTGTTTTCTCTGAATACTCCGGTTTCCTCCCACAGTCCAAAAACATGTAGGCTAACTGCCTGTTGAAACAAATTGCTTCTATTTGTGTGTGTGTGCGTGTGTGTGCGTGTGTGTGTGTGTGTGTGTGTGTGTGTGTGTGTCTGTGTGTGTGTGTGTGTGTGTGTGTGTGTGTGTGTGTGTGTGTGTGTGTGTGTGTGTGTTTGTGTGTGCTACTCGACCAATATCGGCCGAGTTGGGACTCGTATGAGGATTCAGTGGTTACAGAAAATGAACAGATGAAAAATCAAATCCTTCTGTGTGTGTGTGTGTGTGTGTGTGTGTGTGTGTGCGTGTGTGTGTGTGTGTGTGTGGGTGCTTTGCAATGGTCTGGTGTTGTATCTTGCACTGAGACATTGGGAGTCGACCCTTAGAGATGTGGCTCTTACACATTTCATGTGTTTATTCAGCACATCTTACAGATGCTTGATCAGATAAATATCTGGAGAATTTGGAGGTGGAGTTAACACCTTGAAGCCTTTATCATGTTCCTCAACCCTGAACAGTTTTTGTAATGCAGTAAAGTACATTATCTTGATGCAAGAAGCCACTGCTATTCGGGAACACTGTAGGTATAAACGTTAACGCTTGGTCTGTAGCAATGTTAATCCATCTCACAGTAATAATTACATGAAAGGCAGGACTCTCATCAGCATTGTCCAGAACATCACTTTGCCTGATTGGGCTATACATGGACTGTTTTAATGTTTACACAGCCTCCAAACTTCTTTGGAATCAGGGATTTATGACCTTAGCATCTAGCTCGAGTTCTTGGGCAAGAGTGTGTAATGGTGCTCTAGACACTCCATGACCACAGGTTTCATCACTGAGTTAAAACACTTAAACCTTAACAATGGCTTCATAACATAGTAAATACAACCATGTTTTTAATTTAATAAATTAATGATGAATATGAACATGTTTTTATTTCACATTACAGCCGTGTACACATCAGCCAGACCATTTCATTATTCACACCACATGCACCATGTGTCCATTTCAGAAGCTGCACTGAGTGGTTGAAATAATTTCCGACCACAAAACATTTTCCCTTCTGCACTGCAGCATCAGAAACATTCATCACCTCACACCTAGAACGCTGCATCAAAACCACACAGGCATATTCATCTTTCATACACATTTATAAACATTTAATTATTTAGTGATAACAGTTCTGATCATCTGCCTGTAAAATAAATACATAAATATTTTTTTAAACTATTCAGTATCTATCTGGAAAACTCAGCTCTTTATCTCTTTATCTCAATAGGAGGAGCAGGTGGTGCGTCTCTGGTGGTTCATCTCCGTAAAAAACAATCTAATCTCTGCATTTTTTCAGTTCTTGACCAACAATGTGTTTCCCGCACTTAAATAACTGAAACAACAGTTTCACTTTGACTTTACGAAAACATAAAATAAGGAATACCAAATAATGCAAATCATTAATTCATTGAACCGCTTAATTCTAATTGTTGTGGGGAGACTGGAGTCCATCTCAGCCGACTCTGGGAGAAGGCAGGGTACATTCTGGACAGCTTGCCAGGCCATCACCGAGCAGAAGCACACTGATGGTAACCCTCACTCTACGAATATCAGCAGTGAGTGTTTTACATGCCTTCACCACTGACAATAACAAGTAATTCGTTGTTATTAATTAAACAGATTCACAAAAAGTATAAATAAATCTAAATAACATTTTTCACCGACTCAATTGCCAAATCACTTACTCCTATTAGGATCATAAGAAGGCTGGATCCTTTCTCACCTAGCCTGGGCGAAGGTGAGACACACCCGCAACAACTCGCCAGATCATCACAAGGCCCACACATACAACAGTTCACACTCACACCTAGGCACAATTTGAAACAACCAATTATGTCTTTTGAATGTAGATGGAAACCTGTGTACTCGGAGGAAACCCAGGCACGCTCTGGGAGAACTGAATTGGGTCTACCTGGTACCTGTGCTGCATTTTGGGTCTTCTTCTTCTTTTCCTTTCGGCTTTTCCCTTCATGGGGCGCCAGAGCAATTCATCTGCCTCCATCTCACCCTGTCCTCTGCATCTTTTTTTCTTACTCCAACCTTCATGTCTTCCTTCACCACATCCATAAATATCTTCTTTGGTCTTCCTCTAGGCCTTCAGCCTGGTAGTTCCAACCTGAGCATCCTACTGCCAATATATTCACAATCCCTCCTCTGTACATGTCCAAACCATCTCAATCTAGCCTCACTGACTTTGACTCCAAAACCTCTTACATGTGTTGTCCCTCTGATGTACTCATTGCTGATCCTATCCATCCTCATTAGTCCAAAAGAGAACCTCAACATTTTCATCTCACATTTTGAGTCACACCCATTTCATATTATCCTTCCGGTATAAATTTACCATAAATTTAAAGATAAAAATAAGAGCTTTTAATTATAATGTGCATAGTGCTAGGAAGTGTCGAGGAAGATCAGTGTGTGTGATGGTACTGGTTGGGTTACACATTTAACAGCTTGTTGGTAAAAGCTGTACCGTGCATAGCAGTAACAAGAGATTAAAGATGGTGTTGAAAACCTCTGATAGTAGATTTGCACACACTTTAATTTGGACATAACCTATTACTCCATCTGGACCAGTAGCTTTCCACGTGTCGACTCTCTGCAGGGTAGCCGAATGGGGTCATCGTCCTTCTCTGGATGAGCAGGGAAGGTGTAAGTCAGTCACTCCGTTGTGTTGATCGAAGCGAGCAAAGAAATGGTTCAGGGTGTCTGTTAGGGTACTGTCTGAGGTGTTATGGTCTGTGCTGGCTGGCAGCGTTAACTCTCTCTTCATTCATTGCAGGCTCTGGCAAGGGGCGTGGCTGTTACCTGCAGGTGAGGTCTAGAGAGCGCACCTGTTTCCATTCAGCAATCAGCAATCAGCGAGCTGAGTTTCCTGATTTGAAGGCATCTTCCCATGCTCTCAGCAGGATGTGCACCTCAACATTAAACCATGGTTTCTGGTCCAGGAACATTTTACCAGCTCTTGTTGTGATCGCATTCTCTGTGCAGTAGTATATGTAGGAGAGAACAGCAGATATGTGACTTTGCAGGTTCATCTCTTCTGCAAATATTTCCCTGTCTGTAGAATCAAAACAATCCTGTTGAGCTGCAGCAGCTTCCTCAGTCAGCACCTGGACTGTTTTAACTGCTGGTCTTTGGTTACAGATTAAAGGTTTATTAGCAGGAATCAGAGCAGAGAGGTGATCTGAGAGCCCAAGATGTGGCAGAGGGATGACTTTATTGGGATTTGGGATGTTGAAGTAGACTTGGTCCGCTGTCCTTTTTTCCCTTGTCAGAAAACTCACATTTTTGTATAGTCCAGGCAGGACAGACGTCATGTTTGCAGAATTAAAGTCTCCTGTTGTGATTATAACACAGTCTGGCTGCACTGATAGCTGTTTGTTATTGGAGTGTTGAAGTAGCCCCATGACTAAATTCGCATGAGCTTGGGGCGGCACATAAACTGTGATTATAATTACAGATGTGAGCTCTCAGCAGATAAAACGGTCTACACTGTACACTGTACTCGGAACATCAGCAGGTGTTGATGCAAACACACAGGCCTCCTCGGAGTTTCTTATCGGACATGCTGGTTCTGTCCGTTCTGAAGGAGGCATGGTCTGCGAGCTCAACCGTGGCATCCAGAGTCGGGTGGAGTGAAACATAGAGTTTTTCACAATCATTTCAGAATAGTGTAGAAAAGACGTAACAATACCAGTTATAAACATATGCAATTTTTTAAAAATATTCAAAATAATTTCTTGGTTCCCCAACTCACTCAAAATCAGGTATGACGAGTCGATTTTGAGAGCACGCAAGCACACGATTGCCGACAAAGGGAATAACTCTAAATAATTAGAACATTCACAGTTCACAGATTTGGTATGACTGGAACGTTCAGGTAGTTTAGTAGAGGAAACTATCGCCAGGTTGCGACTGCATCATACCGGAAAGATTGAACTCTCTTTTCCGTTTCTTGTGAAATTCGGGAAAATCTGCCTTTTAAGCTATAAATATTTGGTTTATGGTTTTGAAATCGTAGAAGCAAATTGGATCACTACATCAGAATTAAACATTTTCAGTAAAAATGCCCAAATATGGTCATTTTCATCACTCTTGGGGGAGCCTTAGAGATCAACTTCTCAAGATGAACCTTTGAAATCTTTTAGATGACACCTCTCCACATCTTTTTATTGCTATTCCAAGTAAACATAATCAAACGTTTAATTTTTCACAATTTCGCTCCATCCTAGTCCGGAGTGAAAGTGTACCACAAAGTTCCAAAATTACCGTCTCACAATAATCAATGCGGCGTGAATTAAAGCACAGTTGCAACTCATCCATCTTCTTGATAAGTAACTGGGAGTTACTGAGAAATACGTTTACTCAGTGTATTTCACCTGACCTGCAGAAAAAATAAATATTTATGTAAACTTAGCAGTAATGAAGTGATCCTAGCATACTCTGATGTTCGGGAGGTTGGAGAACTTGATTTCCTCGAGATGTTGTACAGCCATTTTTCCGATGACACTGTTTAACTTGAACTTGAGATAACTTGGGTTTCCTTCTTCTCCTGTTGATAAAAACAATAAAGAAACCTTGTCCTGATTCGGCTCGTTGCCACAACCATAAATCCCACAAAAGTCAATCTCTTGTTGTTCTCTATAGCACATCTCTGTAATGACTGTTGTAAATGGCTTAATCAGGATCAGAATACTTTAATGATCCCGAAGGAAATTGTGTTTCAATAAACTTTCTGACTCTGATTCAGCCATATACAATAGTGGTGTAATCCAACATGGCGGAAACCTCAATATATGTCTTGTGATGTCACTCTATAGGGGAATCAGTTGTTTGTACAATAACTTTTATAATGTTTCTCTTTTTTTCGATGCAAACTTTAATATTGAAATGCATATGAAATCCACTGATATTTATAACCTTTAGAATGAAAATCTGTTTCATACCTGTAGCTTAATGCATCAAATCCCTCGTGCTTTTTAGACACAAAAGTATACAACAGACTTTAGAGCCGCAGGGTTTCTTAGATATGCTGCTGAACAACCTGCTCAAAGAGAGAGAGAGAGAGAGAGAGAGAGAGAGAGAGAGAGAGAGAGACTGAGTCTCTCACAGCTTAATGAACTGAAAATTAAATTAAAAAAATGAATAATGTAATTTAGAGTAAAACTAAAACTACACAAAAGTTCATTCTCTGAACTGCTTAATCTTAATTGGGGTCGTGGGGAGGCTGGCGCCCATCTTAGCTCCCTCTGTATACCCCACCCTCAAACCACATATAATCATCATTTGTTCTACCTGACAGACAGTTTCCTCCTTCTTTCTCATCTGATACACAACAGCACTGGGTCACGTTATGCTTCTGCCTCTGTTTTTCTTCATGGTTGGTGAGTGTTTATAATTTTATTAATTGTTTTAATTAATGAACAAAACTGATAAAACAAAAACAAAACAAGATCTGTTATTACGTGAAGAAGTCAAATTGATGCTTACACAATAAAATACAGCATACATTTATTAATCAGCATAAATAAGCGAAACCAGTTAAAGCTGTGTGATACTGATGGATATTTAAAAAGATTCACATTATCTGCAGCACGGTGGCATAATGGTTAGCACATCCTTCTCACACCAAAAAGGTCCTGGGGTTAATTCCCAGACTTGGGCAGGTCTGTGTGGAGTTTTAATGTTCTCTCAGTGACCGTGTGAGGTTTCTCTGGCTACTTCAGTTTCCTCACACAATCTACAGACATGTTCATGAGACTAACTGACCCAGGTGTAAGTGTAAGTCTGAATGGTTGTGTGTTTTGCTCTGAGATGGTCTGGCGAGTGTGTACCTTGCCTTCGCCCAGTGTTGGCGGAGATCGGCTCCAGTCTTCCTGCTAGCCTACTTAAGCAGTTCAGTAGATGAGTGAGTGAGGGATCATATCCTTTATTTCTCCATATTATTTATTATATATGTTCACTACTTTCAGACAAACACTGAAATACAGAAATGCAAATTATAATTAAATACTTTTTATTACTATGACATGTATATAGGCGAAATCTTTGAATGAAATCAAGTTCTGTCAGTCATATTACATTTTAATTTTCATTTTGTTCTACAAATCACTTATGATTAATTACGATCGTGGGGAGGTAGAACCCCATCCCAACCAACTCCGCATGAAAGCAGTGTAGGCCCTGAATAGTATTGTATGTGTGTGTGTGTGTGTGTGTGTGTGTGTGTGTGTGTGTGTGTTGCAGGTTTACTCTCAGAGTCTCTGAGTTCTTTAACTCTGGAGGCAGAAGTTGGAGATAAAGTCACTATTTTGTGCCAACATGAAATGATAATTACAGGTCACATCTTCTGGTTTAAACACACGAGTGATTCAGTTCCACTTCTTGTTGGGTGTAAACGTTTCTTTGCGTCGTCTCCATCAGAGGATTGTACATACTTTACTGAGAGTGAGAGAATAGTGATGTCTGTTCAGGGCAGGAACTCGTCTCTCACCATCACTGCAGTAAACGTCTCTGATACTGGACTCTATTACTGCAGCTACATGAAAGAGATCAAAGCAGACTTCAGCAACTCGACCTTCTTACACGTGAAAGGTAAATGTTTATAAAATTAAGAATTTCAGTAAAGGTTCACTGAGATGAGTGAGATTATAGAAATGTTTCCTTTTTTAGGTGAAAATCAAGAAAATAAGAAACCGGACGAAGCAGATGGTTTGTCATTAACATGTTCTCTCAAAGTAAAACCTTTCTGTTTAAAAAAACACAGTCCACAGAATTGTTGATTTTTATCTTATGTTTTTAGTCAAATAATAATTTTCTTATAAATTATTTTCCTTCATCGATGTTCACTGAGATGAGTCAGATAAAAGTAATGTTTCCTTTCTTAGGTGAAAATGAAGAAAATAAGAAACCAGACAAAACAGACATGTTCTCTCAAAGTAAAGCCTCTTTGTTTTTTAAAAAAGCAGTTGACAGAATTGTTCAATTTTAGCTTAATTTTTTAGTAAAATAATTATTTAATTCTAAATTATTTCTGTTTACCAAGGTCCAGCTTGTTCTGATGTGTTCTTCAAAATGACGGTGGTGTTTGGTGTAGTGATTGTGATTCTTCTTGGTTTCTTCTTTATTCTCGTGATCTTCACCAGAGTGAAACGCAGAAAAACACACAGAGGTAATACACGGCTGTTACAGATTCATGTTGCTTAAAAAACTCAAATATGTAACATTAAAATATTAATTTATTTTTTTCTTGAAAAATATTTTTAGGTGATAACACCAGGAGACAGAATAATGAGGTAAATATCCTGAAAAAGACAAATAATTAAAAAAATAATCATAGGGTTCAGGTTAGAGTTTTCCATTATGACATGCTGTAGAATGTGATGCGGTGCAGGTGAAAGTCACACTGTGTGATTTTCTTTGTCAGTTTTAGTCGAGTTACAAACAATAATGGAAGGTGATGGTTCCGACTCCTTTGAATAGATCTTATACCATTTCCCTGCAGATCAGTTTCTTTCTCGCGCAGTGTAACTGATGTTCAGTGTAAATGATGTTGCTGTTCTTATGTATTTACTTCGTCACTGCAGGAGCACACGTCTGATGCAGTGAATTACGCTGTGCTACACTTCTCCAGGAAGAAAAGTGGAAAGACGGACAGACATAAAACTGCGTGTGAAATGGTGGAGCCACATGTTGTATATTCGTCTACTAGATAATTACGGAGCAATGCTGTGTGTGTGTGTGTGTGTGTGTGTGTGTGTGTGTGTGTGTGTGTTTATCTGATTTCTACTTTTTATCACAACAGAAAAGTACAATGTATTACATTTTGATAAAATAAATCTGATGGTTCTATATGAATAAAAATTGTATGCTGTATACTGTATTGATACAAAGGTTGGATCTATTTCAAAATTTCTTTTTTTTAAAGAAATCAATAAAAAATAAAAAAAAACAGAAAGACAATCTCGACACATTTACAACGTTATCAGTGTATAGATTTGTCAAAGTAGAATGTGCTACATTTTAATTGATTTTCTTTAAACAAAAATGGGACGTGTCTCAATATGTTTTTTCAGAAAAAAAATAACGAAAAAATAGTCATAATTTTTTTTTTTTTTTTGGAAAATGTACCATTGGACTCTCTAATCGTGTTTAAAACCTACCATGTGGCTTGATCATGTTAAAAATCTAATTGATATTTAGAAAAGCCTTCTGCAATGATGTCAGCAAAGATGGAAACTGTTTTTCTGATGAAAGAATCATTAAAATCTCCCTCCTTTTGGTTAGATGAATGTCTTGAGCATCAGCATTTTTGGGTTTAATTATTGACTCAAAATGGCCTGAAAAAAGACGTTTCTTCTGAAATGAATATTTCTATATTTGTTCTGAGAAATGAAGCCTTCCATATTTGAACCTATTAAAAAGACACTGAAGAGTTCCTACAGCGGTGTGTGCTACTCCCACTCACAAAACAGCGGAAACTGCCTCGAACCAGAATACAAAGAGGAGTCAGAGGCTTTAGTGCAGAACTCAGCAACAGGACAAGTATATCAGAGTCTCTGCTTTGATAAACCTGACACGTCCTCAACTGGCAGCTTCATCAAATATTACCCACAGTCACCGGCTTCATCTTCAACAGTGAAAATGTGACTTATGGAGCAGCAAAGAAAAAGACAAATCTGAGACCAGTGAATAAAAAGAGAAGATTAAAACACTGGACAGAGAAAGATTGAAAAGGGGCTTTTGATAAATGATGATCTTTGAGTCACAAAGAAAAAAGTTATAAAATGCAGAGTCAATGCTAGATTGCTTGGCATCATCTAACAAGCATGGTGGCGGATATGTGACGGTCTGGAGGAGCTGTAATTTATTTATTTTTTGACAATGTAAAAGACAGTAAACTAGGAAGGCTATCACGCTATTTTGCAATCAATGCCAGACCATGTGGATGAGGTTTGACTGAGGCCACCTTCCACCTTGTCCTCCTTCACCACATCCATAAATCTTCTCTTTGGTCTTCCTCTAGGCCTTCTGCCTAGGAGTGCCAACCTCAACATCCTACTACCAATATACTCACTATCCCTCCTCTGTACATGTCCAAACCATCTCAATCTAGCCTCTCTGACTTTGCCTCCAAAATGTCCAATTAAATCATTTTAATGAATAACATCAACAACATGTTTAATCTGGGTTGTTGATCATTCATTTGTTTCTCACATGTTCATTTCCTGTGAGTTTATAGGTCGTCCACTGAAAATTAACACGGTCTGTCTGCTTTACGTGTAGTCTGTCTTGTTTCTGTACTTCATCAAACACTAGTTAAAATAGAAATCATTTAAGTTGAGTGCTCTTTACTTTCTGGGGATGAAAAAAAAAAAAAAAAAAAAAAAAAAAAAGAAAAAAAATATTATTTATATATATATATATATATATATATATATAATAAAAATAAAAGGACAGGACAAAGACTTTCTATTGAAACTCCATTTATCACTACAGATCTGTTTCGAGGGGTAGTGAAACCATCCTCTCTCTTCAGGGGATTATAGAAGAATGATCACAAAGTACTGGGGGCGGTACTATGCCGATGAACATGGCGTCCTCTAGATGGGGTGGTGTTCATTATGTATTCGGAGGCGGGTTCTCTTAAATATTGGTATCGATACACGCATATATGTGCATACATATTTTTTATTTTTTTTGACATGCCCGTGGACTCATACACACACACACACACATATATATATATATATATATATATATATATATATATATATATATATATATATATATATATATATATATATATCTTCTTCTTTTACTTTCGGCTGTTCCCTTCAGGGGTCGCCACAGCAAATCATCCGCCTCCACCTCACCCCTGTCCTCCGCATCTTCTTTTCTGACTCCAACGACCTTCATGTCTTCCTTCACCACATCCATAAATCTCTTCTTCGGTCTTCCTCGAGGCCTTCTGCCTGGTAGTTCCAACCTCAGCATCCTACTGCCAATATACTCACTATCCCTCCTCTGTACATGTCCAAACCATCTCAATCTAGCCTCTCTGACTTTGTCTCCAAAACATCTTACGTGGGCTGTCCCTCTGATATACTCATTTCTGATCCTATCCATCCTCGTTACTCCCAGGGAGAACCTCAACATTTTCATCTCCGCTACCTCCAGCTCTGCCTCCTGCCTTTTCCTCAGCGCCACTGTTTCTAAGCCATACAACATCGCTGGCCTCACCACCATCTTGTACACTTTTCCCTTCATTCTTGCTGACACTCTCCTATCGCACATCACACCGGATACTTTTTTCCAACCATTCCAGCCTGCCTGCACACGCTTCTTCACCTCTTTTCCACACTCTCCATTGCTCTGGATTGTTGAGCCTAGGTACTTAAAATCCTCCACCTTCGTTATCTCTGCTCCCTGTAACATCACCGTTCCTCCTGGGTCCTTCTCATTCACACACATGTATTCTGATTTTCTGAGGCTAACCTTCATTCCTCTCCTTTCCAGGGCATACCTCCACCTCTCTAGATTTTCCTCCACTTGTTCTCTGCTCTCACTACAGATCACGATGTCATCTGCAAACATCATAGTCCATGGAGATTCTTGTCTCACCTCGTCTGTCAGCCTGTCCATCACCACAGCAAACAAGAAGGGGCTCAGAGCTGACCCTTGATGCAGTCCCACCTCCACCTTGAATTTAAAGTCAGACCGACAGCACACCTCACCACTGTCTTACATCTCTCATACATGTCCTGCACCACTCTAACATACTTCTCTGCCACTCCAGACTTCCCTCATGCAATACCACAGTTCTTCTCTTGGCACCCTGTCATATGCTTTTTCCAGATCCACAAAGGCACAATGTAGCTCCTCTGACCTTCTCTGTACTTCTCTATTAACATCCTCAAGGCAAACATTGCATCTGTGGTGCTCTTTCTTGGCATGAAACCAAACTGTTGTTCACAAATGCTCACCTCTGCCCTTAGTCTAGCTTCCACTATTCTTTCCCATAACTTCATCGTATGGCTCATCAACTTTATCCCTCTGTAGTTGCTGCAACTCTGCACGTCTCCTTGTTCTTAAAAATGGGCACCAGCACACTTCTCCTCCACTCCTCCGGCATCTGCTCACTCTCTAGTACCTTGTTGAATGTTCTTGTCAGAAAATCTACTGCTACCTCTCCTAGACACTTCCATACCTCCACAGGTATATCATCAGGACCAACTGCCTTTCCATTCTTCATCCTCTTCAATGCCCTTCTCACTTCACCCTTACTGATCTTTGCTACATCCTGCTCCTCAATGGTTACCTCTTCTACTCTTTTCTCTCTCATTTTCCTCATTCATCAGCTCTTCAAAGTACTCTTTCCATCTTCCCAGCACACTTCTGTCATTAGTCAATACAGTTCCCTCTCTGTCCTTTATCAATCTAACTTGCTGCATGTCCTTCCCATCTCTATTTCTCTGCTGTGCCAACCTGTATAGATCATTTTCTCCCTCTTTACTATCCAACCTATCATACAAGTCATCATACGCCCTCTGTTTGGCCTTAGCCACTGCTACTTTCGCCTTACGCTGTGTCTCCCTGTACTCCTGTTTACTCTCTCTTGGTCCTCTCAATGTCCCACTTCTTCTTGGCTAACCTTTTCCTTTGAACACACTCCTGCACTTCTCATTCCACCACCAAGTCTCCTTATCTACTTTCCTTCCAGAGGACACACCAAGTACTCTCCTACCTGTGTCCCTGATCACATTTGCTGTGGTTGTCCAGTCATTTGGAAGCACTTCCTGGCCACCCAAAGCCTGTTTCAACTCCTCCTTGAAGACAACACGACACTCTTCCTTTTTCAGCTTCCACCACTTTGTCTTCTGCTCTGCCTTTGCCTTTTCACCTTTCTCACCATCAGAGTCATCCTGCACACCACCATCCTATGCTGTTTGGCAACACTCTCACCCACGATGACTTTGCAGTCACTGACTTCCTTCAAATTACATCGCCTACACAAGATGTAGTCTACCTGTGTGCGCCTACCTCCGCTTTCATAAGTCACCCTATGCTCCTGTTTCTTCTCAAAGAAAGTATTCACCACAGCCATTTCCATCCTTTTTGCAAAATCGATCAACATCTGTCCTTCTGCTCCTGTCCTGGATACCAAACCTGCCCATCACTTCCTCGTCCCCTCTGTTGCCTGCCCCAACATGTCCATTGAAGTCTGCACCTATGACCACTCTTTCACCTCTGGGGTACTCTGCATCACTTCATCTAAGTCACTCCAGAATCTCTCCTTCTCTTCTAGCTCACATCCTGCCTGTGGGGCATAAGCACTAACAACATTGAGCATTACACCTTCAATTTCTAACTTGAGATTCATCACTCTGTCTGACACTCTTTTCACTTTTAGAACATTCCTGACAAACTCCTCCTTCAAGATGACTCCGACTCCATTTCTCTTCCCATCCACACCGTGATAAAATAGCTTAAACCCTGCTCCTAAGCTTTTAGCTTTGCTACCTTTCCACCTGGTCTCCTGAACACACAGTATGTCCACCTTCCTCCTCTGCATCATGTCAACCAGCTCTCTACCTTTTCTGTGCATAGTTCCAACATTCAAAGTCCCCACTCTCAGTCCTAGACTCATGCCTTTCCCTCTTCTCTCTCTGCCTACGGACACGCCTCCCACCTCTCCTTCTTCGACGTCTTCGACCAACAGTAGTCCAATTTCCATCAGCACCCTGTTGATTGACAGCACTGATGGCGGTCGTTGTTAACCCGGGCCTCGACCGATCCGGTATGGAGGTAATACTTTTGATTTGCATAATCAATAATTGGCATTGGTTTTACGTCGGATGCCCTTCCTGACACAACCCTCTGCATTTCTCCGTGCTTGGGACCGGCATGAAGAGGAGAGACACTGGTTCGTGCCCCCACCTCATGGCTGCATTATATATATATATATATATATATATATATATATATATATATATATATATCCACACATACACACTTACATACACGCATATATATATATATATATATATATATATATATATATATATATATATATATATATATATATATATATATATATCACATCGCATCCTTCCACAACGAAAAAAGTAGAAACTCCACCAAACTCAGCAAGCACATCTGGACACTCAAAGACACGAACATTGATCACCAGATCTCACGGAGAATTTTATCAACACACCTGACATACAACAGCTCGAACAAAAGATGCAATTTATGCCTCAGGGAGAAGTTCCTCATTATATACAGACCCGAACTGTCTTCATTAAATAAAAGAAACGAACTCGTAACTTCATGCCGACACAGGAAAAAAATCATTATTATGCAACACACCCCCTTAAGTACACTAAGTATTTGATTGTATCAATCTGTATCCCAACATTATATATGCTTGTGTATGTGTGTGTATGTGTATACGCACGTGAATGTATGTGTACATATATATATATATGGCAGCACGGTGGCGTAGTGGTTAGCACGTCCGCCTCACAGCAAGAAGGCCTGGGTTCGATTCCCGGCCTGGGCGTTTCTGTGTGGAGTTTTCATGTTCTCCCCGTGCTTGCGTGGGTTTCCTCCAGGTGCTCCGGTTTCCTCCCACAATCCAAAGACATGCACTGTAGGTTGATTGGCCATTCTAAATTGACTGTAGATTCTCCTGCAGCGGCACTGGAACCCAGTCGTATCGGCACTTGCCCTTCCATTGGATCCTTCCGGTGGCGCCGAGATGGGGGACTTGCTGCTTGGGTAACAGCCTGTCCCTCATTACTCCCTACCCGGGCTCTGCGCACTGGAGAGTATCACCAGCCGGGATACCAGCCAGAGCGCAGCCATAGTCCTTCAGGACTGACGGAGGCCTACCATATATAGATATATATATATTCTATTATATTATAGAAGAATGATTACATATATATATATATATATATATATATATATATATATATATATATATATATATATATATATATATATATATGTGTATGTAAGTGTATATGTGTGTATACCTATATATATATATATATATATGTGTGTACATATATGAGTCCACGGGCATGTAAAAAAAAAAATATATATATATATATATATATGCACATATATGCATGTATCGATACCAATATTTAAGAGAACCCGCCCCCGAATACATAATGAACACCACCCCATCTAGAGGACGCCATGTTCATCGACATAGTACCGCCCCCAGTACTTTGTAATCATTCTTCTATAATCACCTGAAGAGAGAGGATGGTTTCACTACCCCTCGAAACAGATCTGTAGTGATAAATGGAGTTTCAATAGAAAGTCTTTGTCCTGTCCTTTTATTTTTATTGTTATTTGCTCTACCAAAAAGTATTGAGCACTCTCCTATGGAAGGATCTACTCAGAAAATCCTCTCTCTCTCTCTCTCTCTCTCTCTCTCTCTCTATATATATATATATATATATATATATATATATATATATATATATATATATATATATATATATATATATATATATATATATATCTATATTATTTATTTATTTATTTATTGATTGATTGATTGATAGATTTCAGAACTTGAATAAATATTAGTATTTCTGGAAAACAATAAAATTACTTTGTATCAAACCAAGCCTGTCATTTGTTTTATTTGAGGTTCAGCTGTGTTGCATTCAGAGTGGTGTGAAGACCAGCTTTCAGTCAAACCACATGCAGTAAGTATCAAGGTCTGAATGTTATTTTCCAACCACAGAACAAACAAGCAGTGTATTTTCACAATTAGCCTCAGACTCTCTCCCCTAGTGTTCCTCTGCTTCTGAACACTGAGTGCTTTTATAAACCTTCATTTACACTTTTGACTTTCAAGAAAAAACCTGAATAATTTTAATGAGTTTCCACAAAAGATGCCTGAATGTTCATCGATGTGCAATGAACACAACATGATCTTAAATTCAAAGTGATAAATTAAAAATGTAAAGATAATATAAAATAATATTTATTAACATAAAATACAATTATCCACACATTTATGGATGTGGTGAAGGTGGACATGAAGGTCGTTGGAGTAAGAGTAGAAGATGCAGAGGATAGAGAGAGATGGAGGAGGATCATTTGCTGTGGCAACCCCTGAAGGGAACAGCCGAAAGAAAAAGAAGAAGAAGAAGAAATGATTATCCACACTGAAGTGATGCAGTGGTGAGCTTTATAGCTGAGCACCATACTGAGGAGAGATTGGTATCACATCAATCTGATTTTTTTGTTGCAAATCACTGTGTCCGTAGACTATATGTGCACAATGATTATCATTGTCTTCTTCCACCTAATCTGGGGTTGGGTTGTAGGGGCAGCAGCCTGAGCAGCAAGGTCCAGACGTCCCTCTCCCCAGCCACTTCCTCTAGCTCTTCTGGGGGACACTGAGACATTCCCAGACCAGTCAAAAGGCTCTGAGGTCTCTTCCCAGTTGGACATGAACATCTGAAACATCATACCTGGGAGGCTTTTGTGGGGCATTCTAACCTGATACGTACCTGAGACACCTCAACTGGCTGAGCTTCTCATCCTGTCAACTAAGGGAGAGCCCCATTTCCTGCATTGAGGTGTTCCCAGACCAACTGAGAGACACATCAAGTATGTTCTGGGTCAACCTTGGGGTGACTTCCCGAATGAACATGCCTGAAACACCACACCAGAAAAGAGTTCAGGAGGAGTTTTAATGTTTCTCGAGCCACCACAACCAGCTCCTTTCAGTGTGCAGGGACAGAGGTTCTACTCCAAGCTTCTGGAGGGAAAACGCCTCATCTTATCTCAAAGAGAGAGCCCAGATTCCCTGTGAAGGATCAGAATCTCTGACACTATCTTATGAATTGAAAAATTGGAGAAAATGAAAAAGAAGGGAAAGACTATTGATTTCACATCAAACAGCAATACTATGTGCACAGGTGTGCTCCTTCATGTTCGTCGATTCCATTCATAGCTAAATTCAGAAAAATTGCATAAATGAGACTTAATAACAAATTACTTTTCACAATTTATGAATGAGGCCAATTGATCTAGAATGGTGTGATAAACATGCTATTGATTTCAAAATTCAGCAGATCTCAGTTAAATCGAGCATCTGCAGAATATGCTGCACAAACACTTTAATCGGACTTGCAGGACTTTAAGAATGTCTTCACCTTGCAGCCAGATATCACCATACCCTGACAGGCCTGGTGGGGTCCATACCTTGATGATCGGTGTTATTTGGATGGTCATGCCAGCCTACACAGTCTCAGGCAAGTGATTTTAATGTTCGAGTTAAATGTTCAACAGACTGTTCAGCTGCTGCCTATACATTCCTCTTCAAGACTGATTCCAGTGCAATGAGACAATTGTTTTATTCACTTCACCGCTCAATGGTTTTAACGTTATTTTCAACTTTTGTTCTGTGTGTTGCATCAGTTTATAACTTTCTATATTTTAAAAAATGGGTTGAATTCAGTAAAAAAAAAGATATTGTTTGTTTGGACTGTTTTCAGGTCAATAAAGATTCATATGAATTCATAAACCAAAGTTTTCTGTTGCTGCTGATCCTCCCGCCCCACGCCACCCAACCACATTCAAATGAAAAAGTGTAAGATTTGCTGTACATTTAATTTCCTCTTCATCTCTCATCTGATACACAATGGTACAGTGTGAAACTGTGTTTCTTTGCCTCATGGGTAAGTGTTTATAATATCATTTATTACCATTAATAAATAATTTGACTGTTAAAAATCTCATTTATTACTCTTCATAAATATTTTACTGTTAATAAATAATCTATTACTGTTTATAATTTCATTTATGACTGTTAATATTTTTTTTTCATGAATAACTTTTATTAGAATTTTTTATTATTACGAGATTTGTAATTTGTGTGAATGGGAATTTTATTGTTGAAAAAAAAATACATTGTAAAATGTTTTTCCTCCAATTTTACTGATTTGTTTACATATATTTCTTGAGGGACAGTGATGGCATAGTGCGCTGGATCGCTGATCCTATGGTTGGGGGTTTGAGTCCCACTCTCCACAAGGTTGTCACTGTCCCCCCAGTGCAGCCAACTGGGTTATCAAAGGCGGGCCATGTCTCTCAGTGTCTATGGTGAGAGGTTCATGTAAAAGAACCATTGCTGACTTTCATTAAGAGGAGCTGCAAAACCATCAGTGTGTTTCTGTTCCTTGCTAAAGGGTTGTGTCAGGAAGGGCATCCGACATAAAAACCTATTCCAAATCAAACGTCCAAATCATTCGCTGGAGTGACCCCTGAGAAAGGGGAAAAAGCCGAAAGGAAATCTCATCTCATTTACACATATTTCTTGAGAATGGCAAAATGATCTATGAAAGCTCCTGTGTTACCTTATACGTGTTATATTAGTTATATATGATCTGTCATGAGGGGTGTGTGTGTGTGTGTGTGTGCGTGTGTGTGTGTGTGTGTGCGTGTGTGTGTGTGTGTGTGTGTGTGTGTGTGTGTTGCAGGATGACTCTCAGTGACTCTGGGTTCTTTAACTCTGGAGGCAGAAGTTGGAGATAAAGTCACTATTTGGTGCCAACATGACATGACTATTACAGGTCACATCTTCTGGTTTAAACACACGAGTGATTCAGTTCCACTTCTTGTTGGGTGTAAACGTTTCTTTGCGTCGTCTCCATCAGAGAATTGTACATTCTTTACTGAGAGTGAGAGAATAGTGATGTCTGTTCAGGGCAGGAACACGTCTCTCACCATCACTGCAGTAAACGTCTCTGATACTGGACTCTATTACTGCAGCTCCATGAAAGAGATCAAAACAGACTTCAGCAACTCGATCTTCTTACACGTGAAAGGTAAATGTTTATAAATTTTAAAGAAATTGAATTCCATAATATTGGGTGAAGTTGATTTTTTTTTTCCAGACAGAAATCAAGCAGTTCCTGAGAACCCAGACCGAGCTGAAAGAACGAACGGTTTGCTTTTTTTTCACAATCAAGACTTCTTTACGTTGCAGGTCTGTGATTCTAAATGTATATGATGTGGTTTTAAAGGTGAAAATGTGAGTTAATATTATTCTTCAGGTTCAGAAGCTTCTTTCTCTTCTGCTGAGTTCTTCCTGCTGAATGTGGGGTTCGGTTCAGTGATTGTGATTCTTCTCTGTGTTCTGATCTTCATCACACGGAAACACGGAAAAACTCACAGAGGTAATGTACAACCACAAATAACAGCTTTTAAGTTGTGTGAGACGAAACAACATTGACATGATTCATGCTTTACTGTCCCAACTTTGATTAAAATCTTTTGCAAGAATAAAAAGCAAATGAAGTATTTATTTAAAAAAAGATACTCACGAGGTAAAACACCAAAGAGTGCAGTACAGGACAAACATTTACAAATCATCATTTGTAGATTTAGTTTCAAATTACCCTCGCAAACCTTTCTGAATTAGACTTGTAATAAAAATAATAATAATAAAATAATAATAATGTTAGAGGGTGTCTGCTTTGCCTCATCGCCTCTTTTTCTGCCGTACGTCAGCCCAGCCCCAGCAATCTCCAGATCTGGGAGAGATTTCAACAAAAGAGCCAAACACACGAGCGGTGTCGTGGATTGTTTATTCACACCTTATAATCCCACAGTGTTACAGATCGGGATATATTCGTCAAATTGTGGGAATCCAAAGGATAAGAGATACAGCAATGCTTTCATTACAAATCACATCTGTTCATTAGCAAAGAACAGAAGTAGATAAAGCAGGAAGTGTGTGGGGAGGCACTTTCTCGTGAGAGTCTTACTGAGACGTTCCGGTAACACACACCTAATCATCACTCGTGCAGCAGGAGAAACAGAGAATTAAAGAAGTAGACCCTGAGCTCAAAAACACCATTGTACGTCTTTCAGAAATAAGATGCAACATTATCTGCAAATAATATGCAAAGGCTAATATTTTTTTCTCTTCAAATAATACTAATAATTATAGGCCCTTCAGCGGTCTGGCAAGCTGTTCAGTGTGTACCACAGTTGGCTGAGATGGGTGCCAACCTCCCCACGAGAATCAAAGAGCTTATAAAATGAATGAATGGATGAATTAATTATTAATATTATTATTAATAATAATAATAATAATAATAATAATAATAATAATAATAATAATAATAATAATAATAATAATAATAATAATAATAATAATAATAATAATAATAATGTTTGTTATGTTTGTTTCTTAGGTACTGAAGCAGTAGACAATGAGGTAAGTGTGACACTACAGAACTTAAAACTACAGATAAGATTTCAAAAGATTATATGAATATTTTAAAGAATTTATATTTATTTTAAAGTAACTTCTAAAAGATTAAAGTTACAGCTGCAGGACATTTCTTGTGTATTTTAATCATAAAAAGAACATCAGAAGAAGCATGAAAATAAAATAATATAAATATTTTATATTCATATATTAGTACATAAGTACATATACTTACCAGGGTGGGGTCCACCCGAAACTGAGTGTGCCAGACCATCATGGAGCAATTTGGGACAGCCAGGTTTTGTCTAATATGTATTTCTTTGAATTGTGGGAGGAAACTGGAATAACTGGAGGAAACCCACACAAGCAAGGAACACACATGCAAATTCCACTTTGCCCAAGCACAGGAATTAAAACCAGTACTTTCTTGCTGTAAGGTTCTCCATTACACCAGCATAACCCTGCATACTATATAAAAATGTAATAGTGTGTGAAAGTATTACAGCGGTCAATAAAGCATTCAGTTACTCTGTGAAAGCCTGAGCCAGTCTGATCTAGAAAAGTGATCAGCACCAACAAGAGCTCATACTTGGATGGGGACTGCCAGGGAATAGCAGAGACAGTGAAGGGTTAGGGAAAGACCTGGCAACCTTCCCTGTTAAAAAAAAAAAATCTGCTCATGTTTTTGCTATGATTCGCACCAACCCTCAGTTTGTAAATATATACCATGTATTTATGAAATGTATATGATCTTATAAACAGTATATGAAATGCATATGTTATTTATCCATCATTGTAAAGACAATAAATAAACATTATTACAGCATATTATTTTGCATTATTATATAACATTTTCTTCTGTCGTACAGTTCCGTCAGATGAAAAAGAAGAGGAGAGTTGACGGAGCGAAGTATTCATATGTTATATATTCCTCTGTCAGTAACACAGCGGTGTCGGGGTCATGTGTGTACATTGTAGAATAGATGATTTATTTTTATAATGATGTTCAGATATTAAATAATTTAGAACGTTTTCACCTCACTTTTACAGAATGTAGTATAAAATTGTTGAATATATACCAATCAGCCAAACCATTAACACCATCTATCTAGGTTGCTCCATACACAGCCAGCTGCAATGCATTATGGGTTCTGACTCATTTTTCCTGCCTGTAACACATCAGCTTCGAGACCTCACTGCTCACTTTGAGAATAATACTTTTCACTCTTTAATGTAAGGAGATAATCAGTGTTATTCACTTCACCTGATTGTAGTCATAATGTTTTGGCTGATTAGTGTAATGTTCTCTGTTCATTATTCAGTGGTGTACAATACTCGAAATACACAGATCAGTTTCCTTATTTTGTAGTTCTTTCTAAAAAAAATAATATATACATATAGAGTCTCTGCTCTTCATTTTAATCACAAATTTTAACTGTAAAGATAAAAAAAAACTTTTGTCAAACTTATTTATGAACACTCCATGCTCATGTAATTTTTTTTTTTTTTTTAACTGAAGTGTTTGTACTTATGTGTAGCAACTTTACTTAATGTCAAAAAGCCAGTCTGGGCCTGAGTGTGTTGCATATTTGTGTGTAAAGCGAGCCATATCTTTAACCACAAGCCTTTACTGAAACATACAGCATCTGTCCATGTAATGGTTCAAACATTTTCCAACCACAGAACTAGTACTCGGTGTATAAAAATATACCCCCCACCCCCCAATGTTGCATCCTCTTCTGACCACTGCCTGCTTTTGTTCACCTTTGTTTTGAGTGACTGACTACTGTAGTTATAACTAAATGTGATATGTGAGTGATATGGAGTGAATTTCTCCATTGTGAGATTAATAAAGCTGTATCTATCTAAAAACAATTTGCAATATAATAAATAATTACCCCCCAGTGCAGCTACCTGGGTTATCAAAGGCCAGCCATGTCTCTCACTGTCTGTGGTGAGCTGTCCAGGGTGTACTCTCCCCTTGTCCAGAGTCGGCTGAGATGGGCATCAGCCTCCCCGCAACCCTAATTAAGATTAAGCGGCTCAGAAAATGAATGAATGCAAAATAAATAAATAAATAAATAAATAAATATGTTTTGTACACAATCATAAAAATAAAATAATTCTGTCTTCAAATTAAGAAAATATCCGGGGTCATCCCTGGGTCACTCTGCCATCTGTGGCCTTGCTTAAAGCAATGCCTGCTGGTTCGAATTTTTGCCTGGTTCTTTTATATGCCTGCGTGGGTTTCCTGTGGGTACTTCAGTTTCCCCCCACAGTCCAAAGACATGTACATCGGGGACACTGGCTGCTCCAAATTGTATTTTATTCAATTATTATTTCCAGTATTTTAAGTTACAGTTGAGTAAATTTGGTTCCTAAGGTGGCAAGATATGAGTTTTGTACATGATTGTCCACATGTGTGATGAGACTTTTGTCAACGACTGTATATTTATAATTATTATTAGTGGTATTTTTACTATGTTATGATTTTGGAAGGATTTTTTTTGTTTGTTTTTTTAACTGTCACCTGATTGATGTTTTCCGATACTGCAGCTGTACCTGTTTTTAAGCTCTTTGGTGTCCATTTAATTTCAAGGATGCTTTTCACTTATCTCGTCTCATTCACTCATCATGACTACCAATCCTATGAGGGTCATGGGGAGGCTGGAGCCTATCTCAGCTGAGACTGGTTGAAGGCGGGGCACACTCAGGACAGTTTACCACTCCATGGCAAGACAAGACACATACAACCATTCACACTCACATCTCGGGGCAATTTTTAACAGCCAATTAGCCTCAAATGCATGTCTTTGGATAATGGGGGGAAACCGGAGTACCCGGATTAAACCTACACAAGGATGGAGGTAGCATTAACTGGGGCCTAGGACTTGTAGATTGGACCTTCTTGCCGTGAGGATGTGCTAAACACTGTTCAATCATGGATGCTACTTAGATTGTCGGGAAAATCCCAGAAGAACTGATGAACTTTGTTAGAAGTCAATCCATTGCTTTCATATCTATCCGATGGTAAGCTAATGTAGAAAGGCTTTAATTAAAGCCTATATACAACTATTTAGAATTTAAGATGGGTTTAAATATACTTGGCTGATTCTGAACAAATTCCTGATAATAAAATTAAACTTTCATAAACTTGGAATTGGACATTTTTGTTTTGCATTTTACCTCAAGAACGTTTTCTGGGGTTTTTTCATTTCCAAATTTGATGCCATACGTAGTTATTCCACTGTGAAGGTAAAAGTTCTGACACGCTTAAACTTTAGATAAATATTTTTTAACATCACACCAACCTAATATGCCCACAGAAGGTGTGAAGAATTTTGGATATACAATCGGCCCTCGTTATTCGCGGACGTTCTGTTCCCGCCCCTCCCGCGAATCAAAAAAATCCACAAGTTCTGTACCCGGAAGTAAAACCCTATATACACTATATACACTATATATACACTATATACACTAAAATATGCTTCTGAAATTGTATATCGTCTTACTCATTAATACAGTATGAATGTAGTAAAATGTAGTAATGATGAAGAAAAACTTTTTTAATTTTGTCCTGTGATATTATTAATAAAATATATAAGCATTATACAGCATTGTAAATATAAAAGAACATGAAGTGTAATACAGTTAAACGGTTTGATAATTTGGATAAACATACAGGCACAGCACTGAATTGCACATTAGTGAGTAAAAATGCGAATCAGATGCCCACTAGAGGGAGGAATTGCATTATTTATTCCACTGTACATAATCGATGTGTGTGTGTGTGTGTGTGTGTGTGTGTGTGTGTGTGTGTGTGTGTGTGTGTGTGTGTGTGTGTGTATATATATATATATAATAGTAGTAGTAGTTTGTAGTTTATTAAAGTGTCACGTGTATGAATACAGAATTAAAAAAATGCAAATTATATGGATAAAAGATTACATACACCCAGCCTAGTATAGGTTTATGAGACACTGTTAAAACAATATTATGTACTTCAGAATATAAATATAGAAATTAAAATGTTTGCATAATGTATAGTACTCAGATAAAACATTCCCTCCTTTTAAACATTTTGTAAAGATATATTGCTAAGATATATAAAAGATGGGGGTATGAAGACATCAAAAGACTTAAAATTTGAATATCATTTTCACAAAATGAAGTATCTAACAAGGATAAAAATTTTGATCTCAGATCATGGTAAAAATGGCAATTTAAAAGGAAGTGAATTTCGTCTTCCACGCAGTCACAGAAGGGGCAGGTTCTCTCAGACAGTGGGGTGGGGGGCTTGCTGTATCTTCCTGTCTCGATGTGGAGGGCAAGATTGCCACAGCGTACTTTGATGAGATTTCGTCGTATGTTCCTGTATTATATCTAAAAGGACAACACTAGGAAGACGAAGGAGATGGTGGTCGACTTCAGGAGAAGCACTCAAACACACACACACACACACACATTCACTAGTGAACATCCAGGGACAGGACATTGAAACAGTGGACAGTTTCAAGTACCTGGGTGTTCACCTTAACAATAAACTGGACTGGTCCCACAACACCAACGCCCTGTACAAGAAGGGCCAGAGTCGCCTCCACAGATAGCACATCGGTAGCACAGAGCGGGACAGGAAGAGACTGAACAAGCTGGTCAGGAGGGCCAGCTCTGTCCTCGGCTGTCCACTGGACTCTGTGGAGGAGGTGAGTGAGAGGAGGATGGTAGCAAAGCTTACATCCATCCTGTTCAACAGCTCTCACCCACTGCATCAGACTGTAGAGAAGCTGAGCAGCTCCTTCAGTGGACGACTGAGACATCCTCAGTGCAGGAAGGAGCGCTACCGCAGGTCGTTCATTCCCACCGCTGTCAGACTGTACAACGCCACTTTGTAACTGTCTGTGAAAATACCGGTTATGTGCAATAAAAACCCCGTGCACTTTAATCAACCACATCTGCCCCACTGACTGTGAACCATATCAACCCATCTACTCTGCACTCAGATACATTACACTTTAATATACGCCAGTCTATAAAGTTGCTCCATTCTTTTCATTTATTGTTTAGTAATTTATACTATTTATGTATCTACTTATTTATTTACTTATATAATATATATATGTGTGTGTGTGTATGTATGTCTATGTATCTATTTTTGCACCCCCTACTGATAGTACCTCAAGAGCCTGTAACAGTGAATTTCTCCATTGTGAGATTAATAAAGCTGTATCTATCTATCTATCTATCTATCTATCTATCTATCTATCTATCTATCTATCAAACTGAGTACAATACAGCATCTTCAATTAAACATACAGCACTGTAGTTTTCAAAAATACCCACTAGGGGGCATTGCATTAAATCAGGGGTCGGGAACTCGTGGTTCATAAGATAAGATAAGATAAGATAAGATACAGCTTTATTAATCTCACAATGGAGAAATTCACTGTTACAGGCTCTTGAGGTACTATCAGTAGGGGGTGCAAAAATAGATACAAGTACAAAAATACACACGTACATATATATTATATAAGTAAATAAATAAATAGATACATAAATAGTATAAATTAATAAACAATTAAAGAAAAGAAAAGAAAAGAAAAGAAGGGAGCAACTTTGTGGACTGGCCTATATTCAAGTGTATATGTATCTGAGGGCAAAGTAGATGGGTTGATATGGTTCACAGTCAGTGGGGTAGATGTGGTTGATTAAAGTGCACGGGGTTTTTATTGCACATAACCGGTATTTTCACAGACAGTTACAAAGTGGCGTTGTACAGTCTGACAGCGGTGGGAATGAACGACTCCACGGTAGCGCTACTTCCTGCACTGAGGATGTCTCAGTCGACCTACAGAGCTACCACAGAGTCATAAAATGTCCTGAGCAGAGGTTCAGTATACTCCGAAGGACCTGAGTCTCCTCACAAGGTGGAGGCGACTCTGGCCCTTCTTGTACAGGGCGTTGGTGTTGTGGGACCAGTCCAGTTTATTGTTAAGGTGAACGCCCAGGTACTTGAAACTGTCCACTGTCTCAATGTCCTGTCCCTGGATGTTCACTAGTAGTGTGTGTGTGTGTGTGTGTGTGTGTGTGTGTGTGTGTGTGTGTGTGTGTGTGTGTGTGTTCGAGTGCTTCTCCTGAAGTCGACCACCATCTCCTTCGTCTTCCTAGTGTTCAAGCACAGGTGGTTGCGCCACACCGTCCACGGTCAACGATGACCGACCGGTACTCCTGCTCGTTCCCCTCTGACACACGGCCCACGATGGCGGAGTCGTCCTAGAACTTCTGGAGGTGGCAGCTGTCTGTGCTATATATGAAGTCCGAGGTATAGATGTTGAAAAGGAAGGGTGAGAGGACGGTGCACTGCGGTGCCCCGTGCTGCAGACTACCACCTTTGACTTACAGCCGCGCAGCCGCACGTGCTGTGGACGGTTAGTAAGGTAGTCGATAATCCAGGCAGCAAGATGCCCGTCCACTCCCACGTCCTCCAGCTTCCCCCACAGACACGCTGGCCTGATGGTGTTGAAGGCGCTGGAGAAGTCAAAGAACATGACCCTCACAGCGCTGCCAACGATCTCCAGGTGGGTGACTGCCCGCTGCAGAAGGTAGATGACGGCGTCTTCTACTCCGATGTTGGGCCTGTAGGCAAACTGCAGCGGGTCTAGGGTGGGGCTCACCATAGAGCGGAGGTGTTCAAGGAGGAGCCTTTCCATGGTCTTAATGAGGTGGGAGGTCAGGGCGACAGGTCTGTAGTGGGCTGGTTCCTTCGCTTGAGCTGTTTTGGGGACCGGAACCACACAGGAGGTCTTCCACAGGACGGGAACTTTCTCCAGGCTGAGGCTCAGGTTGTACAGGTAGCATAGTACCTCACAGAGCTGGTCTGTGCAGGTCCTCAGCAGCCTGGGACTGATGCAATCAGGTCCTTCAGATTTCCTCTGATTTAGTCGCCTCAGCTGTCTCCTCACCTGGTCTGATGTGAGGGAGGAGGGGGGGGGCTGGGGTGGGCTGCAGAGGGAGGGAGATGTGTCTGTCGGGCTGTAGCAGTCAAGTGAAGTTGGCCTGGGGAGGGGGGAGGTGTCAGCTGGTCTGGAGACGTGTGAAGAGGGGAGGGAATGGGGAGGGGGCAGAGGGGAGGGGAGAATCAAACCTGTTGAAGTAACAGTTTAGTTCATCCGCCCAGCGCTGGTCACCATCAGCTGTCCCTCTGACACTCTGCCCAAATCCAGACATGGTCTTTAGTCCTCTCCGGACGTCCCGCACGTTGTTCTGAGCCAGTTTCTCCTCCATCTTCTTCCCATAGTCCTTTTTGGTCCTCCTGATCCTCCACTGGAGCTCACGCTGGACCTTCTTCTGCTCCTCTCTGTCCCCCGAGATGAAAGCCCTCTTTTTCTGGTTCAGGAGGACTTTAAGCTCAGGGGTGACCCACGGGTGGTTGTTGGAGAAGCACTGTACTCTCCGTGTTGGCACAGTGCTGTCCACACAGAAGTTCATGTAGTCGGTGATGCAGTGTGTGAGGCCGTCGATGTCATCACCAAAGGAGTCACAGAGCATGCTCCAGTCTGTGGTCTAGAAACAGTCCTTAAGCCTCTCATTGGTCTCCTCTGTCCACACTTTCATGAGGCTCTTTGACCTCTCTGGTTTCCAGGGGTTAGAGAGTTAAACCAGCTTTCAGCTGAATGATGGGAGAATCTGCCTAAGGCAGAGTTCTGCAACGGTCGGGTACCCACAGGCACCCAGTCGGTACCATTCCAAAAATGCTCTTTTCGGGTTGAAAATTACATAGATGAAAATTAACAGTCACGGGTGTGAGCGGATATTTATTTGGTGTGGGCAGAGTGATTTTGTATGCGTGTTCTTGTGGACATTTCAGCTACATTAAGAGTCTCAGTGTTTTTGACCTGCTGTGTTGGTGGATTTCCAAATTCTTGTGCCCATGGTAAGGAGTGTTCTTGCTATCAGCAGCGCGGCGAGCGAGAGTTTTTTTCCACCGCCAGGGTTTGTTATCCAGGAATAGAAATCACAGCTGAAGTAAGAGACGGTGAGATTTGTTTATACACAGCAATCTTTGAATTAAATAATTCTCCTCCCAGTGACAAAATAAAAGACTCTGAGAATGGGTCGTCAGTGCAGCATTAAGCATTAAAATTATTTAAAAGAATGTTTAGCAGGCTCCTTCTTAAAATAAGTCTTCATATAATTTTCTGTGTTTCTGTCATTTTTGGAAATTAAAACTATTGGCAAAACAACACTAATATGATGAATAAAGAAAAAGAAAATCCCACGAAGGGCTGGTGAGGTAGACTACCCAACCCGTTAACACATCTGGCTGCAGCCCGTCCCACGCTTCCTGGGACAGATGTTCTTTTTCTTTATAAAAATAGAAGAAGGACTCGAACACATTCATTCATTTTCTGAACCACTTAATCCTAATTAGGGTCGCGGGGAGGCTGGCGATTTTTTTTTTTAATCTAAAATTTTGTTGCAAGCAGAATTGTAATTTAATTGTCTCTGCAGTCATTTAAATCAAGGCAACACATTGTTGTTTCATATTAACATGAAGGAAAAAGAGGGAAAACATTATATACAGTGTTATTTGAGTTTAAATGTCACAAAAGGATTTGTGGCTTCAGTGTTTTCTTTAATGTGGAAAACAGGTCCAAATGGCTCTTTGAATGGCAAAGGTTGCCAACCCCTGAACTAGAAGCATCCAGAATACTAAGGCAGGTTCCATTCTGATGATGACCTTGTTTCATACAACATTCACCTTCTTAGCATTTCTGTAGCAAAACGTTTTCCTTCCTGAATCATATCAAGTAGTTCTACTTTTTCATACAGTTCATACCTTTTTCTGGCTCTTTTGCACCTTACCAAATGCCTGAGAGGTGCGCGTGCGTTTGGGCGGCATGGTGGAGTTTAACAGTAATTTAAAACACACACACTTAAAAAGCACAGGCACAAAGTGCGCGCAAATGAGGAAAAGGGGGCGTTACATTATCTC
Source organism: Plotosus lineatus (assembly GCA_024760905.1). NCBI lineage: Eukaryota > Metazoa > Chordata > Actinopteri > Siluriformes > Plotosidae > Plotosus > Plotosus lineatus. Next base: position 11,713,980 of record CM045734.1, on the reverse strand, counting down.
AACCAGTCAGTAGGAAGGAGGACAGCCATTGGCTGAATTTGTATCACGTGACAGTTGCTCGGCAAGCCACGAATATGCAAGTCATGAGCGCAAAACAACGGGCAGTGGTGGTCTAGTGGTATAAGGTGCCAGATCGCTGATCCAAAGGTTGGGGGTTCGATTCCCACTCTCCACAAGGTTGTCACTGTCCTCCCAGTGCAGCTAATTGGGTTATCAAAGGCCGGCCATGTCTCTCACTGTCTATGGTGTGAGGCATGTAGAAGAACCATTGCTGACTTTCGACAAGAGTAGGCTGCAAAGCCGTCAGTGTGTTTCCATCCTACGATGGCCTCGTGTAAGAACTCTCTCCGTGGAGGAAGCTCTTAGAGAAACCTGCACGATCTGGATTCCTGCATCTCAACGTCTAGGAGTACTCCGGGAGCAACAGACAACGAACCACACGAGTGAAATCAGTCTGGTTTATTCATCGGAAGCTCCTCGAACACGTGCAGTGTCAGCTTATTTATACAGAGGGATGTGCGTGCAAAGCAATAATTGCGTGTTCACAAAGCATTAACATATATGTTTGTGCACTGCGGCACTTAACACTTGGGGATGTGCATGCAAAGTAGTAATTGCGTGTTCACAAAGCATTTCCATATATATGTTTGTGCCCTGCGGCGCTTAACACTTGGCTAATTCCATTTCAAAGCAATTCCTCATTGTTACATTGTTACTTTCGGAATCCCACACCCTAACCGAAACACGACACAGGAACACTCACCCAACAGTTTCATGTGCCTAGCGCACATGTCACAATTACAAGAAGAACAGGAAGCTTTAGATACACAGAAGTTACAATACACACATAGTTGCATCTCATTTATCCTATCAATTTATTCCATCAATCCCCTCTTTTTATACTATAAAATATGTATAAATTCTGTAGCGGCACGCCGGAGCCCTCTCTTTCTTGTGGCATTTCAGAGGTGGTTTTTTCTTCGTGTGGAATGTTGGACACCGTAGGGAAGAAACCAGGCCATGGTTGCGCCGAGGCTGGTGCTTGAAGGGCAGGCAGAGCCCCATCGCCCTTCGCCCACGTACCTCGCGGCTCCTGTAGCCTTCCCGTCCGGATGTATCCAAGCACTACACACACGACTTGGGTCCATAGTCATCGCCGGATGTATCCACACGACGTATTCTTGGGTCCATAGTCATCGCCGGATGTATCCACATGACGTATTCTTGGGTCCATACTCATTGACAGAGGCAGAGAGCAAGCGGGTATATCGGGGTTCGCTGAAGGAACTGGCCAGGGCCCAGATTCGATTCATCAAACACCTAAAAATACTGGGTCCAAACACGCAAACCAACAACAAACATATACATACAGGAACAAGCATGGTTAAATACGGGGTAAACATGCCGAAAAGAGAGTGGGGGAATCCCCAGCCATAGTTTGACTTTCGCCGCCGCAGTTGGTCCGCTACGTCACGCATTTTTTGTAAGTGGTGTAATTGTCCCTTGCTGGGGTATATACATACGGGATTCCTCCATCATGGGGAAAGAGAGAGCAAACAATACATTCTTCCTGGGTCACATCTCGTTTTACCGTGAAATTTAAATACTGCCAGAACATGTTATTTTCTGGATGACGGTAAGGTGTGCACCAACCCGGGACCACGCATAGTAGCCCGATTAAGAGCAGGGCATAAGTGGTATACATAACTTGGATTTTAAATGGGCGTTATCCGACCCGTGTGCAAAGTAGAGGATGTGGTGGTGATACTTAGGTATCTGGATCAGGTCTAGACGAGTAAGTCATTCACCCCAGAAGGGCTGGTATCTCGAGACCTGAAAGAGAGGTAATGAGGACAAAAATTTCACACATACAAAGTGCACTTAATACATCATTGTGGACTTTTCTTCTGTCTGGTAGCATGGATCCACTGCGGAAAGAGGTCGGTTAGTACGGCGGTACGAGTAACAGTGAGTATCTCTGTGGGCTCACTGTAAGGGGTGTCTCTCAAAGGGGAATTTAGTTTCGCAAATTTTTTGACCAGCACCCTGTCTCCTACCTTGAAGGCATGAGTGCTTGTGTCTGCCAGGACCGAAGTACTCTGATTAGCGCGTTTCCAATAGTCGTTTAGGATCTTAACAAGACCCACGGCATACTCGCTCATGTGTATATCTAAGTCTTCCGTCCCCAAAGCCTGCTTTCCCTTCCTCCAAGGAGCGAGAAAGGGTCTCCCCATTACCACTTCGTGAGGAGATAGATTCCGTAAGGCCACCTGCGAGGTCATTCGCAGATCCGCCAAAACCACAGGTAGTACTGAAACCCAATTCCTTGATCCAGTGGCGTGCATTGCCTTCCGTAATTTCCCTTTAATTGTTCTGTTTGTTCGTTCCACGATTCCAGAGGACTGAGGGTGATATGGGACATGGAAACGCCAATTGACCTTTAGCTCTTGGGCCAACAGTTGAGTGACTTTTGAGGTGAATGGTGTGCCTTTGTCTGAATCAATTCCCAACGGGAGGCCATATCTGGGAATAATTTCCTGTGATAACTTTTGAACCACTACTCGGGCGTTTTCGTTCCCACATGGGAAAGCTTCGACCCACCGGGAAAATTTCTCCACGATAACCAATAGATATTTAAAGGGGCCCTGCCGGGGCATGTGCGTAAAATCTATCTTCCACTCCTGGAAGGGAGTAGCTGGTTTCGGCAGATGCTGATGTGATGCATGTGGTTTGGACACATTGTTCTGTGCACAAATCAGGCATTTGTCCAGAATGCTGTGTACCGTAGAGGCTAGTTGTCGTAAACAAAAATCTTTTTCCATATCTGTCACCACCCCTCTTCGACCGCGATGTGTAGGCCCGTGAAACTCGCGGACGAGGAAAGGAAGACAGTGCGTGGGCAGACATAAGCGACCGGTCGAATCGAGTAGAATGCTGTCCCCCCGAGGGCTGAGAGCCATGCGAGGACCAAAAATCAGTGTCTTCTATGGATGCCGAGGACTGAAGGGATTTCAGATCCAAGTCAGGGAGGAGGGCGCTAAGCATGTGTGAGGTTGACACCAGCGCGGGCTGCAGGAACGGCGGCATGGAGCCGAGCAAGGCAGCCTGTTTAGCCGCGTGGTCAGCCAAAGAGTTACCCCGTGCCTCATCAGTGTGGTCAGAGGAATGACCGCGGGTCTTTACGATCGCTAAATGGAGCGGGAGATTGCAGGACACAATAAGGTCCTGGACCAAGGTGGAATGTGAAATGGGCTTACTGTCAGCAGCAGTGAAACTACGAGATTGCCAGATACGGCCGAAATCGTGCGCCACCCCGAAAGCGTAACGAGAGTCAGTGTATATAGTAACGTCCTGGTCGGAGGCGAGAGTGCATGCCCGAGTGAGTGCGTATAACTCCGCTGCTTGAGCGGAATTAAAGGGGAGTGAGTACGCTTCCAAAACTTGGTCCAGTAAGGAACATACCGCGTAGCCGCAGAGGAACACTCCGTCGGAGGGTTTCGAGCATGATCCATCTACAAACAGGGAGAGACCTGTGGAGAGAGGCGTGGATAATAAGTCGGACGTAATACTGGTGTCATCGACAATGGTGTCCATGCAGTCATGTTCCAACGGTTCGCAGTCATCTTGAGCATTAAGCAGGCGCTGTAGGGCCTTGGCCACGTTATCTAGGGAAGAGGAACAAGAGATGGTTAGATTATCAGTAGCACAAAGGATGGCCTCGTAACCTGAGCGACGTTGAGAAGACATGTGTTGTGTGGACAGAGTATTAAGGATATGCTTAACTTGATGGCTGGTATGTAAAACGAGTGGATGGGAGAGCACTATTTTTTCTGCTTCGACGACTAACACCGCACTGGCAGCGACAGCGCGAAGGCAAGCAGGTAAACCCTAAGCTACAGTATCTAAAGTTTTGGAGAGGAAAGCACAGGGTCTCAGTCCCCCCCCATGGCCCTGAGCCAAAACCCCAGAAGCCGTGCCAGCCTGGTGCGCGACATAGAGATGAAAGGGTTTGGTGTAGTCTGGGAGCCCGAGAGCCGGCGCGGAGCATAGGGCCGACTTCAGAGCTTTGAATGCATCCACCATGTCCTCAGTCCAGACCAAGGGTTGGTGGAGAGGGTCAGTGTGAGCCACGGCAGAGCGTAAATGTTTATCATAAAAGGAGCAGTCCGGGATCCATTGGCGGCAGTAATTAATGAGGCCCAGGAAAGCAAGGCGCGCCTGTTTCGTGGCAGGCTTCTGAGTGTCCACTATGATCTTGACCCGATCCTGAGTAAGGCGTTTTGTCCCGTGAGAGAGTTCATAGCCCAGGTATATGACAGTCAGTAGGCAAAACTGTAGCTTGGGCTTTGAAACCTTGAAACCCTTCTTTTCCAGTAAGAGGAGCAGTGGAACGGTTGCATCAAGACACAGTTCATAAGTTAGGCCGGACACCAGGAAGTCGTCGGCATAGGAGTGGACACAGGAACCCACGGGAACGTCGAGAGACCCCAGTGCATCCCTAACCACAGCCAAGAAAACAGCAGGAGAGTCTATGAACCTTTGAGGTAATCTAGTCCACGTGTACTGTCGCTGCCAGTGTGTGAAAGCAAAGATGGGCTGTGTGTTGGGCTCAACAGGGATACTAAAAAACGCCGAGCACAGGTCAATCACAGAGAAATGGGTATGGTCGCAAGGAATGGAAGCCATAATAGATGGTATGTTCGGGATGACCAGCGAGAGTGGGATGATGAGCTCATTAATTTTTCTGAGGTCCTGGGTTAGGCGCCAAGAACCATCCGGCTTGGGAACCGGGTTCACAGAAGTGTTATAAGGGCTTGTGCATGGTACGATGATACCCTGTTCCAGAAGAGAAGCCAAAATGGTGTCGATACCCAACATTTTTTGAGGCGATCAGGGGTATTGTCGGATGTACACGGGCAAAATAAGCTTAACGGTAGCTTCATACGGAACACAGTCCACACAACCCACGTCATTCTTATGTTCTGCCCAAAGATTGGTGGGCAGCGTGTCGAGTACAGGGGGCGAGGTGGAACTCGCCATGCACGCCGAATTAACATTAAAAGGCAAGGGCTGCGCTTGCAATGACAACAGAGAAACAGAGGAGGTGTCGCACGTTTGAATGGTCATGCTTGAGCCCTGGAAAGACATTTGAAACCCCAGAATGCTCATGAGAGCGCGGCCCAGCAAATTAAAAGGCCATTCGGACATATGCACAAAGGAGTAGGATATTTGCAATTTATCAAGCGTAGGGTCGTCAGGAAAACATAAAAGAATATACGGCCTATATGGGGAGGAGAAGGGGACACTGTTTGTACACAGCAGCTGGACTTTCGGTAATTTTCTTTTTTTCCTTTTCCTTACTCAGTAATTTGGGTTTGGGGACACTCTGAGTCACCCTTTTTGGTTCGAAGAGTTTCTTAAGTTGTAACCAGTATGAGCGCATTTCATACCATTTTACATAAGCCTCCTTCATGTATTCATAATCCCAGGAGGGGTTGCCCAATCCATCATAATAAGCCTCCTTCATGTATTCATAATCCCAGGAGGGGTTGCCCAATCCATCATAAATCATGACACCGCTTGATCCTAATTAGGGTCGTGGCGAGGCTGGTGCCCATCCCAGCCAACTTCGGGTGAGGGCAGAGTACATCCTGGACAGCTCGCCAGGCCATCGCTGGGTAACGCCAATGGCTTTGCAGCCTACTCTTTATGAAAGTCAGCAATGGTTCCTTAACATGCCTCACACCATAGAAAGTGGGAGACATGGACGGCCTTTGATAACCCAGTTAACTGCACTTTAGTGACAACCTTGTGGAGAATGGGACTCGAACCCCCAACCTTTGGTTCAGTGATCCAGCGCCCAATACCACTAGACCAACACTGCCCATCTATAGAAGTAAATCAGTAAAATATCAGAAACTAAAGATAAAAACAATGGGTTCAAATTGTTACAATTTATTCACTGATCGCTTACCAGGCCCAACATTGACTGAAACAGAACCTGGTACCATACATTCAGGTCTGTAGGCCTTCCCTTTCATGCCCCTCGTCTCATTTCCCTCGTTTGGGCTCAGTGACACTGTTAGATGACCAGGACTGAATCAATAACATACAATTAATTTGATAAAAGTACTGAGCATTAGGCTGCAGATCCAGGCTGGATGGCTTCTGATTATTTTATCCATTCATTCTCTATACGTCAATGTTTGTGTTCTAACACATGTGCAGGAGACGGAGGCGGGACTAACAAACTGTGCTTTATTCTCACACTCGCACTTTGTTTGATTGACAGTGTTCAGCTATTATTGCTTACTGATATTATGTTTGTTGATTGGTCAGCTCAGGCGTGCACATGCGCAGTGCCAGTTACACGTTATCTTCTGGTTTACTTCCTGACTCGAGTCATGCGGAACTTATCTCTGACTTTCTCTTCAATAACAGTCATTAAGTTTATTTATGAGATTGTGAATACACATAATTTCTTGTCCAGCTGAACTCAACTCCTGGTGTGTGTGTGTGGGGTGCATGTGCACCCTGTGCACCCCCCCCAGCCAACGCCCTTGATCAGCTGCCTTCTGATGTTTCAGCAGCTGATACTGGGTTGGGTAGTATTCATTGAAGACTTTGTAGATATGCAACACCTCAGGTGGTTGGCGAATCGCGCATTGAGAGTTTCAAACGTACAAAAAAAAAAAAAAAAAAGAATTCACGAGCGCATGTATTATTGTCGATCGACAGTTTTATATTAAAAAGCATACACAGACATCTTACCCCCTCCCCCCGAGCGTACATTTTGTACGCTTAGGAAAATGTTGAAAATGTTGAGTGACCCCTTACCACAAGCGTGGGAACACAGGAGAGGAATACTTCAATCAATTATAAAGTTAAAATCAAATAACACACAATTCCAAACCTGAAACGAGCACCACGCAACACTACAGTATTACCTGCAGTGAATATAAATAAAATAATCTCATAATAAAACACACACATAAATCTTCATTATTGATGTACGGTATTCACATTTAAATCCCTCAGAAATATAAACCTGAACATGAACAATCATAGTGTCCTAATATACAGTTTTATTAAATTCATGTTATTCATTACAACAGCACAACACAACTAAACAGGCGCCAAGCACAGGTTTTCTTCATGACTGATTCTGGTCCTCTAACCTTCAACCCTAAACCTTTGTAAACACACCAGCGAATCCGACCATGAGCTCACTACTAATAATGCAGAGTTCTTATCCTGTTCATTCTCACCTGTTCTCTCCACTTTCCCTGATTTCCTATCTCTCCCACTTTGTTTTGAATTTTATACACAGTGATTGTCTCCCTTTATCTCTTTATCCCAGTATTCATCCCACTCTTTGTGAACCGCCTTCCAGATGATGCTTTTTCATCCACTTTGGAAAGTTTAAACCCTCTCCAGGCAGGCGTTGCAAATTTGTAACATCTAATTTGGTCCTGAGAGGGTTAATGCTTAATTCTAGTTGTTCTTTTGCGGTTTCCACTATTGCTAAGTATTATTTTTATTATTTCCATGAATCCACATGTGTGCTGTAACCCACATAAATATTTTTCACTCCGTTGATTGGTTAATCTTGTATTGGTCATTCATATTTCACATATAATATCTTGGTGGGATTTACACATACCTGATTTTATACCTAAGATGTTAGAAACTGAATCACTACATATGAGGATTTTCCTTTCGCTTATACTTTCTGCCCACACCAAGGCCAACATTATGGTGACCGGCTCCACATCGTAGAAACTTAAACAATCTGATGTTCTCTTATTGACCCCTTTCTGACGCCTGGGTACCAATACCGCGGTCCTTGTCGCTCCTGTCTGTAGATTTTTAGGTCCATCTGTGTGAATGTGTTCACTGTACTATTGGAATCTGAAACTATAAACTCAGGTACAAGATTTGCTGTCTTATTTCATTGTTTTTTATTCAGGATTACGAAGTCTACCTTTACCATTACCACCGCCACACTTCGTCGACTCTATATCGAGTATGACCATAGCAACACAAACAACACAGTGTCTAAGAGGCAGGTGGCTTGTAAGGCCAATACGGGCGTGAAAACCCCTCCCACAAGTTGAACACCAGTGAGAGGGGGTCGTGTTGGTAGATTGGTCAGCTCGAGCCTTGCGTGTTTGACGTTTATCTTTGGCTGCGTTCGAACGTTTATTCTCTGAGTGGATGGCACCTTTGTGAATCAGGTTGCGACAAGCCAGTCTGTCAAATGCTGGGGTTTCCCATATTGCAACGTCAATGTTCAAGTCCTTCAGGTATGCTTTGATAGAGTCTTTATAGCGTTTGCGCTGGCCTCCTACTTTCCTGCTACCACGACTGAGTTCACCGTACAGTAACTGCTTGGGTATCCTGGAGTCTGACATACGGCAGACGTGTCCTGCCCATCGTGTCTGAGCTTTGCGCATGATGGTAATAACGCTGGGGAGGTCTGCTCTCTCCAGAACCTTGGTGTTTGTGAGCCTATCTGGCCAGCGGATATTAAACATGTTTTGGAGACAACGGAGATGGAACTGCTGGAGAAGTTTCTCGTGTCTTCTGTAGATGGTCCAAGATTCACAGCCATAAAGAAGCTTAGTTAAGACGACTGCTCTGTACACTTTGATCTTGGTGTATTGTGAGATACCTCTTCGTTCCCAGACTAACTTCTTCAATCTCCCAAAAGCACTGCTTGTCTTCGCAATGCGGTTGCTGACTTCAGCATCGATGTTGACGTAGCGAGAGAGAGTGCTGCCGAGGTAGGTGAGGTTTTCCACATCTTGAAGTCGCTGTCCCTTCACTGTGATGTTTGATTCCTGATATGGTTTTCCTGGGGCGGGCTGATACATCACTTCAGTCTTCTTGATGCTGACAATGAGGCAGAAGTTGTCACAGGCAGATGAGAATGTGTCCATTTCCTGTTGCATTTCTTGCTCATTGATGGCACTGAGGGCACAGTCATCAGCAAAGAGCAGATCACGAATCACAGTCTCTTTGACTTTAGTGACGGCCTGCAAACGTCGGAGGTTGACCAGTTTTCCGTCACACCTGTACTTAATGGGGATGCCTAGGGGAGTCTCCCTAAAGGCATCGGTCAGCATCGCCGAAAACATCAAACTGAACAGTGTAAGGGCAAGGACACAGCCTTGTTGAACTCCATTTGACACCTGAAACGAATCGGAGGCATTTCCATCGTCAAGAACACGGGCCATCATTCCGTCGTGAAATTGTCTGACAATCTTCACAAACCTGTCCGGGCAGCCAAACTTCGACATGATCTTCCACAGTCCCTCTCTGCTCACAGTGTTGAAGGCTTTTGTTAGATCTACGAAAGTGATATAGAGATCTTGACTTTGTTCCACACTTTTCTCCTGAATCTGATGGGCAGCAAAGATCATATCAATAGTCCCTTGACCTGTGCGGAATCCGCATTGGCTCTCGGGGCCGGCGATAGAGAGAAGTGATATCCCTCTGTGGTTGTCACACGATCATTTGTTTCCCTTTCTTTTGTAGATGTGAACGATTGTGGCATCTTTAAAATCTTGAGGGAGGGTCTCACTTTCCCAAAACGATTGAAAGAGCGCTGTAAGTTTGTGTAGGAGAGAAGGGCTGCCTGTCTTGAACACTTCAGCAGGGATGGCATCAGAGCCGAGGGCTTTCCCAGTCGACATCTGCTTGATTGCCTTGGCAACCTTGTCCTCTGATGGAGTTCTGTCCATGTCTGGGTTTATGTCCGCCTGGGGAAGGCATTGAACGGCTTCGTCATTGATGGATGATGGACGATTAAGAACGCCATTGAAGTGTTCTGCCCATCTCTCTACGATCTTCTTTTTGTCAGTGATGAGTGTTGCTCCGTCCGCGCTGAGTAAAGGGGAACCGCCTGGTGTTGGTTGTCCGAATACACACCTGAGTGAATCGTAGAAGCGTTTCATGTCGTGTCTATCTGCAAAGCCTTGAATCTCGTCGGCATTGTTACTTAGCCATGTGTCTTGCATAGCGCGGAGATTTATCTGAACCTGTCTGCGCTTACTGACGTAGGCGTCTTTCTTCGAGACCGAGTTGGGATCACTCTGATGAGTTCTGAAGAGTTGGCGTTTTTCTTCCAGCAGGACTCTGATTTTGACATCATTTTCATCAAACCAGTTCCTGGTAGCTTGTCCGAGTACCTGTAGAGCAACAGAATGAACAGATGTCTTCAGAGAGTCCCAGTTGTTTCCGGTAGCCTCAGTCAGCTGGATTTCTAAACTTGCTACTAGGTCTTCTTGAACGGAAGGAAGCTTGAGCTTGTTGATGTTGAGCTTCCTCACAACTGTCTGGCCTTGTGGTCTTCTCTTGGGCTGAATATGCAAATTGGTCTTAGAAATGATGAGACGATGGTCTGTCTGACAGTCAGCACCACACATTGCCTTATTCACACGCACATCCCGCCTGTCCTTTGCTCTGACAATGACATAGTCGATTAGATGCCAATGCTTAGGATCGAGGATGCATCCATGACGTTTTATTATGGGTTGGAAGGCGGAACATGGTGTTGGTGATGGCTAAGCCATGGGTGGCACACGTTCTGAGCAGGAGGAGATCATTACTGTTACATTTCCCTGCTCCATGGGGTCCTAGGACTCCTTCCCATGCCTGGTGGTCTTGACCTACACCAGCGTTAAAGTCGCCAAGGAGTAGGAGTTTGTCCGCCCGTGGAACAGTGTAGATGAGGGCATCCAGTTCTTCATAGAACTCCTCCATTAGTGTCTTCCGAGTTTGTCACGGTGGGAGTGTAGGCGCTAATGAGGTTTGCGGATCTCCCCTGTCCAGGGCAACTTATGCGTTTCATGAGGCAATCGTTGATGCCTTCTGGTATACAATCAAGTTTTCATACGCGATGGTCTTTAATCGCAAATCCGACACCAGCCTCATGTCGCTCTTCATTGCTGCTGCCGCTCCAAAAGAAGGTATAGCCGCCTCCAATCTCACTGAGCTGGCCTTTGTCGGGAAAGTGTGTTTTGCTGAGGGCTGCAATGCCGACATTGTAGCGGGCAAGTTCTCTGGCTACGAGAGCCGTAAGTCTTTCTTGTCTCCCTTACTTACAGGTGGTTGAGTCGAGAAGAGTTCCTAACGTTCCATGGCCTTAAGGGTGAGCTTGAATATTTTCTTGGATATTTTCTTGTGATTTCGACCGCAAGATGGGAACCCACCAGCCACGGTATGCTGGCCATGTGGTTGTGGAACAGGTTATGTTTAGAGCACCTTTTCAAGCTCTGTCCTCAGACTACAGAGGCAGGCAGAGCTATCCTAAATAGGGCTGCCTGGTCGCTCAGGGTGCTGCTAAACTTCCCTGCTGTCCCGATCAGAGAAGAACGACCATATGGCCTGAGCCGCCTGTGTACAGAATTGCAGCTACAGCATCCAGTGATTCCGCACCTGCGGCTTTGCCATTCCCCCATCGCCACAGGACTTTGAGGATAAGGGTTGTCCATGGTGGTGTTGCCATGACTTGCGCTGAACTTGGATTAAAGTGAAGGAGACTTGCGCAGCACCAGCCTCACTCTCTCGTCCTGATGAGCCTGATCCCATGGCAAGACAGAGTCAAGACAGTTGGAGACTCATCGAGGGTGCAGGAGTTTCCGGAAAGGGACGAGATACGCCTTCTAACCGCGGCGCTCCACTCCGGATTTTCTGTCGGGGTTTACTTCCTTAGCCTTAGCCATTCAAGGCCAACCGGCAAGGCAACAGGAAAAACTTGTTCCATGCAATCTTCATGACTTCACCGAAACCCTGGCACGAGGGGGGGGGGGGGGGCTAAGTGGGTGCTCGATCTTGCCCAAGGATCTCCCACAGGCTAGTGGAGGGTAGGAAGTGCCTTACTTCTCCTGTTGGTGGAAGATTTTTCTACCCCGCCACCCGCAATGCTTATTATATGATAATGCTTATGCTTATTAAGACAGTGCCAGACCACATACTGCGCACATAACAAAGGCATGGCTGCGCGAGAAGAGGGGGCGGTGCTTAACTGGCCTGCCTGCAGCCCTGAGTTGTCTCCTATAGAGAATGTTTGGTGTATTTTAAAAGTCAAATTGCGTCGGAAAGACCCCGTACTGTTGCACATCTAAAAAGTTGTCTGTGGGAAAAATGGGACAAATTAACACCTGCAACACTTTTATCACTTGTTTACTTAAACACTTGTTTACTTGTTTACTTTAGTCCCTAAACATGTTTTAGTTGTAGTTAAAAGGAATGTGAACAATACAAAGTGGTAAATACAGGACCGTCCCAACTTTTTTGGAATGTGCTGATAGTGTGAACGGCAAGAATGGATGCTTGTTTACAAATGAAATGATGTTGGCACGACAAAATATGAATTATCTTGTGTTCTTACAGTCTGCAATGAAACACAACTTTGGGGAAATTTGTAAATGACGAATTTTTTTATTCATATTTTCCAGTGTCTACTTTTTCTGATTTGGGATTGTAGTATAGATGAAAGAATTGTTCTAAAAATCCATACAGGAGCTTTTATCAACAAGAATAACACACAGCTGAAAGTCTGTCCAACGAGTTACACACTACCTTCATTTATTAATTGGTTAATTTATTAATTACACGCTACCTTTGTTTATTAATTGGTTCACATGTCAGTGGAATAAACCCTGAAGCCGAGACCCAGAATCGTGAATATTTAATTATTCTGGACACACCCAGGGAACACTTTTCCATCTTCCATGATTTGGCCACAGGTGACGTGATGCGTCTGTCAATGTTACATGACATTAAATTAAAGTGGCTTTCGAATTGATTGTGTGGATAACATTATCTTTTATTGAACATTATTGCTTCATTAAGAGTCCTCACTTTGTAGATTGAGAAGAACTTTTATTGTTTTTATGATTTTTAATAAATGTTCCCAAAACCAAATAATGACACGTTAATATTTAAATTTTTATGAGTTCTCTTTTTCACACATCATTCCCTCGTGAATGACTAATAACATTGAACGCTTGCTTTAAGGAGTGTGTGTGTGTGTGTGTGTGTGTGTGTGTGTGTGTAATCACTTGGATATTCAAACACAGATGTTCACATTTATGCTGAAATTGGACACCTATTATTTACATTTAAGAAACAACATTTCAACATTGTTTACTTGTAAAAACAACACGAGGAAACGTGAATGCATTTGAATTATGCAAGTTTATCTCTAAAGAATGAAAAGTGTAAGCAGTGATGGGATGTTACTTGTGTAATAAAGTCGATGTATTTTCTGAGCAGCATCCTGCAGATTAAAGCTGCTGGAGTTTGAGTTATTGTTGTTTTCAGTTCCTTTCAAACTGCTGTCTGTGTTTTCACTCTTACAGTCACACACTCTCTGCAGTACTTCTACACTGCAGTTACACCAGGAATCAATTTCCCAGAAGTTACAGATGTGAGTTTGATGGATGGAGAAGAATTTAACTACTATGACAGTAACATCAGAAGGAAGATCCCAAAGACTGAGTGCATTAAGAAGGTCACCGCTGATCATCCAGATTACTGGGTCAGAGAGACACAGATCAATCAGGGGACTCGGGAGACCTTCAAAGCCAATATGGGTACAGTAATGCAGTGCTTTAATCAAACTACAGGTAAACACACACACACACACACACACACACACACACACACACACACACACACACACACACACACACACACACACACACATCCGCGTCCAGGATAATGGTGATATTTTTGGACAGCGTGGAGAAAGTGAACGGAGTTGTAGAGAGCGAGGTTGTGCTTCAGGGAAGTTTCACTCCCGTTCTCTCTCTGGTTAATCCCGCCAAACGCGTTACTATTTCAAACGTGCCGCCGTTTGTACGTAATGAGGTTCTGGAGCGGGAGTTGTCCCGATACGGCCAGATTTTGTCACCGATTCGAATGATCTCATTAAATTGTAAGTCCCCGCACCTGAAACATGTCGTTTCCTTCAGATGGCAAATGATGATGATTCTTAAAAGCCCCGAGGAGCTGAACTTGGCTTTGGAATTTGAAGTTGATAATTTTGACGACATCATTCACGTCACGTCGGGGAACATGAAGTGTTTCAGGTGCGGCATGGAAGGACATCTTATCCTCTCGTGTCCGGAGGGGGATGAAGCAAAGCGGTGGCCCCTTCTTGTTTGCTATGGTGATGGACAGGCTGACAGACAAGGTTCGACATGATTCCCCATGGACTATTATGTTTGCAGATGACATTGTGATCTCCGGCGAGAGCAGAGAACATGTGCAGGAAAATCTAGAGAGGTGGAGGTATGCCCTGGAAAGGAAGGGAATGAAGGTTAGTCTCAGTCAGACAGAATACATGTATGTGAACGACAAGGACCCAAGAGGAACGGTGAGGTTACAGGGGGCAGAGATAAAGAAGGTTGAGGATTTTAAGTACTTAGGCGCAACAATCCAGAGCAATGGAGAGTGTGGAAAAGAGGTGAATAAGCACGTGCAGGCAGGTTGGAATGGATGGAGAAAAGTGTCCGGTGTGTTGTGTGATAGGAGCGTATCGGCAAGAATGAAGGGAAAAGTGTACAAGACGGTGATGAGGCCAACGATGTTGTGTGGTTCAGAGACAGTGGCCCTGGGGAAAAGACAGGAGTCAGAGTTGGAGGTAGCAGAGAGGAATATGTTGAGGTTCTCTTTGGGAGTAACAAGGATGGATAGGATCAGGAAGAGCACATCAGAGAGACAGCACATGCAAGACATTTTGGAGACAAAGTCAGAGAGGCTAGATTGAGATGGTTTGGACATGTACAGAGGAGGGATAGTGAGTATATTGGTAGTAGGATGCTGAGGATGGAACTGCCAGGCAAAAGGCCCAGAGGAAGACCAAAGAGAAGATTTATGGATGTGGTGAAGGAGGACATGGAGGGAGTTGGAGTAAGAGTAGAAGATGCAGAGGATCGGGTGAGATGGAGGCAGATGGTTTGCTGTGGCGACCCCTGAAGGGAAAAGCTGAAAGGAAACGTAGAACTCTGAGGTGCTTGATTTTAATATTAAATCTCCCCTTTAAAGAGGTGGGATGGGAACAGAACCAAAATGACTGATCTATAACTACATGTCTGACGTCATGAGGAGCTGGTACCGAAAGAGAATGTTCGTCTTATTTAGTGGATCCTTCTAATCCCACCCAGATGCTGTTCGAATAAATGATGATCCATGTCGCTGCCAGACGGTACATGATGAATGATGAAGGAAATATTGATGGATTTGAGTGAAAAAAATGATTCAAAGGTTGTTCGTTTTATTTTATTTTCAGGATTGCTTTATTGTAGCCCAACCCAACCGATTCCAGCGGTGGAAGCCTCACAGCACAAACAGCTGGAGTTAAAACAGATCAAATTTTTAACACTTTAACTAAAATAGGAGACACCAGCTGGCGGTGTAACACTGAGTTTGAATAAGACTGAACAATGAGGAACTCATGAATATTGTATAAATATTGCTGAATTCTGACCTCGAACATTATTATTATTATTATTATTATTATTATTATTATTATTATTATTATTATTATTATTATTCTTGGACAGGGGTGGTCCTCACTTTCTCACTATCTTGTGTTTGGTTTAGATATAATATAAATAAGAAAACAAGACGTGTTTTCTTGGGTGACCCTACAAACACAACTTCTGGGATCATAAGGACTCTTAAAAGCCTCCACCACGATAAGGTGGTGATTCAAACAGCAAGCATTGCGTGTTTTTGATATCTATTATCAGTGGTTACTTTATTAGTAACACTCTTCTTATTTATGTAATTATACGCTGCATGATCTTCAGTTATCCAGTGTTGGTGAGTCTCTCCTTCTATAAGTACGTATATGTAACTTATGTAAGTGTGTTGTTTGGTTGTTGTATGCATCTAGTGTGAGTGCATGTAGTTAGTAGCTGCTTCCAGAGTTCTTGCTTTCAGCCTCAATGCTGGATAGCACAGCCAAAAGCAGTGCTATAAGGTGAGCCCAGTGCGGAAGCCTCACTCTGCCAGTCCATAGCCTCTGCAACAGCAAGCCTGATACAGTGGCTCCTTGTGGCAAGCAACGCATGGTAACTTATGCACCAACAGAAGAAGCCGATGAAGAAGGAAAAGACAAATTTTATGAAGATCTAAATACAGTGACAGATAGCTTACCAACACATGATGTAAGACTTATTATTGGAGACTTCAATGCAAAAGCTGGCGATGATAACAAACAGTGGTCATCGGTAATGGGTCAACATGGAGTTCGAGTCCGTAACAACAATGATTCCGCTATCTCATTCCATTGTTGTTACGGACTCGAACCCACAAGACCACACACAAAACCACATGGACGTCACCATCAGATTGACCATGTGATGATAAATGCAAATGGAGAAAATCACTACGAGATGTGAGAGCATATAGGGGAACAGATGTTGGTCATGATCATGAGCTTGTTATCGCCAAGGTTCAATTGAAACTGGCAGCTCAGAAGAAATCAAGAAAAGAGCCAAAGATCCAAAGCAGTAATCTGATTCTCCATCAATACAAACAAGAAGACCAGAACAAAATTTCACAGCGGTTCGATGCACTCTCTGATCTGAAGAGCACTTAAGAGAACTACTAAATGCAGAACCAGCCGAAGAGTCACTAGCTGAAACTGAAGTAGAGAAAGAATGGGAAGAACTGGGCATTGATATGAGTGACCCCACATAAACAGAAGTAGACAAATCAGTAAATAGGTTTAAGACCAACAAGGCACCAGGATATGATGAAATAACAGCAGAGATGTTGAAAGCAGAAGGTTGTAAACTTTATGACTAGCTTACTAGAGTGTGCGTAGCACAATGGAGATCTGAAGACTCTCCAGAAGATTGTAAGAAAGGTACCATATTAAACTACCAAAAAAAGGTGACCTGAGGTGACCTATGTAGCAATAACAGAACTATCACACTGCTGAGCACAGCAGTGAACGTTTACTGCACTATTGTCTTACTGCGAATTCGTGATGCTGTAGACAAACGAATGCGAGAAAGCCAAGCAGGGTTCAGGACTGGAAGACCATGGGTAGACCAGTGCTTTGTGTTGAGACAACTGATTGAAAAGAGTTTGGAGATGCAACTCCCAGTCAAAATCAACTTCATTGACTTCAAAGCTGCTGCCTTTGACAGCGTACACAGAGAATCACTATGAAAAGTCTTAAGGGTGTATGGAATTCCAGCAAAAATAGTTGCCATCATGAAGAACACATACGAGATGTCAGCATACTGTGTGAAAGTGGATGGTGATACAAGTGACAGCAGGAGTCAGACAGGGCTGCATTTGGTCACCTTTGTTATTTGGTATACTCATTGACTGGGTGCTGAAGAACGCCCTTGACAAGAATGACACAGGGATAGTACGAGAAATAAGAAGGCGTCCCCAATATCAACAACAAAGGCTCCCAGATCTAGAATTTGCTGATGATATTGCACTGATTGATAACCCAGAAAATAGACTCCAGCATGCAACATCACAAGTTGAAGAAAAAGGAGCCAAAGTGGGACTCATTGCAAATGCTAAAAAGACAAAAGTCACGGCCATCTCGAAAGAACATGTGAACCTTAACATCAAAATGGGAGAAGGTGAAACATTCGAAAATGTAGATGAGTTTGTGTATCTAGGAAGCACTATGACACATAATGGTGAGCTCACCCCTGAACTGAACTACCGTATAGGGAGAGCTGCAGATGCCTTCACCAAGATCTTACCAGTCATTACCCACAGATCTGTCAGCATGTCAACAAAAACCCAGATATCCCAAGCAGTAGTCATCACCACCCTGCTATATCTTGCCGCCTATATAGATTTTCGCAAGGCGTTCGACTCAGTGGATAGGGAGGTCCTCTGGGGCATACTTTGTCTACGTGGGATCCCGTCGGCTCTGGTCCGGCTGATATCGTCGCTGTATTCTGGGACCGAGAGTGCTGTGAGGTGTGGGGGCTCCACCTCTGACTTCTTTTCGGTCGAGACCGGAGTGAGGCAGGGGTGTGTTCTGACCCCCACTCCCTTACTGCAATGGACTGCAATGGACTGGATCATGGCGGCGGTATTGGGTGGATCGGCCTGCGGTGTGTCTTTCGGTGAGGTTCGGATTACTGATCTGGACTTTGCCGATGAACCAGTGATCTTCGCAGAAACGGTGGATGTCCTGACTGAGACTCTCTGTTCGTTGGGTGAAGTGGCGGAACCGCTTGGTTTGCGAGTCTCCTGGATCAAAACCAAGATCCAAGCTTTCGGCGACCTCTTGGATGCTGCTGTTGACTCGATCGCTGTGGGTCATGAAAGAGTAGAGATCGTGTAGTCTTTCACTTACCTTGGCAATGTGGTCCATCATTCCACTGATTGCAGGGCCGAGATTAATCGTCGATTTGGTCTCGCCTATGGGGTGATGAACTCGCTGGACAGGACCGTGTGGCAGTCGAAGTATCTGAGCAGGCGGACGAAATCCCGAGTCTTTCGCTCCCTTGTGCTCCCTGTCTTGCTCTACTCAAGCGAGACATGGACGCTCACGGTTGAGCTTGGACGACGACTGGACTCCTTTGTTACAACTTCCCTTTGCCGCATCTTCGGATACCACTGGTGAGACTTTGTTACTAACTAGAAGGTGCTCGGGGATGCGGGGATGGTAAGAGTAACCTGCTTGATCCGCGACCGTCAGCTGCGCAACTATGGGCACTTGGCGCGTTTTCCGCCTTCAGACCCAGCACACCGGGGATCCGTTTGGGATCCTAGGGGCTGGAGCCGATCGCGGGGACGACCGCGTGTGACGTGGTTGCGCAGCTGAGGGCTGCCCTGCCGGGGGGTATGGGCCCTGCGCAGGCCTGGTCGATCAACAGGAGATGGCCGAATGAGTGGAGGCGGCTGGTGGACGCAACGAAGTGTCATCCCGGCGCATGCCCTCATACCTTACCTGACCTACCAGATAGGTCGCAATTTCGTCAGGTTGCATGTAACGTCATGTAAACATTGCCGCAACGTGACCATGTCAATGTTTGTGCCACGTCCGCACGTCACTTGCGACATTGTAGCAACGTTTCTGCCACGGTCATCGCAGACGTCGCTTGGGGACGTTTGTCTACAAGTCTACTTAAAATCTACAAAGAAACGTTGTAGCGACGTTTCTGTAACGTGACCATGTTATCTGGGCTGAAACATCAGATTCCTGTTCTGGAGTCACATGAGGATAGTGGCTAACACGCCCCCTCCCTCACAGCAAGAAGGTCCTGGTTCATATCCTGTGCCCAGAAGTTTCTGTGTGAAGCTTGGTTGTAGTTGTTTCCTCTGGGTTCTTTGGTTCCTCCCACAGTCCAAAGACATGCACATTAAGTAAACAAACTTGCTGTTCCTGTTGCTTTAGGTGTAAGTCTAAGTGGTTGTGTATGTTTCCCCTTGATGCTATGGTGAGCTGTTCAGGGTGTACCCTGCCTTCACCCAGTGTCTGCTGTAATAAGCTCCAGCCTCCCTATGATCCTCATAGGATGAACCACTTTGACAAATGAATGAGTGAGAAAGATATGAGTGGAACCCAGTGCGGTCTTCTATTACTGTACCTCTTCTAAAGTTTCGATTATATCACAAACTGAGATATTTGCTGTTCCCCATGTGTGTTACTCATAATCTTCTAAATTACTGTGGCTTTTCTGGTATCTCACCCAGCCTGCTCCTTCTCATCTGATCTTCCAATTGCAAGGATTTTTTTAGATCTTTATCTTACTCTACAGCATTTATGTGACATAATGAACTTTCAGCTGAACCTAGAATGCAGGAGACAGTGTGGGATGACATAGAGTCGATTTATTATTCAAAGGGTAAACACTTAAGCAGAGGGCAAACACAGTAACTGCTGGTGAGGAGAAACACAAAAAACTTGTAAGCACTGGGGAACTACGGAGCAGGAACTAGTCAAGCACAGAGCTGGAACAAGGAGCCAGAGAGAACACAGGAAAGCAAGGATGTGAAGTCAAACAATCATCTGGCACAGAGGTGAGAGCATTGCTTGTCTTTATAGCGTAGAAGATTAGGGAGTGGGATCAGGTATGCGTACTGCAATCAGCCTGTGTCGGTCAGCCACGCCCCTCCACTGGAGCCTGCACCACTGGGGAGAAAGCAGAGTTAGAACAGTTCAGTTCAGTTCATTTTCTGTAAAGGCTTAATTCTAATTAGGTCACAGGGAGGCTGGCACCCATCCCAGCTGACTGCGGGCGAGGGCCGAATACACTCTGGACAGCTTTCTTGGCCATCACAGGGCGGAAACACGCCGGCATGTTCCATCCTAACATACTTCTCTGCAACTCCAGACTTCCTCATGCAATACCACAGTTCCTCTCTTGGCACCATGTTGTATGCTTTCTCCAGATCCACAAAGGCCCAATGCAGCTCCCTCTGACCTTCTCTGTATTTCTCTATTAACATTCTCAAAGGAAACACTGCATCTGTGGTTTTCTTTCTTGGCATAAAACCAAACTGTTGTTCACAAATGCTTACCTCTGCCCTTAGTCTCGCTTCCACTATTCTTTACCATAACGTCATCGTATGGCCCATCAACTCTATCACTCTGTAGTTGCCACAACTCTGCATGTCTCCCTTATTCTGAAAAAATGAGCACCAGCACACTTCTCCTTCATTCCTCTGGCATCCTCTCACTCTCTAAGACCTTGTGGAATGTTCTAAGACCTTGGTTTCATCAAGGAAAGTACATTATACACCTTGGTCTACAACAACAAGTTTAATCTTGGACAGGCATAGTCAGCACCATGTTATGTCCTTCACAGGCTGTTTCAGCCCTGGTAGTTATGCAGTTTTTTTTTTGTTTTTTTTAATGTGCCTGATTTGTTGGGGGCGGCAGCAGATTGGGTACTTGACAAGATTCAGCACGAGTTTCTAATTCTTAGACCTGAACTGTGGCAGCTTGAACCTCAAGCCCAACCTCAGTAAATCTCAACGTAAAGTCACTACTGGGGCTGTCAGATATCATCAAAATAGGTGTCGTGAACATTAGCGCCAATGTTTATACTGTCCATCAGGGGGCTCTAAAGTGAGACTTTAACTATGACATTACAGACAAGCTTACCATTATACACATGTGAATTGCTAAAACTGTGCCCCCTGTCAGACAGGTGCCATTTGCAATAAAGTACAAAGCAGTGGGTGAAATGGGTTGAATGACAAAGCTGGGAGTCCTCACACCTGTCATGGAGTGGGTCTCAAAAACAAGAAAACCTGAATAAAGCACTCCTCAGGTACCACCACCCAACAAAAACAGTAGAGTTGCTCACTGCAGACATTCCTGAACTACGGTGCTCAGCATCCCGGATGCTCAATGAGGGCTTTGGCAGGTTTCACTGGAAGATGAATAATCAAATTTCACCACCTTCACAAATCTAACTGGCTGCTACCACGTACTGATACTGACATCTCCATTCCAACTGATATGATGAGAGTAAAGGTCAAGAATCGTGTCACGTGTTCTCTTTACAGACTTATCTGCACATGACCTTGAATGCTTTACACCTCCATTGGGGGGGGGTACAAATCTTTCCTCAGAAAAAAAAGTCTGTTTATTTTCGAGAAAGGCATGCAGAGTAGTTTTATAATTTTCCAACCACAAAACTGATACACAGCTATTTTCATTGTTACACTAAACAAAACCCATCCCCCTGCTACATCCACACCACACAGACAATGATCTTTCATATCTTCGATCATAGCCAGTGGTTGACTGAGTGTCAAACAATACTCATCATATATTAAATATATCATTTATAAAATGACCATAATAATAAATAGAATAGTATAAAGAGCAACTGCTTATCAAGCATATCTATTCTATTTAGCAGAACCCCGAGGACACATTAGTGTATGCTGATGCTTAAACAAATAATATATACTTATATCGATCTCATCATAAGCAATCATAAAACATTTATTTTTCTGAGATTTAGATTTAGTTATTGCCTCAAAAAAAAATGTCTTTCGTATAACAAGGGTGTTACAGTGGTGCAGTGATCAGCACATCCACTTCACAGCAAGAAGGTCTCAGGTTGAATTACTGGGTTTCCATGGTAATTTGCACGTTCTCTCCGTGCATGCATGTGTTTTCTCTGAATACTCCGGTTTCCTCCCACAGTCCAAAAACATGTAGGCTAACTGGCTGTTTAATCAAATTGCTTCTATTTGTGTGTGTGTGTGTGTGTGTGTGTGTGTGTGTGTGTGTGTGTGTGTGTGTGTGTGTGTGTGTGTGCTGCTCTCGACCAATATCGGCGGAGTTGGGACTCGAATTAGGATTCAGTGGTTACAGAAAATGAACGGACGAAAAAAATCAAATCCTTGTGTGTGTGTGTGTGTGTGTGTGTGTGTGTGTGTGTGTGTGTGTGTGTGTGTGTGTGTGTGTGTGTGTGTGTGTGTGCTTTGCAATGGTCTGGTGTTGTATCTTGCACTGAGACATTGGGAGTAGACCCTTAGAGATGTGGCTCTTACACATTTCATGTGTTTATTCAGCACATCTTACAGATGCTTGATCAGATAAATATCTGGAGAATTTGGAGGTGGAGTTAACACCTTGAAGTCTTTATCATGTTCCTCAACTCTGAACAGTTTTTGTAGTGCAGTAAAGTACATTATCTTGATGCAAGAAGCCACTGCTATTCGGGAACACTGTTGGTATAAAACGTTAACGCTTGGTCTGTAGCAATGTTAATCCATCTCACAGTAATAACTATATGAAAGGCAGGACTCTCATCAGCATTGTCCAGAACATCATTTTGCCTGATTGGGCTGTACATGGACTGATTTAATGTTTACACAGCCTCCAAACTTCTTTGGAATCAGGGACTTATGACCTTAGCATCTAGCTCGAGTTCTTGGGCAAGATTGTATAATGGTGCTCTAGAAACTCCATGACCACAGGTTTCATCACTGAGTTAAAACACTTAAACCTTCACAATGGCTTCATAACATTGTAAATACAAACATGTTTTTAATTTAATAAATTAATGATGAATATGAACATGTTTTTATTTCACATTACAGCCGTGTACACATCAGCCAGACCATTTCATTATTCACACCACATGCACCATGTGTCCATTTCAGAAGCTGCACCGAGTGGTTTAAATAATTTCCGACCACAAAACATTTTCCTTTCTGCACTGCAGCATCAGAAACATTCATCACCTCACACCTAGAACGCTGCATCAAAACCACACGGGTATATTCATCTTTCATACGCATTTATAAACATTTAATTATTGAGTGATAACAGTTCTGATCATCTGCCTTTAAAATAAATAAATAAATATTTTTAAAACTATTCAGTATCTATCTGGAAAACTCAGCTCTTTATCTCTTTATCTCAGTAGGAGGAGCAAGTGCTGCGTCTCTGGTGGTTCATCTCCGTAAAAAACAATCTCATCTCTGCATTTTTTCAGTTCTTGACCAACAATGTGTTTCCCGCACTTAAATAACTGAAACAATAGTTTCACTTTGACTTTAGTAAAACATAAAATAAGGAATACAAAATAATGCAAATCATTAAATCATTGAACCGCTTAATTCTAATTGTTGTGGGGAGACTGGAGTCCATCTCAGCCAACTCTAGGAGAGGGCAGGGTAGATTCTGGAGAGCTTGCCAGGCCATCACCGAGCAGAAGCACACTGATGGTAACCCAATGACACACTCTTTACGAATATCAGCAATGAGTGTTGTACATGCCTTCACCACTGACAGTAACAAGTAATTCGTTGTTATTAATTAAACAGATTCACAAAAAGTATAAATAAATCGAAATAACATTTTTCACCAACTCAATTGCCAAATCACTTACTCCTATTAGGATCATAGGAAAGCTGGATCCTTTCTCACCTAGCCTGGGCGAAGGTGAGACACACCCGCAACAACTTGCCAGATCATCACAAGGCCCACACATGCAACAGTTCACACTCACACCTAGGCTCAATTTGAAACAACCAATTATGTCTTTTGAATGTAGATGGAAACCTGTGTACTCGGAGGAAACCCAGGCACGCTCTGGGAGAACTGAATTGGGTCTACCTGGTACCTGTGCTGCATTTTGGGTCTTCTTCTTCTTTTCCTTTCGGCTTTTCCCTTCAGGGGGCGCCAGAGCAATTCATCTGCCTCCATCTCACCCTGTCCTCTGCCTCTTTTTTTCTTACTCCAACCTTCATGTCTTCCTTCACCACATCCATAAATCTCTTCTTTGGTCTTCCTCTAGGCCTTCAGCCTGGTAGTTCCAACCTGAGCATCCTACTGCCAATATATTCACTATCCCTCCTCTGTACATGTCCAAACCATCTCAATCTAACCTCACTGACTTTGACTCCAAAACCTCTTACATGTGTTGTCCCTCTGATGTACTCATTCCTGATCCTACCCATCCTCATTAGTCCAAAACAGAACCTCAACATTTTCATCTCACAATTTGAGTCACACCCATTTCATATTATCCTTCCGGTATAAATATACCATAAATTTAAAGATAAAATAAGAGCTTTTAATTATAATGTGCATAGTGCTAGGAAGTGTCAAGCAAGATCAGTGTGTGTGATGGTACTGGTTGGGTTACACATTTAACAGCTTGTTGGTAAAAGCTGTGCCGTGCATTGCAGTAACAACAGATTAACGATGGTGTTGAAAACCTCTGAGTAGATTTGCACACACTTTAAGTATCCTTCCTATTACTTCATCTGGACCAGTAGCTTTCTATGTGTCGACTCTCTGCAGGGTAGCCGAATGGGGTCATCATCCTTCTCTGGATGAGCAGGGAAGGTGTAAGTCAGTCACTCCGTTGTGTTGATTGAAGCGAGCAAAGAAATGGTTCAGGGTGTCTGGTAGGGTACTGTCTGAGGTGTTATGGTCTGTGCTGGCTGGCAGCGTTAACTCTCTCTTCATTCATTGCAGGCTCTGGCAAGGGGCGTGGCTGTTACCTGCAGTTGAGGTCCAGAGAGCGCACCTGTTTCCATTCAGCAATCAGCAATCAGCGAGCTGAGTTTCCTGATTTGAAGGCATCATCCCATGCTCTCAGCAGGATGTGCACCTCAACATTAAACTATGGTTTCTGGTCCAGGAACATTTTACCAGCTCTTGTTGTGATCACATTCTCTGTGCAGTAGTATATGTAGGAGAGAACAGCAGATATGTGACCCTGCAGGTTCATCTCTTCTGCAAATATTTCCCTGTCTGTAGAATCAAAACAATCCTGTTGAGCTGCAGCAGCTTCCTCAGTCAGCACCTGGGCTGTTTTACCTGCTGGTCTTTGGTTACAGATTGAAGGTTTATTCGCAGGAATCAGAGCAGAGAGGTGATCTGAGAGCCCAAGATGTGGCAGAGGGATGACTTTATTGGGATTTGGGATGTTAAAGTCGACTTGGTCCGCTGTGCTTTTTTCTCTTGTCAGAAAACTCACATTTTTGTATAGTCCAGGCAGGACAGACGTCACGTTTGCAGAATAAAAGTCTCCTGTTGTGATTATAACACAGTCTGGCTGCACTGATAGCTGTTTGTTATTGGAGTGTTGAAGTAGCCCTATGACTAAATTCGCATGAGCTTGGGGCGGCACATAAACTGTGATTATAATTACAGATGTGAGCTCTCAGCAGATAAAACGGTCTACACTGTACACTGTACTCGGAACATCAGCAGGTGTTGATGCAAACACACAGGCTTCCTCGGAGTTTCTTATCGGACATGCTGGTTCTGTCCGTTCTGAAGGAGGCATGGTCTGCTAGCTCAACCGTGGCATCCGGAGTCGGGTGGAGTGAAACATAGAGTTTTTCACAATCAATTCAGAATAGTGTAGAAAAGACGTAACAATACCAGTTATTAACATATGCAATTTTTTTTTAAATATTCAAAATAATTTCTTGGTTCCCCAACTCACTCAAAATAAGGTATGACGAGTCGATTTTGAGAGCACGAGAGCACATGATTGCCGACAAAGGGAATAACTCTAAATAATTAGAACATTCACAGTTCACAGATTTGGTATGACTGGAACGGTCAGGACTCAGTAGTTTAGTAGAGGAAACTATCGCCAGGTTGCGACAGCATCATACCGGAAAGATTGAACTCTCTTTTCCGTTTCTTGCGAAATTCGGGGAAATCTGCCTTTTAAGCTATAAATATTTGGTTTATGGTTTTGAAATCGTAGAAGCAAATTGGATCACTATATCAGAATTAAACATTTTCAGTAAAAATGCCCAAATATGGTCATTTTCATCGCTCTTGGGGGAGCCTTAGATATCAACTTATCAAGATCAACTTTTGAAATCTTTTAGATGACACCTCTCCACATCTTTTTATTGCTATTCCAAGTAAACATAATCAAATGTTTAATTTTTCAAAATTTTCACTCCATCCTCGTCCGGAGTGAAAGTGTCCGACAAAGTTCCAAAATTACAGTCTCACAATAATTAATGTGGCGTGAATTAAAGCACAGTTGCAACTCATACATCTTGTTGATAAGTAACTGGGAGTTACTGAGAAATAGGTTTACACAGTGTATTTCACCTGACCTGCAGAAAAAATAAATATTTATGTAAACTTCGCAGTAATGAAGTGGTCCTGGCATACTCTGATGTTCGGGAGGTTGGAGGACTTGATTTCATCGAGGTGTTGTCCAGCCATTTTTCCGATGACACTGTTTAACTTGAACTTGAGATAACTTGGGTTTCTCTTCTTCTCCTGTTGATAAAAACAATAAAGAAACTTTGTCCTGATTCAGCTCGTTGCCACAACCATAAATCCCACAAAATTCACTCAGTGTTGTCAATCTCGTGTTGTTCTCGATAGCACATCTCTGTAATGACTGTTGTAAATGGCTTAATCAGGATCAGAATACTTTCATGATCCCGAAGGAAATTGTGTTACAATAAACTTTCTGACTCTGATTCAGCCATGTACAATAGTGGTGTAATCCAACATGGCGGAAACTTCAATGTACGTCTTGTGATGTCACTCTCTTGGGGAATCAATTGTTTGTACAATAACTTTTATAATGTTTCTCTTTTTTTCGACGCAAACTTTAATATTGAAATGCATATGAAATCCATTGATATTTATAACCTCCTTTAGAATGAAAATCTGTTTCATACCTGTAGCTTAATGCATCAAATCCCTCGTGCTTTTTAGACACAAAAGTATACAACAGACTTTAGCGCCTCAGGGTTTCTTAGATATGCTGCTGAACAACCTGCTCAAAGAAAGAGAGAGAGAGAGAGAGAGAGAGAGAGAGACTGAGTCTCTCACAGCTTAATGAACTGAAAATTAAATTAAAAAAATGAATAATGTAATTTCGAGTAAAACTAAAACTACACAAAAGTTCATTCTCTTAACTGCTTAATCTTAATTGGGGTCGTGGTGAGGCTAGCGCCCATCTTAGCTCCCTCTGTATACCCACCCCCAAACCATATAATCATCATTTGTTCTACCTGACAGACAGTTTCCTTCTTCTTTCTCGCCTGCTGCACAACAGCACTGGGTCACGTTATGCTTCTGCCTCTGTTTTTCTTCATGGTTGGTGAGTGTTTATAATTTTATTAATTGTTTTAATTAATGAACAAAACTGATAAAACAAAAACAAAACAAGATCTGTTATTACGTGAGGAAGTCAAATTGATGCTTGCACAATAAAATACAGCACATATTTATAAATCAGCATAAATAAGCGAAACCAGTTACAGCTGTGTGATACTGTTGGATATTTAAAAAGGTTCACATCCTCCACAGCACGGTGGCGTAATGGTTACCACATCCTTCTCAGACCAAAAAGGTCCTGGGGTTAATTCTCAGACTCGGGCAGGTCTGTGTGGAGTTTTCATGTTCTCTCAGTGAGTGTGAGAGGTTTCTCTGGATGCTTCAGTTTCCTCACACAATCTACAGACATGTACATGAGACTAACTGACCCAGGTGGAAGTGTAAGTCTGAATGGTTGTGTGTTTTGCTCTGAGATGGTCTGGCGAGTGTGTACCTTGCCTTCACCCAGTGTTGGCAGAGATCGGCTCCAGTCTTCCTGCTAGCCTACTTAAGCAGTTCAGTAGATGAGTGAGTGAAGGATCATATCCTTTATTTCTCCATATTTATTTATTATATATGTTCACTACTTTCAGACAAACACTGAAATACAGAAATGCAAATTATAATTAAATACTTTTTATTGCTATGACATGTATATAGGCGAAATCTTTGAATGAAATCAAGTTCTGTCAGTCATATTACATTTTAATTTTCATTTTATTCTCTAAATCACTTTATGATTAATTACGATCGTGGGGAGGTGGAAGCTCATCCCAACCAACTCCGCATGAAAGCAGTGTAGGCCCTGAATAGTATTGTATGTGTGTGTGTGTGTGTGTGTGTGTGTGTGTGTGTGTGTGTGTGTGTGTGTGTGTGTGTGTGTGTGTGTTGCAGGTTTACTCTCAGAGTCTCTGAGTTCTTTAACTCTGGAGGCAGAAGTTGGAGATAAAGTCACTATTTTGTGCCAACATGAAATGATAATTACAGGTCACATCTTCTGGTTTAAACACACGAGTAATTCAGTTCCACTTCTTGTTGGGTGTAAACGTTTCTTTGCGTCGTCTCCATCAGTGGATTGTACATTCTTTACTGAGAGTGAGAGAATAGTGATGTCTGTTCAGGGCAGGAACACGTCTCTCACCATCACTGCAGTAAACGTCTCTGATACTGGACTCTATTACTGCAGCTACATGAAAGAGATCAAAACAGACTTCAGCAACTCGACCTTCTTACACGTGAAAGGTAAATGTTTATAAAATGAAGAATTTCAGTAAAGGTTCACTGAGTTGAGTGAGATTATAGAAATGTTTCCTTTTTTAGGTGAAAATAAAGAAAATAAGAAACCGGACGAAGCAGATGGTTTGTCATTAACATGTTCTCTCAAAGTAAAACCTTTCTGTTTAAAAAAAACACAGTCTACAGAATTGTTGATTTTTATCTTATTTTTTTAGTAAAATAATAATTTTCTCATAAATTATTTTCCTTCATCGAGGTTCACTGAGATGAGTCAGATAAAAGTAATGTTTCCTTTCTTAGGTGAAAATGAAGAAAATAAGAAACCAGACAAAACAGACATGTTCTCTCAAAGTAAACCCTCTTTGTTTTTTAAAAAAGCAGTTGACAGAATTGTTCAATTTTAGCTTAATTTTTTAGTAAAATAATTATTTTATTCTAAATTATTTCTGTTTACCAAGGTTCAGCTTGTTCTGATGTGTTCTTCAAAATAACGGTGGTGTTTGGTGTAGTGATTGTGATTCTTCTTGGTTTCTTCTTTATGCTCGTGATTTTCACCAGAGTGAAACGCAGAAAAACACACAGAGGTAATACACGGCTGTCACAGATTCATGTTGCTTAAAAAACTCAAATATATAACATTAAAATATTAATTTATTTTTTTCTTGAAAAATATTTTTAGGTGATAACACCAGAAGACAGAATAATGAGGTAAATATCCTGAAAAAGACAAATAATTAAAAAATAATAATAATTAGAGTTTTCCATGATGACATGCTGTCGAATGCGATGTGGTTCAGGTGAAAGTCACACTGTGTGATTTTCTTTGTCAGTTTTAGTCGGGTTACAAACACTAATGGAAGGTGCTGGTACCGTCTCCTTTGAATATATCTTATAACATTTCCCTGCAGATCAGTTTCTTTCTCGCGCAGTGTAACTGATGTTCAGCGTAAATGATGTTGCTGTTCTTATGTCTTTTCTTCGTCACTGCAGGAGCACATGTCTGATGCAGTGAATTACGCTGCGCTACACTTCTCCAGGAAGAAAAATGGAAAGACGGACAGACATAAAACTGCGTGTGAAATGGTGGAACCACATGTTGTATATTCGTCGACTAGATAATTACCTAGCAATGCTGTGTGTGTGTGTGTGTGTGTGTGTGTGTGTGTGTGTGTGTGTGTGTGTGTGTGTGTTTATCTGATTTCTACTTTTTATCACAACAGAAAAGTACAATGTATTACATTTTGATAAAATAAATCAGATGGTTCTATATGAATAAAAATTGTATGCTGTATACTGTATTGACACAAAGGTTGGATTTATTTCAAAATTTTTTTTTTTTTTTAAAGAAATCAATAAATAAAAAAAAAAAAAAAAACAGAAAGCCAGTCTCAACACATTTACAAAATTATCAGTGTATAGATTTGTCAAAGTAGAAAGTGTTACATTTTAATAGATTTTCTTTAAACAAAAATGGATGGGGCAGTGGTGGTCTAGTGGTAGAGGGCGCTGGATCGCTGATCCAAAGGTTGGGGGTTCGAGTCCCACTCTGCACAAGGTTGTCACTGTCCCGCCCAGTGGAGCTAACTGGGTTATCAAAGGCCGGCCATGTCTCTCACTGTCTATGGTGTGAGGCATGTAAAAGAACCATTGCTGACATTCGACAAGAGTAGGCTGCAAAGCCGTCAGCGTGTTTCCGCCCTGCGATGGCCTGGCGAGCTGTCCACGGTGTACTCTGCCCTCGCCCGAAGTTGGCTGGGATGGGCACCAGCCTCCCCGTGACCCAAATTAGGATTAAGCGGGTACAGAAAATGAACTGAACTAAACAAAAATGGGATGTGTCTAAATATGTTTTTTAAGAAAAAAAATAACGAAAAAATATTTTGTTTTTTTTTTTTGGAAAATGTACCATTGGACTCTCGAATCATGAAACCTACCATGTCACCTGATCATGTTAAAAATCTAATTGATATTTAGAAAACCCTTCTGCAATGATGTCAGCAAAGATGGAAACTGTTTTTCTGATGAGAGAATCATTAAAATCTCCCTCCTTTTGGTTAGACGAATGTCTTGAGCATCAGCATTTTTCGGTTTAATTATTGACTCAAAATGGCCTGAAAAAAAGACGTTTCTTCTGAAATTAATATTTCTATATTTATTCTGAGAAATGAAGCCTTCCATATTCGAACCTGTTAAAAAGACACTGAAGAGTTCCTACAGCGGTGTGTGCTACCTCCACTCACAAAACAGCGGAAACTGCCTCGAACCAGAATACAAAGAGGAGTCAGAGGCTTTAGTGCAGAACTCAGCAACAGGACAAGTATATCAGAGTCTCAGCTTTGATAAACCTGACATGTCCTCAACTGGCAACTTCATCAAATATTACTTACAGTCACCGGCCTCATCTTCAACTAATAAAGACTTATGACTTCTTCGACTTATGGAGCAGCAAGGAAAAAGCCAAATCTGAGACCAGTGAATAAAAGGAAAAAATTAAAACACTGGACAGAGAAAGATTGAAAAAGGGCTTTTGATAAATGATGATGTTTGAGTCACAAAGAAAAAAAGTTATAAAATGCAGAGTTAATGAAGAGGTGCTAGATGATTGCTTGGCATCATCTATCAAGCATGGTGGCGGAGATGTGACGGTCTAGAGGAGCTGTAATGTTTTTTTTTTGTTTTTTTTTTGACAATGTAAAAGACAGTGAACTAGGAAGTCTAACATGCTATTTTGCAATGCAGTGCCATACCATGTGGATGAGGTTTGACTGAGGCCACCTTCCTCCGACAACACAATTCTAGGACCCAAAGCACTACAAACTAGGTGAGAACTTTACAGAAGAACCAGTCAGCTGGTATTCTATTCATAACAGAGTGGAAAGTGCAGTTACTAGATCGACCCAAATGAGCTGTTGTGGGAGCAGCTTGCTCGTACGGTATAGAGGAAGCCCCCATAAAGTGAGTCCATCGTGTATAAGGTGCTTCATGAAGCATGGGGTGAAATTACCACATCTTACCTCCACAAACTGACATCGAGAATGCCAAAGGTCTGCAAGGCTGTGATAGTTACGAATGCAAGACTTCAGACAAAAGGAACACAGTTTGATAGTTACAATTGTTATTCTACATTGCAACCATTTCAGACAGAAATAGTGGAATCACCTACATGTAGTTCACTGAAGAATCCACGAGGTGCAGCAGGTCCCTTTACAAAGAGAACAGGAAGCAAAAGAAAAAACAAAGCAAGAGACAATGAGCAAAAGTGAAACTAACCAAAAGAAATATGATTTGAAAGAAGTGTTTTTGTTGTCAGAAAAATATTTATATTTAGAAAAGTAAGATATTTTTTGGATGTATCAGGAGAATGCATATTAGTTTTTTGTGTTTATCTGCCCTTTGTGTTTCTTTTTTTCCATCCTTCCATTTTCCAGATGTTTATTTCCATCATCAGGTGGGTTTTTTAATTATTTTTTCAGATGTTGTGGTTTCACTCTTATGGATGCATGTCTTCTTTTCTTTTCGACTTTTCCCTTTTTTTCAGGTGTCACCACAGCGAATCATCTGATTTGCATGTTTGATTTAGCATAGCTTTTTTGCCCTTCCTGTCACAACCCTTAGCAAAGGGCAGAAACACGCTGACGGCTTTACGAAAAGGTGAGTTTACAAAAGGGTGAGTTTATCGGAAGTGGTGAGTTGACTTATTGTTTATTCTTGTTTTATTATTATTTATTATTAATTATTATTAATGTTAATGTACATATATTATTATTATGAAATATTTATTGCTTTTACATGTTTACCTTTAATATATTAGGTAGAGTAAACAGGAGTAAGAGTAAACAGGAGTACAGGGAGACATAGCGAAGAGTAAACAAGAGTACAGGAAGACACAGCGTAAAGCAAAGGTAGCGTTGTAAAAGGCCAAACAGAAGGCGTATGATGACTTGTATGCTAGGTTGGACAGTAAGGAGGGTGTAAATGATTTATACAGGGTGGCACAGCAGAGAAATAGAGATGGGAAGGACGTGCAGCAAGTTATAGTGATAAAGGACAGAGAGGGAAATGTATTGACTGATGACAGAAGTGAGCGGGAAGATGAAAAGAGTACTTTGAAGAGCTGATGAATGAGGAAAATGAAAGAGAAAAAGAGAAGAAGAGGTTACCAGTGAGGACCAGGAAGTAGCAAGTGAAGGGTGAAGTGAGGAGGGCATTGAAGAGGATGAAGAGTGGAAAGGCAGTTGGTCCTGATGACATACCTGTGGCAGTATGAACGTGTCTAGGAGAGGGAGCAGTAGATTTCCTGACAAGAACATTCAACAAGGTCTTAGAGAGTAAGAGGATGCCGGAGGAATGGAGAAGAGGTGTGCGAGTGCCCATTATTAATAACAAGGGAGACGTGCAGAGTTGTGGCAACTAAAGAGGGATAAAGTTGATGAGTCATATGATGAAGTTATGGGAATGAATAGTGGAAGCTACACTAAGGGCAGAGGTCAGCATTTGTGAACAACAGGTTGGTTTCATGCCAAGAAAGAGCACCACAGATGCAGTGTTTGCTTTGAGGACGTTAATAGAGAAGTACAGAGAAGCTCAGGTGGAGCTGCACTGTGCCTTTGTGGATCTGGAGAAAGCATATGACAGGGTGCCGAGAGAGGAACTGTGATATTGCATGAGGAAGTCTATAGTGGCAGAGAAGTATGTTAGAGTGGTGCAGGACATATATGAGGGATGAAAGACAGTGGTGAGGTGTGCTGTCGGTGTGCTGTCGGTGTGACAGGAGAGTTCAAGATGGAGGTAGGACTGCGTCAAGGGTCAGCTCTGAGCCCCTTCTCGTTTGCTATGGTGATGGACAGGTTGACAGCTGAGGCTAGACAAGAATCTCCGTGGACTATGATGTTTGCAGATGACAATGTGGTCTGTAGCAAGAGCAGAGAACAAGTGGAGGAAAATCTAGAGAGGTGAAGGGAATGAAGGTTAGCCCCAGTAAGACAGAATATATGTGTGAACAAGAAGAACCCAAGAAGAATGGTGAGGTTACAGGGAACAGAGATAAAGAAGGTGGAGGATTTTAATTACTTAGGCTCAACAATCCAGGGCAATGGAGAGTGTGGAAAAGAGGTAAAGTGATGTGTGCAGGCAGGATGGAATGGTTGGAGAAAAGTGTCCGGTGTGATGTGTGATAGGAGAGTATCGGCGAGAATGAAAGGAAAAGTGTACAATACTGTGTTGAGGCCATCGATGTTGTATGGTTTAGAAACAGTGGCGCTGAGGAAAAGACAGGAGGCAGCGATGAAAATTTTGAGGTTCTCTTTGGGAGTAACGATGATGGATAGGATCAGAAATTAGTACATCAGAGGGACAGCACGTGTAAGAGGTATTGGAAACAAAGCCAGAGAGGCTCGATAGAGCTGGTTTGGACATGTACAGAGGAGAGATAATGAATATATTGGTAGTGGGATGCTGAGGTTGGAACTACCAGGCAGAAGACATGTGGTGAAGGAAGACATGAAGGTGGTTGGTGTAAGAGAAGAAGATGCAAAGGATAGGGTGAAATGGAAACAGATGATTCACTTTGGTGACATCTGTAGGGAGCAGTCGAAAGGAAAATAAGAAAATGTTTATTTTATTTAATTTATATATTTCGCTCTAAAACAGGAAACTAACAGTTGAACAAGAAGATATCATCATCCCAGCTCTCACCATCCAAGGGTCCGATCACCTTAATGGGGAAGTCCCCATTAGTCTGGCTGTTTCTCTGCGATATGCAAGTGAGTTGCGGCACGTTGCTGTATTGGTTATCATGAAAACCTGGGTTTGATTCTCAGTTTCAGCGTTTTTGTGTGGAGTCTGCATATTCTCCTCAGGGTTCTTCAGTTTCCTCCTACAAACCAAAATCATGCACAGTCGGCTAATTGGCTGCTCCAAATATCAATAGGTGTGAGTGTGGCTCTGCAATGGCCTGGCGAGCTGTCCAAGGTGTACCCCACCTTTGCCCAGAGTCAGCCGAGATGGGTGTCAGCTGCTGCACAAACCGAATTAGCATTAAACGGTTTGGAAAATTAATGAATGCTGGCAAGCTTTTCAGTCAGTATCATCCGAGCTGGGAGAGGTGTCTTACCCTGAAGAAGAGAAAAAGTGTAACACTCTTCTTCTTTTCCTTTCGGCTGTTCCCTTCAGGGGTTGCCACAGAAAATGATCTGCCTCCATCTCTCCCGATCCTCTGCATCTTCTACTCTTACTCCAACGACCTTCATGTCTGCCTTCACCACATCCATAAATCTTCTCTTTGGTCTTCCTCTGGGCCTTCTGCCTGGTAGTTCCAACCTCAGCATCCTACGACCAATATACTCACTATCCCTCCTCTGTACATGTCCAAACCATCTCAATCTAGCCTCTCTGACTTTCTCTCCAAAACATTTAACATGTGCTGTCCCTCTGATGTACTCATTTCTGATCCTATCCATCCTCGTTCCTCCAAAAGAGAACCTCAACATTTTCATCTCTGCTACCTCCAACTCTGACTCCTGTCTTTTCCCCAGTGCCACTGTTTCTAAACCATACAACATCGCTGGCCTCATCACCGTCTTGTACACTTTTCCCTTCATTCTTGCCGATACTCTCCTATCACACATCACACTGGACACTTTTCGCCAACCATTCCAACCTGCCTGCACGCGCTTCTTCACCTCTTTTCCACACTCTCCATTGCTCTGGATTGTTGAGCCTAAGTACTTAAAATCCTCCACCTTCTTTATCTCTGCCCCCTGTAACCTCACTGTTCCTCTTGGGTCCTTGTTGTTCACACGCATGTGTTCTGCCTTACTGAGGCTAACCTTCATTCCTCTCCTTTTCAGAGTATACCTCCACCGCTCTAGATTTTCCTGCACTAGTTCTCTGCTCTCACTACAGATCACAGTGTCATCTGCAAACATCACAGTCCATGGGGAATCTTGTCTAACCTCATCTGTCAGCCTGTCCATCACCATAGCAAACAAGAAGGGGCTCAGAGCTGACTCTTGATGCAGTCCCAGCTCCACCTTGCTCTTCTGTCACACCGACAGGACACCTCACCACTGTCTTACATACACTGCACCACATGTTCTGCATACTTCTCTGCCACTCCAGACTTCCTCATTAAATATCACAGTTCCTCTCTCTGTACCCTGTCATATGCTTTCTCCAGATCCATAAAGGCACAATGCAGCTCCCTCAAATGTTCTCTGTACTTCTCTATTAACATCCTCAACGCAAAAACTACAGATGTGGTGCTGTTTCTTGGCATGAACCAAACTGATGCTGAGAACAACAAAACAAACACAGATGCTGACCTTCCCCAGTGCAGCGAACTGGGTTATCAAAGGCCGGCCATGTCTCCCACTGTCTATGGAGTGAGGCATGTAAAAGAACCATTGCTGACTTTCGTAAAGAGTAGGCTGCAAAGCCGTCGGCGTGTTTCCGCCCTGCGATGGCCTGGTGAGCTCTCCAGAGTGTACTCTACCATCGCCTGGAGTTGTCTGGGATGGGCACCAGCCTCCCTGCGACCCAAATTAGGATTAAGTGATTACAGAAAATGAACTGATGATGATGAAGATGCTGACCTCAACCCTTAGACTAGCTTCCACTGTTCTTTCCCATAACTTCATCGTATGGCGAATCAACGTTATCCCTAAAAATTGGCACTGGCACACTTCTCCTCTATTCCTCCGGC
Source organism: Plotosus lineatus (assembly GCA_024760905.1). NCBI lineage: Eukaryota > Metazoa > Chordata > Actinopteri > Siluriformes > Plotosidae > Plotosus > Plotosus lineatus. The sequence goes on along the minus strand of CM045734.1, from coordinate 11,677,465 downwards.
ATCTGCTCACTCGCTAAGAACTTGTTGAATATTCTTGTAAGAAAATCTACTGCTACCTCACCTAGACACTTCCATGCCTCCACCGGTATGTCATCAGGACCAACTACCTTTCCACTCTTCATCCTCTTCAATGCCCTGCTCACTTCACCCTGACTAATCTTTGCTACTTCCTGGTCCTCAACGGTCACCTCTTCTACTCTTTTTTCTCTCTCATTTTCCTCATTCATCAACTCTTTGACGTACTCTTTCCATCTTTCCAGCACACTTCTGTCATCAATCAATACATTTCCCACTCTGTCCATACTCACTCTGACTTGCTGCACATCCTTTCCATCTCTATTTATCCGCTGTGTCAACTTGTACAAATCATTCTCTCCCTTCTTTGTCCAGGATGTTCTAGAAGTGAAAAGAGTGTCAGACAGAGTGATGAGTCTCAAGGTAGAAATTGAAGGCGTGATGGTCAATGTTGTAAGTGCTTATGCCCCACAGGTAGGATGTGAGCTAGAAGAGAAGGAGAGATTCTGGAGTGAGTTAGATGAAGTGATGCAGAGTATCCCCAGAAGTGAAAGAGTGGTCATTGGGGCAGACATCAATGGACATGTTGGTGCAGGCAACAGAGGGGACGAGGAAGTGATGGGCAGGTTTGGTATCCAGGACAGGAACACAGAAGGACAGATGTTGATCGATTTTGCAAAAAGGATGGAAATGGCTGTGGTACTTTCTTCAAGAAGAAACAGGAGCATAGCGTGACTTATGAAAGCGGAGGTAGGAGCACACAGGTAGACTACATCTTGTGTAGGCGATGTAATTTGAAGGAAGTCAGTGACTGCAAAGTAGTAGTGGGTGAGAGTGTTGCCAAACAGCATAGGATGGTGGTGTGCAGGATGATGCTGATGGTGAGAAAGGTGAAAAAGGCAAAGGTAGAGCAGAAGACAAAGTGGTGGAAGCTGAAAAAGGAAGAGTGTTGTGTTGTCTTCAAGGAGGAGTTGAAACAGGCTTTGGGTAGTCAGGAAGTGCTTCCAGATGACTGGACAACCACAGCCAATGTGATCAGGGAGAATGGTAGGAGAGTACTTGGTGTGTCCTCGGGAAGGAAAGTAGATAAGGAAAATGGTGGTGGAATGAGGAAGTGCAGGAGTGTGTACAAAAGAAGAGGTTAGCTAAGAAGAAGTGGGACATTGAGAAGACCGAAGAGAGTAAACAGGAGTACAGGGAGACAGAGCGTAAGGCAAAAGTAGCAGTGTCAAAGGCCAAACAGAGGGCGTATGATGACTTGTATGATAGGTTGGACAGTAAGGAGGGAGAAAATTATTTATACAGGTTAGCACAGCAGAGAAATAGAGATGGGAAATATGTGCAGCAAGTTAGAGTGATAAAGGACAGAGAGGGAAATGTATTGACTGATGACAGAAGTGTGCTGGGAAGATGGAAAGAGTACTTTGAAGAGCTGATGAATGAGGAAAATGAGAGAGAAAAAAAGAGTAGAAAGGGGTGACCGTTGAGGACCAGGAAGTAGCAAAGATCAGTAAGGGAGAAGTGAGGAGGGCATTGAAGAGGATGAAGAGTGGAAAGGCAGTTGGCCCTGATGACATACCAGTTGAGGTATGGAAGTGTCGAGGGGAGGTAGCAGTACATTTTCTGACAAGAATATTCAACAAGGTCTTAGAAAGTGAGCAGATGCCGGAGGAATGGAGGAGAAGTGTGCTTGTGCCCATTTTTAAGAACAAGGGAGATGTACAGAGTTGTGGCAACTACAGAGGGATAACGTTGATGAGCCATACAATGAAGAAATGGGAAAGAATAGTGGAAGCTAGAATAATGGCAGAGGTCACCATTTGTGAGCAACAGTTTGGTTTCATGCCAAGAAAGAGCACAACAGATGCAGTGTTTGCTTTGAGGATGTTAATAGAGAAGTACAGAGAAGGTCAGAAGGAGCTGCATTGTGCCTTTGTGGATCTGGAGAAAACATATGACAGGGTGCCGAGAGAAGAACTGTGGTATTGTATGAGGAAGTCTGGAGTGGCAGAGAAGTATGTTAGAGTGGTGCAGGACATGTATGAGAGATGTAAGACATGGGTGAGGTGTGCTGTCGGTGTGACGGAAGAGTTCAAGGTGGAGGTGGGACTGCATCAAGGGTCAGCTGTCAGCCCCTTCTTGTTTGCTATGGTGATGGACAGGCTGACAGATGAGGTTAGACAAGAATCTCCATGGACTATGATGTTTGCAGATGACATCGTGATCTGTAACGAGAGCAGAGAACAAGTGGAGGAAAACCTAGAGAGTTGCAGGTATGCCCTGGAACAGAGGTGAATGAAGGTTAGTCTCAGTAAGACAGAATACATGTGTGTGAACGACAAGGACCCAAGAGGAACGGTGAGGTTACAGGGGGCAGAGATGAAGAAGGTGGAGGATTTTAAGTACTTTGGCTCAACAATCCAGAGCAATGGAGAGCGTGGAAAAGAGGTGAAGAAGTGCGTGCAGGAAGGTTGGAATGGATGGAGAAAGTGTCTGGTGTGATGTGTGATTGGAGAGTATCAGAAAGAATTAAGGGAAAAGTGTACAAGATGGTGATGAGGCCAGTGATGTTGTATTGTTTAAATACAGTGGCCCTGGGGAAAAGACAGGAGTCAGAGTTGGAGGTAGCAGAGATGAAAATGTTGAGGTTCTCTTTGGGAGTAACGAGGATGGATAGGATCAGAAACGAGTACATCAGAGGGACAGGACATGTTATATGGTTTGGAGGAAAAGTCAGAGAGGCTAGATTGAGATGGTTTGGACATGTACAGAGGAAGGGATAGTGAGTATATTGGTTGTAGGATGCTGAGGTTGGAACGACCAGGCCGAAGGCCCAGAGGAAGACCAAAGAGAAGATTTATGGATGTGGTGAAAGCGGACATGGAGGTCGTTGGAGTAAGAGTAGAAGATGCAGAGGATAGGGAGAGATGGAGGCAGATCATTTGCTGTGGCAACCCCTGAAGGGAACAACTGAAAGAAAAAGAAGAAGAAGAAGAAGAAGCAAAAGAGTGTTGCCAAACAGCATAGGATGGTGGTGTGCAGGATGACACTGATGGTGAGAAAGGTGAAAAAGCCAAAGGCAGAGCAGAAGACAAAGTGGTGGAAGCTGAAAAAAGAAGAGTGTCAGAAGGAGCTGCATTGTGCCTTTGTGGATTTGGAGAAAGCATATGACAGGGTGCCGGCAGAGGAACTGTGGTCTTCTTTGAGGAAGTCTGGAGTGGCAGAGAAGTATGTTAGAGTGGTGCAGGACATGTATGAAAGATGTAAAACGGTGGTGAGGTGTGCTGTCGGTGTGACAGAAGAATTCAAGGTGGAGGTGGGACTGCATCAAGGGTCAGCTCTCAACCCCTTTCTTGTTTGCTCTGATGATGGACAGGCTGACAGACGAGGTTAGACAAGAATCTCCATGGACTATGATGTTTGCAGATGACATCGTGCTCCGTAGTGAGAGCAGAGAACAAGTGGAGGAAAATCTAGAGAGGTGGAGGTATGCCCTGGAAAGGAGGGGAATGAAGCTTAGTCTCAGTAAGACAGAAGACATGTGAGTGAACGACAAGGACCCAAGAAGAAAGGTGGGGTTACAGGGGGCAGAGATAAAGAAGGTGGAGGATTTTAAGTACTTAGGCTCAACAATCCAGAGCAATGGAGAGTGTGGAAAAGAGGTGAAGAAGCACTTGCAGGCAGGTTGGAATGGATGGAGAAAAGTGTCCGGTGTGATGTGTGATAGGAGAGTATCGGCAAGAATGAAGGGAAAAGTGTACAAGACGGTGATGAGGCCAGCGATGTTGTATGCTTTAGAGATAGTGGCCCTGGGGACTTACATTTATGGTATATTTATACCGGAAGGATAATATGAAATGGGTGTGACTCAAATTGTGAGATGAAAATGTTGAGGTTCTCTTTGGGAGTAACGAGGATGGATAGGATCAGAAATGAGTACATCAGAGGGACAGCACACATTAGATGTTTTGGAGAGAAAGTCAGAGAGGCTAGATTGAGATGGTTTGGACATGTCCAGAGGAGGGATAGTGAATATATTGGTAGTAAGATTCCGAAGTTGGAACTACCGGGCAGAAGGCCCAAAGGAAGATCAAAGAGAAGATTTATGGATGCGGTGAAGGCGGACATGAAGGTCATTGGAGTAAGAGTAGAAGATGCAGAGGATAGGGAGAGATGGAGGCAGATCATTTGCTGTGGCGACCCCTGAAGGGAACAGCCGAAAGGAAAAGAAGAAGAAGAGAAAAATTAGCACAAAGATTGCTCTTCTTTATTCCAAGATCATCGCAACCAAACATTTTTATGCACTTCAGCCATGTAAACTTTTTCAAAAACATGTCTCGGAAGAGTTTTAGGAAAAGATGATAAGAGAAACCATCTTCATTTTAATCTGACAGGCACTTTTTAAACCAATCAATCACCGAATAGTCAGCCCCAAAAATTAACAAAGAAAAAACATTTTTTTTTTTTTTTTTCTGTTTATTCCAATAAGATCAGTATGTATCTTTTTGACCATTATATGAAGGTTCAAATGGGGGCAGTGGTGGTCTCGTGGTATAGGGCACTGGATCGCTGATCCAAAGGATGGGGATTCGAGTCCCATTCTCCAAAAGGTTGTCACCCCCCCCCCCCCCACCCAGTGCAGCTAACTGGGTTATCAAAGGCGGGCCATGTCTCTCACTGTCTATGGTGAGAGGCATGTAAAAGAACCATTTGCTGACTTCGTAAAGAGTAGGCTGCAAAGTCGTCAGCGTTTTTCTTTCCCTTGCTAAAAGGATTGTGACAGGAAGGGCATCCGACGTACAAATCAAATGTACAAATCAAGATGATTCGCTGTGGTGACTCCCAAGTAAAAAGGAAAAAGCCGAAAGGAAGACGACAATGAAGGTTCAAATGCCTTCAAATGATACTATTTGGAAAAAAAAAAAAAACACTGTCAGGTTCAAACAATCACACTGAAATTAAGAAAACTGGGGCAGTGGTGGTCTCATGGTATAGGGCGCTGGATCGCTGATCCAAAGGTTGGGGGTTTGAGTCCCATACTCCACAAGGTTGTCACTGCCCCCCACCCCCCAGTGCAGCTTACTGGGTTATCAAAGGCGGGCCATGTCTCTCACTCTCTATGGTGAGAGGCATGTAAAGAACCATTGTTGACTTTTGTAAAGAGTAGGCTGCCAAGTCGTCAGCGTGTTTCTGTCCCTTGCTAAAAGGGTTGTGACAGGAAGGGCATCCAACGTAAAAAAAACCTCTGCCAAATCAAACGTGCGAATCAGATGATTCACTGTGGCGACTCCCGAGTAAAAAGGGAAATCGCCGAAAGGAAGACAGGCAGATAATGTCAGATAACCATATAACAAAACTCTCTGATCTCTTTATACAAGTCAGCTTCATCAACTTTGCGCTCAGCATCATCTTCATCTATATCCTGCTCAGCAGATAAAATCACATCTTGTTCAGAAACACCAGTCATCACACGTTTATTAACAGATGCCTCTTCTTCATCAACATCAAAATCAGAATCTTCATCAAACACAGCTGACATCATCATCTTCAGTTTGTTTATATGTAAAAGGAATGGAACATTTCAGTATTTTTCAGGTCTTGACCAATTTTTATACAAAACTAAACAACCCACAATCCAGCATGTCCAGTCCAGGCAAGATTACACACAAATCAAATGATCAAAACAATTCCATAATTGAATTTTGCATGCAGAGATAAATACCAATACTCATACAGTACTCATTTTAAGCTTCTGAAGTACATAATACTGAGTATATGGGGTTTTCTTTGACTGAATTGCAATGGAATCATGTCTTTCTTAATATTCCAGCAGACCTGAGGTATCCTCCACCCACTCCCTCTCACACACACACACACACACACACACACACACACACACACACACACACACACACACACACACACACACACACACACACATCCACAGACACAGGCACTTGCTGTCATTCCTGAGCAAGCTGTGCACTGGCAGTACCCTGATCCCAAAGCTGAGTCAACTTTTGGAGACAGTCCTGGCAATTGCTAAACTTAGTTGGGCACACAAAAGTCTTCTTCACAACAATTTAACGTTTCTGAAAGGTTGCTTTAGATACAATCTTACTAGCAGCAATACCCAGGCCTCGAAAGCCTTTTTTTTTAATGCAACACAATGCTGACTTGCAGGTTACTATTGTTAATTGAGCAAAAGTAATGGGTTCAATACTCACTCCTCCTTTAAAGCATCCAATCTGTCAGTCTAACTCAGCCAGCAAGACAGAATGATCCACAGCCTGGTCCTCGTTAATGCTGCCACCTGTGTTCAATGATAGAATCACTGGCATGATGTCAGGTGGGCTTTTGGTTGCAGGGCTGAAATGCAGTCAGAAAGGGTTTTTTGGGATTACATTCATTGTCATGAAAAAGAGCGACTTTATGATTAATTGTACTTCATCTGACCATTGTTCATAACATTCTGGAGTGTATACAAGCTGCCTGTTATGGTCTGTGCTGGCTGGCGGAACTAACTCTTCCTTAATCATTGCAGGAGCTGGCAAAGGGTGTGGCGGTTGCCGGTAGGCGAGTTCCAAGCTGAGCGCACCTTGTCCCAAGCTGCAATCAGCAAGCAGCCAGCTATAAATGGAAGCGGTGCGCTTCCCTCCACTGTCAGAATATTGTTTTAACCGTGATGCTGCTCCTCGGCTTTCTCTTTGACCCCTGGTTCTTGCTTTGTGCTCGACCAGTTCTCTCGACTTAGTTTTCCAGTGATTTACATTTCCGAGTGTTCAAAAAATTGTTTGAACCTTCTATTGGTCACCTGCATCTCTGGGTCCAATGCATACACTCAAGGCACAACAGAATCTTCTGACCAGAAACAGGGACCCAGCGGAGAGCGCGCAGCTTCGGCAGACACTATCCGACCAGGGCGCCCTGCTGGAACGACATCTTGCATCAGATTATGGACAATCTCCAGCACATAACCACCAGCTTGGCGCAGCTTGGTAGAAGGATGGACGCCGTCGCCACTCACCTTGCTGCTTCGACCCCACTCCCTCTCCCTTCACTTTCCGCTTCGGCAGCCGCACCAGCGCTTGTGATACTCCCCACGCACCGAGAACCACTCATCCCCACGCCAGCCAGGTATTTGGGTGCGATCGGCTCCTGCACACAATTCCTTCACCAGTGCTGGCTCGTCTTCAGCCAGCAGCCACTCACATACGCCACTGATCAAACAAAACCGCCTAGATTGTCAATCGTCCGGTGAAAGGGGAGGAGGTGAGTTCCCAGCTCCTATGTATGCAATGCTCACACTATATGGAGTACGCCATCTGATTCCAGATTCTCGCCATCGAAAGCAGCTGGAATGACCCCGCGCTTCGAGGGGCCTTCCTGTAGGGGCTCAATGAACAGCTGAAAGATGAGCTCGTAGCCCGAGACGAGATGACTACTCTGGATGAGTTCATCACCTTGTCCACCAGACTAGACAACCGGCTGAGAGAGAGGGATAGATCCTGGAAGGGGCCCCATCTCGCACTCACTTGCCATTTCCCCCTCTGAGGGAGGATGATGGCCAAGAACCCATGCAGGTGAACCGCGCCAGACTGATGGCTGAAGAGAGGCACCGGTGGCTGGCCAACGGTCTCTGCATCAACTGCGCCGAGAAGAGCAATTACCTTGCCCAGTGCCCCACGCAGCAGAGCCCGGCAGCGATGAGAGGATCCTCCATGACACCCGGACAGCGCCTGCGAGTTCAAGGTACGTTACACTCTGCACAACACTCTCACCTGGTAGACGTATTTGTTGACTCAGGCGCTGATGCCAACTTTATAGATCTGGGGATGATTGAGCTCCATGACCTACCTCGAGACCCCCAAGGAGGTAGTGGCCATAAATGGCCGACGCATTGCTCGCATCAAGCACAAGACGAAGCCAGTGAAGCTCACTTTGCCAGGTAACCACCTAGAATATTTAGAACCGTTTGTTCTCCCTGCCTTTCTCTCTCCTTTAGTGTTGGGGTGTCCATGGTTGCAGACTCCCCACATTGACTGGCACACCCTCACCATCCGCGGCTGGAGCGACTACTGTCTGCAACACTGCCTTATGGCTTCACGAACCCCGGTCGACCTGGAGGATCTGGACTTAGCCGGTATGCCTGAAGAATATCACAACCTACAGGAGGTTTTCAGCAAGGAACGGGCTCGCTCCTTACCTCCTCATCAACCATATGACTGCACCATTGACCTACTCCCAGGTTCCACGCTCCCTTCCCAGCAACTATACAACCTCTTTAAGCCGGAGAAAGATGCCATTGATGTATATATCAACGAGTCGCTGGCTGGAGGTCTCATTCGGCCCTCATCTTCCCCAGTAGGTGCGGGATTCTTCTTCTTCGAAAAGAAAGACAAGATCCTGAGACCTTGCATCGATTACACAGACCTGAATCAGATCACCATTAGAAACAAGTACCCTCTCCTCCTAATCGATTCAGCCTTCACCCCTCTCCACGATGCTACGTTTTTTTTTTTTTCCAAGCTGAACCTGAGAAATGCCTGCCGCTTAGTCTGAATTCGGTAGGGGGATGAGTGGAAGATGGCTTTCAACACGCCCCTGGGGCACTTCGAATATCTGGTCATGCCATTCGGACTAACCAATGCCCAGGTGATTTTCCAAGCTCTGGTCAACGATGTGCTTAGGGACATGCTGAACTACTCTGTATTCATATACCTGGACGACATTCTGATCTTCTACAGAGACCAAGATGAACATCTCCGCCACGTGAGAATGTACTGAAGAGGCTCCTGGAGAAGAGATTGTTCGTGAAGGCAGAAAAATGCGAGTTCCATGTCCCCTCACTTTATTTCCTGGGGTTCATCATGGAGAAAGGGCAGATAGGACCCGATCCGGCAAAGGTGAAGGCAGTGGCAGAGTGGCCGACTCCAGGGACGCGAAAACAGCTCCAAAGGTTCCTGGGCTTCGCGAACTTCTATCGCCAGTTCGTGCAGGACTACAGCTGCCTAGCAGCCCCCTCACACAGTTGACATCACTCAAGACCCCGTTCCAGTGGTCCCCAAGTGTCCAGAGGGTGTTTGACAGGCTGAAGGCGAAAGTCGTCCACGCGCCTTACTGATCCACCCGGACCCGTCACTGCATTTTGTGGTGGAAGTCGACACCTCGGACTCAGGGGTGGGGCGGTCCTCTCCCAACAGTCTCCCACAGAAGAGAAGCTCCACCCATGTCCCTTCTTCTCCCATCACTTGTCCCTGGCGGAACAGAATTATGATGTTGGAAATCGCGAGCTGCTGGTGGTGGTCTTGGCGCTCCAGGAGTGGAGGCACTGGCTGGAAGGGGCAGCTCACCCCTTTGTGGTCTGGATTGACCATAAAAACCTATCCTGCCTCTGTACAGCCAAGAGGTTGAACTCCCGTCAGGCACAATGGTCACTCTACTTGGGGAGGTTCAACTTCACGCTGACATACTGACCTGATTCCCGGAATACAAAGCCAGATGCTCTCTCCAGGCAGTTCACCTTGGGTGAAGACTCTACCATGGAGACCATTCTGCCCTCCTCCTGTATGCTCACTGCAGCCCAATGGGAGGTAGAATGACTAGTTTGGGACACCCATCAGGGGGAACTGGAGCCGGTCGGGTGCCCCCAAGGTCAACTATATGTTTCCCTGCTGGCCAGAACCCCAGCACTCCAGTGGGCTCACTCCTCCAAGTTCGCCTGCCAATCCAGAGCCCACCGAACTCTCTTCTTGCTCTAACAATGCTTCTGGTCGCCAACTATGGCAGCTGACACCAGGGACTTTGTGGGAGCTTGAGCCACCTGTGCCCGGAGCAAGTTCTCCCATCGTGCACCCACTGGTCTCCTCCAACCGTTACCCGTTCCCCATCGCCCCGGTCGCACATTGCAGTGGATTTCGTCACAGGTTTACCCCCGTCTTAAAGCAACACTGTTATCCTGACAGTCGTGGACCGGTTCTCCAAGGCGGTCCATTTCGTTCCCCTACCCAAAATACCCCCGGCAATGGAAACAGCGGGTCTCATAATCCAACACGTCTTTTGCCTTCATGGCATCCCCAGGATATCGTTTTAGCCAGGGGCCTGCAGTTTGCATCCAGAGTTTGGAAGGCGTTCTGCAACACCTTGGGAGTCTCCTGCAGCTTGACCTCTGGCTACCACCCTCAGTCGAATGAGCAGGCGGAATGCATGAATCAAAGCCTTAGATCCTCCCTGCGCTGCGTCGCCTCCCGTCTCTCAGCTTCCTGGGATACACACCTCCCATGGGTCAAATATGCTCACAATTCTCTGATCTGCACCACCACCAGGATGTCCCCTTAATGGTGATTAATAGGTTCCAGCCCCCCCCACCCCCCGTTTCCCAGCCAGGAGGTCGAGGTGGCTGTCCCATCGGTCCAGGCTGTTTCACAGAGAATGCCGGGTCTGGAAAGAAGCATGGGCTGCCCTAGAACGAACTGTAGCCCGAAACCAGAGGATTGCCGATCGCCACCGAACCCCGGCACCTCCCTACACGGTCGGGTAACAAGTGTGGCTCTCCTCCCGGGACCAGCCCCTGCAAGTTGACTCCAAAAAAATATCTCCCAGAGACAATGGGCTCTATGGAATTGAGAAAATTATAAATCCCAGCTCCATTCGACTGAGACTCCCACCCTCACTCAAGGTTCACCCAGTATTTCATGTTCCCCTAATTAAGCCTGTGGTAGAAAGTCGAACCCCCCCCCCCACCTTCTTATCCCCAACTGATTGATGGACATCCCGCAGACACAGTCAACTGTATCCTTGATGTACACAGGCGGGATCAAGGGTTTCAGTATTTAGTGGACTGGGAGGGGTATGGTCCCAAAGAGCGTTCATGGATCCCCCGCTCCCGAATCCTGGACAAGTCTGGTTGGGCGCCAGATGGCGCCCCTTAGGGGGGGGGTACTGTTATGGTCTGTGCTGGCTGGCAGAACTAACTCTTCCTTAATCATTGCAGGAGCTGCAAAGGGCGTGTCAGTTGCCAGTAGGCGAGTTCCAAGCTGAGCGACCTGGTCCCAATCTGCAATCAGCAAGCAGCCAGCTATAAATGGGAGCGGTGCACTTCCCTTCGCTGTCAGAAGATTGTTTTAACCGTGACTCTGCTCCTCGGCTTTCTCTTTGACCCCTGGTTCTTGCTTCATGCTCGACCAGTTCTCTCGACTTAGTATTCCAGTGATTTATAGTTCCTAGTTTTTAATAAATCATTTGAACCTTCTTTTGGTCTCCTGCATCTCTGGGTCCAACGCATACACTCCAGGTACAACACTGCCATCATAAAAACCTGGCAAGAAAACTTTGTGAAAATTTATACTTTTGTCATTCTTTAAATTTCTGGCCACAGGGTGTACGACATGGGAAATGCATGAGCAAATATGCCTGCTATCCAGGGATTGTTGCACATTGAAAACTGACATACTTTCTTCTTGTTATTTCAAGCATACACAATCAACTGACCTTTCGTTTTTATTCCTTGTTTGATGGATTTCCATTATGTCAACCCAGGGCAGTACATGAACTACTGTTTATACTACGTATATACTGTTGAAACTACTGATTTAGGCAGCGGTGGCCTGGTGGCAAAGGTACTGGATCACTGATCCCATGGTTGAGGGTTCAAGCCTCACTCTCCACGGGTTGTCACTGTTCCTCCAGTGCATCTAACTGGTTTATTAAAGACAGTTGTGTCCTCAGTGTCTATGGTGTGAGGTTCATGTAAAAGAACCATTGCTGACTTTCGTCAAGAGTAGGTGCATAGCCGTCAGCGTGTTTCTGACCTGCGATGACCTGGCGAGTTGTCTAGGGTGTACTGTGCCCTCTCCCACAGTCAGCTGGGATGAGTGCCTGCCTCCCCGCGACCCTAATTAGGATTGAGTGGTTACAGAAAATGAATGAATGAATGAATGAACTACTGATTAAAAAAGATCATAAACATGTACTGACCGAGCATGTTCTATACCATTCAAAAAAAGAGGTTTTCCTAAAAATACTTTCATAGACCTCCTCATCCACCTTGTCTCTGAGGATGGTATTCAAAGTGACTGGACTCTAAGGTAGCTTGTGATGCTGCTGTCATCAGATGAGGATGGACTGTTTGCAGATAGAATAAAATCTGGAGTATCCACTTTAGAAAATGAAATCAAAAATGTCTTGGACATGGTGACACTTTCGAAGGGCACGTACACATGCGTATATGTACATGATCACTTTGTAACTGTCTGTGAAAATACCGGTTAAGTGCAATAAAAACCCCGTGCACTTTAATCAACCATATCTACCCCACTGACTGTGAACCATATCAACCCATCTACTCTGCCCTCAGATACATTTACACTTTAATATAGGCCAGTCTATAAAGTTGCTCCATTCTTTTATTTTATTGTTTATTAATTTATACTATTTATGTATCTATTTATTTATTTACTTATATAATATATATGTACGTGTGTATGTTTGTACTTGTATCTATTTTTGCACCCCCTACTGATAGTACCTCAAGAGCCTGTAACAGTGAATTTCTCCATTGTGAGATTAATAAAGCTGTATCTTATCTTATCTTATCTTTTCTTATCTTATCTTATCTTATCTTATGATCTAGTTCTAAAAGGTGCTGTGAGAGGGTGACAAAACATCCGACTTGGCGCAAAGAATTAATGGAGAAATCTTTTTTTTTAAAATAACTGCATGCTCCACTTTATTTTTTTTTTCATCATGAATATGGTTTATTCCATAACATTGGAAGATTTGATAACAATAAATTAGAAAAATGGCCTGTAATGGTATGTTGGCATGGTTGCATAGCAACCTCTAATATAGGTACTGGAAACAAGGGACTCATGTTCGTGTGGGCTGCATATTGGAGGCACATGTGGAAGCTAAAGCGAGCAGCACAACATTTGAAACACTTCCATTCCAGTGACGTATTACATACAATACATCTCCATCTCTCAAATTGGGGCAAGTACTCCACCAGGTTGACGTGACGAGTGTAATGATGCCACAAAACAACATTGAAATGGACTATATAACGTTCAACACACATACAAAAAAAATAAAAATAAAAAAAGTTGGGAAAAATGTCATTGTATGTGATTACACTATTGCAGCCGTGAGGGGGGGGCACAAGCCAGTGTCTCTCCCTCAAGCCGGTCCCAAGCCCAGATAAATGCAGAGGGTTGCATCAGGAAGGACATCCGGCGTAAAACAAATGCCAAATAAAATATGCGAGTCACTACAAAGGATGCATACCAGATCGGTCGAGGCCCAGGTTAACAAAGACCGCCATCATTGCTGTCAATCAACAGGGTGCTGGTGGAAATTGGACTACTGTTGGTCGAAGAAGTCGAAGAAGGAGAGGTGGGAGGCGTGTCCGTAGGCAGAGAGAGAAGAGGAAAGGCATGAGTCTTGGACTGAAAATAGGGATTTTGAATGCTGGCACTATGGCAGGAAAAGGTAGAGAGCTGGCTGACATGATGCAAAGGAGGGAGGTGGACATACTGTGTGTTCAGGAGACTAGGTGGAAAGGTAGCAAGGCTAGAAGCTTAGGAGCAGGGTTTAAGCTGTTTTTTCATGGTGTGGATGGGAAGAGAAATGGAGTAGGAGTCATCTTGAAGGAGGAGTTTGTAAGGAATGTTCTAGAAGTGAAAAGAGTATGAGACAGAGTGATGAGTCTCAAGTTAGAAATTGAAGGCGTGATGGTCAATGTTGTTAGTGCTTATGCCCCACAGGCAGGATGTGAGTGAGAAGAGAAGGAGAAATTCTGGAGTGAGTTAGATAAAGTGATGCAGAGTATCAGAGTAGAGAAGTGGTCATTGGTGCAGACTTCAATGGACATGTTGGTGCAGGAAACAGAAGGGGACGAGGAAGTGATGGGCAGGTTTGGTATCCAGGACAGGAACACAGAAGGACAGATGTTGGTAGATTTTGCAAAAAGGATGGAAATGGCTGTGGTAAATACTTTCTTCCAGAAGAGAAAGGAGCATAGGGTGACTTATAAAAGCGGAGGTAGGAGCACACAAGTAGACTACATCTTGTGCAGGCGATGTAATTTGAAGGAAGTCAGTGACTGCAAAGTATTAGCAGGTGAGAGTGTTTCCAAACAGCATAGAATTGTGGTGTGCAGGATGACACTGATGGTGAGGAAGGTGAAGAAGGCAAAGGCAGAGTAGAAGACAAAGTGATGGAAAAAGGAAGAGTGTCATGTTGTCTTCAAGGAGGACTTGAAACAGGCTTTGGGTGGCCAGCATGTGCTTCCAGATGACTGGACAACTACAGCAAATGTGATCAGGGAGACAGGTAAGAGAGTACAATGTGTGTCATCTGGAAGGAGAGTGGATAAGGAGACTTGGTGGTGGAATGAGGAAGTGCAGGAGTGTGTACAAAGGAAGAGGTTAGCTAAGAAGAAGTGGGACATTGAGAGAACAGAGTAAACAGGAGTACAGGGAGACACAGCGTAAGGCAAAGGTAGCAGTGTCAAAGTCCAAACAGAGGGCGTATGATGACTTGTATGCTCGGAGCTGCATTGTGCCTTTGTGGATCTGAAGAAAGCATATGACAGGGTGCCGAGAGAAGAACTGTGGTATTGTATGAGGAAGTCTTGAGTGGCAGAGAAGTCTGTTAGAGTGGTGCAGGACATGTATAAGAGATGTAAGACAGTGGTGAGGTGTGCTGAAAACTGAAGGTCTACAGAAGAGTTCAAGGTGGAGGTGGGACTGCATCAAGGGTCAGCTCTTAACCCCTTCTTGTTTGCTATGGTGATGGACAAGCTGACAGGCAAGGTTAGACAAGAATCTCCATGGACTATGATGTTTGCAGATGACATTGTGATCTGTAGTGAGAGCAGAGAACAAGTGCAGGAAAATCTAGAGAGGTGGAGGTATGCCCTGGAAAGGAGGGGAATGAATGTTCGCCTCAGTGAAACAGAATACATGTGTGTGAATGACAAGAACCCAAGAGGAACGGTGAGGTTACAAGGAGAAGAGATAAGGATGGTGGAGGATTTTAAGTACTTAGGATCAACAATCCAGAGAAGTGGAGAGTGTGGAAAAGATGTGAAGAAGCATGTGCAGGCTGGTTGGAATCGTAGGAGAAAAGTATCCGAAGTGATGTGTGATAGGAGGGTATCGGCAAGAATGAAAGGAAAAGTGTACAAGACGGTGTTGAGGCCAGCGATGTTGTATGGTTTTGAAACAGTGGCCCTGGGGAAAAGACAGGAGGCAGAGCTGGAGGTAGCAGAGATGAAAATGTTGAGGTTCTCTTTAGGAGTAACAAGGATGGATAGGATCAGTAATGAGTACATCAGAGGGACAGCACATGTAAGATGTTTTGGAGACAAAGTCAGAGAGGCTAGATTGAGATGGTTTGGACATGTACAGAGGAGGGATAGGTAGTAATTGGTCGTAGGATGCTGAGGTTGGAACTACCAGGCAGAAGGCCTAGCGGAAGACCAACGAGACGATTCATGGATGTAGTGAAGCAGGAC
Source organism: Plotosus lineatus (assembly GCA_024760905.1). Taxonomy (NCBI): domain Eukaryota; kingdom Metazoa; phylum Chordata; class Actinopteri; order Siluriformes; family Plotosidae; genus Plotosus; species Plotosus lineatus. The sequence continues at coordinate 11,661,936 of CM045734.1, read as the reverse complement.
ATGAAGGTAGCTGGTATAAGAGAAGATGCAAAGGATAGGGTGAGATGGAGGAAGATGATTCGCTATGGCGACCCTGAAGGGAACAGCCGAAAGGAAAATAAGATATTTTATTTTCCATGAAAGAAGGGTTCGATAAATAAACATATGAAACTGGTGGGGTTCAGTACCGACAACAAGGTTAAGAACATCTTCTCTAGTCAGAACATCTTACAAGAAAATGCGAATGGGGAGGGCAAACAAGCTCCAACTCCATCTACGTTTAGTTCTCCTATGAACACCAAGAGGTAAGAAGCAAAAGCATCATAGTACAGTAGTACCTCACTTTACGAAAGTCTCACCAAACGAAAAATTCAGGTTACGAAACGCATTTTCCTAAAATTTTTGTCTCTGGATAAAAAACAAGTTCAGATTATGAAGGCGCCATCTTGAACATAAAAAGGCCCATTCAAACATTAATGCGCGCCTTTCAAACATTAAAATGAGCCATTCAAACAATGCATGAGCTACTCGCCGATCAATGACATTCAAACATCCCGCCCCGCTTGCCTCCCATTGGCTAAGAGGGATGACACAGCTCCCTCCCATTTCCTACCTCCCAACACCCTGCCCAGCTGGCCTCCGATTGGCTAGGAGGGATGACGCAGCTCCCTCTTATTGGCTATCTCCCAACATACCGCCCCGCTGGCTTCCCATTGGCTAAGAGGGATGACGCAGATCCCTCCCGTTGGCTATTATTTAGTTGCATCTACCATGATGCTTTCCGTATAAAGGGCAGAGTTATTGTTGTTGTTTCATGCTTTATTTCTTGACTGAGGCTTTTATCCTTCCATAAACATTTGTAAGATTATAACTTTGCTCAGAAGACATGGTCAACACACACGCGCACAGGCACATGCGTTCTCGTGCACACACACACACACACACACACACACACACACACACACACACACACACACACACACACACAGGTGTGATTTCCGGTGCGAGTGAGAAGAAGAAGAAACGAGCTCAAGTGATATCGCAAAGCAATATGGCCAAAGCGGTCGACCATCGGTACGATATTGAAGCAGAAGGAGGTCTTAAAAGAGATACTTTTAGAATTTTAAAAGTGTTTATGGGGTAGTATTGGGGGCCTTTGAACGAATCACGTGTTTTACATGTAAAATGCAGTTCAATTTACAAAAAAATGCAGGTTACTCAAAAGGCGCTGGAACGGATTAATTTCATAAACTGAGGCACCACTGTATTTCAAACTAATATTTCATATATAGGTATAAAATGTATTAAAAGAATTAACTTCATATTTATCATAATAATATCTTGATATCTTCAAGTTTACTTGTAGTTTATAGCTTTATGTTGTTTTGATAAAATGTTCCTTTGTGCACATCTGGGTTATTTTAGACTGATTATTGTTCAATATGTTTTATTTTAATTGTTTAATATGTTTTATTGATTATTGTTTCATAAATTTTGTTTTAAATAAAATTTTTAGTTTTGTTTTACTTTTCAGGTAAATGAAATATTTATAGGAGAGTCCAGCAACAGTGCCTTCAATGCTAATTTTATTTATCTAGGTTCACTAACAAATTTAATCTAATTCAATTCTTTAAAGAGTCCACTTGAACCCAAAGAGTCAAACTGACTCATATGAGAGTCAGTCAAATAATAAAGGGAGTCAGGTGGAGACTGAGGGGAGTAATTTTAGGCAGCGCTGCTGGACTCCCATAAAAGAGTCATAATGAGTCTCACTTGGTTCTCGGTGTACTGCTTTTGGGTTTACAAGCTGCAGTTTTGAATATACAGTACTTATCCCACTGCGCCGACCCCTCCCCCGCCACATATATCATCATTTCAGTCCCGGCAGTTTCCTCTTCCTAATTGTTTTATTCAGGAAACAGATTTTGTGTTTATTTATTTTTAATATACTCCACTGATCTGGCACAATAAAACTTCAAAGTGTACATTAATAAATCATGTATATCTGTTAATGTCCGTTGTTATTTATAACAAAATAATTAGATTTAAATTGTTATTGCATAATTATATGACAATTTCTTTAATTTTTCTGAATGCTTGTTAAGGGAATATTTGTTTTATGGGTCTCAGGGTTCCTCAGAGACTCTGAGTTCTTTCCCTTTGGAGGCAGAAGTTGGAGATAAAGTCACTATTTGGTGCCAACATGACATGATTATTACAGGTCACATTTACTGGTATAAACACCCGAGTGATTCAGTTCCAATTCTTATTGGGTGTAAACAATTTATGAAATCAGCTCCATCACAAAACTGTTATTTCTTCACTGGGAGTGAGAGAATTGTGATGTCTGTTCAGGACAAGATCTCGTCTCTCACCATCACTGCAGTAAACATCTCTGATACCGGACTCTATTACTGCAGCTACGGTGATAAAAGGATCTTCAGTAACTCGACCTTTATACAAGTGAAAGGTAAATTTATATCAAATGTAGACTTTCAGTGAGAGATGAGTAAAATGACTGAGATTGTAAAAATGGTGCTTTTTGTTTGTTTATTGATTGTTATTGTTGTTGTTTTTAATTTTCAAGAGATAAAGCACTTTCTAATAAGGCCACAGAGAGACCAAAAGGTTTGTCATCTCTTTGTTCTGCTAAAAAGCTTGTGTTGACATGCTTGGAGATTATCACTCAAATGTGTAATTTAAGATATAATTTTACTGAAGGGAATTTTATGCCTTTCAAAATTTCAGAGGTTTCTGATGTGTTCTTCATTCTGACCATGATACTCGCTCCAGTGAATGGGATTCTTCTCAGTTTCCTGACTGTGATTGTGTGAAAGCTCAGAAAAAAGCCCAGAGGTGAAGTTAAACTATCAGATGCTGAGTTCATTAATTTTTCTGTTTTGTACCTGTCAGAAAAATTCTCATGTTTTTTCTTTAGGTGATATTACTGACAGACAGGATGATGAGGTAACCTGAGAATATACATTTCAAACCCACCACAGCTACCCTGTCCCCACAATTAAATAAAACAAACTGAAGGCTTTGAGCTGCATTATGATGTGGTTTAGCATTAGCTGTTAGGCTCAAGAATTGTGACCTGTTTTTTGCTAATCTATATTTCGTGTGAAAAGCACTTTGGACTGCAGTATTTATAAAGGCGAGATTTCAATGCTTTAAATACTCTTTGTTGCTGAGACTGATAGACCAGGGTTTATTTTCCTCTGTGGCAGTGAAACAAGGCTAACATTTGTCAGTTAATCTGATTTTTTTTTAAATTTTGTTATTATTATTTTCTTTTTTTTTTTGTAGGAAAAAGAGTCTGATTCAGTGAATTATGCTGCCCTACAGTTTTCTAATAAGAAATCCAAGAGGACATGGAAATGCAGTGAAATGGTGTAGGCACATGTTGTGTCTTCTGCTATTAATTAATGATTTATGAAAATGTGGGGAACATGTTAATTTATATAATTGACCATGAAATTTACTGTTTACTCAGAGTAAACCATGGCCAGATGTCGAAGGAAACTGGATTTTTTTTTTCATGTTTTTAGTATGTCAGAAAATACATTCATGAATTTTTCATTACAATATGATAACTGTGTTGTCTATGGTTGAATAGTTCAATAAAAAATGTATATAAATCAATTTTTTTGCAGCAGTATGAAACAGTGGCATATTAATTGTCACTCTTGCCACAAAGCAAGGTCCTGGGTTTGACTTCTGGGCTTGGCAGGGGTGTTTTGCTGTGCAGTATGCATGTCACCCCCGTGCTTGCATGGGTTTCCTTCGAGCACCTTAAGATGTACACATGAGACAACAGGGGCCACGTGATTGGCGGGGGTGGCGGCACACACACACACACACACACACACACACACACACACACACACACACACACACACACACACGTTTTCTCAACCCAAAGCATTTTTTTAAAGTTTGTCTACTGACATCTCAAAAATGTTTAAAATGTGTAGTTTGTACAAGCCTAGTATAACCTACATGTACATTGTGTACTGTAAATGCTTATGCACCAAGCATATAGTAATATAGTGCCTGCCTTGTGGGGAATGTGCCAAAACATGCCTTTGAAACATCAACATAAGAACATAAGTGCCACTCATGTCAGGCCTTGGTCCCTGGAAGAGCTGGAAGACATGGCTGGGGAGAGGAACGTCTGGATTCCACTGCTTAGGCTGTTGCCCCCGCAACTCAACCCAGGAACAAGCTGATGATGATGATGATGATGATGATGATGATGATGATGATGATGATGATGATGATGATGCATTTAGCATAATTTCCAAAACCCAATCACGGATTACAATCATTTCCTACAATAAATCCAAGTTGCTATCCTCTGCATATGCTGAAACAAAAAAATGTTTATGTCCTCTTTGGCTTTTTTTGAGTCTTGCATCATATGTGAATCGGGAAAAACTGCAAGGACATAAAGTGACAACCTGGAGGACATCTTCCTTTTTATTTTTCAGTTTTTATTTGCCTTGATATTTTAATTTTCCTTGAGTTTTATATAAAGAAATTACCTTTTTGTAATGTCGGAGTTTGTCTGGATAAATTCTTGCTTGGATTTGAGTATATAACAATAATTTGTTTTTAAATGTCAAAAGTTTGGGCATTGACAAGATGCGTGATGATTAACCCACAGATTGCAACTTCAAATCTGGGTTTTAGTTTATCCTCTTTATCTTTATCCCTTTTTATGTTTTTTTATTCCATCATGAGAGATTTATATTTCTCATTTTTCTCGGTTTTTCTGTTTAAGAAAATCTTCAATTTAGTTTTTGTAATGGTTCCCATAATTCAGAGTTGCTGTGAGTAAAAATATTGAATGTTGTCAATGTCTTTCTTTTTTCCCAACAGCCATTCATTGGTTATTATTATTTCCCTCAACCAAGTACTGATCAAAATCAGACCCAGCCACCAATAACTGAACCTTTCCAATACCTTATCACTGATAACCACCATTCCCAACATACAATTACTGATTACCATTCACAGTAACCAATCATTAATCACGATCATTTTCGACATCCAATCACTAATCCTAATTATTCACAACGAAATACTGATTATCACTATTCTCAAAAACTAATCACTGATTATTATCGTTCATAATAACCAAACATTGATTATCATTATTCCCAAAAACCACTTGGTGGATGCTGTTATCCAGAGCGACTTACAATTATATATATAATTCCCTGAATCGCTACCTTATCGTGGTGGAGGGGTTTGCATGACCTAATGATCCTCGAAGCTATGTTGTTGGGGGCATAATGCCCCTGGTAGGGTCACCCAAGGCAAACAGGTCCTGGGTGAAGGTCCAGACGAAGTGCAATTCAGGAGACCCTTATGACATCTAAGAGAGATCACAGGAAGCAGTCTCCCTTGCCCGGACGTGAGTCACCAGGGTCCCCTCCTGGAGCCAGGCCTGGGGGGAGGGGCTTGAAGGCGAGCGCCTGGTGGTCGGCTTCTGTCCATGGAGCCTGGCCGGGTCTAGCCCGAAAAGGAGACATGGGTCCGCCCTCCCATTGACCCAGCACCCGTTGTAGGGGTCGATATATATATATATATACAAGCGATATAAACTAGTATATATAAACATTGCTATCATTAAAAAAAAAACGTAGGCCACTGGGTTTTTGGGTGTGCTTTTGCCCTGCAAGCTATACAAAATTTGCTCTGCCCTCTCTCAGAGTCGGCTGAAATGGATGCCAGCGTTCCCACAATCGTAACTACGATTAAGTTCAGAAAATGAACGCATGAACTGTTTATTTTTAATTTCTTTTTATGCTTTCCTAAAGTGAATTTAAAGTTATTAATAAATTATAATAAAGTTATTCTTTTTGTTGTTCTTTCACAGGAAACATGCTGGAGATCACTGACTGAACGAAATGCGAAGATTAAAACGTTTCTGTTACTGAGTAGAACCGCCACAGACTCATTACCTTCTACTGATACTTGAGGTAAAGCGCAGTGTTGTACAAACAGACAGATACTGCACATTTTTTAAAAGATTATTATTATTATTATTATTATTATTATTATTATTATTATTATTATTATTATTATTATTATTATTGTTGTTGTTGTTGTTATTGTTGTATATACAGATTAAGAGAACAGTGATCACTTGATTATTAAATGCTTATAAATGTGTATGAAAGATGAATATGTCCGTGTGGTTTTGATGCAGTGTTTGAGGTGTGAGGTGATGAATGTTTATGATGCTGCAGTGAATAAAGGCAAATGTCTTGTGGTTGGAAACTCTTCAAACTACTAGGTAGAGCTTCTGAAATGGACAAATGGTGCATGTGGTTTGAACAGCATCATGTGGTTTGAAAAATAACATGGTCTGACTGATGCGTACGGAACTCTAATGTTGACTAAAATATGTTTATATTTGTTATCATTCATGTATTTAATCGAAAAATATTTATCTTTTCTTTGTCATGAAGACACTAGTAAATTCTTAGCATCCTCTCACATCACAGTGATGGGAGGCATTGTGTTCCAGTATAAACTCGGGGTTAGGCAAGGAGCTTGATATATCTGTTCATCTGACTCAAAGTTAGCAAACAGTTTCACCGTATAGCCAATGACCTGTCACCAGGTTGATATGTGCCCAAATTAGAATGGTAGATCTTCATTCATTTCCTCAAGCCCTTAATTCTAATTCGAGTTGCTAAGAGTTTGGAGGCACACCCTGAACTGCTCACTAGACCATTACAAGGATAACACACAGCCATTCACACTCACACAGCCAATTAGTCGACTGTGCATGTTTTTGGACTGTCGGAGGAAACACAAATAAGCACGGTGGGAACATGCCGACTCCACATAGAAACACCACAGGCCTGTTAATCCAACCTGAAACCTTTCATTCGTTCAGTTTCTGAACCACTTAATCCTAATTGGGATCGCAGGGAGGCTGATAGTCTTCTCCACCAACTTTGGGCAAGAGCGTGGTACACCCTGGATATCTCACCAGGCCATTGCATGAGCCAACATACACACCACCATTCACACTCACACTTAGGGAACATTTAGAACAACCAATTAACCTACTCTGAATATTTTTGGACTGTGGGAGGAAATCGAAGTCCCAAAGGAAACCCACACAAGCACAGGGTGCAAGCTCCACACAGAAACACCTGAGCTGAGAATCGAACCCAGGACCTTCTTGCTGTGAGTCGGATATGTTAACCACTACACTACCATGCTGCCAGCTTACATAAATTGTACCAAAGATATATTATGATAATCATTACATTTACATAGACAGGAACTTTCCAACAGGTCTAACGCAAGAAGTTAATCAGATGATTAGAAGTTCATCATCTTCAAGTTCGACAAAATGTCCATGTGTCCAAAGACTCAGACGAGGTGTGTTTGCTCCACCAGCCATTCATATATTGAATTGCCAGGAAGAAATCATCATGTCCAATAGCTAAAAAGTGCTGTTTTTTTTTTCCCACTGAAATACACATTGTAATTTAGGGGTTTTTTTGTTTGTTTGTTTGTTTATTTATTTTTTGAACAAAACATGGTTATCTGATTTATTTTATTTTATTTATTTATTACTTTTTAAGTTAGAGGGGGCAGTGGTGGCCTAGTGGTATAGGGCACTGGATCGCTGATCCAAAGGTTGGGGGTTCGAGTCCCACTCTCCACAAGATTGTCACTGTCCCACCAGTGCAGCTAACTGGGTTATTGAAGGCCGGCCATGTATCTCACTGTCTATGGTGTGAGTCATGTAGAAGAACCATTGCTGACTTTCTACAAGAGTAGGCTACAAAGCCGTTGGCGTGTTTCCGCCCTGTGATGGCCCGGCGAGCTGTCCAGGGTGCACTCTGCCCTCGCCCGGAGTTGAATGAACTTTTGAAGTTACATGGGTACACTTGTCGCCAAGGGTAGTCACATTTTACAAGCAGTAGCTCTTTATACTAAACTATTATTATAGTCATTTAATTATTTAGTTTAGTGATGTTTGACCCCCAGTAAAGCACTGGCTATGATCTAAGAGTTGATATGGGTTTTTTTTTTCTGTGTGGTTTTGATGCAGCAGAGGGGATTACAGATGGTTTGTTGTGTTGCAGTGAAAATATCTGTACATCAGTTTTGTGGTTGGAAAATAATACATCGACTGTGCATGCCTTCCTCTGAAACAAAAAGAATGTGCAGCGATAACCTCTCTCTCTCTTTCTCTCTCTCTCTCTGTCTCTCTCTCTCTCTGTGTGTGTATGTGTGTGTGTGTGTGTGTGTGTGTGTGTGTGTGTGTGTGTGTGTGTGAGAGAGAGAGAGAGAGAGAGAGAGAGAGAGAGAGAGAGAGAGAGATAGATTCAGATTTGTTTCTATTCAAGTTTATGTATTTATTATTATTATTATTATTATTTTTAATTTAAAGTGCAAAAAATTTAAGATCTTGTGTAGATATGGATGTAGAGTATGTACAGAGAAAACAGTGATTAGATTCGAAGTGAGGACTCGTTCCTCATCGACTCACTCACTCCATGAGTGCGATCCCTCGTCTGTCTTGATGGAGGAGTCTTTGCAAGGGTCCTGTGAAGTCACCATGGTTTGGCATGAATGTGGAAAAGTAGTTATTCATCCCCAGGAACTGCTATAGTCTCAAATTTTCATGTCATGCAATGAGTCATGAGACAGACAGCCTCACTTTTTCCAGGATCATGGTTGACACTCTCACTTGTGAAAAGGTATGACTATGTTGCCATCCATTATGATTTCACTTGAATTATTTTGACAGCTGATCCGTGTAGCATAAGCTACCAGTGGAAATCCCATCAAGTATACAGAGGAAGGTAGCGCAGTGGTGTAGAGGTTAGCCTCACAACAAGAAGGTCTGCGGTTCGATTCCCAGCTCAGGCATTTCTGTGTGGAGTTTGCATGTTCTCCATGTGTTTGGGTGAGTTTCCTCTGAGTACTCCGGTTTCTCCTCACAGTCTGAAAACATGTACAGTAGGTTAATTGACTGTTCCAGATTACGCCAAGATAGGAAAATGAGTATAATTGGTTGTGTGCGTGTTGGACCTGCGATGGCCTGGAAGTTATTCAGGGTGTACCCTGCCCTCTCACAGAGTTGGTTGAGATGGGTGCCAGTCTCCCAAAGAGCCCAATTAGGTTTAAGCAGTTCAGAAAATGAATGAATGAATTATACAGAGGAAGCAGTAGCAGCTAACTTGAGATATTCGAGTTGTTTTTGGTAATTTGTCATCTGGCACAACTCGTCCAAAACTCATATTTAGCATTGAGGATGTTGACCACCTTACCATTAAGCATGTCTGGAGTGACCTCCTCTACTGTTTTCACTGGGGGTTGGGGGATATGGAGTGCCTTCATAAGGTGTATTGGGTCAATGGAGAGCCTGACTTTTCCATTTTTCTTGCGAACTCCCACCATATTTCAAAACCAAATCCATGGCAGGATTGATGAATCACAACTTAGTCAATCGATCCAGTTCAGCAATGACCCTGAAGATAAGTGTCACCTGCCTGGGAGCATATGGCAGATGGCCCAGATTTAACAACCTGCATGTAATGTGTCATTGGAAGCATTTCTATAGTCACACAATGAACGTTACCTGCCCAGTGACATGAACATCGAGTCCAATTCTCACCAGACTCAATTTGACACTGTCTGACAGGCCCAGTAATGACCTTACACTGAGGTTGATTATTTGAACTTAAGGCTGCCACCATTCAGGTTTAAAATTTTGAAATTCTAAAAGTCACACTCTGAATCACTTGACCTCCAAAGGCAATCAAGTTAATAGTGAATGAAGTGCTGATAGTTGAATAAGGGTCTGCATGTTTCAGTGTGGGTGTTGATATGACGCTGTATTTGGCTCCAACATCAGTTTTTACTTTTGGTTCCTTCTGAGTGAGAGTGCAGAAGAACGTGGTGAAGAGCTCATCTTTCTGAGGTGGAGTCTCTCAGCTTACGCAGTAGAAAATATTACATGAGAGTCTGATGAGGCCTGTGATTCCTGCTTGCGCTCTTTGTGTGTATATACTCTCTGTGCATTAGTTCACTTGCTCGCAATGTTTTTCTTTCTTATTAAAAGCTGTACAATTAATTCCATCAGATATATGTTTCCCACCATGGTTCCTTCTCCGAAAGCTTTTTGTAGCAACGCTCTGGCTTCTGGTGTTCATGGCAGATTCCAGTGTGATGTCTTTCCATTTACTGAGCTATAAGCATAGGGTGTCACTCTGGATACAACACACCAATCGTTATTTTTTTATCAGCTCATCAGTCAGATTTCTGAAGTTACAGCTTTTAGTGTAAAATAGTGTTATAACATCTCTTCTTTCTTCTTTTCCTTTTGGCTTTTCCCTTCAGGGGTCACCACAGCGAATCATCTGCCTCCATCTCACCCTATACTTTGCATCTTCTTCTCTTCGAAGAGCTACCTTCATGTCCGTCTTCACTACATCTATGAATCTTCACTTTGGTCTTCCTCTAGGCCTTCTGCCTGGTTGTTCCAACCTCAGCATCCTACTACCAACATACTCACTATCCCTCCTCTATACATGTCCAAACCATCTCAATCTAGCCTCTCTGACTTTGTCTCCAAAATGTCTTACATGTGCTGTCCCTCTGATGTACTCATTACTGATCCTATCCATCCTCGTTACTCCCAAAGAGAACCTCAACATTTTCATCTCTGCTACCTCCAGCTCTGCCTCCTGTCTTTTCCCCAGGGCCACTGTTTCTAAATCATACAACATCGCTGGCCGCAACACCATCTTGTACACTTTTCCTTTCATTCTTGCCGATACCCTCCTATCAAACATCACACCGAACACTTTTCTCCAACTATTCCAACCAGCCTGCACACGCTTCTTCACCTCTTTTCCACACTCTCCATTGCTCTGGATTGTTGAGCCTAAGTACTTAAAATCCTCCACCTTCCTTATCTCTTCTCCCTGTAACCTCACCGTTCCTCTTGGGTCCTTGTCATTCACACACATATATTCTGTTTTACTGAGGCTAACCTTCATTTTCCTCCTTTCCAGGGCATACCTCCACCTCTCTAGATTTTCCTACACTTGTTCTCTGCTCTCACTACAGATCACAATGTCATCTGAAAACATCATATCCCATGGAGATTCTTGTCTAACCTCGTCTGTCAGCCTGTCCATCACCATCGCAAACAAGAAGGGGCTCAGAGCTGACCCTTGATGCAGTCCCACCTCCACCTGTCACACCGACAGCACACCTCACCACTGTCTTACATCTCTTATACATGTCCTGCGCCACTCTAACATACTTCTCTGCCACTCCAGACTTCCTCATGCAATACCACAATTCCTCTCTCGGCACCCTATCATATGCTTTCTCCAGATCCACAAAGGCACAATGCAGGCACGTCTGACCTTCTCTTTACTTCTCTATTAACATCCTCAAGGCAAACACTCCATCTGTGGTGCTCTTTATTGGCATGAAGCCAAACTGTTCACAAATGCTGACCTCTGCCCTTAGTCTAGCTTCCACTATTCTTTCCCATATCTTCATCGTATGGCTCATCAACTTTATCCCTCTGGAGTTGCTTCAAGTCTGCACGTCTCCCTTGTTCTTAAAAATGGGCACCATCACACTTCTTCTCCATTCCTCTGGCATCCTCTCACTCTCTAAGACCTTGTTGAATGTTCTTGTCAGGAAATCTACTGCTACCTCTCCTAGACACTTCCATACCTCCACCGGTATGTCATCAGGGCCAACTGCCTTTCCATTCTTCATCCTCTTCAATGCCCTCCTCACTTCATCCTTGCTACTTCCTGGTCCTCAGCGGTTACCTCTTCTACTCTTTTTTCTCTCTAATTTTCCCAATTCATCAGCTCTTCAAAGTACTATTTCCATCTTTCCAGCACACTTCTGTCATCAGTCAATACATTTCCCTCTCTGTCCTTAATCACTCTAACTTGGTGCATGTCCTTCCCATCTCTATTTCTCTGCTGTGCCAACCTGTATAAATCATTTTCTCCCTCTTTACTTTATACCCGAGCATACAAGTCATCATACGCCCTCTTTTTGGCCTTTGACATCGTTACCTTCGCCTTATGCTGTGTCTCCCTGTACTCCTGTTTCCTCTCTTCGGTCCTCTCAATGTCCCACTTCTTCTTAGCTAACCTCTTCCTTTGTACACACTCCTGCACTCTCTCATTCCACCACCAAGTCTCCTTATCTCCTCTCCTTCCAGATGACACACCAAGTATTCTCTTACCTGTCTCCCTGATCACATTTGCTGTAGTTGTCCTGTCATCTGGAAGCACTTCCTGGCCACCCAAAGCCTGTTTCAACTCCTCCTTGAAGACAACATGACACTCTTCCTTTTTCAGCTTCCACCACTTTGTCTTCTGCCCTGCCTTTGCCTTCTTCATCTTCCTCACCATCAGCGTCATCCTGCACACCACCATCCTATGCTGTTTGGCAACACTCTCACCCGCTACTACTTTGCAGTCACTGACTTCCTTCAAATTACATCGCCTGCACAAGATGTAGTCTACTTGTGTGCTCCTAGCTCCACTTTTATAAGTCACCCTATACTCCTGTCTCTTCTGGAAGAAAGTATTTACTACAGCCATTTCCATCCTTTTTGCAAAATCTACCAACATCATTCCTTCTGTGTTCCTGTCCTGGATACCAAACCTGCCCATCACTTCCTTGTCCCCTCTGTTTACTGCACCAGCATGTCTATTGAAGTCTGTCTCAATGACCACTCTTTCACCTCTGGGGGGAACTCTGCATCACTTCATCTAACTCACTCCAGAATCTCTCCTTCTCTTCTTGCTTACATCCTGCCTGTGGGGCATAAACACGAACAACATTGACCATCACACATTCAATTTCTAACTTGAGGCTCATCACTCTGTCTGACAATCTTTTCCACTTTTAGAACATTCCTGACAAACTCCTCCTTCAAGATGACTCCTACTCCATTTCTCTTCCCATCCACACCACGAAAAAACAGCTTAAACCCTGCTCCCAAGCTTCTAGTCTTGCTACCTTTCCAACTGGTCTCCTGAACACACAGTATGTCCACCTTCCTCCTCTGCATCATGTCAGCCAGCTCTCTACCTTTTCCTGTCATAGTTCCAACATTCAAAGTCCCCACTTTCAGTCCTAGACTCATGCCTTTCCTCTTCTCTCTCAGCCTACGAACACGCCACCCGCCTCTCCTTCTTCGACGTCTTCGACCAACAGTAGACCAATTTCCACCAGCACCTATTGTTTGACAGCATTAATGTCGTTGTTAACCTGGGCCTCGACCGATCCGGTATGACATTCTTTGTAGTGACTCGTATATTTTATTTTTCATTTGTTTTACACCGGATGCCCTTCCTGACGCAACCCTCTGCATTTATCCGGGCTTGGGACCGGCATGAGGGAGAGACACTGGTTTGTGCCCCCCCCTCACGGCTGCATTCATGAAAAATAAAATATGATTTTTTTTTTTTTTTTTCCAAGACATAGGTTTTTACTGGGGCACCAAACTGAGCTGTGCATTACCATCACCGTGTTCAAAGAAAAAAACCAATACAATGCATGAACTCCGCCCATCAAAACTATTTACATTTTTGTGTGAGATGTGCATCCGAGTGCATGCACGAGCATCTGTGTGCGCGCACGCATCTGTATTTGTGTGTATTTATATTTTATTAAATCTTATGCATTATTTTTAATGTCTAATTGTTATTCTCAGCATTTATAGCATTGAATATGTATTTATTGATAATGTATACACATAGACATGTATGTTTCTGTCAGTCAGCGGGGGGTTGATCCTACTTTGCAAATCATGCAGATTGGAAGCTGACTCGCATCACGTTCCGTTATATATGTGAATCCATGTTGTACATATTCGTCCGACCACTTTCTGTTTTTGCTCAGTATAGTATGGATTGAAACGTTCAGAAAGAAATTGCCACAGTCACAAGTCGATTACTGAGCACGCCAAATTTCCTGCAGCACAAATTGGCCAAGCAATGTAGCGTGATCACCTGCAGGCAGGGCGTGTCATCATGAATATGAGTTGAGTGTGTGTCTTGACCTCCGCCGAACCCCTGAGACTGACTCATCGAACTCCCAGGGTTTGATCGAGGCCAGGTTAAGAACCACTGCTTTAAACTGATACCTCCATTCCAACTAACATGACGAGAGGAAAGGTCAGGAATCGTGTCACTGATTTCTCTTTTCAGACTTATCTATGCAAGACCTTAAATGCTTTTATGCAAGACCATAAACACACTCTCACACACACACACATGCACACACACACACACACACACACACACACACACACACACACACACACACACACACACACACACACACACACACACACACACACACACACACAAAGAGAGCGAGAGAGAGCGAGGAGAGAGCGAGGTGGGAGGGGCAACTACAAGTCTTTACTCAGAAAAAAAGTACAGTATGTTTATTTTCGAGGAAGGCTTGCAGATTAGTTTTATTATTTTCCAACCACAGAATTGATACAGAGCGAGTTTCATTGTACCCTTAAAACAACACCCATCCCCCTGCTACAGCCACACCACACAGACAATGATCTTCCATATCAACTCTTAGATCATAGCCAGTGGTTTACTGAGTGTCAAACAACACTTATCAGATATTAAATGTATAATTTATAAAATGACCATAATAATAAATAGAATAGTATAAAGAGCAACTGCTTATCGAGCATATCCACCCTATTTAGCAGAACCCCGAGTTTCCTTGGGAATTTGCATGTTCTCTCGATGCTTGCATGCGTTTTCTCTAAATACTCCGGTTTCCTCCCACAGTCCAAAAACATGTAGGCTAACTGACTGTTGAAACAAATTGCTTCTATTTGTGTGTGTGTGTGTGTGTGTGTGTGTGTGTGTGTGTGTGTGTGTGTGTGTGTGTGTGTGTGTGTGTGTGTGTGTGTGTGTGTGTGTGTGTGTGTATGTGTGTGTGTGTGTGTGTGTGTGTGTGTGTGTGTGTGTGTGTGAGTGTGTGTGTGTGTGTGTGTGTGTGTGTGTGCTTTGCAGTGGTCTGGTGTTGTCCCTTGCACTGAGACATTAGGAGTAGACGCTTTCAGTCCTGTATGTTTAGAGATGTGTCTCTTATAGATTCCATGTGTTTATCCAGCATGTACATCTTACGGATGCTTGACCAGATAAATATCTGGAGAATTTGGAGGTGGAGTTAACACCTTGAAGTCTTTATCATGTTCCAAACCCTGAATAGTTTTTGTAAGGCAGTAAAGTACATTATCTTGGGACAAGAAGCTTCTGCTATTCGGGAACACTGTTGGTATAAAACGTTAGCACTTGGACTGTACCAATGTTAATCCACCTCACAGTAATAATTACATGAAAGGCAGGACTCTCGGTTCATCAGCATTGTCCAGAACATCACTTTGCCTGATTGGTTACACATGGAATGATTTACTTTTTTACACAGCCTCCAAACCTCTTTGGACTCAGGGACTTATGACCTTAGCATCTAGCTCGAGTTCTTGGGCAAGAGTGTGTAATGGTGCTCGAGATACTCCATGACCACAGGTTTCATCACTGAGTTAAAACACTTAAACCTTAATAATGGATTCATAACATAGTAAATACAAACATGTTTTTAATTTAATAAATTAATGATGAACATGAACATGTTTTTCGTTGACATTACAGCTGTGTGCACATCAGGCAGACCATTTCATTATTCACACCACATGCACCATGTGTCCATTTCAGAAGCTGCACCGAGTGGTTTAAATAGTTTCCGACCACAAAACATTTTCCCTTCTGCACTGCAGCATCAGAAACATTCATCACCTCACACCTAGAACGCTGCATCAAAACCACACAGGCATATTCATCTTTCATACGCATTTATAAACATTTAATTATTGAGTGATAACAGTTCTGATCATCTGCCTGTAAAACAATGTCAATATTTTTAAAATGTTCAGTATCTATCTGAACAACGCAGCTCTTTATCTCTTTATCTCAATAGGAGGAGCAGATGGTGAGTCTCTGGTGGTTCATCTCCGAGAAAAACAATCTAATCTCTTAATTTTTTTCAGTACTTGACCAACAACATGTTTGCCGCACTTAAATAACTGAAACAATAGTTTCACCTTTGATTTTAAGAAAACATAAAATACAGAAAAAAAAATAATCAATGCAAACTGTTCATTAATTGTCTGAACTGCTTAATCCTAATTGTCGTGGGGAGACTGGTGTCCATCTCAGCTGACTCTGGGAGAGGGCAGGGTACACTCTGGACAGATCGCCAGGCCATCACAGAGCAGAATCAGACTGATGGTCACCCGATGGCCCATTCTTTACAAATTACAGCAATGAGTGTTTTACATGCCTCTACCACTGATAATAACAAGGAATCTATTATTATTAATTCAACAGATTCACAAAAAGTATAATTAAATCTAAATAGCATTTTTCACCGACTCAACTGCCAAATCACTTACTCCGATTGGGATCATAGGAAGGCTGGAGCCTTTCTCACCCAGCCCGGACGAAGGTGAGAAACACCCACAACGGCTCGCCAGATCATCACAAGGCCCACACATGCAACTATTCACACTCACACCGAGGCGCAATTTGGAACAACCAATTACCGTATGTCTCTTTACTGTGAAAGAAAACCTGTGTATTCGGAGGAAACCTATGCACGCTCTGGGAGAACTGAATTGGGTCTACCTGGTACCTGTGCTGCATTTTGGGTTACACCCATTTTATATTATCCCTCTGGTATAAATATACCATAAATTTAAAGATAAGAGCTTTTGATTATACTGTGCATGGTGCTAAAATGTTGTGATGTTCGAAGCCTGATCTGAACATGAGTACTGCAGTGTCGAGGAAGATCGTCTGGATGATATTTATTCACTCAGCATAACTGCTGCTCTTTGGTTACAGATTGAAGGTTTATCAGCAGGAATCAGAGCAGAGAGATGATCTGAGAGCCCGAGATGTGACAGAGGGATGATTTTATTGGCATGTGGGATGTTGAAGTAGACCTGATCCAGTATGCTTTTTTTTCCCTTTCCAGAAAACTCACATTTTTGTAGCATACATACAGGACAGACGATACAATACGATACGATACAGCTTTATTAATCTCACAATGGAGAAATTCACTGTTACAGGCTCTTGAGGTACCATCAGTAGGGGGAGCAAAAATAGATACATATACAAACATACACACATACATATATATTATTAAGTAAATAAATAAATAGATACATAAATAGTATAAATTAATAAACAATAAAAGAAAAGAAGGGAACGGCTTTGTAGACTGGCCTATATTCAAGTGTATATGTATCTGAGTGCAGAGTAGATGGGTTGATATGGTTCACAGTCAGTGGGGTAGATGTGGTTGATTAAAGTGCACGGGGTTTTTATTGCACATAACCGGTATTTTCACAGACAATCACAAAGTGGCGTTGTACAGTCTGACAGCGGTGGGAATGAACGACCTGCGGTAGCGCTCCTACCGCACTGAGAATGTCTCAGTCGTCCACTGAAGGAGCTGCTCAGCTCCTCTACAGTCTGGTGCAGTGGGTGAGAGCTGTTGAACAGGATGGATGTGAGCTTTGCTACCATCCTCCTCTCACCTACCTCCTCCACAGAGTCCAGTGGGCAGCCTAGGACAGAGCTGGCCCTCCTGACCAGCTTGTTCATCTCTTTCTGTCCTCCTCTGTGCTGCCCGGGGCCCAGCAGTTGGCAGCGTAGAGGATTGCAGAGGCTACCACAGAGTCATAAAATGTCCTGAGCAGAGGTCTGCATACTCCGAAGGACCTGAGTCTCCTCAGAAGGTGGAAGCGACTCTGGCCCTTCTTGTACAGGGCGTTTGTGTTGTGGGACCAGTCCAGTTTATTGTTAAGGTGAACGCCCAGGTACTTGAAACTGTCCACTGTCTCAATGTCCTGTCCCTGGATGTTCACTAATGAGTGTGTGTGTGTGTGTGTGTGTGTGTGTGTGTGTGTGTGTGTGTGTGTGTGTGTGTGTGTGTGTGTGTGTGTGTGTGTGTGTGTGTTAGAGTGCTTCTCCTGAAGTCGACCACCATCTCCTTCGTCTTCCTAGTGTTCAAGCACAGGTGGTTGCGCTCACACCAGTCCACGAAGTTTACGATAACCGACCGGTACTCCAGCTCGTTCCCCTCTGACACACAGCCCACGATGGCGGAGTCGTCCGAGAACTTCTGGAGGTGGCAGCTGTCTGTGCGAGACTTCAGGTTTGGAGGATGAAAGTTTCATGTTGTGATTATAACACAGTCTGGCTGCACTGATAGCTGTTTGTTATTGAAGTGTAGTCGTAGCTCCATGGTTAAATTCGCATTACTTGGGGCGGCACATAAACTGTGAATAGAACTACAGATGTGAACTCTCAGCAGATAAAAAGGTCGACACTGTACACTGTACTCGGAACACCAGCAGGTGTTGATGCAAACACACAGGCCTCCTCGGTGTTTCTTATCGGACATGCTGGTTCTGTATTTATGAAAACTTAGCAGTAATGATATGGTCCTATCATCCTCTTGTTTGGGAGGTTGGAGGACTTGACTTCCTTGAGATGTGCATCCATTTTCCTGATGACACTCTTTAATTGAATTTGAGATAACTCAGGTTTCTCTTCTCTTTTTCATAAAAACGATAAAGAAACCTTTCTTCTTGATTCACCCTGTTGTCACAACCATAAATCCACAAAATTCACCCAGTGTAGTTCATGTCTTGTTGTTCTCTGCAGTGCACCTCTGCATTGACTGTTGTAAATGGCTGAATCAGGATCAGAATACTTTAATGATCCCGGAGGAAATTGTGTTACAATAAACTTTTGATTCTGATTAAGCCGTTGACAATAGTGGTGTAATCCAACATGGCGGAAACCTGAATGCATGGCGTCATGTGATGTCACTCGATAGGGGATTCAGTTGTTTGTACAATAACTTTTATAATTTTTCTATTTTTTTTCTATCCAAACTTTAATATTGAAATGCAGATGAAATCCACTGATATTTACCTGAACGCTGAACAACCTGCTCAAAGCTCAAAAACAGAGAGAGAGAGAGAGAGAGAGAGAGAGAGAGAGAGAGAGAGAGAGAGAGAGAGACTGAGTCTCTCACAGCTTAATGAACTGAAAATTAAATGAAAGAGTGAATAATGTATTTTACAATAAAACTGAAACTACACAAAAGTTCATTCTCTGAACCATTTAATCTTAATTGGGGTCACGGGGAGGCTGGTGCCCATCTTAGCTCACCCTGAATACCCCACCCCCAAACCATATAATCATCATGTGTTCTACCTGACAGACAGTTTCCTCCTTCTTTCTCATCTGATACACAACAGCACTGGGTCACGTTATGCTTCTGCCTCTGTTTTTCTTCATGGTTGGTGAGTGTTTATAATTTTATTTATTGTTTTATTTAATGAACAAAACAGCTGAAACCTCCCAGATCTGTTTCTACCTGAAGAAGTCACACTGATGCTTGCACAATAAAACACGGCATATGTTTATAAATAAGCTAAACCAGTTACTCGGGAGTCGCCACAGCGAATCATCTGATTCGCACGTTTGATTTGGCAGAGGTTTTTTTTTTTTTACGTTGGATGCCCTTCCTGTCACAACCCTTTTAGCAAGGGACAGAAACACTTGGACGACTTTGATACTGATAAATATTTTGAAAAGTTTCATATCCTCCGCAGTATGGTGACATAATGGTTAGCACATCCTTCGGTCCTGGGGTTAATTCCCTGACTCGGGCAGGTCTGTGTGGAGTTTTCATGTTCTCTCAGTGACTGTGTGAAGTTTCTCTGGATACTTCAGGTTCCTCACACAATCTACAGACATGTCCATGAGACTAACTGACCCAGGTGTAAGTGTAAGTCTGAATGGTTGTGTGTTTTGCTCTGAGATGGTTTGGCGAGTGTGTACCTTGCGTTCACCCAGTGACGGCTGAGGTAGGCTCCACTCTTCCTGTTAGCCAACTTAAGCAGTTCAGTAGATGAGTGAGTGAGGGATCATATCCTTTCTTTCTACATATTTATTTATTGTATTTGTTCACTACTTTCAGACAAACACACTGAAATACAGAAATGCAAATTATGATTAAATATTTTTTTTTTATTATTGTGACTTGTATATCGGCGAAATCTTTGAATGTAATCAAGTTCTGTCATATTACATTTTAATTTTCATTTTATTCTCCAAACTACTTTATTAATCAGGATTGTGGGGAGGTGGAACCTCATCCCAACAAACTCCTGGAGAAAGCAGTGTCCACCCTGAATAGTTTTCTTTCTTCCTTTCGGCTTTTTCCTGTTCTCGAGAGTCGCCACAGCGAATCATCTGATTCGCACATTTGATTTGGCGTAGGTTTTTACGTCGGATGCCGTACACCCTGAATAGTATTGTATGTCTGTCTGTCTTCCTTTCGGCTTTTTCCCTTTTTTTTTACTCGGGAGTCGCGACAGCGAATCAGCTGATTCACACGTTTGATTTGGCAGAGGTTTTTTTTTTTACGTCGGATGCCCTTCCTGTCACAACCCTTTTTAGCAAGGGACAGAAACACGCTGTATTGTATGTATAATGCTATAAATTATGTGTGTGTGTGTGTGTGTGTGTGTGTGTGTGTGTGTGTGTGTGTGAGTGTGTGTGTGTGTGTGTGTGTGTGTGTGTTTGTGTTTTGCAGGTTTACTCTCAGAGTCTCTGAGTTCTTTAACTCTGGAGGCAGAAGTTGGAGATAAAGTCATTATTTTGTGCCAACATGAAATGATAATTACAGGTCACATCTTCTGGTTTAAACACACGAGTGATTCAGTTCCACTTCTTGTTGGGTGTAAACGTTTCTTTACATCAACTTCATCAGTGGATTGTACATTCTTTACTGAGAGTCAGAGAATAGTGATGTCTGTTCAGGGCAGGGACACGTCTCTCACCATCACTGCAGTAAACGTCTCTGATTCTGGACTCTATTACTGCAGCTACATGAAAGAGATCAAAACAGACTTCAGCAACTCGACCTTCTTACATGTGAAAGGTAAATGTTTATCAAATGAAGAATTTCAGTAAAGGTTCGCTGAGTTGAGCGAGATTAAAGTAATGTTTCATTTTTTAGGTGAAAATGAAGAAAATAAGAAACCGGACGAAGCAAATGGTTTGTCATGAACATGTTCTCTCAAAGTAAAACCTTTCTGTTTAAAAAAAACACAGTCCACAGAATTGTTGATTTTTATCTTATTTTTTGAGTAAAATAATAATTTTCTTCTAAATTATTTTCCTTTATCGAGGTTCAGCTCGCTCTGATGTGTTCTTCGTAACGACGGTGGTGTTTGATGTCGTGATTGTGATTCTTCTTGGTGTCGTGATCTTCACCAGAGTGAAACACAGAAAAACACACAGAGGTAATACACGGCTGTCACAGGGCCAGGGGAACAATAACGCTGCTTAAAAAAGTCACATATGTAACAATAAAATATTAATTTATTTATTTATTTAAAATATTTTAGGTGAAAACACCAGAATACAGAATAATGAGGTAAATATCCTGAGATTGATTAAAACCCTTCTTGGTTTGAGTTGTGTTATTCCATGCTGTAGAATATGATGCGGCACAGGGGCAGTGGTGATCTAGTGGTAGAGGGCGCTGGATCGCTGATCCAAAGGTTGGGGGTTTGAGTCCCACTCTCCACAAAGTTGTCACTGTCTCCCCCAGTGCAGCTAACTGGGTTATCAAAGGCAGGCCATGTCTGTCACTGTCTATGGTGAGAGGCATGTAAAAGAACCATTGCTGACTTTCGTAAAGAGTAGCTGCAAAGTCGTCAGCGTGTTTCTGTCCCTTGCTAAAAAGGGTTGTGACAGGAAGGGCATCCGACGTAAAAACCTCTGCCAAATCAAACGTGTGAATCAGATGATTTGCTGTGGCGACTCCCGAGTAAAAGGGAAAAAGCCGAAAGGAAGACAGACAGGTGAAGGTCACACAGTCCTCTTTCTTCGGGCTACAAACTATAATGATGGTGCTGGTTCTGACTACTTGGAACCTTTGGACTGCAGATCAGTTTTCTGTGATGGTTCAGTGTAACTGATGTACATTGTTGATGATGTAGATGTCCGTATGGATTTATTTTGTCGCTGCAGGAGCCTGACTCGATGAATTATTCTGCTCGACACTTCCCCGGGAAGAAAATTATTAAGACGGACAGAGACAAAATTGCCTGTGACATGGTGCATACACATGTTGTGTATTTGGCTCTCAAATAATTATCGAGCAACTTTGCATGGTGTGTGTGTGTGTGTGTGTGTGTGTGTGTGTGTGTGTGTGTGTGCGTGTGTGTGTGTGTGTGTGTGTGTGTGTGTGTGTGTGTGTGTGTGTGTGTGTGTGTGTGTGTGTGTGTGAGTGTGTGTGTGTGTGTGGGTGATGAAAGGATTTTTTATTCCATTGCTTTTTATCACAACAGAAAACATACTGTGTATTTTTTTTTTTAATGTATAAAATAAAAACTGGATTTAAATAAAAATAAAAAAATAAAAAGTGTATATAATGTATGTACACTAACCATTTATAATTTGGAGCCATTTAGAAATTTGCTTGTTTTTCAAAGAATACCAATAACTAAAAAACGGTTGTTGCCCTGCAATGGCCTGATGAGATGTCCAGGGTGTGCTCTGCCCTCACCCAGAGTTGGTTGAGATGGGCACCAGCCTCCCTGCAACCCTAATTAGGATTATGTAGTTCAGAAAATAAATGAATGGATAACTGATTATTATAGCTGTATTTTTGTTGGACGACAAGATCAATGACAGATTGTGTACACAGGTCCATATTCACCAAATATCATCCCTGTGGTCCAGTGGTACACTGTGTTTGCTAATCTGAGTTTATCATGTTGAAGGAATAAATTGATAGGATAAATGAGATGCAACTATGTGTGCATTGTAAATGAGATGCAACTATGTGTGTATTGTAAATGAGATGTAACTATGTGTGTATTGGAACTTCTGTGTATCTAAAGCTTCCTGTTCTACTGGTAATTGTGACATGTGCGCTAGGCACATGAAACTGTTGGGTGGGTGTTCCTGTGTCGGGTTTCGGTTCGGGTGTGGGATTCGGAAAGTAACAATGTATAACAATGAGGAAATTGCTTTGAAATGTAATTAGCCAAGTGTTTAGCGCCTCAGGGCACAGATATGTATATGGAAAGGCTTTGTGACAACGCAATTACAACTCTGCATGCACATCCCCAAGTGTTACGTACCGCAGTGCACAAACATATATGTTAATGCTTTATGAACATGCAATTACTGCTTTGCACGCATATCCCTCTGTATAAATAAGCGGACACTGCATGTGTTCGATGAGCTTCCGATGAATAAACCAGACTGATTTCACTCGTGTGGTTGCTCGTCTGTTGCTCCCGGAGCACTCTCAGACGTTGAGATACAGGAATCCAGGTCGTGCAGATTTAACTAGGAACTTACACGGAGAGAGTTCTAACAATTTGGTGACCTCGACATGATACTCCTGATCAGGTAAGACAAGATTTGTTTGACGACCTGGTTAGCAGTATTTGAGCGTCTGTTATCCCCTTTTTATAAGGGACGGTTTATCCCCTTCTCTAGAAGGGACGGTTACCCTCAGTTGCTATAACTGGGACGGTTATCCTCAGTTGCTATAACTGGGACGGTTATCCTCAGTTGCTATAACTGGGACGGTTATCCTCAGTTGCTATAACTGGGAAGAGCACTATACAAATACAAAAAAAAATACAAAAACTAAAAACGAAAGAAACAAAAAAGAAGGTGCCCCTGTATTCCTGTATGCCAACGTATTTTTTTCTGTTGTTTTGTTATTAGAGGGTAAACAATGGGAAATTCCTACCCAAAGCTTAATCCCGGGGAAACCCCCAAGGAATGGATGAATAGATGTGGTCTTGCTTATTATACTGAACCATGGCTTAGTAATCTAGCCGGATGGACGGAGGGACTAGACCAAGTGCCAAACTTCCCTAGAAATGGGACTTTTGATGCAGGATTTCTGACATCCGCGCATCGCATGATTAATGATGGATTGGGCAACCCCTCCTGGGATCATGAATACATGAAGGAGGCTTATGTAAAATGGTATGAGATGCGCTCGTATTGGTTAAAACTTAAAAAGCTCTTCGAGCCCAAGAAGGTGACTCAGAGTGTCCCCAAACCTAAATTAATGAGTAAAGAAAAGGGAAAAGGGAAAAATACCAAAAGTCCAGCTTGTTGTGTGCAAACTGTGTCCCCCGTAACTCCCCCGTCGGCTCCCCCACCCTATCCAGTAGGATCGGGGGATATAGTCCCGCTACCCCCCACTGACCCTAAGCCAGCGGAGGTCCCCGCCTTATACCCAACCCTGCTCGCTGCCAAAGGAGGAACCCCCGGAGCCGGAGCGCGACCTAAAATTAAATCAAAACAAAGACCCAAGGTTGTGATTCCCTCCCCGCCTCCGCCAGTGAATGAGGAAGACTCTGAAGATACATCGGGGAATGAGGATTCGGACTGGGAAAACTCTCAGCCCGATCCTCCTCCTCTCTCGAAGCCACCTAAACCTAGAGCAGTGAAGAATGTAGTTTGTATAAGGCAAAATAGGGGAAGGGGTATTGTTGTGGAACCACCGTCCGTGGCTGCACTCAAAGACATTATCTCCATGCTCCTTGGCTTGGACACACCCCTGGCCTACGTAAATATGCTTATACGGTCCACTAGGTATTGCCAACTAACGGGAGGGGACTATCGCTTTATCCTGCAGTCTACCCTAAAGGAAGCATACAATAAGGCTGTGGTCCTCCAGAATGTCCCCTGCTTGGACCCCAGAAACGATGAGGTGACTAACGAAAAAATAGAAGAGGACAGGGGGGAAGAGGGGCGTCGTCAGACTCGTTATCGTTTCTCGCTCTATTGGAGAGATAATCCCGACGCATTAAAAACCTTGTGCGCGCAATTTACAGCTTATCTAGTCTCCCGACGGGAGGGAGCTTGCGATCTTTCACACGTAACTAATTGTAAGCAGAAGCGGGGCGAACTAACTTCGGTATTTTGGAATCGCTTTACTGAAACTTGGCGTCATGTAGGAGGATTCGATCTTCGTACCGAAGAGGCAAATTCTATGTTCGTGTCCAGTTTTTTAAGTAATTGTCTCCCAGAGGTCCAGAGCGCACTTAAACCGCATTTCACAGATCGTCAACGTCTCATCGTTAGAACTGCCGGAGAAAGGGTTCGTATGTTAGAATCAGATGGACTATTGAATGTGAAGAATAGGTTTCTGCTGGCGATGGCCCTCCAGGGCCCTCGTGATAAGAATAGAGGAAGGGATTCATATAGAAAGACCGGAAAGTGTCATTATTGTGGTATCGAAGGGCATTGGAAAAAAGAGTGTAGAAAGAGACAGAGAGACGAATGTAATTCTGCCTCTCGGACCCACCATGGAGACAACTCGTCTCGCCCCCACTCAGATTCCGCAGGCGCATCGCCAACACGGCCATACCCGCGGGAGCACGAATAGGGATGCTCGCGGAGTAGGGACCCCTTGACCTGTAGCTTAATGCACCTAGTGTTTAACTCGCCCTGCAATGAGAATCTGCCCCTCCTTCCTATTGTTCTAGAAGGGGTAGAATATATTTTTGTTATCGATAGTGGTGCGACCCTATCCTCCCTAGGCAGGGACTATCAGGGTGCTGTCTCCTCCAGGTCTACCAGCTCTGTGGGTATAGATGGGGTTCCCTTCTCCTCCCCATATACGCCGCCCCTTCTTTTATGTTTTCCTGATGACCCTACGCTTGATACATTGCAAATATCCTACTCCTTTGTATATATGTCCGAATGCCCTTTTAATTTGCTGGGCCGCGATCTCATGAGCATTCTGGGGTTTCAGATCTCTTTCCAGGGCTCGAGCATGACCATTCAAACGTGCGACACCTCCTCTGTTTCTCTGTTGTCATTGCAAGCGCAGCCCTTGCCTTTTAACGTTAATTCGGCGTGCGTGGCGAGTTCCACCTCGCCCCCTGTACTCGACACGTTGCCCACCAATCTTTGGGCAGAACATAAGAATGACGTGGGTTGTGTGGACTGTGTCCCGTATGAAGCTACCGTCAAGCACATTTCGCCCGTGTACATCCGACAATACCCCTTATCGCCTCAAAAAATGTTGGGTATCAACACCATTTTGGCCGCTCTTCTGGAACAGTGTATCATCGTGCCGTGCACAAGCCCTTATAACACTCCTGTGAACCCGGTTCCCAAGCCGGACGGTTCTTGGCGCCTAACCCAGGACCTCAGAAAAATTAATGAGCTCATCATCCCACTCTCGCCGGTCGTCCCTGACGTGCCCTCTATTATGGCTTCCATTCCTTGCGACCATACTCATTTCTCCGTGATTGACCTGTGCTCGGCGTTTTTTAGTATCCCTGTGGAGCCCAGCACACAGCCCCTCTTTGCTTTCACACACCGGCAGCGACAGTACACGTGGACTAGATTACCTCAAGGGTTCATAGACTCCCCTGCTGTTTTCTCGGCTGTGGTTAGGGATGCACTGGGGTCTCTCGACGTTCCCGTGGGTTCCTGTGTCCACTCCTACGCCTACGACCTCCTGGTGTCCGGCCTAACTTATGAACCGTGTCTTGATGCAACCGTTCAACTGCTCCTCTTACTGGAAAAGAAGGGTTTCAAGGTTTCAAAGCCCAAGCTACAGTTTTGCCTACTGACTGTCATATACCTGGGCTACGAAATCTCTCACGGGACAAAACACCTTACTCAGGATCGTGTCAAGATCATAGTGGACACTCAGAAGCCTGCCACGAAACAGGCGCTCCTTGCTTTCCTGGGCCTCATTAACTACTGCCGCCAATGGATCCCGGACTGTTCCTTTTATGACAAACGTTTATGCTCTGCCGTGGCTCACACTGACCCTCTCCACCAACCCTTGGTCTGGACTGAGGACATGCTGGACGCGTTCAAAGCCCTGAAGTCAGCCCTATGCTCCGTGCCGGCTCTCGGGCTCCCGGACTACACCAAACCCTTTCACCTCTATGTCGCGCACCAGGCCGGCACGGCTTCTGGGGTTTTGGCTCAGGACCACGGGGGGGACTGAGACCCTGTGCTTTCCTCTCCAAAACTTTAGATACTGTAGCTCAGGGTTTACCTGCTTGCCTTCGCGCTGTCGCTGCCAGTGCGGTGTTAGTTCTCGAAGCAGAAAAAATAGTGCTCTCCCATCCACTCGTTTTACACACCAGCCATCAGGTTAGGCATATCCTTAATACTCTGTCCACACAACACATGTCTTCTCAACGTCACTCAGGTTACGAGGCCATCCTTTGTGCTACTGATAATCTAACCATCTCTTGTTCCTCTTCCCTAGATTACGTGGCCCAGGCCCTACAGCGCCTGCTTAATGCTCAAGATGACTGCGAACCGTTGGAACATGACTGCATGGACACCATTGTATTAGGTCCGACTTATTATCCACGCCTCTCTCCACAGGTCTCTCCCTGTTTGTCGATGGGTCATGCTCGAAACCCTCCGACGGAGTGTTCCTCTGTGGCTACGCGGTATGTTCCTTACCGGACCAAGTTTTGGAAGCGTACTCGCTCCCCTTTAATTCAGCTCAAGCAGCGGAGTTATACGCGCTCACTCGGGCATGCACTCTCGCTTCTGACCAGGATGTTACTATATACACTGACTCTCGTTACGCTTTCGGGGTGGCGCACGATTTCAGCCATATCTGGCAATCTCGTGGTTTCACTTCTGCTGACGGTAAGCCCATTTCACATTCCACCTTAGTCCAGGACCTTATTGTGTCCTGCAATCTCCCGCTCCGTTTAGCGATCGTAAAGACCCGCGGTCATTCCTCTGACCACACTGATGAGGCACGGAGTAACTCTTTGGCTGATCAGCAAGCTAAACAGGCTGCCTTGCTCGGCTCCATGCCGCTCCTGCAGCCCGCTGGTGTCAACCTCACACATGCTTAGCGCCCTCCTCCCTGACTTGGATCTGAAATCCCTTCAGTCCTCGGCGTCCACAGAAGACACTGATTTTTGGTCTTCGCATGGCTCTCAGCCCACGGGGGATGGCATTCTACTCGATTCGACCGGTCGCTTATGTCTGCCCACGCACTGTCTTCCTTTCATCGTCCGCGAGTTTCACGGGCCTACACATCGCGGTCGAAGATGGGTGGTGACAGATATGGAAAAAGATTTTTGTATACGACAACTAGCCTCTACGGTACACAGCATTCTGGACAAATGCCTGATTTGTGCACAGAACAATGTGTCCAAACCACATGCATCACATCAGCATCTGCCGAAACCAGATACTCCCTTCCAGGAGTGGCAGATAGATTTTACTCACATGCCCCGGCAGGGCCCCTTTAAATATCTATTGGTTATCGTGGATAAATTTTCCCGGTGGGTCGAAGTGTTCTCATGTGGGAACGAAAACGCCCGAGTAGTGGTTCAAAAGTTATCACAGGAAATTATTCCCAGATATGGCCTCCCTTTGGGAATTGATTCAGACAAAGGCACACCATTCACCTCAAAAGTCACTCAAATGTTGGCCCAAGAGCTAAAGATCAATTGGCGTTTCCATGTCCCATATCACCCTCAGTCCTCCGGAATAGTGGAACGAACAAACAGAACAATTAAAGGGAAATTACGGAAGGCAATGCACGCCACTGGATCAAGAAATTGGGTTTCAGTACTACCCGTGCTTTTGGCGGATCTGCGAATGACCTCGCAGGTGGCCTTAGGGAATCTATCTCCTTACGAAGTGGTAATGGGGAGACCCTTTCCCGCTCCTTGGAGGAAGGGAAAGCAGGCTTTGGGGACGGAAGACTTAGATGTACACATGAGCGAGTATGCCATGGGCCTTGTTAAGGTCCTAAACGACTATTGGAAACGCACTAATCAGAACACTTCGGTCCCGACAGACACAAGCACTCACGCCTTCAAGGTAGGAGACAAGGTGCTGGTCAAAAAATTTGCGAAACTAAATTCCCCTTTGAGAGACACCCCTTACAGTGAGCCCACGGAGATACTCGCTGTTACTCATACCGCCGTACTAACTGACCTCTTTCCACAGTGGATCCATGCTACCAGACTGAAGAAAAATCCACAATGATGTATTAAGTGCACTTTGTATTTGTGAAATTTTTGTCCTCATTACCTCTCTTTCAGGTCTCGAGATACCAGCCCTTCTGGGGTGAATGACTTACTTGTCTTGACCTGATCCAGATACCTAAGTATCACCACCACATCCTCTCGCACACGGGTCGGATAACGGCCATTTAAAATCCAAGTTATGTATATACCCCAGCACGGGACAATTACACCACTTACAAAAAATGCGTGACGTAGCGGACCAACTGCGACGCGACGAAAGTCCAAACTGTGGCTGGGAATTCCCCCACTCTCTTTTCGGCATGTTTACCCCGTATTTAACCATGCTTGTTCCCGTATGTATGTTTGTTGTTGGTTTGCGTGTTTGGACCCTGTATTTTTAGGTGTTTGATGAATCGAATCTGGGTCCTGGCCAGTTCCTTCAGCGAACCCTGATGTGCCCGCCTGCCCTCCGCCTCTGTTGATGACTGTGGACCTGGGAGTGCGTCGCGTGGATACATCCGGCGATGACTACGGACCCAAGAATACGTCGTGTGTGTGTGCGTGTGTAATGCTTGGATACATCCGGACGGGAAGGCTACCGGAGCCCTGAGGTACGTGGGCGAAGGGCGATGGGGCTCTGCCTGCCCTTCAAGCACCAGCCTCGGCGCAACCACGGCCTGGTTTCTTCCCTACGGTGTCCAACATTCCACACAAGGAAAAAACACCTCTGGAATGCCACAAGAAAGAGAGGGATCCGGCGTGTCGCTACAGAATTTATACATATTTCATAGTATAAAAAGAGGGGATTGAAGGAATAAATTGATAGGATAAATGAGATGCAACTATGTGTGTATTGTAAATGAGATGCAACTATGTGTGTATTCTAAATGAGATGCAACTATGTGTATATTGGAACTTCTGTGTATCTAAAGCTTCCTGTTCTACTGGTAATTGTGACATGTGCGCTAGGCACATGAAACTGTTGGGTGGGTGTTCCTGTGTCGGGTTTTGGTTCGGGTGTGGGATTCGGAAAGTAACAATGTATAACAATGAGGAAATTGCTTTGAAATGTAATTAGCCAAGTGTTAAGCGCCTCAGGGCACAGATATGTATATGGCAATGTTTTGTGACAACACAATTACAACTCTGCATGCACATCCCCAAGTGTTACGTACCGCAGTGCACAAACATATATGTTAATGCTTTATGAACATGCAATTACTGCTTTGCACGCATATCCCTCTGTCTAAATAAGCGGACACTGCATGTGTTCGATGAGCTTCCGATGAATAAACCAGACTGATTTCGCTCGTGTGGTTGCTCGTCTGTTGCTCCCGGAGGGCTCTCAGACGTTGAGATACAGGAATCCAGGTCGTGCAGATTTAACTAGGAACTTCCACGGAGAGAGTTCTAACACATGTTAAAATCATAATTAATAATTTGAAAACCATTTTATAATCATATCAGCACAGATGAAAGGCAATAAAAATTAAAATAACCCTTCCTCTGACTAGTTGAATCTTTTCAGAATCAGAATTTGTGGTTTGGTTATCGACTGAAAACGGCCAGAAAAAAGAACCGATAAAAAAGTTTACTGAAGATCTCACACACAGCGGTGTGTATTACTCCTCTCACAGCGCAAACGGGCTCGAAGGAAGATGTAAAGAAAAGTCCGAGGCCCCGGTGCACATCCGAGCAACAGGACAAGGGCATCAGAGTCTCTGGAATGAGAGACGTCCTCAATCGACAGTTTCATGAAATCAGAACACCGGTGTCAACGTCAACACTGAAGAGGAAACTCATGGAGCTGCAAAGAAAAGCCATACCTGAGACATGAGCAATGAAAATGGGGAGGAGAATACAGACATTACACAGAGAAAGATTTAAAAAGGTTGAGCAATAGATCAATTGAAGTTAAAGATGTTTAGTTCAGAAAAAAAGGAATTATTTATAATGTGCAGAATAAAGGGAAATGTTTAAGAAGAGGGTCGGACAACATTCATCAAACATGGTAGGAGAATTTGATAATCTGGGGGTGTTGGTGGTGGTAAAGGGGGCAAAATAGTGAAAGAGAACTTTGTGCAATTCAAATGCGATTCCGTACCCTGTTGCTGCCACTTGATTGGATCTGCTTTCCTCTCACAAAAAAGTAACGACCCAAAACCCAAATCATCAGCATTAAAACAATAAAAGACGTTAAATATTTCAATTGGTGTGCAATGAATCTAAAATATATGAAAGTTTAATTTTTATCAGTACATTACAGAAAATAATGAACTTTATCATAATATGCTAATTTTTTGAGAAGGACTAGTATATATATATATATATATATATATATACATATATATATATATATATATATATATATATATATATATATATATATATATATATATACTAGTATATTGAATGTAAAGTTGATGGATTTTTTTTATATATACCATGTGAGTACATAGCAAATTTTCCGAGTTTTTTTTTTAAATTTAAAAAATTAAAACCCCCATTTCTGATGAGAACTTTTTATGAGGCAAAATAAGGAATGCAGTGTTTATTTGTTTGTTTATTTTTGTCTTTTGTTTGTTTGTTGTTTTCTGCCCTGCGATTGCCTGGCAATTTGTCCCAGGTGTTCTCTGCCCTTGCCTTGGCTGAGACTGGCAACTATCTCCCCGGGACCCTAAAGATGATTAAATGCTTCAGATAATGAATGTTTGTTGGGTTTTTTGTTTGTTTGTTTGTTTGCTTGTTTGTTCGATTAATAGGAAAATGAGGTGACTGTCAAAATCCAAAAGCTTTAAAAGCTAAATGTAGGTGAAGTTACTGACACTTGGAAATTGAGGCATTCAGCTATTTGTTGAGGAGATATTTGAATAAATAGTTTGACCTGAAATCAGATTTTCCCCCCAAGCACAGGTGTGAAATGCTGTTAACTGAAGGTGGAGTAGGTGACCCTGAGAGCCATCAATACTGGTCTGTCGTGTGATTGTGGTGTTGAGATCATGCCCTCAATTGGGCGAATTGTACTCAGCTTTACAGTAAAAGCAGTTACTTTGAAACTGGCTGCTCTGTGTTTTTGGTGATCTGCTATAAAACGCTTAGCTTGTACCTTCAGATATTCACTTCTGGAGTAATGACTCCATCTATAGAAGTTCATTCATCATCAGTTCATTTTCTGTAACCGCTTGATCCTAATTAGGGTCGTGGGGAGGCTGGTGCCCATCCCAGCCAACTTCGGGTGAGGGCAGAGTACATCCTGGACAGCTCGCCAGGCCATCGCTGGGTAACGCCAACGGCTGAAAGTCAGCAATGGTTCTTTAACATGCCTCACACCATAGACAGTGGGAGACATGGCTGGCCTTTGATAACCCAGTTAACTGCACGGGGATGGGCAGTGACAACCTTGTGGAGAGTGGGACTCAAACCCCAACCTTTGGATCAGTGATCCAGCGCCCTATACCACTAGACCAACACTGCCCATCTATAGAAGTAAATCAGTAAAATCTCAGAAACTAAAGATAACAACAATGGGTTCAAATTGTTACAATTTGTTCACTGATCGCTTACCAGGCCCAACATTGACTGAAACAGAACCTGGTACCATACATTCAGGTCTGTAGGACTTCCTTTTCATGCCCCTCGTCTCATTTCCCTCGTTTGGGCTCAGTGACACTGTTGGATGACCAGGACTGAATCAACCAAACACTGAAACAATTACGGTCTGGGCAGTGGTGGCCGAGTGGTGGATCACTGATCCTAAGGTTGGGGGTTCGAGTCCCACTCTCCACAAGGTTGTCACTGTCCCCCCCAGTGCAGCGTGTTTCTGTCCCTTGCTAAAAAGGGTTGTGACAGGAAGGGCATCCGACGTAAAAACCTCTGCCAAATCAAACGTGCGAATCAGATGATTCACTGTGGTGACTCCTGAGTAAAAGAGAAAAAAGCCAAAAGGAAGACAGACATAAGAATTATGGATAATGTTCGTTCGTTTCCCGTCTTTGACAATCAGACGACTGGCATGAAGTCTGCTGCTCTGTGAGCTCCTCCCTGTATTGTTGCTGCTCCATCTGTTTTCAGTGGATCGCTTTCACATTAATAGTACATGCATGGGAGGAATATTACCAGCAAATAATCATGAAGTAAATAAAAATTGTAATACATTTCTTACAAAGTGATGCAGAAGCCTTCAAGGTCTGAAAACATGTGTTCCAGTCAGAGCACAAATAGGACATCTGATTTCCTACAACAAACAACAAACAGACAAAACAACCACATACACACACATAAAGATAAAATTAAAGCATGATTTAATCCTGTCTCAGTTTAAAGCCCTCTTCGAGACGGTTCAACATTTTCAACATTTTCCCAAGCGTACAGAGAGTACGCTTTTTTTGACCAACATCCCCCCCCACCTACTCCCGAAAGCATACAAATAAATGTTGATGATCTCTCAGCAGGATTCTTAAATAAGATATTAAACAAAACAATGGTCAAACCTCTTTTATAAAATAAATCAATGTATTTCCTTGATCAATACTTCTTTTATACACCAGTCAAAAAATTAATGAAATCAATAAAAATATATACTTTTAAATAATTCTTTTTCATGACACCTGCTTTAATATTAATATAAAGACATTTGGTTTTAATAAGATTATTTGATCTGAAAATATAATTCAAAATGTCTGCATTTTTTATTGGTCATTGGCTTTTGGACGACCATGCTTCAGTTTGTGACCAGCAAGGGCGAAGGCTGGTCTGACCATGGGGGGGGGGGGTTTTCACATCTCGGTTGATCGGAGCCTAAGCCTTAAAGGGGAAATGAAACGCCGACTAAATAAGTTGTCGGTAGCTTAAGTATAGTTTATTGAAGCGATTGTGGCTTGAATTTTATATCATAAATAAACCACTCCACACACAGTGGTTTTGTTTTATGTGCTTGTCGTATAAGTTATCGACCCGAAAGCCGCCATTGCTAAGTACCCACCGACACAAAGTTACTGTGACGTCACTGAATTGTTACAAAGTACCACATAAAATATAGTGCATGCATGTCACAGCATATTATATCAACAACATGGAATCTCACGCCAACAACACGCACAGGTTTTCAGCAGAAGACCATTCATCTATTACTCTCAGAAGACCAATCAAATATTATAGTTCAACCAAAAACATTCTCAAATATATTTCAAACTACATCTGCAAGTACATGTGCTAAATACATTTACAAATTGAGCTAAAGTTATTTATCTATTCAAAGGCACAAACAAATATTAATACATATTTACAGCACAAAAACATACTATTAATTTTATAAAAGTACTGGACATTAGGATGCAGATCCAGGCTGGATGGCTTATGATGATTTTTATCCATTCATTCTCTGTGCGTCAATGTTATTGTTCTAATACATGTGCAGGAACCGGAGGCGGGACTAACAAACTGTGCTTTATTCTCACACTCGCACTTTGTTTGATTGACAGTGTTCAGCTATTATTGCTTACTGAGATTATGTTTGTTGATTGGTCAGCTCAGGCGTGCACATGCGCAGTGCCAGTTACACGTTATCTTCTGGTTTACTTCCTGACTCTAGTCATGCGGAACTTATCTCCGACTTTCTCTTCAATAACAGTCATTAAGTTTATTTATAAGATTGTGAATACACATAATTTCCTTGTCCAGCTGAACTCAACTCCTGCTGTGCGTGGGGAAGGGGGGGGGTGCATGTGCACCCTGTGCACCTCCCCAGCCAACGCCCTTGATCAGCTGCCTTCTGATGTTTCAGCAGCTGATAACGGGTTGGGTAGTATTCATTGAAGACTTTGTAGATATGCAACGCCGCAGGTGGTTGGCGAATCGCACATTGAGAGTTTCAAACCTACAAAAAAAAAAAAAAAAAAATTCATGAGCGCATGTATTATTGTCGATCGACATTTTTATATTAAAAAGCGGACACAGACATCTTACCCCCTCCCCCCGAGCGTACATTTTGTACGCTTAGGAAAATGTTGAAAATGTTGAGTGACCCCTTACCACAAGCGTGGGAACACAGGAGAGGAATACTTCAATCAAATATAAAGTTAAAATCAAATAACACACGATTCCAAACCTGAAACGAGCACCACGCAACACTACAGTATTACCTGCAGCGAATATAAATAAAATAATCACATATAAAACACGCACATAAATCTTCATTATTGATGTACAATATTCACATTTAAATCCCTCAGAAATATAAACCTGAACATGAACGATCATAGTGTCCTAATATCCATTTTTATTAAATTCATGTTATTCATTACAACAGCACAACACAACTAAACAGGCGCCAAGCACAGGTTTTCTTCATGACTGATTCTGGTCCTCTAACCTTCAACCCTAAACCTTTGTAAACACACCAGCGAATCCGACCATGAGCTCACGACTAATAATGCAGAGTTCTTATCCTGTTCATTCTCACCTGTTCTCTCCACTTTCCCTGATTTCCTATCTCTCCCACTTTGTTTTGAATTTTATACACAGTGATTGTCTCCCTTTATCTCTTTATCCCAGTATTCATACCACTCTTTGTGAACCGCCTTCCAGATGATGCTTTTTCATCCGCTTTGGAAAGTTTAAACACTCTCCAGGCAGGCCTTGCAAATTTGTAACAGGCAATTTGGTCCTGAGACGGTTAATGCTTAACTGTAGTTGTTCTTTTGCGGTTTCCACTATTGCTAATTTATCTTTTTTTTTTTTTTTTTTTTTAATTTTATTTCCCTGAATCCCCATGTGTGCTGTAACCCACATCACTATTTTTCAGGCCGTTGGTTGGTTAATCTTGTATTGGTCATTCATATTTCACATATAATATCTTGGTGGGATTTACACATACCTGCTTTTATACCTAATATGGAAGAAACTGAATCACTACATATGAGGATTTTCCTTTCTGCCCACACCAAGGCCAACATTATGGTGACCGGCTCCACATCGTAGAAACTTAAACAATCTGATGTTCTCTTATTGACCCTTTTCTGATGCCTGGGTACCAATACCGCGGCCCCTGTAGCTTCTGTCTGTAGATTTTTAGGTCCATCTGTGTGAATGTGTTCACTGTACTATTGGAATCTGAAACTATAAACTCAGGTACGAGATTTGCTGTCTTATTTCATTGTTTTTTTATTCAGGATTACGAAGTCTACCTTTACCATTACCACCACCACACTTCGTCGACTCGATATCGAGTATGACCATAGCAACACAAACAACACAGTGTCTAAGAGGCGGGGTGATGTGTCCGCAGGTGGCTTGTAAGGCCAATACGGGCGTGAAAACCCCTCCCACAAGTTGAACACCAGTGAGAGGGGGTCGTGTTGGTAGATTGGTCAGCTGGAGCTTTGCGTGTTTGACGTTTATCTTTGGCTGCGTTCGAACGTTTATTCTCTGAGTGGATGGCACCTTTGTGAATCAGGTTACGCCAAGCCAGTCTGTCA
This sequence comes from Plotosus lineatus, assembly GCA_024760905.1. Taxonomy (NCBI): domain Eukaryota; kingdom Metazoa; phylum Chordata; class Actinopteri; order Siluriformes; family Plotosidae; genus Plotosus; species Plotosus lineatus. Next base: position 11,625,303 of record CM045734.1, on the reverse strand, counting down.
AATGCTGCGGTTTCCCACGTTGCAACGTCGATGTTGAAGTCCTTCAGGTATGCTTTGATGGAGTCTTTATAACGTTTCCGCTGGCCTCCTACTTTCCTGCTACCACAACTGAGTTCACCATACAGTAACTGCTTGGGCATCCTGGAGTCTGACATACGGCAAATGTGTCCTGCCCATCGTGTCTGAGCTTTGCGCATGATGGTAATAAAGCTGGGGAGGTCTGCTCTCTCCAGAACCTCGGTGTTTGTGATCTTATCTTGCCAGCGGATATTAAACATGTTTCGGAGACAACGGAGATAGGACTGCTGGAGAAGTTTCTCGTGTCTTCTGTAGATGGTCCAAGATTCACAGCCATAAAGAAGCATAGTTAAGATGACTGCTCTGTACACTTTGATCTTGGTGTATTGTGAGATACCTCTTCGTTCCCAGACTAACTTCTTCAATCTCCCAAAAGCACTGGTTGCCTTCGCAATGCGGTTGCTGACCTCAGCATCAATGTTGGCGTAGCAAGAGAGAGTGCTGCCGAGGTAGGTGAGGTTTTCCACATCTTGAAGTCACTGTCCCTTCACTGTGATGTTTGGTTCCTGATATGGTTTTCCTGGGGCGGGCTGATACATCACTTCAGTCTTCTTGATGCTGACGATGAGGCAGAAGTTGTCACAGGCAGATGAGAATGCGTCCATTTCCTGTTGCATTTCTTGCTCATTGATGGCACTGAGGGCACAGTCATCAGCAAAGAGCAGATCACGAATCACAGTCTCTTTGACTTAAGTGACGGCCTGCAGACGTCGGAGGTTGAACAGTTTTCCGTCACACCTGTACTTAATGGGGATGCCTAGGGGAGTCTCCCTAAAGACAATGGTCAGCATCGCTGAAAACATCAAACTGAACAGTGTAGGGGAAAGGACACAGCCTTGTTTAACTCCATTTGACACCTGAAACGGATCGGAGGCGTTTCCATCGTCAAGAACACGGGCCATCATTCCGTCGTGAAATTGTCTGACAATCTTCACAAACCTGTCCGGGCAGCCAAACTTTGACATGATCTTCCACAGTCCCTCTCTGCTCACAGTGTTGAAGGCTTTTGTTAGATCTACGAAAGTGATATAGAGATCTTGACTTTGTTCCACACTTTTCGCCTGAATCTGACGGGCAGCAAAGATCATATCAATAGTCCCTCGACCTGCGCGGAATCCGCATTGGCTCTCGGGGAGATGACCTTGCTCGAGATGTTTCAGGAGATGATTGAGCAGCACTCGGGCAAAGATCTTGCCGGCGATAGAGAGAAGTAATATCCCTCTGTGGTTGTCACACGATCGTTTGTTTCCCTTTCTTTTGTAGATGTGAATGATTGTGGCATCTTTAAAATCTTGAGGAAGGGTCTCACTTTCCCAAAACGATTGAAATAGCGCTGTGAGTTTGTGTAGGAGAGAAGGGCTGCCTGTCTTGAACACTTCAGCAGGGATGGCATCAGAGCCGAGGGCTTTCCCAGTCGACATCTGCTTGATTGCCTTGGCAACCTTGTCCTCTGATGGAGTTATGTCCAAGTCTGGGTTTATGTCCACCTGGGGAAGGCGTTGAACGGCTTCGTCATTGATGGACGATGGACGATTAAGAACGCCATTGAAGTGTTCTGCCCATCTCTCTACAATCTTGTTTTTGTCAGTGATGAGTGTCGCTCTGTCCGCGCTGAGTAAAGGGGAACTGCCTGATGTTGGTGGTCCGAATACACACCTGAGTGAATCGTAGAAGTGTTTTATGTCGTGTCTATCTGCAAAGCCTTGAATCTCGTCGGCTTTGTTACTTAGCCATGTGTCTTGCATAGTGTGGAGATTTATCTGAGCCTGTCTGCGCTTACTGACGTTGGCGTCTTTCTTCGAGACCGAGTTGGGATCTCTCTGATGAGTTCTGAAGAGTTGGCATTTTTCTTCCAGCAGGGCTCTGATTTTGACATAATTTTCATCAAACCAGTCCTGGTGGTTCCTGGTAGCTTGTCCGAGCACCTGTAGGGCAACAGAATGAACAGATGTCTTCAGAGAGTCCCAGTTGTTTCCGGTAGCCTCAGTCAGCTGGATTTCTAAACTTGCTACTAGTTCTTCTTGAATGGAAGGAAGCTTGAGCTTGTTGATGTTGAGCTTCTTCACAACTGTCTGGCCTTGTGGTCTTCTCTTGGGCTGAATATGCAAATTGGTCTTAGAAATGATGAGACGATGGTCTGTCCAACAGTCAGCACCACACATTGCCTTAGTCACACGCACATCCTGCCTGTCCTTTGCTCTGACAATGACGTAGTCGATGAGATGCCAATGCTTAGATCGAGGGTGCATCCATGATGTTTTATTATGGGTTGGAAGGCGGAACATGGTGTTGGTGATGGCTAAGCCATGGGTGGCACACGTTCTGAGCAGGAGGAGATCATTACTGTTACGTTTCCCTGCTCCATGGGGTCCGAGGACTCCTTCCCATGCCTGGTGGTCTTGACCTACACCAGCGTTAAAGTCGCCAAGGAGTAGGAGCTTGTCCGCCCGCGGAACAGTGGAGATGAGGGCATCCAGTTCTTCATAGAACTCCTCCTTAGTGTCTTCCGAGTTTGTCATGGTGGGAGTGTAGGCGCTAATGAGGGTTGCGGATCTCCCCCTGTCCAGGGGCAACTTGAGTTTCATGAGGCAATCGTTGATGCCTTCTGGTATACAATCAAGTTTTCATACGAGATGGTCGTTAATCACAAATCCGACACCAGCCTCACGTCACTCTTCATTGCTGCTACCGCTCCAAAAGAAGGTATAGCCGCCTCCAATCTCACTGAGCTGGCCTTTGTCGGGAAAACGTGTTTTGCTGAGGGCTGCAATGCCAACATTGTAGCAGGCAAGTTCTCTGGCTACGAGAGCCGTACGTCTTTCTGGTCTCCTTTACTTACAGGTGGTTGAGTCGAGAAGAGTTCTAACGTTCCATGACGCAAGGGTGAGCTTGAATATTTTCTTGGGCATTTTCTTGTGATTTCGACCGCAAGATGGAAACCCACTAGCCACGGTATGCTGGCCAGGTGGTTGTGGAACAGGTTATGTTTAGAGCACCTTTTCTAGCTCTGTCCTCAGACTACAGAGGCAGGCAGAGCTATCCTAAGTAGGGCTACCTGGTCACTCAGGGTGCTGCCAAACTTCCCTGCTGTCCAGATCAGAGAAGAACGACCATATGGCCTGAGCCACCTGTGTGCAGGATTGCAGCTACAGCATCCAGTGATTCCGCACCTGCTGCTTTGCCATTCCCCCATCGCCACAGGACTTTGAGGATAAAGGGTTGTCCATGGTGGTGTTGCCATGACTTGCACTGAACTTGGATTAAAGTGAAGGAGGCTTGCGCAGCACCAGCCTCACTCTCTCATCCTATGAGCCTGATCCCACGGCAAGACAGAGTGAAGACAGTTGGAGACTCATCGAGGGTGCAGGAGTTGCCGGAAAGGGACGAGATACGCCTTCTAACCGCGGGGCTCCACTCCGGATTTTCTGTCGGGGTTTACTCCCTTAGCCTGAGCCATTCAAGGCTAATCCGCAAGGCAACAGGAAAAACTTGTTCCATGCAATCTCCGTGACTTCACCGAAACCCTGGCATGAGGGGGGGCTAAGTGGGTTCTCGATCTTGCCCAAGGATCTCCCACAGGCTAGTGGAGGGAAGGAGGCGCCTTACTTCTCCTGTTGGTGGAAGATTTTTCCACCCCGCCACCCGCAATGCTTATTATATGATAATGTTTATGCTTATTAAAATGCAGCCATTAGGTGTGGGGGGGGGGGCACTGACCAGTGTCTCTCCCCCTCATGCCGGTCCCAAGCCTGCAGAAATGCAGAGGGTTGTGTCAGGAAGGGCATCCGACGAAAAAACCAATGCCAAATATTTATGATGCAAATCAGAAGTATAACCCCCATACCGGATCGGTCGAGGCCCGGGATAACAACGACCGCCATCAGTGCTGTCAATCAACAGGGTACTGATGGAAATTGGACTGCTGTTGGTCGAAGACGTCGAAGAAGGAGAGGTGGGAGGCGTGTCCGTAGACAGAGAGAGAAAAGGAAAGGCATGAGTCTAGGACTGCGAGTGGGGACTTTGAATGTTGGAACTATGAAAAGAAAAGGTAGAGAGCTGGCTGACATGATGCAGAGGAGGAAGGTGGACATATTGTGTGTTGAGGAGACCAGGTGGAAAGGTACCAAAGCTAAAAGCTTCGGAGCAGGGATTAAGCTATTTTATCATGGTGTGGATGGGAAGAGAAATGTAGTAGGAGTCATCTTGAAGAAGGAGTTTGTCAGGAATGTTCTAAAAGTGAAAAGAGTGTCAGACAGAGTGATGAGTCTCAAGTTAGAAATTGAAGGTGTAATGCTCAATGTTGTTAGTGCTTATGCCCCACAGGCAGGATGTGAGCTAGAAGAGAAGGAGAGATTCTGGAGTGACTTAGATGAAGTGATGCAGAGTACCCCCAGAGGTGAAAGAGTGGTCATTGGTGCAGACTTCATTGGACATGTTGGTGCAGGCAACAGAGGGGTCGAGGAAGTGATGGGCAGGCTTGGTATCCAGGACAGGAACACAGAAGGACAGATGTTGATAGATTTTGCAAAAAGGATGGAAATGGCTGTGGTGAACACTTTCTTCCAGAAGAAACAGGAGAATAGGGTGACTTATAAAAGCGGAGGTAGGAGCACACAGGTAGACGACATCTTGTGTAGGCGATGTAATTTGAAGGAAGTCAGTGACTGCAAAGTAGTAGTGGGTGAGAGTGTTGCCAAACAGCATAGGATGGTGGTATGCAGGATGACGCTGATGGTGAGGAAGGTGAAGAAGGCAAAGGCAAGCAGAAGACAAAGTGGTGGAAGTTGAAAAAGGAAGAGTGTCGTGTTGTCTTCAAAGAGGAGTTGAAACAGGCTTTGGGTGGCCAGGAAGTTCTTCCAAATGACAACCACAGCAAATGTGATCAGGGACACAGGTAGGAGAGTGCTTGGTGTGTCCTCTGGAAGGAAAGTAGATAAGGAGACTTGGTGGTGGAATGAGGAAGTGCAGGAGTGTGTACAAAGGAAGAGGTTAGCTAAGAAGAAGTGGGACATTGAGAGGACCGAAGAGAGTAAACAGGAGTACAGGGAGACACAGCGTAAGGCTAAAGTAGCAGTGGCTAAGGCCAAACAGAGGGCGTATGATGACTTGTATGATAGGTTGGATAGTAAAGAGGGAGAAAATGATCTATACAGGTTGGCACAGCAGAGAAATAGAGATGGGAAAGACGTGCAGCAAGTTAGATTGATAAAGGACAGAGAGGGAAATGTATTGACGGATGATTGAAGTGTGCTGGGAAGATGGAAAGAGTACTTTGAAGAGCTGATGAATGAGGAAAATGAGAGAGAAGAAAGAGTAGAAGAGGTGACCATTGAGGAGCAGGATGTAGCAAAGATCAGTAAGGGTGAAGTGAGAAGGGCATTGAAGAGGATGAAGAATGGAAAGGCAGTTGGTCCTGATGATATACCTGTGGAGGTATGGAAGTGTCTAGGTGAGGTAGCAGTAGATAGAGAGTAAGCAGATGCCGGAGGAGTGGAGGAGAAGTGTGCTGGTACCTATTTTTAAGAACAAGGGAGACGTGCAGAGTTGCAGCAACTACAGTGGGATAAAGTTGATGAGCCATACGATGAAGTTATGTCAAAGAATAGTGGAAGCTAGACTAAGGGCAGCATTTGTGAACAACAGTTTCGTTTCATGCCAAGAAAGAGCACCACAGATGCAATGTTTGCTTTGAGGATGTTAATAGAGAAGTACAGAGAAGGTCAGAGGGAGCTACATTGTGCCTTTGTGGATCTGGAAAAAGCATATGACAGGGTGCCAAGAGAAGAACTGTGGTATTGCATGAGGAAGTCGGGAGTGGCAGAGAAGTATGTTAGAGTGGTGCAGGACATGTATGAGAGATGTAAGACAGTGGTGAGGTGTGCTGTCGGTGTGACCGACAAATTCAAGGTGGAGGTGGGACTGCATCAAGGGACAGCTCTGAGCCCCTTCTTGTTTGCTATGGTGATGGACAGGCTGACAGACGAGGTGAGACAAGAATCTCCATGGACTATGATGTTTGCAGATGACATTGTGATCTGTAGCAAGCGCAGAGAACAAGTGCAGGAAAATCTAGAGAGGTGGAGGTATGCCCTGGAAAGGAGAGGAATGAAGGTTAGCCTCAGAAAAATCAGAATACATGTGTGTAAATGAGAAGGACCCAGGAGGAACGGTCATGTTACAGGGAGCAGAGATAACGAAGGTGGAGGATTTTAAGTACTTAGGCTCAACAATCCAGAGCAATGGAGAGTGGAAAAGAGGTGAAGAAGCATGAGCAGGCAAGCTGGAATGGTTGGAGAAAAGTGTCCAGTATGATGTGCGATAGGAGAGTGTCAGCAAGAATGAAGGGAAAAGTGTACAAGACGGTGGTGAGGCCAGCGATGTTGTATGGCTTAGAAACAGTGGCGCTGAGGACAAGGCAGGAGGCAGAGCTGGAGGTAGCGGAGATGAAAATGTTGAGGTTCTCTCTGGGAGTAACGAGGATGGATAGGATTAGAAATGAGTACATCAGAGGGACAGCCCACGTAAGATGTTTTGGAGACAAAGTCAGAGAGGCTAGATTGAGATGGTTTGGACATGTACAGAGGAGGGCTAGTGAGTATATTGGCAGTAGGATGCTGAGGTTGGAACTACCAGGCAGAAGGCCTCGAGGAAGACCAAAGAAGAGATTTATGGATGTGGTGAAGGAAGACATGAAGGTCGTTGGAGTCAGAAAAGAAGATGCAGAGGACAGGGTGAGATGGAGAAGGATGATTTGCTGTGGCGACCCCTGAAGGGAGCAGCCGAAAGTAAAAGAAGAAGAAGAAGTGTATGCTTATTTAGACAGTGCCAGACCACATACTGCTCACATAACAAAGGCATGGCTGCGTGAGAAGAGGGGGCGGTGCTTAATTGGCCTGCCTGCAGCCCTGAGTTGTCTCCTATGGAGAATGTTTGGTGTATTTTAAAAGTCAAATTGTTGGAAAGACCCCGTACTGTTGCACATCTAAAAAGTTGTCTGTGGGAAAAATGGGACAAATTAACACCTGCAACACTTAATCACTTGTTTACTTGATTACTTTAATCCCTAAACATGTTTTAATTGTAGTTAAAAGGGATGTGAACAATACAAAGTGGTAAATACAGGACCGTCCCAACTTTTTTGGAATGTGCTGATAGTGTGAACGGCAAGAATGGATGCTTGTTTACAAATGAAATGATGTTGACACGACAAAATATGAATTATCTTGTGTTCTTACAGTCTGCAATGAAACACAACTTCGGGGAAATTTGGAAATGACAATTTTTTTTATTCATATTTTCCAGTGTCTCTACTTTTTCTGATTTGGGATTGTAGTATCGATGAACGAATTGTTCTAGAAATCCATACAGGAGCTTTTATCAACAAGAATAACACACAGCTGAAAGTCTGTCCAACCAGTTACACACTACCTTCATTTATTAATTGGTTAATTTATTAATTACACGCTACCTTCATTTATTAATTGGTTCACATGTCAGTGGAATAAACCCTGGAGCCGAGACCCAGAATCGTGAATATTTAATTATTCTAGACACACCCAAGGAACACTTTTCCAACTTCCATGATTTTGGCAACAGGTGACGTGATGCGGCTGTCAATGTTACATGACATTAAATTAAAGTGGCTTTCGAATTGATTGTGTGGATAACATTATCTTTTATTGAACATTATTGCTTCATTTAGAATCCCAACTTTGTAGATTGAGAAGAACTTTGATTGTTTTTATGATTTTTAATAAATGTTCCCAAAACCAAATAATGACACTTTATATTTTAATTTTTATTGTTTACAGATTAATTATATCTTAATGGGTGTTCTCTTTTTCTCACATCATTCCCTCGTGAATGACTAATTACATTTAACTCTTGCTTTAAGGTGTGTGTGTGTGTGTGTGTGTGTGTGTGTGTGTGTGTGTGTGTGTGTGTGTGTGTGTGTGTGTGTGTGTGTGTGTGTGTGTGTGTGTGTGTACACTTGTATATTCAAACACAGATGTTCACATTTATGCTGAAATTGGACACTTATTATTTACATTTAAGAAACAACATTTAAACATTGTTTACTTGTAAAAACAACATGGGTAAACGTGAATGCATTTGAATTATGCAAGTTTATCTCTAAAGAATGAAAAGTGTAAGCAGTGATGGGATGTTACTTGTGTAATAAAGTCGATGTATTTTCTGAGCAGCATCCTGCAGATTAAAGCTGCTGGAGTTTGAGTTATTGTTGTTTTCACTTCCTTTCAAACTGCTGTCTGTGTTTTCACTCTTACAGTCACACACTCTCTGCAGTACTTCTACACTGCAGTTACACCAGGAATCAATTTCCCAGAAGTTACAGATGTGGGTTTGGTGGATGGAGAAGAATTTAACGACTATGACAGTAACATCAGAAGGAAGATCCCAAAGAATGAGTGCATTAAGAAGGTCACCGCTGATCATCCAGATTACTGGGTCAGAGAGACACAGATCAATCAGGGGACTCAGGAGACCGTCAAAGCCAATGTGAGTACAGTAATGCAGCGCTTTAATCAAACTACAGGTAAACACACACACACACACACACACACACACACACACACACACACACACACACACACACACACACACACCCGTGTCCAGGATGGTGGTGATATTTTTGGACAGCGTGGAGAAAGTGAACGGAGTTGTAGAGAGCGAGGTTGTGCTTCAGGGAAGTTTCACTCCCGTTCTCTCGCTGGTTAATCCCGCCAAACGCTTTACTATTTCAAACGCGCCGCCGTTTGTCCGTAATGAGGTTCTGGAGCCAGATTTTGTCACCGATTTGAATGATCTCATTAAATTGTAAGTCCCCGCACCTGAAACATGTCGTTTCCTTCAGATGGCAAACGATGATGATTCTTTAAAGCCCCGAGGAGCTGAACTTGGCTTTGGAATTTAAAGTTGATAATTTTGACTACATCATTCACGTCACGTCGGGGAACATGAAGTGTTTCAAGTGCGGCATGGAAGGACATCTTATCCTCTCGTGTCCGGAGGGGGATGAAGCAAAGCGGTCGGCTGCCGCCTCCCGTGCTCCGACGGAGCAGGGAGCGGGACTGGCCGCGGCGGACGCGCCCGAGCCGGCGGCGGTGGCAGCGGTGGCGCTGGGGAAACCGATAACCAAACTGTTGGGAAGCCCTGGCAATTTGCACGAGACAGCAACAACAACCGTTTCGGAAACTGGGAAATGGTTTCTCACAGCCTGGAGACACAGACGGACGGTGTGCAGTCCAGCACAGACACCACAGTAGTCGCACAGGTAAATAACCCACAGGTGGAGGGTGATGGGTGTGTACAACATTCACATGGTGATGATCAGATGGAGTTGGGGACACAGAGGGAAAGTGTGGGGCAGATAGCAGCTCGGGTGGCAGTTATGGAGGAATTAGGTGAGGAAGATGAATAATTAATAGGTGACGAGTTAGAAACGGTAGTTAAAAGAAAGTTCACAAACACAGAAAACAGCATTTCAAACAAAATTAAAAAAGCATCAAAAGGGAAAACCTGTCTGTCCCAGGGCTTGTCTGAGAATGGACACAGACACGGCATACACCGTGGAAATAATACAAAAGGTTTACATGACAATAAAGGGGCTCCAATTAAAGCCGAAAACTTTTTTTCGGACCTCAGACTATTTATTGACTCTGTCCGTCTCAATTTAAGAAAGCGAGGTGAGCCTGGACAGCCCGGTTTCACCGAAGAGATTTATAGACTGAGGAAACTGGTTTCAAAGTGTAAAAAGCAACTCGCTGAGGAGGACTAATGTTCTTTTTTTCATCTGTCTTTTACTCAATCTGCTTTTATCCGTCACGTTTCAGTCTCTTCCCTCTTTTATTTTCAACATGGAGACTTTTAAAATCGCCATGCTCAATATAAACGGAGCGAAACAGGATTTAAAAAGAGCCACGATTTTTAGTTTGATTCGTGTAACGAAACTAAATGTTGTTTTTATTCAGGAGACACACAACACCGTAGACAATGAAGGTGACTGGAGTAGAATGGAATGGACAGGTGTTTTTTAGTCACAAAAGTGCCAATAGTGGGGGAGTTGGGATTTTATTCTCCCGAGATTTTAACCCGGTTTCTGTCCACACTGAAGATGTGATGGCGGGCCATATTTTAAAAGTTACAGCAGAGCTGGAAAAAAAAATCAAGGTTTTGTTTTTAAACCACAGAGAGACTTCTGTTTTTAAGCGCCCTGGATGATGTGATCCAGAGGTGCGGTCAGGATGAGTACCTGTTTATAGGGGGGTTAACTGTACCGAAAATCATCTTTTACATCGGAACCACCCCGAGTCACATACTGCCTCGCAAAGGACATTAAGAAAACTTGTCGAGACACAAACTTTTAGACGTCTGGATAAAGTTTTATGGCAACAGCCGACAGTACACCTGGCTCCACTCAAGGGATGGACTCCTGTCCATGGCCAGGCTCGACAGGTTTTATTGTTTTAAACATCATTTTAATGTTTTTAAGAACTGCTCGATTTTGCCAGTGGTCTTCTCGGACCATTATTTGGTCGAGTGCTGTGTTCTAATCAACAACATCAGATGTGGAAGTGCGTACTGGCACTTCAACACAGCACTGTTATCTGACCAGGGTTTTAAGAAAGCTTTTTATGTGGTTTAGGAATGTTTTAGACAAACAAAGAGTTCTTTGCAGCAGTTGTCATGTTGGCACAAAATAGTGACTTTATCTCCAAATTCTGCCTCCAGAGTTAAAGAACTCAGAGACTCTGAGAGTAAACCTGCAACACACACACACACACACACACACACACACACATACACACACACACACACACATCCGTGTCCAGGATGAACAGCGCAGTGGTGATGTTTTTGGACAGCGTGGAGAAAGTGAACGGAGTTGTAGAGAGCGAGGTTGTGCTTCAGGGAAGTTTCACTCCCGTTCTCTCGCTGGTTAATCCCGCCAAACGCGTTACTATTTCAAACGTGCCGCCGTTTGTACGTAATGAGCTTCTGGAGCGGGAGTTGTCCCGATACGGCCAGATTTTGTCACCGATTCGAATGATCTCATTAAATTGTAAGTCCCCGCACCTGAAACATGTCGTTTCCTTCAGACAGCAAACGATGATGATTCTTTAAAGCCCCGAGGAGCTGAACTTGGCTTTGGAATTTAAAGTTGATAATTTTGACTACATCATTCACGTCACGTCGGGGAACATGAAGTGTTTCAAGTGCGGCATGGAAGGACATCTTATCCTCTCGTGTCCGGAGGGGGATGAAGCAAAGCGGTCGGTTGCTGCCTCCCGTGCTCCGACGGAGCAGGGAGCGGGACTGGCCGCGGCGGCCGCGCCCGGCGCTGGGGAAACCGATAACCAAACTGTTGGGAAGCCCTGGCAATTTGCACGAGACAGCAACAACAACCATTTCGGAAACTGGGAAAATGGTTTCTCACAGCCTGGAGACACAGACGGACGGTGTGCAGTCCAGCACAGACACCACGGTGGTCGCACAGGTAAATAACTCACAGGTGGAGGGTAATGGGTGTGTACAACATTCACATGGTGATGATCAGATGGAGTTGGGGACACAGAAGGAAAGTGTGGGGCAGATCGCAGTTCGGGTGGCAGTTCTGGAGGAATTCGGTGAGGAGGATGAAGAATTAATAGTTGATGAGTTAAAAACGGTAGTTAAAAGAAAGTTCACAAACACAGAAAACAGCATTTCAAACAAAATAAAAAAGCCTCAAAAGGGAAAACCTGTCTGTCCCAGGGCTTGTCTGAGAGCGAGGACGAGAACACAGAAAAAATGGCAGGCACAGAGAGACTCCTGTTTTTAAGCGTGTGGTCAGGATGAGTACCTTTTTATAGGGGGGATTTTAACTGTACCGAAAATCACCTTTTATATCGGAACTACCCCGCGCCACACACTGTCTCGCAAAGGACATTAAGAAAACTTGTCGAGACACACAAACTTTTAGACGTCTGGAGAAATTTTTATGGAAAAATTTTATGGATAAATTTTTATTTTCATTTTTTATGATTTACAGCCGACAGTACACCTGGCTCCACTCAAGGGGTGGACTACTGTCCATGGCCAGGCTCGACAGGTTTTATTGTTTTCAACATCATTTTAATGTTTTTCAGAAATGCTTGATTTTACCGGTAGGCTTCTCAGACCATTATTTGGTCGAGTGCTGTGTTCTGATCAACAACATCAGATGTGGAAGTGTGTACTGGCACTTCAACACAGCGCTCGTATCTGACCACGGTTTCAAGAAAGCTTTTTATGTTTTTTGGGAGGGTTTTAGACAAACAAAGAGGTTTTTTTGCAGCAGTGGTGAGATGCCGGGAAGAACAAAATAAAATCTCTGTGCCTGCAGTATACTCGCAATGTCTCCAGGAACTTGGTCAAATCCATGAAGGATTTGGAGAGGGAAATGGTGGAGCTGCAAACTCTGGCAGACTCTACAGGAGAAAGAAGACATTTTGAAGTCTTCAAAGCCAAAAAACGCATGCTGTCGATCATGCTGTACTCCTTTGCAATAGAGCCTCTCCTGCACCGACTCAGAACGGGTCTCTCTGGTTTTAATGTCCCGAACTGAGTTTCGACTTTTAAACTGTCCGTATATGCGGACGATCTTATTATTGCTGTAAATAACCAGAGAGACGTTAATTTTTTAACCAAAACTGTCGAAGATTTTGGTGCCATTTCATCAGCCAAGGTAAACTGGGGAAAAAGTGAAACTCTGTGTGTGGAGGTCTCTTCCTGCCGAGTGGTCTCACCTGTAAAAAGGGTGGGATCAAGTACCTGGGAATCTACCTTGGCGATGGAAATAATGTAAATAAAAATTGGGAAAACGTTCTCGAGAAAGTGCAAGGGAGGATCAAAAAGTGGAAATGGGTTTTACCGAAAATATCTTGTAACGGTCGTGTTTTAATTATTAACAATCTTGTGGCTTCCATGCTGTGGCACCGTCTCTCCTGCGTAGACCCCCCTTCGACCCTTCTCGTGAAAGTCCAGGCCGAAATCATCAGTTGTTTCTGGGACAAGCTGCAATGGGTCCCACAGAGTGTCCTCTTCCTCCCCAAAGAGGAAGGGGGATACGGTCTTATACATTTGGTCAGCAGAGGAGCAACTTTCAGGCTCCAGTTCATCCAGAGACTGCTGAACGGACCGAGAGACTTGGTGTCTAGGCCCACAGCGCGAGCAGTTCTGACCCGGTGCTGGGAGCCGGGACTGGAGGACTCTCTCTTTTTAATGGATTTAAGCAAATATGACTTAAAAGTATTTCCAGAGTTTTATCAAAGCCTTTTTAAAAATTTTTGACTTTTTAAAAAGCACAGAACAAGGGCACACTGCTCACACTTCTGTACTTTAAAGGATCCTGTGGTCTGTGGAACTCGTTTTAACGTACGGCAGTCTGCGGGGCCATCCGTCGCAGAGAAGTTTGCGGCGGCACATGTCACCACACTGGGTCACGTCTTTGACCTGTGTGGTCCACAACTGTCGGGGTGTCTTTGGTGAGACGACTGGAAAGCATGCTGAGGCTCTGGAAGGACCAGCTCTCCCCAGACGAACACTCCAGCATCATCTCCGGAACCGACAGCGTTTTACCTCCGGAGACACGGACCCCTTTCTCGTCGACAGCCTCACCCCAGATTTTAAGGACTGCTCTGGTTGGTTTTTAGAACATGGTGTGTCAGGGCCTATAAAACTGTGTAACACCTCAGGTAAAATAATGTACAAACTGATGGTAAAAGTACTAAATAAAGAGAAACGAAGTGGTCAGACTGACACACTGTGGAGGGTCACCTGGGTTTGAAACCAGAAGTGGACCCTCATGGAGCGCGCTGTACAAACCACCGTTGAGAAAAAGGGTTGGAGACTTACAGTGGAGAATTTTCCATGGTGCTGTCGCAGTTAATAGTTTTGTTAACATTTTAAATCCGGGTGTTGAAAGGTGTCCGTTCTGTTCCCTCAGAGAGACGGTGTTTCACAGCCTGCTGCAGTCCCTAGGCTGTTCTAGACTTTTGCCATGGTTTTTGTGAAACACATTTTTATTCTGGGATTTAGAGGCCAACAAAAGAAGAAGCCAAATGTCAACTTCTGAACTTCTTCCAGAGCCAATCAAAAATGGCCGTCTACCTGAGCAGGAGGAGAAAAACAGAGGGTTCACTGGACTGTGATATTAAAACAATTTTAATCAAAATGATAAAGAGCAGATTGATGATTGATTTCAATTATTATAGCTTGATGAAAGATTTGGAGTCCTTTGAGAAAGTGTGGTGCGTAAATGATGGTTTGTGTTCTGTAAAGGAGGAGAAACTGTTGTTCTCAACAATGTTGGGTTAAAGGAACTGACTCTGTCTGTCTTCCTTTCGGCTTTTTCCCTTTTACTCAGGAGTCGCCACAGCGAATCATCTGATTCGCACGTTTGGTTTGGCAGAGGTTTTTACATCGGATGCCCTTCCTGTCACAACCCTTTTAGCAAGGGACAGAAACACGCTGACGACTTTGCAGCCTACTCTTTACGAAAGTCAGCAATGGTTCTTTTACATGCCTCTCACCATAGACAGTGAGAGACATGGCCCGCCTTTGATAACCCAGTTAGCCGCACTGGAGGGACAGTGACAACCTTGTGGAGAGTGGGACTCGAACCCCCAACCTTTGGATCAGCGATCCAGCGCCCTATACCACTAGACCACCACTGCCCCGGTTAAAGGAACTGACTCTGATGATGGAAATACTTTTTCTGTTGAGATCGAGGGGGTTAAATCTGTTGGGGTGTTGTTTTTTTGTTTATTTATTTATTTATTTAGTTATTTAGTTAGTTTACTTTTTTTCCCATTTATTTAATTTTGTGTGTAATGGGTTTGTTTTCCACATTAATTAATTTAATGTACCCTTTATGTTTATGCTTTAAGAACTAGTGTTTCTTTTGTGTGTGTGTGTGTGTGTGTGTGTGTGTGTGTGTGTGTGTGTGTGTGTGTGTGTGTGTATGTGTGTGTTAAAATGAAGTACCTTTTAAAATTTAAATTTATTGCTCTTTTTCTCTCTCTCTCTTTTTCTGGCTTTCTCGCTCTCTCACTCTCTCTCTTACGCTCTTGCTCTCTCTTTCGTTTTCTCTCGCTCTCTCTCGCTCTTTGTCTCACTCACTCTCTCTCACTGTCACTCTCTCGCTCTCTTGCTTTCTCTCGCTCATTCTCTCGCTCTATCTCTCCCTCTCTCCCTTTCTCTTGCGCTCTCTCTTTGACTCTTTCTCTTTCACTCTTTCTCTCTCTCTCTCGCTCTGTCTTTCTACACCTTGCACACTTATGCATTTTGTTCGATTTTTTTTTTTGAATGTCATTTAGTTTTAAAGAAGGTAAACATTTCTCCTGTAAACATTTTCCACTCGCACACTGATGGAGAGAACGCCATTAAACAAGTCATCATGACCAACACATGCTCCTCCTCATCATGGATCACATCAGGCTTTTATCTACAAAGAAGAAAGGACAAGGTTGATACTGATGTCTCTGTTTATCTTTGCAGCTCATCCCGAGGCATCAGTGTTCCAGAGACACTCGTCTTCTCCAGAGCTGGTGTGTCATGCTACAGGTTTCTTCCCCAAATCAGTGATGATCACCTGGCAGAAGGACGGCGAGGACGTGCTTGAGGACGTGGAGCTCAGAGAGACGTTACCCAACCAGGATGGAAGTTTCCAGAAGAGAAGTATTCTGAAAGTCCCAGCTGACACACCTTCACCTGTGTGATTCAGCACAGCAGCTTGGGGGAGGAGTTAGTTCTGGAAGTACCAAAAGGTCCAAATAAAGTCCAGAGTTACAGAGTGAAAGTGATTCATTACTGCAGCACATCATCATCACTCTGTACTCACTTCACAGGTGGAGCTTTGGTTGGTCTCATCATTGGCGTGATCTCGGGCTCCTGGTTCTGGTTCTGGTTGTTGTTGGAATTGTGGTGTGGATGAAGAAGAAATCTGATGAGTGTAAGGAGGAGATGTGAAGTTTCGAGAGAACAGATTTACACTTTTAATTCCTGAAAGGAAATTTAATGAATATTTTGTAGAGTTTGATGTTGATCTGATAAATTAAACAAGACAATAATGAGATATTGATGATTATTTACTGAAACCAAATATAAGATTCTGTCCATCATCTGTGTTTCAGGTTTCAAAGCTGTTCCATCCAAAGCCTGTAAGTGAATCTTTATAATACAGAAATGAGGTTTAAATTCACCACATGATTTATTATCAGTGTTTCATTCACTTTGTGATCATTTCAATTTTTTTTTTCAGCCTCTCAAGGAGATTCTTCCTCCAACAACTCCTAAAGTGTGATGTCCTGCTGAAGTGAGAAAGTAAGATCTGATGATGTTTACAGTGGAATGTGCAATAAAAATGTGTATGTAGTTAAACTTGCAGTGGGACCTCGACTTAAGAATTTAATCCGTTCTGAGGGCGGGCTTGTAAACCAAAATGTTTGTTTGATGAAACAATTATTCCCATAAGAAATAACAGAAAACCAATTAATCCGTTCCAACCCCCTCCTAATTCATATAACCTGACACAAACACGCATATTTGACCTACTATATTAAAGATAATGAAAAATAGTTAATAATACATGAAAATTAACATTAATAATAATTAGTAATAAAACAAGAGTAAATAATAAGTCAGCTAACCCTTCCGAGCAGGTACAAAGTGGTGTGTAACAGAGAAAGAGGAGTAGAATTTGTGCGTGTGCACACTATGATTGCCAGCGAGGAAAGGCTCATGATGAGCTTCCACAAGGCCAGTGCTTCTCAAAGTGGGGCCTCCCAAGGGGGGGTGTTGTGACCCTGAGAAACATAATTCTAGTACAGTATGACAAAAAATCAAGCGTAGATGCACATCCACTACAGTAGTTGTCAATGGCGCTCTCATTGTCACGCTCTGGTGTGTGTGTGTGTGTGTGGGGGGGCACCGAGCAAACGATATGAAGTGCAGTAAACTCACGCATGGGGGGAGGGTTCTTCCTACAGGAGGCATAACAGAAAATAATTGATAAGCACTTCACAACACATTCTTGGAGCAGGGAGGAATACACATGGAAGAATACGAGTCTAATCGGCCCATAAATGGCATTTCCTCAGCAGAGCTCGTAAATCAAAATTTTCCTGGTTGGATGTGGCATATTTTTGGTGGGGTCGAAGCTTGTATCAGGGAAAATTCATTATAAGATACGTGTAAGTCAACCTGACACAAACATGTATATTTAACACAAAATAATAAAGATAAACATGTAAAAACAATAACTATTTCATAATAATGCATGTACATTAACATGAAGAATAATAAATAATAATAAAACAAGAATAAACAATAAGTGAACTAACCCTTCCGATCGCCTGCGGCAAAGATTTCACATGGGTGCGAAGATGTCAGGTGGGCAGGCATGAGGTGCTTCGTAACAGAGGAGGAGGAGAATTTTGTGCATGTGCATGCTACGAATGCCAGCAAGGAAAGGCCCGTGGTGAGCTCCCACAAAGCCAGTGCTTCTCAAGGGGGCATAGTGTGATACTGGTGGCTGGTATGACCCTGGGGAACATGCTTTTTTTTTGCCATACTGTACTACAATTTGTTAGCACGTACACCTCACAGCAAGAAGGCCTGGGTTCGATTCCCGGCCTGGGCGTTTCTGTGTGGAGTTTGCATGTTCTCCCCATGCTTGCGTGGGTTTCCTCCGGGTGCTCCGGTTTCCTCCCACAATCCAAAGACATGCACAATAGGTTAATTGGTCATTCTAAATTTCCCATAGGTTCGCATCCTGGAGAAGGCAATGGCAAACCACTGCACTAATCCTGCCAAGAAAACCTCCATGAAAATTATAACCAGGGTTTATCCTTCATGGAATTCAGCCATGAGGCACGGGGGCGGCACTAACCAGTGTCTCTCCCCCTTATGCCGGTCCAAAGCCCGGATAAATGCAGAGGGTTGCGACAGGAAGGGCATCCAGCGTAAAACTTCTGCCACATTAATCATGCAAACGATCAAAACAAAGTTCATACCATATCGGTCAAGGCCCGGGATAACAACGACCGCCATCAGTGCTGTCAACCAACAGGGTGCTGATGGAAATTGGACTACTGTTGGTCGAAGACATCGAAGAAGGAGAGGCGGGAGGCATGTCCATAGGCAGAGAGAAAAGCGGAAATGCGTGAGTCTAGGACTGAGAGTAGGGACTTTGAATGTTGGAACTATGCAAGGAGAAGATAAAGAGCTGGCTGACATGATGCAGAGGAAAAAGGTAGACATACTGTGTGTTCATGAGACCAGGTGGAAAGGTAGCAAGGCTAGAAGCTTAGGAGCAGGGTTTAAACTGTTTTATCACGGTGTGGATGGGAAGATTAATGGAGCAGGAGTCATCTTGAAGGAGGGGTTTGTCAGGAATGTTCTAGAAGTGAAAAGAGTGTCAGACAGAGTGATGAGTCTCAAGTTAGAAATTTAAGGCGTGATGGTCAATGTTGTTAGTGCTTATGCCCCACAGGCAGGATGTGAGCTAAAAGAGAAGGAGAGATTCTGGAGGGAGTTAGATGAAGTGATGCAGAGTACCCCCAGAGGTGAAAGAGTGGTCATTGGGACAGACTTCAATGGACATGTTGGTGCAGGCATCAGAGGGGACGAGGAAGTGATGGGCAGGTTTGGTATCCAGGACAGGAACACAGAAGGACAGATGTTGATCGATTTTGCAAAAATGATGGAAATGACTGTGGTGAATACTTTCTTCAAGAAGAAAAAGGAGCAGAGGGTGACTTATGAAAGCAGAGGTAAGAGCACACAGGTAGACTACATCTTGTGTAGGCAATGTAATTTGAAGGAAGTCAGTGACTGCAAAGTAGTAGTGGGGGAGAGTGGTGCCAAACAGCATAGGATGGTGGTGTGCAGGATGACGCTGATGGTGAGGAAGGTGAAAAAGGCAAAGGTAGATCAGAAGACAAAGTGCTGGAAGCTGAAAAAGGAAGAGTGTCGTGTTGTCTTCAAGGAGGAGTTGAAACAGGCTTTGGGTAGTCAGGAAGTTCTTCCAGATGACTGGTCAACCACAGCCAATGTAATCAGGGAGACTGGTAGGAGAGTACTTGGTGTGTCCTGTGGAAGGAAAGTAGATCAGGAAACTTGGTGGTGGAATGAGGAAGTGCAGGAGTGTGTACAAAAGAAGAGGTTAGCTAAGAAGAAGTGGGACACAGAGAGGACCGAAGAGAGTAAACAGGAGTTCAGGGGGACACAGCATAAGGCGAAGGTAGCGGTGACAAAGGCCAAACAGAGGGCGTATGACAACTTGTATGATAGGTTGGACAGTAAGGAGGGAGAGAATGATTTATAATGGTTCACACAGCAGAGAAATAGAGATGGGAAAGACGTGCAGCAAGTTAGAGTGATAAAGGACAGAGAGGGAAATGTATTGACTGATGACAGAAGTGTGCAAGGAAGATGGAAAGCGTACTTTGAAGAGCTGATGAATGAAGAAAATAAGAGCAAAAAAAGAGTAGACGGTAGCAAATAGATGAGTAAGGGTGAAGTGAGGAGGGCATTGAAGAGGATGAAAATTGGAAAGGCAGTTGGTCCTGATGACATACCGGTGGAGGTGTGGAAGTGTCTGGGGGAGGTAGCAGTAGATTTTCTGACAAGAATATTCAACAAGGTCTTAGAAAGTGAGCCGATGCTGGAGGAATGGAGAAGTGTGCTTGTGCCCATTTTTAAGAACAAGGGAGATGTACAGAGTTGTGGCAACTACAGAGGGATAAAGTTGATGAGCCATACAATGAAGTTATGGGAAAGAATAGTGGAAGCTAGACTAAGGGCAGAGGTAAGCATTTGTGAACAACAGTTTGGTTTCATGCCAAGAAAGAGCACCACAGATGCAGTGTTTGCTTTGAGGATGTTAATAGAGAAGTACAGAGAAGGTCAGAAGGAGCTGCATTGTGCCTTTGTGGATCTGGAGAACACATATGACAGGGTGCCAAGAGAAGAACTATGGTATTGTATGAGGGAGTCTGGAGTGGAAGAGAAGTGTGTTTGAATGGTGCAGGACATGTCTGAGAGATGTAAGACAGTGGTGAGGTGCTGTCGGTGTGACAGAAGAGTTCAAGGTGGAGGTGGGACTGCATCAAGGGTCAGCTCTGAGCCCCTTCTTGTATGCTATGGTGATGGACAGGCTGACAGACAAAGTTAGACAAGAATCTCCATGGACTATGATGTTTGCAGATGACATTGTGATCTGTAGTGAGAGCAGAGAACAAGTGGAGGAAAATCTAGAGAGGTGCAGGTATGCCATGGAAAGGAGGGGAATGAAGGTTAGTCTCAGTAAGACAGAATACATGTGTGTGAACGACAAGGACCCAAGAGGAACGGTGAGGTTACAGGGGGCAGAGATAAAGAAGGTGGAGGATTTTACGTACTGAGGCGCAACAATCCAGAGCAATTAAGAGTGTGGAAAAGAGGTGAAGAAGCGTGTGCAGGCAGGTTGGAATGGATGGAGAAAAGTGTCCGGTGTGATGTGTGATAGGAGAGTATCGGCAAGAATGAAGGGAAAAGTGTACAAGACGGTGATGAGGCCAGCGATGTTGTGTGGTTTACAGACAGTGGCCCTGGGGAAAAGACAGCAGTCAGAGTTGGAGGTAGCAGAGATGGAAATGTTGAGGTTCTCTTTGGGAGTAACGAGGATGGATAGGATCAGGAATGAGTACATCAGAGGGAGAGCACACGTTAGATATTTTGGATACAAAGTCAGAGAGGCTAGATTGAGATGGGTTGGACATGTACAGAGGAGGGATAGTGAGTATATTGTCAGTAGGATGCTGAGGTTGGAACTGTCAGGCAGAAGGCCCAGAGGAAGACCAAAGAGAAGATTTATGGATGTGGTGAAGGCGGACATGAAGGTAGTTGGAGTGAGAGTAGAAGATGCAGAGGATAGGGTGAGATGGAGGTAGATCATTTGCTGTGACGACCCCTGAAGGAAACAGCCAAAAGGAAAAGAAGAATCAGAAGAAAAAGAGGGTGTTATCCTTCATGGCAGGTCGCCAATGGTCGTCCAACGACTCAGGCACCAGATAGATAGATAGTGCGACAACTAAGTGTAATTGCGCATCCTCGACAGCAGGTGGCACCACTGCCACCTACTATAGAGGATTCGCAATTACACTTTCCCTGTTGTCATTTGGAGACGTGCACATGCACAAAATTCTCCTCCTCCTCCTCCCTCTGTTCCACACAACCTCATGTGTAACCACATGACATTTTCGCCCATTTGACATCTGTGTGTAGTTAATGATTGGAAGGGTTCGTTGAATTATTGTTTTTTCTGTTTTATTATTATTTATTAATGATTAATGTAAATGTACATGTATTATTATAAAATATTTATTATTTTATACATGTTTATCTTTCATATATTAGTTGAAATATACCTGTTTGTGTCAGGTTATACAAACTTGGGAGGAGGTTGGAGCGGATGAATTGTTTTTCTATTCTATGGAAATAATTGTCAGTGGGGGTGGGGGGAGGTGTTAGGGCTGAATTTTTTTCTTCTTCCGACAGGGGATGTCAGAGAAAATAATTGTGAAGCTCTGTATAAGGCGTTCTCGGAGTGTGGAGGAATACATGCGGAAGAATACGAGACTAATTGGCCCGGAAAGTCATTTCCCCAGCAGAGCTTGTTAAGCAAAATTTTGCTCGTTGGTTCGGGCAGATTTTTGGTAGGATCGAAGCTTGTATCATGGAAAATTTGTTATTAAAGACACTCGTAACTCAAGGTACTACTGCACTAACATTCAGTCTGAGCTCAGACACCATGCTGTTTCTTTGTCTGTTTTTAGGAAACGTGGGAAGGAGGGGAGTTCTGAAGAGATGAGGGACAAAACACAGTTGTTTTTTTTTTGTATAATGTTGGATTAACTTTTCTTAATGTTTTGGTGGAGGAAGATTTTCTTGGGAATCTGTTGTGTGTAAAATTGGATTATTCGTGATTATTCTCTCATGCTGGGTTTTTTATTATTTTTGTTATTATTATTATTATTATTATTTATTATTATTATTATTATTATTATTTTTTTTTTTTTTATTGTGATGAAGATGATTTATTTTAAGCAATGCAGCCATGAGGGAGGGGCACAAGCCAGTGTTTCTCCCTCACGCCGGTCCCAAGCCCGGATAAATGCAGAGGGTTGTGTCAGGAAGGGCGTTCAGCGTAAAACAAATGCCAAATAAAAAAATGCGAGTCATAACAAAAGATTTCATATCGGATTGGTCGAGGCCCGGGTTAACAACGACCGATCAACGGGTTAGCCAACAGGGTGCTGGTGGAAATTGGACTACTGTTGGTCGAAGATGTCGAAGAAGGAGAAGCGGGAGGCGTGTCTGTAGGCAGAGAGAGAAGAGGAAAGGCATGAGCCTAGGACTGAAAGTGGGGACTTTGAATGTTGGAACTAGGACAGGAAAAGGTAGCGAGCTGGCTGACATGATGCAGAGGAGGAAGGTGGACATACTGTGTGTTCAGGAGACCAGGTGGAAAGGTAGCAAGGCTAGAAGCTTAGGAGCAGGGTTTAAGCTGTTTTTTGATGGTGTGGATGGGAAGAGAAATGGAGTAGGAGTCATCTTGAAGGAGGAGTTTGTCAGGAATATTCTAGAAGTGAAAAGAGTGTCAGACAGAGTGATGAGTCTCAAGGTAGAAATTGAAGGCGTGATGTTCAATGTTGTTCGTGCTTATGCCCCACAGGCAGGATGTGAGCGATAAAAGGAGAGATTCTGGAGTGAGTTAGATGAAGTGATGCAGAGTACCCCCAGAGGTGAAAGAGTGGTCATTGGGGTAGAATTCAATGGACATGTTGGTGCAGGCCACAGAGGGGACGAGGAAGTGATGGGCAGGTTTGGTATCCAGGACAGGAATGCAGAAGGACAGATGTTGGTATATTTTGCAAAAAGGATGGAAATGGTTGTAGTGAATACTTTCTTCCAAAAGAGACAGGAGCTTATAAGTAACATATAAAAGTGGAGGTAGGAGCACACAGATAGACTACATCTTGTGTAGGCAATGTAATTTGAAAGAAGTCAGTGACTGCAAAGTAGTAGTTGGTGAGAGTGTTGCCAAACAGCATAGGATGTTGGTGTGCAGGATGACGGTGATGGTGAGGAAGGTGAAGAAAGCAAAGACAGAGCAGAAGACAAAGTGGTGGAAGCTGAAAAAGGAAAAGTGTCATGTTGTCTTCAAGGAGTCGTTGAAACAGGCTTTGTGTGGTCAGGAACTGCTTCCAGATGACTGGACAACCACAGCTAATGTGATCAGGGAGACAGGTAGAAAAATACTTGGTGTGTCATCTGGAAGGACAGGAGATAAGGAGACTTGGGAGTGAAATGAGGAAGTGCAGGAGTGTGTACAAAAGAAGAGGCGAGATAAGAAGCGGAACATAGAGAGGACTGAAGAGAGTAAACAGGAGTACAGGGAGACACAGCGAAAGGTGAAGGTAGTGGTCTCAAAGGCCAAACAGAGGGCATATGATGACTTGAATGCTCGGTTGGAAAGTAAAGATGGAGAAAATGATTTATCCAGGTTGGCACAGCAGAGAAATAGAGATGGGAAGGACGTGCAGCAAGTTACAGTGATAAAGGACAGAGAGGGAAATGTGTTGACTCATGACAGCTCTGTGCTGGGAAGATGAAAAGGGTACTTTGCAGAGCTGATGAATGAGGAAAATAAGTGAGAAAAAAGAGTAGAAGAGGTGACTGTTGAGAACAAGGAAGTAGCAAAGATTCGTAAGGGTGAAATGAGGAGGGCATTGAAGAGGATGAAGAATGTAAAGGCAGTTGGTCCAGATGACAGACAGGTGGAGGTATGGAGTGTCTAGGAGAGGTAGCAATAGATTTCCTGACAAGAACATTCAACAAGGTCTTAGAGAATGAGAGGATGCTGGAGGAATGGAGGAGAAGTGTGCTGGTGCTCATTTTTAAGAACAAGGGAGACGTGCAGAGCTGTGGCAACTACAGAGGGATAAAGTTGATGAGCCATACGATGAAGTTATGAGAAAAAACAGTGGAAGCGAGACTAAGGGCAGAGGTCAGCATTTGTAAACAACAGTTTGGTTTCATGCCAAGAAAGAGCACCACAGATGCAGTGTTTGCCTTGAGGATGTTAATAGAGAAGTACAGAAAAGGTCAGAAGGAGCTGCATTGTGCCTTTGTGGATCTGGAAAAAGCATATGTCAGGGTGCCGAGAGAGGAACTGTGGTATTGTATGAGGAACTCTTGAATGGCAGAGACATATGTTAGAGTTGTGCAGGACATGTTTAAGAGATATAAGACAGTGGTGAGGTGTGCTGTCTGTGTGAGAGAAGAGTTCAAGGTGGAGGTGGGACTTCATCAAGGGTCAGCTCTGAGCCCCTTCTGGTTTGCTATGGTGATGGACAGGCTGACAGACGAGGTTCGACAAGATTCCCCATGGACTATTATGTTTGCAGATGACATTGTGATCTCCAGTGAGAGCAGAGAACAAGTGCAGGAAAATCTAGAGAGGTGCAGGTATGCCCTGGAAAGGAGGGGAATGAAGGTTAGTCTCAGTAAGAGAGAATACATGTATGTGAACGACAAGAACCCAAGAGGAACAGTGAGGTTACAGGGGGCAGAGATAAAGAAGGTTGAGGATTTTAAGTACTTCGGCGCAACAATCCAGAGCAAAGGAGAGTGTGGAAAAGAGGTGAAGAAGCACGTGCAGGCAGGTTGGAATGGAGGGAGAAAAGTGTCAGGTGTGTTATGTGATAGGAGCGTATTGGCAAGAATGAAGGGAAAAGTGTACAAGACGGTGATGAGGCCAGCGATGTTGTGTGGTTCAGAGACAGTGGCCCTGGGGAAAAGACAGCAGTCAGAGTTGGACGTAGCAGAGATGAAAATGTTGAGGTTCTCTTTGGGAGTAACAAGGATGGATAGGATCAGGAAGACACATCAGAGAGACAGCACATGTAAGAGGATTTGGAGACAAAGTCAGAGAGGCTAGATTGAGATGGTTTGGACATGTACAGAGGAGGGATAGTGAGTATATTGGTAGTAGGATGCTGAGGTTGGAATTGCCAGGCAGAAGGCCCAGAGGAAGACCAAAGAGATTTATGGATGTGGTGAAGGAGGACATGAAGGTAGTTGGAGTAAGAGTAGAAGATCCAGAG
The DNA here is from genome assembly GCA_024760905.1 of Plotosus lineatus. Taxonomy (NCBI): domain Eukaryota; kingdom Metazoa; phylum Chordata; class Actinopteri; order Siluriformes; family Plotosidae; genus Plotosus; species Plotosus lineatus. The sequence continues at coordinate 11,600,032 of CM045734.1, read as the reverse complement.
GATAGGGTGAGATGGAGGCAGATGGTTTGCTGTGACGGCCCCTGAAGGGAAAAGCTGAAAGGAAAAGAAGAATCAGAAGTCTGAGGTGCTTGATTTTAGTATTAAATCTCCCCTTTAAAGAGGTGGGGTGGGAATAGAACCAACATGACTGATCTATAACTACATGTCTGACGTCATGAGGAGCTGGTACCGAAAGGGAATGTTTAGTCTTATTTAGTGGATCATTCTCATCCCACCCAGATGCTGTTCGAATAAATGATGATCCATGTCGCTGCCAGACGGTACATGATGAATGATGAATGTAATATCGATGGATTTGAGTGAAAAAATTGATTTAAAGGTTGTTCATTTTATTTTATTTTAAGTCTTGCTTTATTGTAGCCCAAACCAGCCGATTCCAGCGGTGGAAGCCTCACAGCACAAACAGCTGGAGTGAAAACAGATCAAATTTTTTAACACTTTAACTAAACTAGGAGACACCAGCTGGCGGTGTAACACTGAGTTTGAATAAGACTGAACAATGAGGAACTCATGAACATTGTATAAATATTGCTGAATTCTGACCTCAAACATTATTATTATTATTATTATTATTATTATTATTATTATTATTATTGTTGTTGTTGTTGTTGTTGTTGTTATTATTATTATTATTGGACAGGGGTGCTCCTCACTTTGTCACTATCTTGTGTTTGGTTTAGATATAAATAAGAAAACAAGATGTGTTTTCTTGGGTGACCCTACAAACACAACTTCTGGGATCATAAGGACTCTTAAAAGCCTCCACCACGATAAGGTGGTGATTCAAACATCAAGCACTGAGTGTTTTTGATATCTATTATCAGTGGTTACTTTATTAGTAACAGTCTTCTTATTTATGTAATTATACACTGGGGCGGCACGGTGGCGTAGTGGTTAGCACGTCCGCCTCACAGCAAGAAGGCCCGGGTTCGATTCCCGGCCTGGCCGTTTCTGTGTGGAGTTTGCATGTTCTCCCCGTTCTTGCGCGGGTTTCCTCCGGGTGCTCCGGTTTCCTCCCGCAATCCAAAGACGTGCACTGTAGGTTAATTGGCCGTAGATTCTCTCCTGCAGCGGCACTGGAACCCAGTCGTATCGGCACTTGCCTTTCCATTGGATCCTTCCGGTGGCGTCGAGACGGGGGACTTGCTGCTTGGGTAACAGCCTGTCCCTCATTACTCTCCCTACCCGGGCTCTGCGCACTGGGGAGTATCACCAGCCGGGATACCAGCCAGAGCGCAGCCATAGTCCTTCGGGACTGACGGAGGCCTACTACTAATTATACACTGCATGATCTTCAGTTATCCAGTGTTGGTGAGTCTCTCCTTCTATAAGTACGTATATGTAACTTATGTAAGTGTGTTGTTTGGTTGTTGTATGCATCTAATGCATGTCGTTAGTAGCTGCTTACAGAGTTCTTGCTTTCAGCCTCCCCGCTGGCTAGCACAGCCAAAAGCAGTGCTATAAGGTGAGCCCAGTGCGGAAGCCTCACTCTGCCAGTCCATAGCCTCTGCAACAGCAAGCCTTATACAGTGCCTCCTTGTGGCAAGCAACGGATGGTAACTGTGCACCTTGCGGTCCCAGGCTAAACTGCAAAGGACTTGGATGAGATCTGGCCCCCAGACATGCGGCATGCAGGATACGCCCTGATGTCCATGAACCAGGTCCCCAACTATGGGTAAATAGTTCTGCTGCCTTGTGGACTCCTCTTTTGGGGAAAGGCTAAGGGAGTAAACCTTGACAGAAAATCATCCCGGATGAAGGTCACTCACTGATACCTCAACAGACCCTCTCTTGTCACTGACTATGGTAAGGAACAACCCAGACAGAAAACCCTTTGCGGAGGGCCAGCTACCCGCCCAGAGTAAAATATAGCTACGGAATCTATCACAAGAACAAACCTTCAGTCTTTTGCCAACAACCTCACAGCCTCGATGGCTAGAATGACGACTGCTATCCAAAGCTTGACTCGTCATTTTGACGAGTCATTTCAAGCCATTTTGACTTGAGGAAGTAAGCAGGAGAACCTTAATTACATAAAGAAACCTTTGAGAGTGGGATTATGGAACACCAGAACACTATATAAGAAAAGCAACAAGGAACAACTCATGAAAGAACTAGAAAAGTACAACATAGATCTATGTGGCATATGTGAAACTCATCTTACAGGTATAGACGTGGAGAATGTTGAAGGATAGACATTGATCAATTCTGGAAAAGATAACATCCATGAGCATGGAGTTGGACTAGCACATTCACAAAGAACAAGAGCAAGTCTAATGTCATATGAGAACATCAACGAAAGAATACTCAAAGCTAGGTTATATGCAAGACAGGTGAAACTCAGTGTAATAGTGGCTTATGCACCAACAGAAGAAGCCGATGAAGAAGTAAAAGACAAATTTTTTGAAGATCTAAATACAGTGACAGATAGCTTACCAACACATGATGTAAGACTTATTATTGGAGACTTCAATGCAAAAGTTGGCGATGATAACAAACAGTGGTCATCGGTAATGGGTCAACATGGAATTAGAGTCCGTAACAACAATGGAATGAGATAGTGGAATCATTGTGCAGAGAATGACATGGTTATTGGAGGAACACTATTTGCCCACAAGACCACGCACAAAACCACATGGATGTCACCAGATGGCAATACTCACAATCAGATCGAACATGTGATGATAAATGGCAAATGGAGAAAATCGCTACGAGATGTGAGAGCATATAGGGGAACAGATATTGGTCGTGATCATCAGCTTGTTATGGCCAAGGTTCAATTGAAACTGGCAGCTCAGAAGAAATCAAGAAAAGAGCCAAAGATCCAAAGCAGTAATCTGATTCTCCTTCAATACAAACAAGAATACCAGAACAAAATTTCACAGCGGTTCGATGCACTTTCTAATTCTGAAGAGCACTTAAGAGAACTACTAAATGCAGAACCAGCCGAAGAGTCACTAGCTGAAACTGAAGTAGAGATAGAATGGGAAGAACTGGGCATTGATATGAGTGACCCTACATAAACAGAAGTAGACAAATCAGTAAATAGGTTAAAGACCAACAAGGCACCAGGATATGATGAAATACCAGCAGAGATGTTGAAAGCAGAAGGTTGTAAACTTTATGACTAGCTTACTAGAGTGTGCGTAGCAGAATGGAGATCTGAAGACTCTGCAGAAGATTGGAAGAAAGGTACCATATTAAACTACCAAAGAAAGGTGACCTGAGGTGACCTATGTAGCATTAACAGAACTGTCACACTGCTGAGCATAGCAGGGAAAGTTACTGCACTATTGTCTTACTGCAAATTTGTGATGCTGTAGACAAACGGCTGCGAGAAAGCTAAGCAGGGTTCAGGACTGGAAGACCATGGGTAGACCAGTGCTTTGCGTTGAGACAACTGATTGAAACGAGTTTGGAGATGCAACTCCCAGTCAAAATCAACTTCATTGACTTCAAAGCTGCTGTCTTTGACAGGGTACACAGAGAATCACCATGGAAAGTCTTAAGGGTGTATGGACTTCCAGCAAAAATAGTTGCCATCATGAAGAACACATACGAGATGTCATAATGCTGTGTGAAAGTGGATGGTGATACAAGTTGGTTCCCAGTGACAGCAGGAGTCAGACAGGGCTGCATTTGGTCACCTTTGATATTTGGTATACTCATTGACTGGGTGCTGAAGAATGCCCTTGACAAGAACGACACAGGGATAGTACTAGAATTAAGAAGGAGTTCCCAATACCAACAACAAAGGCTCCCAGATCTAGAATTTGCTGATGATATTGCACTGATTGATAACACAGGAAATAGAGTCCAGCATGCAACATCACAAGTTGAAGAAAAAGGAGCCAAAGTGGGACTCATTGCAAATGCTAAAAGACAAAAGTCATGGCCATCTCGAAAGAACATGTGAACCTTAACATCAAAATGGGAGAAGGTGAAACATTAGAAAATGTAGATGAGTTTGTGTATCTAGGAAGCACTATGACATATAATGGTGAGCTCACCCTGAACTGAACTACCGTGATAGGAGAGCTGCAGATGCCTTCACCAAGATCTTACCAGTCATTACCCACAGATCTGTCAGCATGTCAACAAAAACCCAGATATTCCAAGCAGTAGTCATCACCACCCTGCTATATAGATTTTCGCAAGGCGTTCGACTCAGTGGATAGGGAGGTCCTCTGGGACATACTTCGTCTACGTAGGATCCCGTCGGCTCTGGTCCGGCTGATATCGTCGCTGTATTCTGGGACAGAGAGTGCTGTCAGGTGTGGGGGCTCCACCTCTGACTTATTTTCGGTCGAGACCGGAGTGAGGCAGGGGTGTGTTCTGGCCCCCACTCCCTTTAGTACTGCAATGGACTGGATCATGGCAGCGGTATTGGGTGGATCGGCCTGCGGTGTGTCTTTCGGTGAGGTTCGGATTACTGATCTGGACTTTGCCGATAACGCAGTGATCTTTGCAGAAACAGTGGATGTCCTGACTGAGACTCTCTGTTCGTTGGGTGAGGTGGCAGAACCACTTGGTTTGCGAGTCTCCTGGATCAAAACCAAGATCCAAGCTTTCGGCGACCTCTTGGATGCTGCTGTTGACTCGATCGCTGTGGGTCGTGAAAGAGTAGAGATCGTGGAGTCTTTCACTTACCTTGGCAACGTGGTCCATCATTCCACTGATTGCAAGGCCGAGATTAATCGTCGACTTGGTCTAGCCTATGGGGCGATGAACTCACTGGACAGGACCGTGTGGCAGTCGAAGTATCTGAGCAGGCGGACGAAAGCCCGAGTCTTTCGCTCCCTTGTGCTCCCTGTCTTGCTCTACTCAAGCGAGACATGGACGCTCACGGTTGAGCTTGGACGACGACTGGACTCCTTTGTTACGACTTCCCTTTGCCGCATCTTCGGATACCACTGGTGGGACTTTGTTACTAACCAGAAGGTGCTCGGGGATGCGGGGATGGTAAGAGTAACCTGCTTGATCCGCGACTGTCAGCTGCGCAAATATGGGCACTTGGCGCGTTTTCCGCCTTCAGACCAAGCACACTGGGGATCCGTTCGGGATCCTAGGGGCTGGAGCCGATCGCGGGGACGATCGCGTGCGACGTGATTGTCGCAGCTGAGGGCTGCCTTGCTGGGGGGTATGGGCCCTGCGCAGGCCTGGTCGATCAACAGGAGATGGCTGGATGAGTGGAGGCGGCTGGTGGACGCAGCGAAGTGCCATCCCGGCGCATGCCCTCATACCTTACCTGACCTACCAGAAAGGTCGCAATTTCGTCAGGTTGCATGTAACGTCATGTAAACATTGTACCGACATTGCCGCAATGTGACCATGTCAACATTTCTGCCACGTCCGCACGTCACTTGCGATATTGTAGCAACATTTCTGCCACGGTCATCGCAGACGTTGCTTGGGGACGTTTGTCTACAAGTCTACTTAAAATCTACAAAGAAACGTTGTAGCGACGTTGCTGTAACGTGACCATGTTATCTGGGCTGGAGCATCAGATTCCTGTTCTGGAGTCACATGAGGATAGTGGCTAACACGCCCCCTCCCTCACAGCAAGAAGGTCCTGGTTCATATCCTGTGCCCAGAAGTTTCTGTGTGAAGCTTGGTTGTAGTTGTTTCCTCTGGGTTCTTTGGTTCCTCCCACAGTCCAAAGACGTGCACATTAAGTAGACAAACTTGCTGTTCCTGTTGCTTTAGGTGTAAGTCTAAGTGGTTGTGTATGTTTCCCCTTGATGCTATGGTGAGCTGTTCAGGGTGTACCCTGCCTTCACCCGGTGTCTGCTGTGATAAGCTCCAGCCTCCCTATGATCCTAATAGGATGAGCCACTTTGACAAATGAATGACTGATGAGTGAGAAACATTTGAGTGGAACCCAGTGCGGTCTTCTATTACTGTACCTCTTCTAAAGTTTCAATTATATCACAAACTGAGATATTTTCTGTTCCCCATGTGTGTTACTCATAATCTTCTAAATTACTGTGGCTTTTCTGGTATCTCACCCAGCCTGCTCCTTCTCATCTGATCTTCCAAATGCAAGGATTTTTTTAGATATTTACCTTACTCTACAGCATTTATGTGACATAATGAACTTTCAGCTGAACCTAGAATGCAGGAGACAGTGTGGGATGACATAGAGTCGATTTATTATTCAAATAGTAAACACTTAAGCAGAGCAAACACAGTAACTGCTGGTGAGGAGAAACACAAAAAACTTGTAAGCACTGGGGAACTACGGAGCAGGAACTAGTCAAGCACAGAGCTAGAACCAGGAGCCAGAGAGAACACAGGAAAGCAAGGATGTGAAGTGAAACAATCTTCTGGCACAGAGGTGAGCGCATTGCTTGTCTTTAGAGCGTAGAAGATTAGGGAGTGGGATCAGGTATGCGGCCTGTATCAGCCTGTGTCGGTCAGCCACGCCCCTCCACTGGAGCCTGCACCACTGGGGAGAAAACAGAGTTAGAACAGTTCAGTTCAGTTCATTTTCTGTAAAGGCTTAATCCTAATTAGGGTCACAGGGAGGCTGGCACCCATCCCAGCTGACTGCGGGCGAGGGCAGAATACACTATGGACAGCTTTCTTGGCCATCACAGGGCGGAAACACGCCGGCGTGTTCCATCCTAACATACTTCTCTGCAACTCCAGACTTCCTCAAGCAATACTTCATGCTCATACCTCATGCTTTCTTGGCATAAAACCAAACTGTTGTTCACAAATGCTTACCTCTGCCCTTAGTCTCGCTTCCACTATTCTTTACCATAACGTCATCATATGGCCCATCAACTCTATCACTCTGTCGTTGCCACAACTCTGCATGTCTCCCTTATTCTTAAAAAATGAGCACCAGCACACTTCTACTTCTTTCCTCTGGCATCCTCTCACTCTCTAAGACCTTGTTGAATGTTCTAAGACCTTGGTTTCATCAAGGAAAGTACATTATACACCTTTGGTCTACAACAACAAGTTTAAGCTTGGACAGGCATAGTCAGCACCATGTTATGTCTTTCACGGGCTGTTTCAGCCCTGGTAGTTATGCAGTTTTTTTTTTTTTTTTAATCTGCCTGATTTGTTGGGGGCGGCAGCAGATTGGGTACTTGACAAGATTCAGCATGAGTTTCTAATTCTTAGACCTGAACTGTGGCAGCTTGAACCTCAAGTCCAACCTTAGTAAATCTCAACGTAAAGTCACTACTGGGGCTGTCAGATATCATCAAAATAGGTCTAGTGAATATTAGTGCCAATGTTTATACTGTCCATCAGGGGGGCTCTAAAGTGAGACTTTAACTATGATATAATAGACAAGCTTACCATTATACACATGTGAATTGCTAAAACTGTGCCCCCTGTCAGACAGGTGCCATTTGCAATAAAGTACAAAGCAGTGGGTGAAATGGGTTGCATGACAAAGCTGGGAGTCCTCACACCTGTCATGGAGTGGGTCTCAAAAACAAGAAAACCTGAATAAAGCAATCCTCAGGTACCACCACCCAACAAAAACAGTAGAGTTGCTCACTGCAGACATTCCTGAACTAAGGTGCTCAGCATCCCGGATGCTCAATGAGGGCTTTGGCAGGTTTCACTGGAAGATGAATAATCAAATTTCACCACCTTCATAATTTTAACTGGCTGCTGCCACATCCCCATATGCCTAGTGGTCCACAGGCAGCAAAGTGTACTAATGCTGCATGAGACAGCTGTTTGCAGGACATCCATTTGAGATCATAGTGGACGACATAGTGGTCAGAGGATAGTACCTAAACATGAGCATGAGGAACATCTCCACAAAGTCATGGACAGGATATACACAGTTAATCTGAACCTCAGAGAGACTGAGGTCCCATATGTGGGAAACCTTTTCACAAGCAAAGGGTTTCAACTCTGATCCTGAAAAAACTACAGCAGTTCCAGGGGATGAAGAACTACTTCTCCAAGTTCATTCCAAACCATAGTGACCTCGTGGAACCCTTGCAGTGACTCCTCCATCAAAACACTGACTGGTGTTAGCACAGGCGCCATGCTGTTGTGTTCTCCAAACTGAACTACAGACTAAAGATGCCATCAGTGCTGCAGTATTTTAATTATTTTTCCACCTGGTTGTACTGTCAGCTGACACCTCGCAGCATGAGTTTGCTCTCTGCCTACAAAACAAAACAGTGGCTCTTCTCTCCAGGACTCTCAGTGACACTGGTCTTTGCATGCCAAAAGGTTCTTGACTTCATTTATGGCTGACCAGCACCTCATCAACATTCTGAAAAATAAAGATTGCATGCAGCTGAGGCAGCACGATGGCATAGTGGTTAGCATGTCCACCTCACAGCCAGAAGGACCTTGGCTCGAGTTCCAGCTCGGGCATTGAAAGGGATTTTCTGATTTCCTATAATAACCAACCTATATACCTACTATGCTGTCATAATCATATGGCTGCCATCTAACATCATTGTTATTTCACACCTGCTTTATATGTTGTGATCATTTATGTATTTATTACGTATTCACTTATACTATACTCATGATATCCTTCTTATTCACATGTCTATGTGTTTGTGCTTGGATGTTTTGGAACATTCTGGGTTAGTTAGGGTTCATAAAGGGGAAGAGAAACTAAGAGAACCTTTTACCTACTTTTCAAGCCCATAAATAGGTCAGGTTAGAACTAGAATATTCCAGTTTTTTTTAACCGCTGTTGGTGAAACTCGGGAACTGATCCACGGGAAGACTTGCTTTGAGCCATCAAAAACCCTAACAGGCGTCTTTGTGTGGAGTTTGCATGTTCTCCACTTGGGTTTCCACTGGGTACTTTGGTTTCTTCCCACAGTAGATTAATTGGCTGTTCCAAGTAGCCCCTCGGTGTGAAAAGTCATGTGAGTGTTTGCCCTGCAATAGCCTGGCGAGCTTTCCAAGGTGTACCCTGTCTTTAAATGAATGAATGTAGCCTCTGCCGGCTCCAGAGAATGATGCTGAAAGTCTGATGTTACAACTTCTTTACATAAGAGGTGCAGAGAGTGATTATGTTTCAGATGCCCTCAAAGCTATACGGCCCATGCAGAAAATCTGCTGAAGAAAGAAAGGAGAATGAGTTCATGCTATGGGTGCATTCTCCTCCAGGAGGTTGTCCTTTGTTTAAAAAGAATGAGTTCTTCCCATGTTCTTTGCCTTCAGGAGCCCACACAGATCCCCCTTGACATTTTTCTCCTTTGCGTCACTAGAATGTAGTGCAGTGCTTCTCAAATAGTGGGGCGCGCCCCCCTGGGGGGGCGCGATGGGATGCTGAGGGGGGCGCGTGTGACCCAGGAGAACATGCTTTTTTTCCGCCGTACTACAAGAAAGTGTAATTGCACATCCACTCCAGTAGTTGGCAGTGGCGCCCTCATTGCCCATTGTGCGCAGCGAGTATTAACTCTACGGTGTAGGTTTGTTTTGCTACGAGCTGGCGATGTGTCGTGCAGTACACACACCCTCACAACATGAAGAAATTTTTGACAGGGATGAAAAGAAAGGCGGTGAGAAACGTAGATATCGAGTCAAAAGAAAGTCACCCGAAAGCAAAGACGCGCAAATATGATGACGCATATGTAGCGCTTGGCTTCACCGTGACTGCAGTGGGAGGCGAGCAAAGACCGGTATGTTTGCTGTGTCTAAAAATGCTGGCAGCGGACAGCATGAAGCCAAATAAATTAAGGCGCCACTTGATAACATTACACCCCAATCACGCTGATACGCCGCTTGAGTTTTTTCAACGAAAACGTGCCCAATATTGCCTACAATCATCCCGCTTTGTGGACACAACTTCGGTGAACCAGCGAGCAATATTAGCATCGTATAAGGTAGCATTCCAAATCGCTCAGTGCAAAAAACCCCACAACATCGCAGAGGAGCTGATACTGCCTGCAGCGGTAGACATGGTCTCTGTCATGCTGGATGATGCAAGTGCTGCAAAACTAAAAGCTATCCCGCTGTCCAATGACACTGTCGCCAGACGTGTAGATGACATTGCTGACGATCTGCAAGAACAGCTAGTAGATAATCTCAGAGACAAACGTTTTGCCTTACAATTTGACGAAGCAACTGACAGCAACAAAGACTGACTGTTTATTTCATATGTACGTTTTGACATGAATAACTCCCTGTGCGAGGATCTATTTTTTTGCAAATATGTCAGAGACAGGGCCACAGCTGAAGCGCTATTCAAGATGCTGGACTGCTTCTTGACTGAGAATGGGCTGAAGTGGGAGAACTGCATTGGTGTTTGCAGTGATGGTGCACAAACCATGGCAGGGAAGCGAAAAGGGCTTCAAGCACTCATCAAGAAGGCCTCACCAAATGCTGAGTGGACACACTGCATCATACACAGAGAAGCACTTGCAGCAAGGCAGCTTTCTCCTGAATTAAGTGAGGTTATGACTGATATTATTGGTGCAGTCAATTTTATAAAGACCAGACCACTGAAAACAAGAATATTCTCAGCTATCTGCGAGGAGATGGGAACTGAACATCAAGCTGTTCTGTTTCACAGTGAAGCAAGGTGGCTGTCACGAGGAAAAGTCTTGTCGCGAGTTTTTGAGCTTAGAGAGCAGATAAGACTATTTTATGAGCAGGAGCACAAGTATGAAGTCGCAGAAAAATTCAGTGACGAGACGAACTTCCTTGGGAAACTGGCTTACCTGAGTGACATATTTGGGAAGCTAAATGAACTAAATCTACAGCTTCAAGGGAAAGATAAACACCTGCCTCAGGTCACAGACAAGATTGTATCTTTCACGCGAAAGCTTGCAATGTGGGGCAGGCAACTTGATGAGGGAAACACTGACTCATTTGAGAACCTGCATGAATTTGTAGACACTACTGACTATGATGCTAGCTCAGTGATTCCACACATTAAGCAGCATATTTCATCACTGATGGGATACTTTAAAAAGTACTTCCCTGACAACAGTTCCCAGTATGACTGGGTGAGAGACCCTTTCCGTGCACCAGCTTTAACTGGTTTCAGCTCTGCAGAGGAGGACCAGTTCATTGACATGACGTCTGACTCCACATTGAGACTGAGCTTCACATCACAGACACTCAGTGAATTCTGGCTGAGTGCAGAAAGGCAGTATCCATTGTTAGGGAAGAGGGCAATGGGCATTCTGCTTCCTTTTGCAACATCCTACCTTTGTGAGACTGGTTTCTCTGCTGTTGCTGCACTGAAGACCAAGTACAGGTCCCAGCTAAACATTGAGCAGGAGCTGAGAGTTGCAGTGTCATGCTTCAAACCTCGCTTTGAGAAGCTGTGCGCTGCAAAACGTGCTCATTGTAGCCATTAATCTTGGCTTCCTCATTTTGAGAAAAAAAAAAATCAGCACAAATTGTTCTATTTGTTCTTGTTTTGTAGGTTAAAGTGTTTATATATTGTGCTCCTGAGTTAATGTTTCTGAAGTCAATTTGAATTAATTATTTATTGATTTTACTTTCAGCAGCAAATGGTGTGGTAAGTTTGTCAAAAATGTAACAAGGATATTATTATTTTTAAATTTAAGGCAAATTGATGCACTTTCTTTTACAGACTAATAAAAAATGTTAAAAAAGTTATTCTTGTAAGTTGAACTATATCTCTTTCTTTTTGTTTTATTTATGTTAACAAGGATACGATATAATGAAGAGATATACCTGTAACTATATTATAGAAAAAGTTATAATTTATAGTTGCAAGTGAAAGTGGGTGGTGGGGGGGCGCGAATTGTTTTCTTCTTGCTAGGGGGGGCGTAACAGAAAATAATTGAGAAGCACTGATGTAGTGACTCACTATTCACACTTGTGCTCCATCACCCAGAGTCAATAACATTAAGCCACTTCAGGATGATAATGTGCGTTCCCCATTCGTTTTGGGGTGATTCCCATAATCAATTCTCTCAGTATCGGACAGTCATGATGCTTCAGACTGAACACACACCTCTTCTGCTTATAGGTAGTACATGCAACACAATTCATGCAGTATACATGACCACGACTGATTTACTTTAATTTCTATGTCGCAGACTCCAAGATTAAGAGGTCAGAGGTCACAGTAAACTTTACTTGATACTGACATCTCCATTCCAACTGATATGATGAGAGTAAAGGTCAAGAATCGTGTCACGTGTTCTCTGTACAGACTTATCTACACATGACCTTAAATGCTTTACACCTCCATTTGGGGGGGCACAGGTCTTTACTCAGAAAAAAAAGTCTGTTTATTTTCGAGAAAGGCATGTAGAGTAGTTTTCTGATTTTCCAACCACAAAACTGATACACAGCTATTTTCATTGTTCCACTAAAACAACACCCATCCCCCTGCTACATCCACACCACACGGACAATGATCTTTCATATCTTCGATCATAGCCAGTGGTTTACTGAGTGTCAAACAATACTTGTCATATATTAAATATATCATTTATAAAATGACCATAATAATAAATAGAATAGGATAAAGAGCAACTGCTTATCAAGCATATCTATTCTATTTAGCAGAACCCCGAGGACACAATAGTGTATGCTGATGCTTAAACAAATAATATATACTTATATCGATCTCATCATAACCAATCATAAAACATTTATTTTTCTGAGATTTAGATTTAGTTATTGCCTCAAAAAAAAAATGTCTTTAGTATAACAAGGGTGTTACAGTGGTGCAGTGTTCAGCACATCCACCTTACAGCAAGAAGGTCTCAGGGTGGATTACTGGGTTTCCATGGTAATTTGCATGTTCTCTCCGTGCTTGCATGTGTTTTCTCTGAATACTCCGGTTTCCTCCCACAGTCCAAAAACATGTAGGCTAACTGGCTGTTGAAACAAATTGCTTCTATTTGTGTGTGTGTGTGTGTGTGTGTGTGTGTGTGTGTGTGTGTGTCTGTGTGTGTGTGTCTGTGTGTGTGTGTGTGTGTGTGTGTGTGTGTGTGTGTGTGTGTGTGTGTGTGTGTGTGTGTGCTACTCTCGCCCAATATCGGCCGAGTTGGGACTCGTATTAGGATTCAGTGGTTACAGAAAATGAGCAGATGAAAAATCAAATCCTTGTGTGTGTGTGTGTGTGTGTGTGTGTGTGTGTGTGTATGTGTGTGTGTGTGTGTGTGTGTGTGTGTGCTTTGCAATGGTCTGGTGTTGTATCTTGCACTGAGACATTGGGAGTAGACCCTTAGAGATGTGGTTCTTACACATTTCATGTGTTTATTCAGCACATCTTACAGATGCTTATCAGATAAATATCTGGAGAATTTGGAGGTGGAGTTAACACCTTGAAGTCTTTATCATGTTCCTCAACCCTGAACAGTTTTTGTAATGCAGCAAAGTACATTATCTTGATGCAAGAAGCCGCTGCTATTCGGGAACACTGTTGGTATAAAACGTTAACGCTTTGGTCTGTAGCAATGTTAATCCATCTCACAGTAATAATTACATGAAAGGCAGGACTCTCATCAGCATTGTCCAGAACATCACTTTGCCTGATTGGGCTATACATGGACTGATTTAATTTTTACACAGCCTCCAAACTTCTTTGGAATCAGGGACTTATGACCTTTGCATCTAGCTCGAGTTCTTGGGCAAGATTGTATAATGGTGCTCTAGACACTCCATGACCACAGGTTTCATCACTGAGTTAAAACACTTAAACCTTAACAATGGCTTCATAACATAGTAAATACAAACATGTTTTGAATTTAATAAATTAATGATGAATATGAACATGTTTTTATTTCACATTACAGCCGTGTACACATCAGCCAGACCATTTCATTATTCACACCACATGCACCATGTGTCCATTTCAGAAGCTGCACCGAGTGGTTTAAATAATTTCCGACCACAAAACATTTTCCTTTCTGCACTGCAGCATCAGAAACATTCATCACCTCACACCTAGAACGCTGCATCAAAACCACACGGGCATATTCATCTTTCATACGCATTTATAAACATTTAATTATTGAGTGATAACAGTTCTGATCATCTGCCTGTAAAATAAATAAATAAATATTTTTAAAACTATTCAGTATCTATCTGGAAAACTCAGCTCTTTATCTCAGTAGGAGGAGCAAGTGCTGCGTCTCTGGTGGTTCATCTCCATAAAAAACAATCTCATCTCTGCATTTTTTCAGTTCTTGACCAACAATGTGTTTCCCGCACTTAAATAACTGAAACAATAGTTTCACTTTGACTTTAGGAAAACATAAAATAAGGAATACAAAATAATGCAAATCATTAATTCATTGAACCGCTTAATTCTAATTGTTGTGGGGAGACTGGAGTCCATCTCAGCCGACTCTGGGAGAGGGCAGGGTACATTCTGGAGAGCTTGCCAGGCCATCACCGAGCAGAAGCACACTGATGGTAACCCAATGACACACTCTTTACGAATATCAGCAATGAGTGTTTTACATGCCTTCGCCACTGACAGTAACAAGTAATTCATTGTTATTAATTAAACAGATTCACAAAAAGTATAAATAAATCTAAATAACATTTTTCACCGACTCAATTGCCAAATCACTTACTCCTATAAGGATCATAGGAAGGCTGGATCCTTTCTCACCTAGCCTGGGCGAAGGTGAGACACACCCGCAACAACTCGCCAGATCATCACAAGGCCCACACATGCAACAGTTCACACTCACACCTAGGCTCAATTTGAAACAACCAATTATGTCTTTTGAATGTAGATGGAAACCTGTGTCCTCGGAGGAAACCCAGGCACGCTCTGGGAGAATTGAATTGGGTCTACCTGGTACCTGTGCTGCATTTTGGGTCTTCTTCTTCTTTTCCTTTCGGCTTTTCCCTTCAGGGGGCACCAGAGCAATTCATCTGCCTCCATCTCACCCTGTCCTCTGCATCTTTTTTTCTTACTCCAACCTTCATGTCTTCCTTCACCACATCCATAAATCTCTTCTTTGGTCTTCCTCTAGGCCTTCAGCCTGGTAGTTCCAACCTGAGCATCCTACTGCCAATATATTCACTATCCCTCCTCTGTACATGTCCAAACCATCTCAATCTAACCTCACTGACTTTGACTCCAAAACCTCTTACATGTGTTGTCCCTCTGATGTACTCATTCCTGATCCTATCCATCCTCATTAGTCCAAAAGAGAACCTCAACATTTTCATCTCACATTTTGAGTCACACCCATTTCATATTATCCTTCCGGTATAAATTTACCATAAATTTAAAGATAAAAATAAGAGCTTTTAATTATAATGTGCATAGTGCTAGGAAGTGTCGAGCAAGATCAGTGTGTGTGATGGTACTGGTTGGGTTACACATTTAACAGCTTGTTGGTAAAAGCTGTACTGTGCATTGCAGTAACAAGAGATTAAAGATGGTGTTGAAAACCTCTGATAGTAGATTTTCACACACTTTAAGTATCCTTCCTATTACTTCATCTGGACCAGTAGCTTTCCACGTGTCGACTCTCTGCAGGGTAGCCGAATGGGGTCATCGTCCTTCTCTGGATGAGCAGGGAAGGTGTAAGTCAGTCACTCCGTTGTGTTGATCGAAGCGAGCAAAGAAATGGTTCAGGGTGTCTTGTAGGGTACTGTCTGAGGTGTTATGGTCTGTGCTGGCTGGCAGCGTTAACTCTCTCTCTTCATTCATTGCAGGCTCTGGCAAGGGGCGTGGCTGTTACCTGCAGGTGAGGTCCAGAGAGCGCACCTGTTTCCATTTAGCAATCAGCAATCAGCGAGCTGAGTTTCCCGATTTGAAAGCATCATCCCATGCTCTCAGCAGGATGTGCACCTCAACATTAAACCATGGTTTCTGGTCCAGGAACATTTTACCAGCTCTTGTTGTGATCGCATTCTCTGTGCAGTAGTATATGTAGGAGAGAACAGCAGATATGTGACCCTGCAGGTTCATCTCTTCTGCAAATATTTCCCTGTCTGTAGAATCAAAACAATCCTGTTGAGCTGCAGCAGCTTCCTCAGTCAGCACCTGGGCTGTTTTACCTGCTGGTCTTTGGTTACAGATTGAAGGTTTATTCGCAGGAATCAGAGCAGAGAGGTGATCTGAGAGCCCAACATGTGGCAGAGGGATGACTTTATTGGGATTTGGGATGTTAAAGTCGACTTGGTCCGCTGTGCTTTTTTCTCTTGTCAGAAAACTCACATTTTTGTATAGTCCAGGCAGGACAGACGTCACGTTTGCAGAATAAAAGTCTCCTGTTGTGATTATAACACAGTCTGGCTGCACTGATAGCTGTTTGTTATTGGAGTGTTGAAGTAGCACCATGGCTAAATTCGCATGAGCTTGTGGCGGCACATAAACTGTGATTATAATTACAGATGTGAGCTCTCAGCAGATAAAATGGTCTACACAAGTACACTGTACTCGGAACATCAGCAGGTGTTCATGCAAACACACAGGCCTCCTCGGAGTTTCTTATCGGACATGCTGGTTCTATCCGTTCTGAAGGAGGCATGGTCTGCTAGCTCAACCGTGGCATCCAGAGTCGGGTGGAGTGAAACATAGAGTTTTTCACAATCAATTCAGAATAGTGTAGAAAAGACGTAACAATACCAGTTATTAACATATGCAAATTTTTTTTAAATATTCAAAATAATTTCTTGGTTCCCCAACTCACTCAAAATAAGGTATGACGAGTCGATTTTGAGAGCACGCGAGCACACGATTGCCGACAAAGGGAATAACTCTAAATAATTAGAACATTCACAGTTCACAGATTTGGTATGACTGGAACGTTCAGGTAGTTTAGTAGAGGAAACTATCGCCAGGTTGCGACAGCATCATACCGGAAAGATTGAACTCTCTTTTCCGTTTATTGCGAAATTCGGGAAAATCTGCCTTTTAAGCTATAAATATTTGGTTTATGGTTTTGAAATCGTAGAAGCAAATTGGATCACTATATCAGAATTAAACATTTTCAGTAAAAATGCCCAAATATGGTCATTTTCATCGCTCTTGGGGGAGCCTTAGATATCAACTTATCAAGATGAACTTTTGAAATCTTTTAGATGACACCTCTCCACATCTTTTTATTGCTATTCCAAGTAAACATAATCAAATGTTTAATTTTTCACAATTTTCACTCCATCCTAGTCCGGAGTGAAAGTGTCCGACAAAGTTCCAAAATTACCGTCTCACAATAATTAATGTGGCGTGAATTAAAGCACAGTTGCAACTCATACATCTTGTTGATAAGTAACTGGAAGTTACTGAGAAATAAGTTTACTCAGTGTATTTCACCTGACCTGCATAAAAAATAAATATTTATGTAAACTTCGCAGTAATGAAGTGGTCCTAGCATACGCTGATGTTCGGGAGGTTGGAGGACTTGATTTCCTCGAGATGTTGTACAGCCATTTTTCTGATGACACTGTTGAACTGGAACTTGAGATAACTTGGGTTTCTCTTCTTCTCCTGTTGATAAAAACAATAAAGAAACCTTGTCCTGATTCGGCTCGTTGCCACAACCATAAATCCCACAAAATTCACTCAGTGTTGTTCTCAATAGCACATCTCTGTAATGACTGTTGTAAATGGCTTAATCAGGATCAGAATTCTTTAATGATCCCGAAGGAAATTGTGTTACAATAAACTTTCTGACTCTGATTCAGCCATATACAATAGTGGTGTAATCCAACATGGCGGAAACCTCAATGTACGTCTTGTGATGTCACTCTATAGGGGAATCAGTTGTTTGTACAATAACTTTTATAATGTTTCTCTTTTTTTCGACGCAAACTTTAATATTGAAATGCATATGAAATCCATTGATATTTATAACCTCCTTTAGAATGAAAGTCTGTTTCATACCTGTAGCTTAATGCATCAAATCCCTCGTGCTTTTTAGACACAAAAGTATACAACAGACTTTAGAGCCTCAGGGTTTCTTAGATATGCTGCTGAACAACCTGCTCAAAGAGAGAGAGAGAGAGAGAGAGAGAGAGAGAGAGAGAGAGAGAGAGAGAGAGAGAGAGAGACTGAGTCTCTCACAGCTTAATGAACTGAAAATTAAACCAAAAAATGAACAATGTAATTTCGAGTAAAACTAAAACTACATAAAAGTTCATTCTCTGAACTGCTTAATCTTAATTGGGGTCGCGGGGAGGCTGGCGCCCATCTTAGCTCACTCTGTATACCCCACCCTCAAACCACATATAATCATCATTTGTTCTCCCTGACAGACAGTTTCCTCCTTCTTTCTCATCTGATACACAACCCCACTGGGTCACGTTATGCTTCTGCCTCTGTTTTTCTTCTTGGTTGGTGAGTGTTTATAATTTTATTAATTGTTTTAACAAAGCAAGATCTGTTATTCCCTGAAGAAGTCAAATTGATGCTTGCACAATAAAATACAGCACATATTTATAAATCAGCATAAATAAGCTAAACCAGTTACAGCTGTGTGATACTGATGGATATTTAAAAAGGTTCACATCCTCCGCAGCACGGTGGCGTAATGGTTAGCACATCCTTCTCACACCAAAAAGGTCCTGGGGTTAATTCCCAGACTCAGGCAGGTCTCTGTGGAGTTTTCATGTTCTCTTAGTGACCGTGTGAGGTTTCTCTGGATACTTCAGTTTCCTCACACAATCTACAGACATGTACATGAGACTAACTGACCCAGGTGGAAGTGTAAGTCTGAATGGTTGTGTGTTTTGCTCTGAGATGGTCTGGCGAGTGTGTACCTTGCCTTCGCCCAGTGTTGGCAGAGATAGGCTCCAGTATTCCTGCTTGCCTACAAAAGCAGTTCAGTCGATGAGTGAGTGAGGGATCATATCCTTTATTTCTCCTTATTTATTATTTTATCTGTTCACTACTTTCAGACAAACACACTGAAATACAGAAATGCAAATTATAATTAAATACTTGTTTATTACTATGACTTGTATCTAGGCAAAATCTTTGAATGAAATCAAGTTCCGTCATATTACATTTTAATTTTAATTTTATTCTCCAAAGCACTTTATGATTAATTATTATCATGGGGAGGTGGAAGCTCATCCCAACCAACTCTGCATGAAAGCAGTGTAGGCCCTGAATAGTATTGTATAAGTGTGTGTGTGTGTGTTTGTGTGTGTGTGTGTGTGTGTGTGTGTGTGTGTGTGTGTGTGTGTGTGTGTGTGTGTGTGTGTGTGTGTGTTGCAGGTTTACTTTCTGAGACTCTGAGTTCTTTAACTCTGGAGGCAGAAGTTGGAGATAAAGTCACTATTTGGTGCCAACATGAAATGATAATTACAGGTCACATCTTCTGGTTTAAACACACGAGTGATTCAGTTCCACTTCTTGTTGGGTGTAAACGTTTCTTTACGTTGTCTCCATTAGAGAATTGTACATTCTTTACTGAGAGTGAGAGAATAGTGATGTCTGTTCAGGGCAGGAACTCGTCTCTCACCATCACTGCAGTAAACGTCTCTGATACAGGACTCTATTACTGCAGCTACATGAAAGAGATCAAAACAGACTTCAGCAACTCGACCTTCTTACACGTGAAAGGTAAATGTTTATAAAATGAAGAATTTCAGTAAGGTTCACTGAAATGAGTGAGATTAAAGTAATGTTTCCTTTTTTAGGTGAAAATGAAGAAAATACGAAACCGGACGAAGCAGATGGTTTGTCATTAACATGTTCTCTCAAAGTAAAACCTCCCTGTTTAAAAAAAATCAGTCGACAGAATTGTTCAATTTTAGCTTAATATTTTAGTAAAATAATTATTTTATTCTAAATTATTTCTGTATACCAAGGTTCAGCTTGTTCTGATGTGTTCTTCAAAATGGCGGTAGTGTTTGGTGTTGTGATTGTGATTCTTCTTGGTTTCTTCTTTATTCTCGTGATCTTCACCAGAGTGAAACGCAGAAAAACACACAGAGGTAATACACGGCTGTTACAGATTCATTTTGCTTTAAAAACTGAAATATGGAACATTAAAATATTAATTAAATTTTTTCTTTAAAAATATTTTTAGGTGATAACACCAGAAGACAGAATAATGAGGTAAATATCCTGAAAACGACAAATAATGAAAAAATAATCATAATTAGAGTTTTCCATTATGACATGCTGTAGAATGTGATGCGGTGCAGGTGAAAGTCACACTGTGCGATTTTCTTTGTCAGTTTTAGTCGGGTTACAAACAATAATGGAAGGTGCTGGTACCGTCTCCTTTGAATATATCTTCTAACATTTCCCTGCAGATCAGTTTCTTTCTCACGCAGTGTAACTGATGTTCAGTGTAAATGATGTTGCTGTTCTTAAGTATTTACTTCGTCACTGCAGGAGCACACGTCTGATGCAGTGAATTACGCTGCGCTACACTTCTCCAGGAAGAAAAGTGGAAAGACGGACAGACATAAAACTGCGTGTGAAATGGTGGCGCCACATGTTGTATATTCGTCTACTAGATAGTTACCGAGCAATGCTGTGTGTGTGTGTGTGTGTGTGTGTGTGTGTGTGTGTGTGTGTGTGTGTGTGTGTGTGTGTGTGTGTGTGTTTCTCTGATTTCTACTTTTTATCACAACAGAAAAGTACAATGTATTACATTTTGATAAAATAAATCAGATGGTTCTATATGAATAAAAATTGTATGCTGTATACTGTATTGACACAAAGGTTGGATTTATTTCAAAATTTCTTTTTTTTAAAGAAATCAATAAAAATAAAATAAAAAAAAAACAGAAAGACAGTCTCGACACATTTACAACGTTATCAGTGTATAGATTTGTCAAAGTAGAAAGTGCTACATTTTAATTGATTTTCTTTAAACAAAAATGGGACATGTCTAAATATGTTTTTTAAGAAAAAAAATAACGAAAAAATAGTAATAATTTTTTTTTTTTGGAAAATGTACCATTGGACTCTCAAATCGAGTTTAAAACCTACCATGTCGCTTGATCATATTAAAAATCGAATTTATATTTAGAAAAGCCTTCTGCAATGATGTCAGCAAAGATGGAAACTGTTTTTCTGATGAGAGAATCATTAAAATCTCCCTCCTTTTGGTTAGATGAATGTCTTGAGCATCAGCATTTTTGGGTTTAATTATTGACTCAAAATGGCCTGAAAAAAGACGTTTCTTCAGAAATGAATATTTCTATATTTGTTCTGAGAAATGAAGCCTTCCATATTTGAACCTGTTAAAAAGACACTGCTACTCCCACTCACAAATCAGCGGAAACTGCCTCGAACCAGAATACAAAGAGGAGTCAGAGGCTTTAGTGCAGAACTCAGCAACGGGACAAGTATATCAGAGTCTCTGCTTTGATAAACCTGACAGGTCCTCAACTGGCAGCTTCATCAAATATTACCCACAGTCACCGGCTTCATCTTCAACAGTGAAAATGTGACTTATGGAGCAGCAAAGAAAAAGCCAAATCTGAGACCAGTGTATAAAAAGAGAAGATTAAAACACTGGACAGAGAAAGATTGAAAAGGGGCTTTTGATAAATGATGATCTTTGAGACACAAAGAAAAAAGTTATAAAATGCAGAGTTAATGCTTGATTGCTTGGCATCATCTAACAAGCATGGTGGCAGATATGTGACGGTCTGGAGGAGCTGTAATTTTTTTTTTGACAATGTAAAAGACAGTGAACTAGGAAGGCTATCACGATATTTTGCAATCAATGCCAGACCATGTGGATGAGGTTTGACTGAGGCCACCTTCCACCTTGTCCTCCTTCACCACATCCATAAATCTTCTCTTTGGTCTTCCTCTGGGCCTTCTGCCTGGGAGTTCCAACCTCAACATCCTACTACCAATATACTCACTATCCCTCCTCTGTACATGTCCAAACCATCTCAATCTAGCCTTTCTGACTTTGTCTCAAAAATGTCCAATTAAATAATTTCAATGAATAACATCAACAACATGTTTAATCTGGGTTGTTGATCATTCATTTGTTTCTCACATGTTCATTTCCTGTGAGTTTATAGGTCGTCCACTGAAAATTAACACGGTCTGTCTGCTTTACGAGTAGTCTGTCTTGTTTCTGTACTTCATCAAACACTAGTTAAAATAGAAATCATTTAAGTTGAGTGCTCTTCACTTTCTGGGGATTAAAAAAAAAATATATATATATATATATATATATATATATATGTATATATACGTGCTAACCACTTCGCCACCGTGCCGCCATATATATATAATATATGTCTGCATCTACCCCCTGTGACTATATATATATATATATATATATATATATATATATATGTGTGTGTGTGTGTGTGTGTGTGTGTGTGTGTGTACATATATGAGTCCATGGGCATGTAAAAAAAAAAAGAAAAAAATGTGTGCACATATATGCATGTATCGATACCAATATTTAAGAGAACCCACCCCCGAATACATAATGAACACCACCCCATCTAGAGGACGCCATGTTCATCGACATAGTACCGCCCCCAGCACTTTGTAATCATTCTTCTATAATCACCTGAAGAGAGAGGATGGTTTCACCACCCCTCGAAACAGCTCTCTTGTGATAAATGGAGTTTCAATAGAAAGTTTTTGTCCTGTTCTTTGATTTTTATTGTTATTTGCTCTACCAAAAAGTATTGAGTACTCTCCTACGGAAGGATCTACTCAGAAAATCATTTATATATATTTATTTATTTATTTATTTATTTATTGATTGATTGATTGATCGATTTCAAAACTTGAATAAATATTAGTATTTCTAGAAAACAATAAAATTACTTTGTTTCAAACCAAGCCTGTCATTTGTTTTATTTGAGGTTCAGCTGTGTTGCATTCAGAGTTGTGTGAAGACCAGCTTTCAGTCAAACCACATGCAGTAAGTGTCCATATCAGGGTCTGAATGTTATTTTCCAACCACAGAACAAACAAGCAGTGTATTTTCACAATTAGCCTCAGACTCTCTCACCGAGTGTTCCTCTGCTTCTGAACACTGAGTGCTTTTATAAACCTTCATTTACACTTTTGACTTTCAAGAAAAAACCTGAATAATTTTAATGAGATTCCACAAAAGATGCCTGAATGTCCATCGATGTGCAGTAAACACAACATGATCTTAAATTCAAAGTGATAAATTAAAAATGTAAAGATAATATAAAATAATATTTATTAACATAAAATGTGATTATCCACACTGAAGTAATGCAGTGGTGATCTTTATAGCCGAGCGCCATACTGAGGAGAGATTGGTATCACATCAATCTGATTTTTTTTGTTGCAAATCACTGTGTCCGTACAGTATATCTGCACAATGATTATCAGCATCTTCTTCCACTTAATCTGGGGTTGGGTTGTAGGGGTAGCAGCCTGAGCAGCAAGGTCCAGACGTCCCTCTCCCCAGCCACTTCCTCTAGCTCTTCTGGGGGACACTGAGGCATTCCCAGATCAGTCAAAAGGCTCTGAGGTCTCTTCCCAGTTGGACATGAACATCTGAAACATCATACCTGGGAGGCTTTTGTGGGGCATTCTAACCTGATACGTACCTGAGACACCTCAACTGGCTGAGCTTTTCATCCTGTCAACTAAGGGAGAGCCCCATTTCCTGCATTGAGGTGTTCCCAGACCAACTGAGAGACACATCAAGTATGTTCTGGGTCAACCTTGGGGTCACTACCCGAATGAACATGCCTGAAACACCACACCAGAAAAGAGTTCAGGAGGAATTTTAATGTTTCTCGAGTCACCACAACCAGCTCCTTTCAGTGTGCAGGAACAGAGGTTCTACTCCAAGCTTCTGGAGGGAAAACGTCTCATCTTATCTCAAAGAGAGAGCCCAGACACCCTGTGAAGGATCAGAATCTCTGACACTATCTTATGAATTGAAAAATTGGAGAAAATGAAAAAGAAGGGAAAGACTATTGATTTCACACCAAACAGCAATACTATGTGCACAGGTGTGCTCCTTCGTGTTCGTAGATTCCATTCATAGCGAAATACAGAAAAATTGCATAAATGAGACTTAATAACAAATTACTTTTTAACAGTTTATGAATGA